>JAODJX010000001.1:15316465-15346815 GCA_026776945.1 Isichthys henryi | reverse complement strand
ACATGCAAACTCCACACACATGTGACCCAGGCGGAGACTCGAACCCGGGTCCCAGAGGTGTGAGGCAACAGTGCTAATATTTATTATTATTAATTTTTTATTTATTTTATTATTATTATTATTTATTTATTTTATTGTTGTTTATTATCTATTCATCTATCTAAACTTCATTTATCATTGTTTTCTGAATTCATAACTATGCTTTTACAGGGTGGCAGATGTATTTTGTGTTTGCAAGGCAGGTTATTTTCATAACTAATTGACAGTAAACACATTTGCAAGTCCTGCCTCAAAGTACTGAAATACTGAAAAAGTGCCTCAGCTGGTTTGGTACTTTTGGTACTAGTACCTGGCTAGAAATCAGTGGGAAAGTGCCCTTATTTGTTTGCAGTAACACGTGGACTCCACAGGTACTGCAGTAATGACGGAAGAATAAAAACGCTTAAGGCTTCATAAGAAATCACCACTATTTTGTTGAACGAGTAATGTATTACTTTGTTGGAAAGATGGGTTTTTCTCTTGAAACACCCCTTCCTTCATTGCTTTTCTCTGACATTTGTCTGGATGCTTCTCAGTCTGTCTTTCCCAGTTCACTGCATGTTTTGTTTCCTGGTGCTGGGAGTGGTCTGGCTTCTGCTAGTTCTGGATCTTCTGCTGAGTGACACCATTCAGGGTAGTTGGAGACTTGACCTGGGTAAGCAGAGTAGTCAGCAGAAAGCAACTGAGGGGCAGGTCCAGAATGAGGCTTATGTTGGCCTCTGCTTTGACCTTATTGCTGCTGTTAACGTGCTTGAGGGGCTGATGGAATTTCCTGCTGGTTGGAGCTTCTATCTTGACCATCGTGAGGCTAATTTTTGCGGTTCGGCATGACTAACAGTCTGCCTAAGCACATCAGCCCTGATTTAGAAGAAGTGAGATGCCATTAAGGGTGTTGCTAATGTGATTGCGGTTTGCCACAGACAGAGATATGAATGGACATACTGATGAAGAAGAAAGATGTTCTCGGAAAGGTCTGCTTAGTGATGAGCAGGGTTGAATCCTGCAGTTATTTGTTGTGGGTATGGTGTTTAATCAGAGCACAGCAAGGCTAAGATCTTAACCTGTAGTCGCCTGTAGTCTGCTGCCCATGCTGAAGATGGGTGGATGGAGCTTATATGACTTGGATGGAGCTTATGTGATATGGTCTAGACTCATGGGGGTCTGGTGTTTCCCATGTTGAAGGGAGGGTTTACTATATGAGCTGCAGGTAGTTAGGGGATTTGATGTGGTCAAGGGAGCAGGTTTGTCTCGTTAAGGCGCCAGGCTCATGGCCAACCGGTGCCAGGATCAGAAACTCTCACTGGAATAAATCTCCTTAACAGCCAGTGTTGGTGTACTGGGGATCCTATCCTCCCCAAAATGACTGCCTATTGTGGGCATACAAGCAAACCCTAACTCAAAATGCAAAATAGGATGATTTAGATGTATAACACATTGTTCAAGTCTAGGTGACGGCCACTGCCCGCCCCACCCACCCCAATGCAAATGCGTGGTTTGAGTGGTGGTACACACCGTACTGGGTGCTCTTCTGTAATTTTCCGTTTTTATCCAACACATACAATAACACAAAGGCTAATCTCCATTAGCTTGCTATGAAGAGACGGACAGATGTGTCCACTGAAACAAAGCAGGGATTAGGTGACGACACTCTATTAATGAAAATACTCGTGAAGGGGACGTGACGACAGGGATGTTGTGGGCTGTCGACAGGAGGCCCCCTTATGTCTCTCTGGAGTTGATAGTGGCCTTTTCAAAGTCTCACTTGTTTTCACTCCTTTCCCTTAGTTTATTAGCACAGTGCTTTTGACAGCTTTTTGATGTGGTCCCTCCCTCCTTTTCAGGGTTTTTTTTTTTTTGGGGGGGGGGATGCTGAGCACATCCCTCGCATACCACAGGCAGATGCTCTGACCACTGAGGGTTCTGCTACGTGTCTGAGTACAAACGGTTTCGTTGATGTTCAGTTCCTCTCAAGCGCACCGTCATTAGCTAACGAGGACTGGGCCGTTCGCCGACAAGTGGCCAAAACGACCGACTTGCCACGTCTCAAGAGGAGGTGGTTTATGCTGCATCTCCTGCAGGAGGTCCGAGGAGTACATCCTTATCAGCTGAATGGCCAAAAGCGATGAGGAGCATTGATTGTGGGCCATTGCTGAAGGTGCATCCAAGCACCTACAAAACCTGGTGCTGAATCAGACGCCTCAGTGTCAGCACTGACACTAGCACATCTGGGCTCTGACGTGCCGTAACCTGAAGCAGTATGACACAGCCCCCCACCGGACTGAAGTGACTCCTGGACCAAACCCAGTGGTTGTGTTACACACACATACACACATTCCCAGAGCAATGGGTCCAACATCTTTGCCCAAGACAGATAGAGGAAGCTTGCTTGCAGTCTTTTGGCCTGATCCTTTTTGGTCATACTGGTTACTTCGCGCCTCTGCTCTGGCATTGTCGAAGAATACTGTTGGTCAGGCGACGCTTGCTGTAGCTTTTGGGGGTGATTTATGTCTCCTCCCTGCTGTAGGCTATTTTGGCCACATGGCTTGCGTGTTAGGATTTTTTTGCTCTCATGTCATGGTGTTACTGTCTGATGGAACCTTCACAGAATCTTCTTATCTGTATTGTTTATTAGTTAAAAATCAATGTTATTGGATCCACCACCGCTCCCGTGATGGTCCCCATGTCCCGGCTGGGAATCGGGATTCTCAGGGTCACTTCCACACCTTGTGGGTTTTCCAGCTATTTGTGGTGTGTGAACCCAAGCCCATGGGAAACTCGTCTTTCTGTTTGAATGCCGGTCTGGCCAAAGGGGCTGGAGGTTGTGAAATGAGGATGGGGATGAAGAGATGGGTAGCTGTATCTGACCTTGCTGATATAGCATGTCCCAATACCTCGGAATTCTGAGAGCGCTTGTTTACAGCTTTACTCCACTGTTTCCCTTGAACCCAGCCCTTCACAGATTTCCCTGTGGGATCCTGGGGTCCATGTTCTTCCATAAGAAGAGGTAACTGGATCAGTGCTGCCCTCTCCTTGCAGCCATGGGAACTGACTTTGATCGCCAAAGAATCAAGCTTGCATAATGCAGGCTCTTTAAGACCTATTTCATCATCAGTTTCGCTGATACCAGCAGGGTGCCCAGATCAACCCGGCCCTTAGCTCATAAGGGCTTCGATTTTAATTTAAGTTTTCCCACAGTGCTTTTCATTTTCATTTATTTATTTACTGTTAGGTTACATCCAGCTGATTTCTATAAGTACGTGGATTTGATTGCAATCAGCGCCCTTAACTCTGAGCACAGCATGGTCACGTCGTCACCATGTTCACCTCTTTCGATATCTAGGATCCCTGGCAGGCAAACACTTGGTTCTGAGTTTGTAGGTGCTCCAGTCAAGTGAGCAGATGGTCTCCTTTGGTCTGTTCTGCCTCGTTCAGTTTGTGTCAGTAAGTCAAGACTTAAATGTACAGTCATGGCATCTCACTGTGTGAAATTAGCGTGAAGCAGGTAAATCATGCATCAGTGGTTGTTTTTAGTCGTCCTTTTCTCTGCCTGTATGGAATCATCGTTCAACGTGGCCTTTCTTGATATATTCAGGAATACTGGGAAAAAACGGCAGATTTATTATTATTGATTTATTATTATTATTAATAATAGGGTGTGTGCTGTAGCCCCTGAGATGGATAAGAGCCTCGTCCATGATACAGGGCATCACTAGTACCCAGACTTTTTTTACTACTACTTTATCTCATGAATCCTTTCAAAATCACCCGGCTGGTTTTGATTTGTTGTTGCAGTTAATGTCATGGAATGAATTAAAAAAAAAAATAAAATGAAACAGAAAAAAAAAATAGCAAACTCACTTTGGGGTGGCTGTGTATTCACAGGCCTCAGCCCAGCCGGCTTGTAAAAAGAGCAGCAGTGACGTATCTGAGGACCTGCATTAGTCAGCAGTTAAAAAGTAAATGGTGGCCCCCAACCCCCCTCCAAACCAGGAGGCGTGGCCTCATCTAAAATTCAGTTAAGAACACTGCCCTGGATCCTGTCCAGGAAACAGCCCTTAGTTGTTACCACTTATCAAAATTTCAATTAAAATTAAACACCAATAATAAGTTTTAAAAAAAGATGACTTGTCAAAATTTAAGCTGGCCAGTTTTGGGCAAATTTGCCTTTTACTTTGTTGTAGACCTTGGAAAGGATAGGCATGGAAAATATGATGAGCTGTTTTTCTTTAGTTCTGACCGACGCAGGTGAGATTCAGGACCTGCACGTCAGCTACTAGCAGGGTGTTGTGGACGGGGGCTCAGACAGGGACGTAGAGAGAGTGAGAGTTTCCCGCAGGAAGCTCGGGGGCATGTGGTGAGCCTCTGCGGCGATGAATGACAGGAAAGCCGTCAACCGCATTAGCGAGATGCCAGAGCGTGGGGGAGGTCCGCCATCCTTTCACTCGCTTCCTCAAAAGGCTATGAGGTTTGTTCAAATGGGTGTCAAAGTGCTCGAGTGGCTTGATACAGTATGTAGCTCAGTGGGTTAAGAACAGAATGTTGATTGGAATTCCAGGAACAGCAGTGATTTCACCGTTGGGCCCCCAATTGTTCCCAGGAGTATCTGATCCTACGTTCCCAAAAAATACACATTACTTTGGACAGAAGCATCTGCTAAATAAAATATATAGTAAAATGAAGTGAATGGGGTGTAGCTGTGAGCTGCAGAGGTTGGGTTTATAATGGTTGGGGGGGGTCCTGCCCATCGTGTTTCGGGAGGCGGCACCTGCCTCTGCGTATTGACCACAAGGCGTGTGAACTAGCCTTTTTAACCCACGCACACCTATTACCATGGCAACAGCAAACACAATTTGTGTGTTTTTTTTTTTTTTTCCCCTCTGAGCTACTGTTTATGCACAACATCATTACCGGCGTAGGGGCTGGTTACCAAACAGTGAGCTGGCAGGAATCGCGCCTCGTAATGCTGTCTGATACCGAGTGGTTTAAAAGAGAAGCTGCTCCTTGGGACCCTGAATTTGTCTCCGAGAAATAAGCTCCTTTGAAAACCCCGAAGGAGTGATTTTAGTGGTTTGTTATGTAAGTGAACATTTGCTATCTGTGATCCCCCTGGTTCCTGATAAACGGTAAAGGCCGCAAATCACACAGCTTTTTTTTTTTCTTTATTTCAACACAAAGCCTTTGTTTGTGGGTATCCTTTGTTTTTCCTGCCTGTCTGGTCCCTCCTGCCAGTTATTGTCTCGATCAGTCTCCCTCAGTCGCCAGTGTGACAGGCAGGGTGTTGATGGTGAGGGTTATCTTGCACTCCGGCGCAGGCGGGTGAGTAGTGGCCGCCGTCAAGGGCTCCTTTGTGATGCATGTGCCGCTGTTCCCTTTGCGCCCGTGCCGTCTCTGCATGGGGTAAAACAGGCAGGGACAAACTGACTGATCCTACGATCGTCTGCGATGTTCTTGGGAATGGGGCCGTGCGCATCTGGATAATTCAGCCTGGGGGGTGGAGCGTCGCTCTAAAGACCGTTACTGGGTTGTCATTTTGCGTGGCTTAATGCAAAGCCTTGAATGCTTTGTCTTGTACAGTTATACTCAGGACGATGTTAAGTGAAATGCTTGTTTGCTCAGCTCCCAGACTGTGAAAAAGGGGACTTAACTATGAGGAGATTAAACATTGAACGATGAACAAAAAACAATTATCGTAAATAGCGTGCAATTAGCAGGAAAGTGTCAGTTGGTGGTGCAACTGAAAATGAATAAATAAGTCAGTGTTTACATATGTAACGTACAGTGGGAGGACTTAAGAAGCTGGGGATATACAGGTACAAATGTACGCACAGGTCCCACATGCGGTTACTTGTTAAGTATAGACAAAATGCTGAGAGATCAGGGTTATGAGTAGAGGTCAACCGATCGATTGGCCAGAAATAAAAATCAGCTGATATCAGTGCTGCCTGGTGATCTTTCAAATAGGGGACGCTGGCTAGTTGCCCCCCCAGACCTAGTTTGAAATAAGTGAACGCACTTTACTAACCTGCTAACGAACTAACTGCAATAATGAAACAAGGGGAAAACTCAAGAATATTTGTTATTTATAGTAGGATATGCAGAAATGACAACTGAAAAAATGAAGACTTCACCTGCCGAAAATCCACATGGGACTGAACTTGAAACAGTCCGGTTCTGTAGTATCATTTCAAAACACTGTCAGTCAAAAAGAGGTGCAGCCGCTTTGACAGTTCCTCCAATCATCATGCAGCAGCCCAGAGTCCTGGCCCGCCCACTGCCCCATTTACTCTCAGAGATGCTGAGCTTCCCTGGAAATTACGCTTTGAAGCATTTGTCCAATAAATGTCTAGCTTTGCTGCACTGGAAACAGAAGTGCCATTGAAGTCCAGTGAAGCTGCACTTCAATGGGTTTTATTGGATCGTGCTGCCATGGTAATGTAATGTATGACAAATAAACAAATAACTGTAGACGACCTGTGAGAAATGATTGTTGATTCTAAACGAATTAGCCAAGAAGTTGAACACGTCAAAGCTCTTTGTAATAGTCGTGCAAATACAACGGCACATATTTGATTCATTTTTTGTAGCTTCCCTTGTAGTCTTGCAGTCACCACTGGCTGATATAGTGACGGCTGTGTACGATGCGTTCAATTGATGCGCAGTCACCCAGACCACTCAGTGTTGTAGTGTGGTTTATCAGTACCTACAGTAGTAAACCTGCGCGACAGCCAAAGGTAAGAGTTCTAAATGCCTCCTACCTACTTATGTAAGTCGCTCTGGCTAAGGGCGTCTGCTAAATACCGTAAATGTAAATGTACTTCAGTTTCACTTGAAGAATAACATCGACACACAGCTTGAAACATTGTTTTGTTACTTTTGTCTGAAGTTGAATCATGAAATGCCAAAGAGATTGCTTTGGTTATTGTTTTTATATTCTTTTTTAAAATGTTACATGCCCTTCTTTAAATATGATTATTTAAAGTTAAATTATTGTTTTATTAATGTTAAATAAATATTTTGAAGTTAAGCAGTCGTGTCACTCATCAATTTTTTCTTTAAAAAAATGAGCCTATTATCAGTCATCAGCCCTCCCCAACCCTTAAATTGGTATCTGCCACAGAAAAACACATATCTGCCAACCTCTAGTTATGAGTGTGAGCGTCTGTACGGTGCCTGTGGAATGGTGCGATGCTCACACAGGCCGCTGTCCTCACTATGACCTAAGGGCCGACTGTAGGCACCTGCCCACACCTCCTCCGGCAAACACCCACCTCCGGATAGCTCGCTCGCTCCCCTTCCAAAGCAGCAGCATGAGTCCTGGCAGCAGTGAAGCAGTCCCTAGCCCCTCCTGAGCCAGTGCCAGGCTGCTCCTCACTCAGCCCGAGTCCCAGAGGGGGGCAGTGGCGCAGCTAACGATGGTTTCTGTGTGTTAGCAGCTTAGCAGCCTTGGCAAGCAGGATGCTGCCGGATGAGTTTGCAGCACTTGGCTTGCGACTGCTAATGGGTGCATGGTGAGGCTGTAGGGCTGTTCCCTGTGTTAGCTGAATGCTAACGGCTTATGGATGTTCATTTATGATGTTGTAATGGTAGCTTCCTCGGTGAATTAGAGGATGATCACAGCTACTTGTTCATGGATTATATAGTTGCTAATATACACACTCATAAGGCCACTTTCCCTCTAGCAGCATCCGTCTCCCATCTGTGTGTTCGGCTTTAGCGTAACGTTTGTACAGGTGTTCAGTTAATACTGAGGCTACTTGCTAATCCGTCTTTATCATCAGTAATGTTGCATGTGTGTCTGGTTTCTGTGCATGATGTGATGCATGTCCTTCCTCTTTGTCTGTTAGCAGAGCCTCCCTGTTAGCGAAGCCTTCCAGTCCGTTTGCAAAGTCTGCCTGTTAGCGTAGCCTTCCAGTCCGTTTGCAAAGTCTGCCTGTTAGCGTAGCCTTCCAGTCTGTTATCAGAGCCTGCCTGTTAGCATAGCCTTCTTGTCCATTAGCATAGCCTTCCTGCTTGGCTCCTATCATCTATGTAGTCTATTGGACTGTATTTGCTGACCAAAGTTACTGTCGGCCTCCAAAATGAGGAGGAACCTTGTTTACCCCATGAGCTGTGGGTTTAGGGTAGGGTTGTTGCATAATTTAATATTAAGGGTATCACTGCCCTTTTCATTTGAATCCAATGGCTACGCACCGCATCTGTGACGCACAGGATAGTGTACTCTGGTGCTTTCTTGTCTAGGGAGAATGTTCTTAGCCAATATGTAACCATGGGATGAGTGGGGTGACACTCTGCAGGTCTGGATTGTTCCTCCGTGACATTGGGGTTGCTTCTCTGTTTCCTGACTGTCTGTCCCAGTTCAGAATTCTGTGCTTTGATTCTGTCCTCTATAGGTACATGTTTGCTTCTGTCATCATACAGTTAGTACTGTAGGGGGCAGGTTTACAGTAGGCCTTATCGGTCAGGAATATTCATAAAACCTGGTGAACAACAGTATATAGATCAATGATGGAGCATATATGAAGCATGTAGAGACAGAGGTCAGCCTATAAGACCACAGCTGGAGGGGTCCTTCGGTGTGTGTGTGTGTTTATTGGTCCATTTGTGGTAGGTGGCTGAACTGTTTCACCCTGTGCATGCCATTTAAGACATGTCCTCCTGCACAATGGATGCGCTTCATAAATTATCCCCCTACTTCATGAATGAAATCTTTGTTTTTGGGACTTCGAGCGTGTGCTTTGAGTTCCCAATGTATGTTGATTCCTTGGATAATTTCAGGATTACGTTCCCCTTCTGCCAATATGGATTCCTCAGCCTGATATTCCAGACCTCCGCTTGTCGCCAGAGGGGTGATTCTTATGACTTCTGCAAACTGAGCCTCTCACATCCATGGGTTTAGTGCTGTCTGGTGTCAAAAGTGCAAGATGAGAATAATGAATTAGCAAGAAATTGCCCCTTCCCCCAAGTGGTCATGTCACAGCCATACAGACCCCACCCTAGGTACTCTCTCTGCAGTTTCTCCCTCTATGATATATCCCCCCACTGAAGTATTCCATCCTTAACAGTGACAGCCTTTTTAATTGAATTAGAGGGTAGCAATTAAGTCTGGGATTTACCTCTTTCACCCTGGTTTCGGTTCCCGGTGTGACCCAGCATTTTATTACCTTTTAATAATTTAATTTAATAATTTAATTAAAGTTGTGTGCAGAGCCCAGTGATTGAACGTTGTGCATTATTTTCATAAACAATGCAGAGAGATCACAGGTACTAAGTTTAGTGCACCAGTGCTGCCTCATTATCCCGGTGCTATCAGTCAACCTGTCCTTCAGGCTTGGTGAATAGTGCGGCGCTCATTGCCTCTGGCCTGACTCCCTTGCTGTGCTGCAGATTTCACGCCCATGGGAGCTGCTGATTAGACAAGAGTGACAGGGTTCTGCCATTGCCCAGATGGAAAGGATAAAGCAGACAAAGGCCTGCAGCTCCGGTTAGCAGGATGTTAGGTCATCTAAACATATGTGCATCTAAACAATGAAGGAGTTTGATCAGAGAGGAATTACCATAAGACTAAGCTGAATATGAGAAATAAAATGATGTATCTTATACTTGAAAGTTAGTGAAGCTCCATTAAAGTTCCTCTGCCACATTGTGGTTTTTGTTGTGTGCTTTCTGGATGGCTTCTTGACAAACAGCGGTTAACGTGTTTCTCTGCCTCGTTGGTGATTAAACAACCAGCTCCAACACGTACCCCGTGATGATTAACCAAAGATCCAGTTCACCCTTCCTGGGTGAGGAAAGCCCTCCTGACCAGCTGTGGTCTCACAGGCTCCTCTAATGGGCCACTGACTGATAGATTAAGCACCTCCGCTTCTCACTATGGAAATGGTAGGAGGGGTGATTTGAGGTTCTTCTGGTGCTGGCAGCCGTCTTATGGTGTCTCGTGATTATTCAGGGTGGTAGCTTCTACTCCATACCCCCCCCCCCCCAAGCACTTTTCAGTTGATATTTATGTTTCTGGTTGGTGGGAGGGGGTTGGAGCACGACACATGACATCTGGCCCCATCAGTCACCCCCCAGTGGCTTTTACGGGTCCTGGCTGGGTGCCCTCTGGGACAAATTCCCCCACTTAGAGCCCCATTTTTCTCCAGAGTTATCCTCTTGTGCCGCTGAAAGGCTTGATACACTGGCTTTAGCGACAGCATGCTGGCCAACACCTTTCCAGAGTGCTGAGTGTGTGGGATGCCCATGGGACATCCAGACCAAACACTGTGCTGTCAGTTCCATCCAGGAGGAAGGGGGTAAAGTAATGGTCCATGGGTAATCAGCTGCTGTGAGATTTTTTCAGATCAGCGTGGTTTATGACGCAGCATTCTTTTTCGTGTCATGTCTTTTTGTTTAATGCTCCATCTGTGCATCACGGGGAATGGTGCATAAGAAGCTGGACATGTAGCAGGATTAACATGGTGCCTGAAATGCTACTATATCACTGGCAATGTGTGGGACAGCTTGTAACGATGCTGTGACTGTAATTGGAAGGTTACTGGTTCAAATCCCAGGGTCTTCAGAGTGATGTCACTATCGGTGCCCTGGTCAGGGCCCCTAACTTCCAATTGCTCCGGACACTGACCCTGCTTTATCAAAAATACATATCGTTTTGGGGGAAAAAATGTCTGTTAAATAAAATGTATTAATGGGTATATTCTGCTTAAAAATGAATGACAAATTATGTGATGATGGTGATTGATGAATGGATATTCATGATTTGCCACCCAGAAGGAGTATGGGCTAGCATGGACGGGTGGTCCTGGTGATACTGATGCCATGGATGGTGATATAGACGGTGCTCACTGATGTCCTGTCTTCTTTCTCCCAGGAGCCCGGTTATTGGTTGCAGGTTCACCGCCTGGAGCATGGTGATGGCGGTATCCTGGACCTGGACGACGTTCTATGTGACGTGGCAGACGACAAGGATCGGGTAAGAGGAGGCATCTGATAGGCATCAGGAAAGTGTCCACGGACCCTGCCGCTCTTACTTTCCCTGGGAAGAGTTGCCATGTTTGTGGCGCCTTGGAGCAGATAGTGATCTGGGAAACTGAATCGCCGTGTGCGTTACTCGAGTGTGCGAGTTAATCACTGGGAGAGCGTGCTGTCTTGGCACCTTACTGGTGACTCGGAGTGCATCATCCTCGTCTTTGGCTTCTCTCCTTACTTCACAATAATGCACCGTTGGAGAGACTGATTTCCTGGGTATCCGTCACTTGTCAAAGTCTCATGTGTTTGGCAACCTGCATTTCCTGTTTCTCCGGTCATGGAAGAGTGGGAGACTTAATGGCTGACTGCAGGTGGTTGTTAATCAGTAGCTGAGGCTGTGTGTGTGTGCAACTGAAACGGCACTTCAGGTTCCTCTGGAGGGTCGTCGTCCCTTATTGTGGTCCTGTAGGATCTTCTATGACCGTGAGGTGACTAAAGAACACCAAGTAGCATAATTGGGATTAAAAGAGTGTTCATGCTATGCCTGGATCTAGTTTTTATGAATGCGTAAGAACGTGAAAGCTGCTCACAGTGACCCGGCTGATATTTTGCTGGACCTGTTCTGTCGGAATCTGTGGTTTATTAAGCAAAGCTGGCATGTTGAGCAACCAGACAGAAAGGCTCCAAGCCCTCCAGCACATCCCACACACCTCTGTCTGTCTGTGACTGCACCCCCGCAGGACAAGATTCCCCTTCCCCCACCACTCTGATGTAATCTCGTCTGCCTGTGAGGGCAATCCCAGGCCTTGGGGAAGTGCCCATTTTAAGGGGAGACCACTTTTAATAGGGGTTACTACACTAACAGCTCTTGAGGTGGGTGGCACTCTTCCAGGAGGGGGCCAACGCCTTGTTTGAGGGTCACAGCGGTCTGGCTGGAGCTCATGAGCAGACCCCTGTGAGTGCAGCACAGGGGTAATTAAGCCTGACCAGCCCCACCCCTTCATCGTTTGAGCCATCCGGCGCTCATCTCCCTCTGAGATAATTAGGCCGATGCCCCCTACCGGTCTTGGGTGACAGCCTGGCTGCCCCCCACCCTGACTTGATACTTCGTCCCATGTCTTATACAGCCAGCAGACACCTTCTATGTCTGTCTGGGGGGGTCTTACAGATCAGGGAACAGCAGTGATATTAAAAGCATGGCTGTACTTTGTCTGCTGCTCAGCCGAACGTTTTCTCCATGTTATTGTGGAACAGAGGCATGCTTTGGCCTGGTGAAGCCAATGGCACTGCCAGGTTGGATCTGTGGGGAGGCACTTGTGTTTTTCGTTTTATAGTCTTTAGTGTCAGCTGAGGGAATCCATATTTCCGGACAATTGCTAGTTAATTAATGGGAGCAGAAGTGGTGCATATGAGTGAAGGAATGGATGGCTGCCTGTTTGATGGGTTCCCTTTGCCGTCCATTGTCTCAGCATGATGGGTGCCCCCGCCCCCCGGGAGCTTGTGGGTGCGTGGTTTATCCCACAGATCCCATCTTACTAAAGTGGAGACTGCAGTGTGAGTATAAACACTTAGATAAGGTGCTGATGCATAGAATTAAAAGGCTTTGCCATGAGGCTTAGGCCCCAAACACTTTACACTAAGTGTGTAACCTGAATAGGAACTCAAGCACCCTGCTGACGATCAATATGTGGGCTTGGACAGGTGGTTATGGGATCTCACTGTCTTTGATCAATGATAACGTCCTCAAACCCTATTACCAGCATCTACTTAGCTGCCAGACAACCATGAAATATCCCATAATTCACCTTTCCAGATTGAGTTTGTTGTTCAAAGGAGATTTTACTTTATGTTGGTGCTTCATGGTAAATGAATGTGTAAGACTAGGGTGGTTCCTCCAATTTGACCCCCAAAACTCCCACAGACTCCAGCATCTAGCTGGATGACTGTGATTGAAACTCCTCATTCCAAGACCAGCAGCTGGGTGACTTTGCATTAAATAGGCTTCTTCAACAAAAAGGAAACTCATGCCCTTTATGTATTATCTTGTGTCTATGTTTTGGGTCCATGATTGCTTCCCCTTTTCCTTATAATCGTTGCCTGATAAGTGTGTTCCTGTGTGGCGGAATGTTCCGGACCTTTCATACAAACCCAAGTGGTAATTCTTTCTAAATCATCTTAGAAACTCTGTTGTCCTTGCAGACGCCAGGAAGTGTGGCAGGCGGGGTGCAGCCTTGCGCTCAGACTGTTTTTTCAGGTGCGTGTGGGTTGGGGTTGCCTTCCTTATGTTGCTCCCCCCGGTGCTGTGGCCTTCATGGTGTTCTCCAGCCCAGCCTCATGCATCAGATTCTTGCCTAGGAGTCAGTTGTTATGATTGTTTTTTCTTGACAGCAGACAATACAATTATATCTTTTGTCGTGGGACCAGTTTGTCCCTGTCCTAAAGGTATCGGTTTAAATAGGAAGTGAGCTATAAATGCTGACACACATCCTCGAGCAGGTCACCATGTACAGCCAGGGTTACACTGATACCATGTCACCTTCACTCTCACTGCTCTTGAATCTTGACACTGTTCACTGGGGCTAATTGAACTCGGTTTACTGCTTATACATTGTTCTGCAAATGGTATGTGATTCATAGGTCAGGTTAATGACCACCCCACCCCCCCAATTTGAAAGACATTGTCGTTATGGCATTTGAGTAATTTGGAGTGATTCTGACAATCAATCAGTCTTTATTTATACAACACTCTTTTAAACAACTAAGTGCTTTACAGAAAAGAGGATTTAAAATAAGCATTTGAATCCCAATTTTGAAATGTACTGCTAAGAATATCCAGACTTGAACAAGCCTAAGGACTTATCCATTAGCACCATTTAACACAATATTGCATTAAAGACAGTTTTCAAAATGGTAATTAAATCCAGTGTTAAACTTAATTTGAAATATTAAAGTTTTGTCAGATGCTTCCTTTTAAGGTGGTTGAACAGATGTATCATATTACCTGCGCAAGTGCTGACCATGGCCCAACAAAATTTACTGATAACTTTCCTTTGTGAAACATCTCACTGTACCCCTTTGTTTCATAACCTAACCTGATCCCATCAAGGCTTCTTTTCAGTATTTAGGTTCATTTGCAGACTGCTTGTGAGCAATCTTCACTAGCCCAGAATGGGATATTAAGCCAGATATTGATTTTGGATTCTTTATGTTCTCTGTCTGTTTAACAAAGGTTCTGTATAGTACCTTTACTTGTCCTATATGCACCGTGGGATGAGCACACATGTCCATTCAGTAAGTATACCAAAATACTAGGTCACTGGGTAACAGCAATTTTAACTGATGGAAATACAAAAAAAGAAAACAATTAACAGAATCATGAATACCAGGTCTTGCTTAACAATCAAGCGACCACTATACTTTGCCGTAAATACAGACAACATGGTTTGCTGTAAAATGTCAGGATGAAAGGACCAGGCAGTGCTAGAGAATATAATGAGGTGCACGCATGCTCAAAAATGCTGAGCATGCACAGATATGTGAGGTACTGATTGGGCAGGTGGTACGGAATGGGTAGTGACACCTTGGATCCGTGCTACATTCGCAAACTGACAGAATGACTTCCTACTAGATGGCTGTGTCGACTGGCCAAATATCAAGTATCTCTATCGCGGGGTTTCTTTTATGTGTGACATATTTTGAAAATCAATTTGGTGTGAGCTGTCGGCATGGCAGGCAAGGATGTTGGTACAGATTGGGTAGTGACATGTTATCACTGGTCATCGAAGTTTTATGTGAAGTTTGAAAATATTAGCAGGAAGACATTAAAAAAGGTCATGACCTCTATTTGCAAGAAAAGTAGATTGTGAATGTTTTCAAGATCGATCATGATATAAATCGTCAGATCGCCCACCCCTTATTCTGAATGCTGTTTAATGTAATGCAGTCTTTGGGGGAAACGCAAACGGTCCATGTTTTCGCTCCCTCCCAGCTAGGGTTGCCACACATCCCTTATATTATGGAATCGTCTCGCATTAAATAAACTGATTATACGAGACAGGTGGTAAGCCTACTCCCAGCTTCTTACCAGACGGTCCATGTTTTTGCTCCCTACCAAGTCCCAGTAAAAACATACTGTCTGTGACTCCCCAAGGACCTGATTGGGAAACACTAATGTAGTGAAATCGTTCCTTCTTTTTGGAAACTGTGGTTTTTGTCAGATATACCAGTGCTTAAAGGTTGTTGACATGAGACCTCAGCTAGGCTCTCATGTTGAATGACGGTGGCATAGCCCAGGGTATTGACCCCTTGACCTCAGCAACCCCTCTGCTTGTGGGCCATGCAACATCTCAAAGACAACTGTCACTCCAAGTGGCCACCTGTCACTGTTTGGTTGTTAGATGTAGCCTAGAATGATCGAACAGCCTTGGGGTGAGTGTTCAGCATGTCTCTCCTGCTTATGGGTGTGATACTCCAGATAAGCTGATTGTTTTCTTGTTCCTGGAAGAACAAGGTTATCATGTCATTACATAAATTCCCCCCATCTGTGGAAATGGGAATTTGAAGACCGGTATGGAGTGAATCCAGCCTCAGTATATCCGAGTCCTGTGTAATCCTGGGAAAGCTCACTTGTTTTCCTGAGATTGTCTTAGGTCACATGCGTTTTTGATTTACTCTTTTATGATCAACTTTCTGTCATCTTATGACAGGCTAGGATTCAAGGTTCTTTTCCAGGCAGTCTGTTGGAAGTGCTGGGGAACTGAGGAAATGGGCTGGGCTTTGGCGATGCATCTTCACCAGAGGCTAGAATGGTTCTCGAACCCCCTCAAAAAGGCACTTGGAGGATACTATCACTTACAATGTTAAAATTAGCTAGCTAGCGAGTAGAGTCTAGCTATCTGGTTATCAGAACATGCAGTGTGTTTATTGAATATTTAGTGTAGTGACTGTGGCCAACAGGAGCCTGATAGAAATGAGTGGTTTGAGTGGTGGTGAACACTGCCGTTGGTGGTGGTGGTACCAGCTGACTCCCACCACAGGGACACCCCTTGGCAGATGTCCCGACATGACCGGCAGGGATGTGCCGGCACTCGCTGACCCGTTGCCATGTTTCTACTGTGTCTGTGTGCCCCCTCCTTCTTTGCCTCCCTTCTCTTCCTGCCCCTTAGCACTTCTGTGGCTCTTTGGCCAGGAACCCCAGTGGCAAGCAGCAGATGTCAGCAGTGTTAGTGGCATCAACTGGGCCCCCATCCCAGTGCGTTTATTAATTATTGCTGTGCTTGGACTGTTCCATCAATCAAGACCACGAGGCCGCTGTCACTGTGCCTGTCTCACCTACGGTCTCATCTCAGAATTTAAAGATGCTAAGATGTCCTGTGCTGAACCATCAGGTGGGGATATTTGGAAACGTCTAAATGAGTATCAGAACCACTTTTACAACTCTGATGCCAATGTGTCTCTGCTCAAAAAAGGTTTGCTGGCTCTCTAGTGCCCTCTATAGGCTAAAACCAGACCTGTTACACACTGTGTTAGATGGACTAAAAGTTTAATATTGTTAATTTTGTTAGGGGTATTCAGCTTAGGTGGTCTTTGCTCCCATGGTTGCTTGATTTGGTCTGTGAAAAAGGCAAAGTCATACTTCGCTGTTCCTCGTGAGCTTTTAGTCCACGCACAGGGTGAGTGACATAAATTCCATCATCAGGGGTTTGTGCTGGATGGTGCACATGTACCCTAGATTTTCATGTCCACCACAGTGCATCATATGCATCAGTGTACGTCAACTGTGCATGTGCAAGGAAACTGACTAGGTATTTGCTACAAGTGCCAGTTCTGACTTTCACAGACCAGAGGTCAACCGAGAAGGAGAATAAGAATTATTGCAAGATGTGCGGAGGCATCTGCATAGCTAATTTTTACTGTCCAGATTATTTATATTGTCCAGCCATTATACCGTGGTATTTTATATTTTCAAGAGTAACACTATTCTCAGGAAATCATGATAATAAAATTTGCTGGGGAGGGATCCCAGTTACTTTTGTCATAAGGATTTAGGATTTGAAAATACTGTGTTATGCCATATTACCTTAATACCTCCCAAGCCTAGACTCTCAACTTTAAAAGTTTACCTGTTTCACTACACTGCTTGTATTTGGGTTTGTTGCAGTACATCTGCCCTCTGTTGGTCAGGTGTAATATCACTGCTGTATGGATACACCAACTGCAACCATCTGAGTCCACGGACAAATGTAGTATGAACATTAGATCCATGGAACAAAAGTGCATGCAGAGAAGTGAGATATGAACTAGGCTTAATGACCTCATCCTTCTTGAGGGTCAACACTTTCCTGGGGCCCTTCTCAGGGGACCCTAGGATGACATGAGTAGTAGTCATTTGAGCATTTTTTTATTTGGATCTAAAAGAGAAATGAGAATTTAAAATGATGGCACATCAATAATATGCTAATCAAATCATAGGGTGCTAGTGATTTTAAAAAAAATATTAATAAAAAAATAAATACTGATCAGGGTGGGTGCGGGAGTGCTGACAAAAAAAATGTACAGATCGGGAGGGGAGGGAAGGGTATAATGCCGGCAGATTTGATCAAATAAATTTATGAAGCTTAACCATTCCCTCGTTTGCCGAGGCCCTAGGCTGTAGATTAGGACGCACTTTGCCTCACTCTGCCGAAGGTGTCCACTCGTTCAATTGTATTCTCTCAACATATATTTACAAATATTTACAATTTGTCAACTATACTAGTTGGATAGATGTAATGTTAGTATCATTGTACTATTGTTCACTTCCGTTAGACTTTGTGCTGGTTCACTTGGCAATGAAACAACCGGTAGCATACCACTAGACTCCAGTGTGGAAAAGCTGGGTAGCGGTATGTGTAGGAACAGTCTGTTACACCCAGGACAGGGCAAGTTTGTCTGTCCTGAAAACTGTCGTTAAAATGCAAAGAACAAATGTTGCTGTAATTGAAATGATAATTTTTCTAATATGCATAAATGTGGCTTCTGGAAATTCCGAGTTTATGTGCCTTATGGTAAGTCCTTCCCCGACTGGAGTGCTCAGGAAGTTCTTTGGTGATTAGTATATTATAGTTTATAGATTTAATTGTAGAAGCATGGCTTTATTACAGATAACTGCCTGTAAGGCAAACCGACAGAATGACTTTGTAAGGTGTGCTTTGAAATGGAAGCTCCGTCCGTGTCTTGCGTTCAAATGTGCAGATAAGGCAGGCATGCCCTTGACTGGCTGCACGTCGTACTCGACTTTGATGCAGCTGCTGATTTCGTGCTGAAGTGCCGCCTGAAGTGTGTTCTCAGTCATCCTCTCGCATCGTCGGCGAACACCGCGGCCGAACGCGCCGCTGGCCTCTGTCTCTATGGAAACGAGCCGAAAGCTCGAGGGCGCGAGGTCAGCGGCAGCCCGCCACCTTGGGGCCGCCTCGCGCGTGGGGGACGCCGTTTAAAACCGCCCCTGTTGAAATTGTGCGCCGATGCAGCGTGTTAGTGAGGTGTCTAGCTTGTCATTATGGGGGATATTATATAGATGAAGAGAGATTGCGGTCGAAGCTTCCCTTGTTGCTGCGAACACATAGCTATCACGGCTTTCTCGCCGTAAATCTCCGAGCTGGAATTCACATCTGGCTGGCTCGAGATGCCGCCATCGAGGCGCTACGGTGAAAACAGCGGCTCTGCATCGGTCCGGACTTGTTTTATGTTTTGGTCTTTCCCCATCACCAGACGACACGTATTCTACCCAGATAACCACACGCGTCGTCTGTCTCCAGACAAATCACTACTTCAGTGCCTCTTTGGGCTCCTGGAGGTGTTTGGGAGAGAAAGCGACGCTTCCGAGAAGATGCACGTCTTTTTGGGTTTTATTGATTAGACACAGAGCCATATATGTACACGAGAAGCCGAAAGTAATGGTAAATATTTAGAGAATTCAAATTGTGCCCGAGGCTGCGTGAGAATGCAGTTTTGTGAGGTGTTCTAACTTTAATTCAACTGCCCCCTTCCCCCCTTTTATGGGGAATAGTTTATCTGTTTTTGTGAATCGTATTTTGTGAGACTGTAGCAGTGGACCTGTATAGTTTATTCTGTTACTGACATTACGTTAAAACAAAGTAAAAAACGGACATTAGATCACTTCAATATGGAGTACTTACCTGATAATCCTAATGCGGAATCATAACTCAAGCAGGAGACGGGAGCACATAAGGGACTTACAGTTGTCAAATGGAGTCTCTCTCTCTGCGTTTGGACAGATGGATAATTTCTTTTTATTTAGTTTGGCTCCGGCTCTGCTGGCTGAAGCGAGAGCCAAAAAACGCCTGCGTCACGCTTTGGCTCTGAGCTGTCGCTACGGACTGCGGCTGCCCCCTTCTGTTAGAGAAATGCAAGTGCACGGTTAGTATCTCCTACTGTAATTGCCCTGTTCTGTCTGCTGCTGTCTTCTTTTTCCAGCTGTCACGAAGGAAGACCGCGCGATAACATGGGCTTCCAAATAAAGAACGAACGCATCATTTGCATGGAAGCGCTTCACTTTAAAAGTAAATGGAAATGCAGTCGTCAGTCAGTACTGCAAATAACTGTATTATCAGTACGGGATGACTTAAAAACAAATGCATGTTGGAAGAAGACATTCAGGTTGGGCAGACTCGCCCAGTAATGCGAGGTTATCCATACAATAAATACCTTAGTTTAGCCTGTCTTTGTCATCACTTTGGCTTCAATTATTTTGTTTATTTTTTATGATTTCTGTATGTCAAAAATAATCGCAGCTAAAGTGGTTCACCCCGTCGCTTAGCTGCATCATTTTACATAATACGGTATATTACCAGTTAATATAAATTATTTTTGTAAATGTATTGTGTGTTAGGGCTGGACAATAATTAGCATATTTTAAGGTTTTGTGATTAATTGGGTGTTTGACAATTAACTGTACAGCCAAATTGAACTTATCTAATAAAGTCTACAAAATGTTAGTAGTGCCCTGAATTGTGCCAGCAGAAAGCAGAGACGACTCGTTGCTTATCGTATCGCAATTCTATGGAATACAAAATATTTCCATACTGCAGAAAACGAACGTTTTTCTGAGACCAGTTATTGTTCGCTGTTCTCCTTTTCGCTCATTTTCGTTTAATTTATCACGAAATGCGCTCAGGATCTATGAGTGAGTCCAACAGCAAGGCCGTGAATGGTTACGATTGTCCCAGACAGCGCATGCAGAGCTCATGCAAAACCACCAGTGGTAAACTTTAGAGTTAAAAAAAATAAATAAACGTATACTAGATCATGTTGAAAAGGAACCATCCTTAAAATTGCAAAGCTTGCTACGTTTGGTTTCCTTTGACTGAGTAAAAATGTTTTAGCGTCATTTATTGATGGTTTGAAACTTTGAACGCACAGTCTTTGCGATGTAAAAGTTGCATGTGCATGAAACGCCCGTCGTAAAAACCTGCCAGGGCGGTACAGTGGCACAGTAACTGTCGTCGCACACCGCCGCTTTGGGTTTGTGGAGCTTTCATGTTCACCCCGTGTCTGCGTGCTAGATTTTCTGTATGTGTGACTGAGTGTACACCCATTGCAATAAATATTATAACACACACACACACACACACACACACAAAAAACCTTTATTTTACCAGGCAAAGCATGCAGCACAGTTTCTAATTTACAATGACACCTGCCAGAAAGCGCTTGTAAAACAAAACAAAAGCAATAGAAATAATAAAATAAAACCCATAACAAAATGATATGATTACCCAGAGGCAGTGAAATGCGCCCATCCCCCACTCCCTGAATGACTCTTTCTGTGAAACAGCATCCGCCCCCCCAAATGACTGTCTCCTATGCAATACTATGCTTAGGGCAGGTCATTAAGCACACACTACCTCGGGCTGACATATTGTACACATTGCACTCAGACACTCATACGGTCTATTTTTGTGTGTTGCTCTTATTTCTGTAAGTTATTGCTTTAACTTATGCTGCTAAACAGAGAGCTGCTAAACTGTTTTTTCACTGTTTCTATAATAGTGACAAAGATCTATCTTATAAACAATTACTTGATGAATAGTTAATCGGTAGATTACTCAATTATTGATAGTGGCAGCCCTACTTTTTCATCATGAACTGCTCGTTATTGATGAATCTCGTCAAACATTACTGTTTTAAATGAGCTTTTCTATTTATTTTTTTCCCTAATTTTTTTGTTGTCTTTTTAGCATTAGTAAACTGACACGTTCTGGTGTTGCTTCAGAACTGAATGCTTCTGCCCTTTAGAGCGAAATTATTTTTAGTTTACAAAAATTGTAGTAAGTAAACTCTTATTGCACTGAACTCTTTTTAATCACACTTTGAGCTGGCTTTATTTCAGCTACGGCATTGCGTTTTGGCGCCCCCTTGTGATAATCAGCCTGTGCGCCGCGCCACTCGCGGCTGTGGAACACAATGCTTCGTTGTATGCTGCTTGCCTTGCGACGTTAAGATCGTGGGATATTTCGCAGCAATAACCACGTTTCCCGTATCAACAAAAATAACCTGAAACCGCAATTACCATCAGGCCGAAACTGTGACTAACGATGATGCTTTTGTATCAAGATACACTTGTGATTCGACCCTTATCTCACACATGTAATGAAACGAGGGCGTAATTTTCAACATTGCTCGGGATCAAATCAGCCCCAACACCCCCACCTCCTAAACACATACTGTACTCCTGCAGTATTGGGAGGGACCCGTCAGGAGAAGCATTGTAGCTAATTAAAGCAACAGTACATTTTCTGTGCTTTAAAAGTTAGATGTGCTGTAGGACCACTTAACTTCAACTTTGAACGACGCAGCTACAGTCCTGTAACTTTGTAACGGCTCTGGATTACTGGGAATATCCCAGTGGCCAAATGATACAACTGGCCAAGGACTTGATTTCCTCTGGAGTCTCCAGATCCTTCTCACATAATATCATACGCAGTGGCATGAAGAATCAGAGGCTCAGGGGCCTGTCCCATCACCTCGAAGACAAATCACTACTCCTTCCTACACTCACTGAAGCAGCATATCGTGCAGCGATGGCTGAAACACTATCATCTCGCACTTATACTCGTACCCTAAAGCTTTTCCAGGGTAATGCCTAATTTGCAGCATTATATCAGGAGCAGACTCTCACAGCCTATGGTACAATCCTCTCCCTGTTTGTGGATGAGCGTAGGTGGAGTGGATTTATGCTAACTGCAGTCTTACACCTTGGAGGAATAAATCAGCCCTTACTGGTATGAGCAGTTGCAGTTTTTTTTTACCTGATTTAATAGTTCTTCAAAAGCTCTGTATCCATAAGTACTAATAAGTATGACTGGGCGCCTTATATTCCAGACAGTAACTCAACAAAACTTTGCTGAAGATTTATAATTAGCCGTGTGTTGGAGCATACATTTCACATCACATTGGTCTCACTGCCAGCAGTGAAAACAGTGTGGTGTGAGTCTTATGAAAAAACGAGGCCTTTTGTCCTGATTTCAGAAACGACCGCTGTTATTTCCACCTCCACCTGGTCACTGAACCCACTTTGACCATTTTGCACGGACTAAAAATGTATGATAATCAAATGGCAGCCGGGGGAAAATCTGAATTCTCTTATTTACAAAGAGTTTTTGGTATGAAATGCAGCAGAAACTTAATGCCAGCTACCTGAATGCCAGATTCCTGTTCTATTTTTGGCAGTTTAAGTGTGGCTCACACTCTGCTGTCTGTCTGCCAGCATCAGCATCAGTAAAACAGGAAACACAGTTCAGCCAAAAATCTCCGCTGCCAGGAACAACTGATGTCGCATGAAAACAGAGACCGCAGTCGTTTCCTTCGCCAGTCCTTGCAAAACGACACAGCCCATGAACTCTGCGGACTGGTCACCTTTCCAGGCTAGTTAGCTTGTCTCGTGGCGACCGATTGAGTCCCTGTTTACTTGGTTTCCGATAGCAACGCCAAGGAAAACACACCGTGTGCACACTTTAAAAGCAGAAGTTGGCAGTAGGGGCATCCCACACTTGCTGCTGTGTTTATTTGCATATGGAAATGATGGTCGGCTTCAGTCGCAGTCTGTTGGACGTCGCCCTTGACCTCCGGGTCGGCAATGTGTCTGTCAGCTTTGATCTCGAACCCAGCTGCGCAGATGGGAAGATAACCAGAGCACTGAACCCGCCGCCTCCCCCGCCGGTTGCCAGGAGCTTTCCTGCGGTTTCCAGGGTTGCTTTGGCGTCAGTAGTCCTTAACATACCCAAGGACCCCGGGCCCCCGTCACCATGGAGCTAGCTCTTCTCCACTTCTTCCATGTGCCTGAGGGTTTATCTCTCTGGCCACGTGGAAGCATGTTGAGTGCAGACAGGTTCTGTAGGAAAGGGTGGCTGTTGTGGCCCTGTGGAGGAGCTGAGTTTCTGGGACCCGGGTAAAGATGGGCCCTGGTCCAGTCCGTGAGATCTAGCCTTGTCACCACCGATTGATGTGCTGAAGGTTCTATTGCTTTCCGCTGTTCTTGCACTACTGCATCTGGCGACCTGTGTGTTTTTGTTTTCTTTTTTCTTTTAATAATCGTGGTATGCGTTTTATATGTACCTGCAGGTCGTGGCTGAGAGCATCCTTGGTGCTCTTACCATGGTAATGTCACTATGACGTACTGAACGTCAGCCTATTCCAATCACTGCAGTTTGTGACTGTCAAGAAAAAGGTGTCTGTAGGTGTTGAAATTCCAGATTCTGTAGAAAAAGAAAGCATCAATCTTTTACTTTCACCTCTAAAGAAATTAAATCTTTGATTTAGGTCACTGAATAGCAAAGCAGGTTTGAAGCTTGTCATTGATGTATATTAATGACAAGTTACAAATCCGCTTTACTATTCATTAGTCAAGATATGATTTCTGTTATAGTGAAGAAAAGAGAGATGTTTCTTATTTTCAGATTTCTGATTATCTGCCATTGCAGCTGGTGTATTTTAAATAGTCCATTGTGGTAGTGTTACAGGGATCCGATCATAGATAAGTATTTATAGAAATATGGGTTTGGGAATGCTTTTAACTTCAGTACTACATGTCCAATGCTAGTATGCTTGAAAGTTTTGTAGTAACGTTCTGCAGCCAGTAGGTGCCCCTAAAAGCTGCATAATGGGGGATTGTTGACTAGCACACTCAGTGGCTTAAGCCATCCTTGCTACTGCAATGCTGAACAACTAACACAGCTCCACGAATCTTAACGTGATATATATATATATATATATATATATATATATTAGGATATTCTGCACCAAATCTGATTCCAACAAAGGCAGCTGGGTTTAAGAAATCTATCGTGTGAGACATTTAAAATAGCAGGTGAACAAAAGAGCGCAGGGTCGCATCCGCACTCCTGGGGTGAGCGCTCCTCCGGGAGCATCCAGATAGCAGTCTCCACGGTTACTAGAGCCTCACTCGACTTGCCAGGTCAGGAGGTCCCAAGCCGTCTCCTAACATGAGAGGGTTGCCTCTGCGGAGGACTGGGCCCTCTGCCAGCTGACCACCGGAGGGTGTGCTCTCCTCAAACGGCCTCCTTAACGATTGAGTGTCATTTCTTGTGTGACTTGACACAGAAAAGACGTGCAGGTTTAAAATTCCCCATAGCGTGTGTAAACATGTGACTACAGCCTCTGCGGACATGTCGTGCCAGAACTCCGGGCAGACTGGCCGCGGTGGCCCCGAGCACGGCGCCAAGCTGGCACTGAGGTGCTGCCGGCGGTCTTCGGCTAGGGATCGTGCTGAGTGCGAGTTCCTCACACATTAAAATGACCCACTACTGATTTAATGCGATGCCTTTCTCTCTCTCACCCCCTGCCCTTCATTCGCTTTGGATTTCATTCTGCCAAGCGTAGTAATCCCCCAGCCATCACCGATACCCATTCCTCCTCTTTGAAGCTCCCTCGAGCCATTCAAACCTGGGCCTCAGGCCGTCCAGCAGCAGAGGCCTGATCTCCGAGGGCCAGCTTCAGGACGTCAGGTTGATTCTTTCTGTCATCTAATCAATGCTGTGTTGACTTGCATCATCGTCAAGCCTGCGGTGCCACGCACAGGAGTCAGCACGTGCGTGTGTCTGAGTGTCTGTGTGCCTTCTGTCCTTATGTTCCTTCCTTCACAGCACCATGGATCTTGGGCAGGCAACAAACCCAGTTATGATTGTGCTATTTTTTAAATGTTTTTTTTTTTTTTTTTTTTAATCGGATCCTCATACTGTTCCTGGACTGGCACTACATTGCCACATGTGATTATAGCGCCGAGCTAATAATTTAATGATAAATAATGCCCCGGGCGAGGGGCTCAAAGCAAGCGCATTATCCCCGCTCGGCTAATGCCGGAGCGAGACATCCGTCTCCGCGCTATCGGCCCGCCACACCTGTTTATCCCGCCGGAAAATCCAGCCCGATTGACACTTATCCGTGGCCACTGATAAATGGGTGTAATGCTGAAGTTCGCTATTGGAAATGAGACGTCTTTTTAGTGCCTTTTTGGGTTGGTGCAGCACAGAAATGCACCTCCAGCTCACCGCACCCCCATAGCTGACCCCCGCCCCCATCTTTTATCAGCCCCCTCTGATGGTTCATCTTTCTGTAAACAAGTTTCCCGAGTCCTCAATTATGTCTCAGCGTGAAAAATCCTCACTAGCTTGCAGGCTGAAAGCCGGAGAAACTTTCATCTGCTTGGCCGTTCTTGACCTTGGCCACAGAGGGCGCCAATGAGGTTCTTTCGCTTTTTCTGGTCTCTTTAGACATGGGCTCCGGAGTATACGCCTTTTGATTGGCTATAGGCTGTGAAATATGCAGCGATTACAGTAAACGCAGTCCATGTCCTGTGTTTCAGCATCTGAGTGGCTTTTCCGTGGTGTCTTGGCAACATTTTCGAGCACCAAATGTGAGCAATGATGCCCGTGGTTCCTGATGGCCGGTTTCTATGATTAGTGCTGCTGTCAGCGCTCTCAGCTTTGCTGGGAAAAGCCTCTTTGTGTAACAAGGACATTTCCACTGTTGAAACTGCAGGATTTGCCAAACTAGTTCCGTTTAGGAGTGGTGCTGTTTTGAAGTAAGCTTGTTTTTGTCACCTTGGCAGTCTTGGAAGACTGCAGGGCAAATAAAAAAAAGTCCCACCATATTTCTGTTCAGTCAGGATTTGACTTGTGGGGGCTGGGGGTAGAGGGGGTGGTTATAATAATAAAGAAATAATATCCATGAAAAAGAACTGTGTGTCTTTGTGTCGGCTGCCGCTTGTCAGGGTGGATTCCTGTCCGGCATTGGGGCTACCGTGCGATCCGGTCCATTAGCCTCTGGACCGACTTTGAGAACCCCAGCCCGCGCCGGATGTGGGTTAGTCTGCGTCGGCAGCCGTAAACAGAGGTGACAGGCAGGGGGCCCCCTGCTGGGGCATCTTCCCCCACCCGGAGGCCATGGCTTTTAGAGAGCATGGAGATAACACGGCTCCTTGCGATTCCCCTTTTTAAGGTGTAGACGGCAGGTCCTGGCCAAGTTCTCGAGACTGTGGAGTCTCACACAGTAACTCTCCGGGGGAAATGGGAGATTTCCTCATTTTCTGTCTTTTTGTGCAACAGAGGCACAAAACATGTCTGACTTCCACTGAAAGACCCGGTCTGCCCTGCTGGGTTCCCTTCAGTGAGGAGATGAATGAGTTGGGATGTGTCCCTGAGTCCTGCATCATGAGGCCGCTGCTGTTCCATCATGCAGGGGTCGCTGTGCCTCGTGCATCAAGCATTTGTGGAGGGAAATCCCAATGGAGTCATTTTGATCCGTTTATCCCATGGATCCGATAACATTTTTCGTATCGGTTTCATTTAGCAAATGACCCGAATGTCTTCCCTCTGCAATTAGCTGCAGAAATGTCTGTGATGAATGTCGTTAACATCGTTTATGAGAGGGATGGTGGATGTCTCATCCCACAGCCTGCGAGAGCTTGGTGCCTGGCTGATGTCCCCCCCCCACCCCATGTTATCTCGCGGGGGCCGTACCTGCCAGCGGCTTTATGGTGACAGCACCTTTCATGCTTAGCGGGGGCGCTTTCTTTCTGAAGCCAACTGAAGGTGCCTTTCGCTTCATGCTTGGGGTGTGTTTCCCACTCCTGTTTGCCACACACCCCAGTGTCGTTACCCAGTCACTGAAAGTTATTCGTATGGGATTGTAATGTGACTGAAATACAGTTACACTCATAGCCGTGAGCTCTTTTGGCTTACACAGGCATGAGCTACACGTCTTTCTGAAGCTTCCTGTTGTGGGCGGCTCCTTTACCGTTAGCCCAGGACACGTCTTGCATGCTGCATGTGACGTCTTCATGTGGCAGTTTCCATGGTGCTGAGCTCAAAAGGATAATTGGCTTATACACACGTTTGATCTCAGCGTAAGCCTGATACCTGTTTGTTGTGTGTTTTTCCATTCCAACACTGCACCGAATATTTAACAAGAAACTCCCAAATGATTTAAAGCTGAGAATTAAATAGTAGCGTTGCACTCTGTTGCATGAGTGCTTGACATGATTTACTGTAACATGAAGACCCCTTACATTTCTCTTCAGACTTGGATGAAATGTTCCCATGAAAACACTGTTTGGTACGTGGTAAAAATGGAAGGATGATGTTGGCTCTGCGTCAGCAGAAACAAACTGAAGCCCCCCCTTGTGCGAGGTGGATGGGGCTCTGAATCTGAGGGTCGCAGGGATCCTGTTTTTGCTGTCTGAGGTTAATGTTGGTTTGCAGCGTTTGCCTTGCCCTCCTTACCCATCACATTTTTACATTGATTAACGGTGACTCCCTCCCCATTGCCCCATCAGATGCTGATGCTGATTAGCACTGATTATCCCCTCCCTGTTTGATGCTAATGCTGGTTAGCAGTAATACAGCCTTTCCCTTTTGGGGCACTTTCACACTGAAGTTCCGGAACCTGGTTCTGGTCTGGACCACGGACTTTTGTAGCTCTATTTGAGAAACAAGCAAAATGGTATTCATTGATATATTGATTGTAACTGAAGTATGAAAATAATTCCGTCTGCTCAATTTTTTACTTTTATGTTTTTCTGTACTTTTGTGTAACTTCCATGTTAGTGCCAGTGCTTGTGGTCAACCAATCAGCAAACTATTGTTTTTATTAGAATGAAAAATACATAGTCTGGACTAGGGACTGTTGTAGGGAACTCTGTCCAACGAAATAGTCAGGCTGAGTCCTTGTATTGTGAATGAGACAAAAGTTCCTGGTTCCAGAAAAAAGGGTTCTTGTTCCTGAAAAAAAGTGTGAAAACACCTTTGGATTTTAATGCTAATTAGCATTCCCTGTTACTTGGTGAGGCTTGTTAGCAGTGGTATTGTCTTGGTTGGATACTAATGAAGGCTTTGTCACAGCCTTTCTTTTTTGGATTCTAATGCTGGTTAGTGGTGCTCCACCCCATTGGATGCTAACACCAGTTAGCGATGTTTCACCCCATTGGATGCTAATGCTGGTTAGCGATGTTCCACCCTGTTGGATCCACCCCATTGGATGCTAATGCAGGATAGCAGTGCTGTACCCCATTTAATGCTAACGTTAGTTCCCACTATAGGCAGGGCCAGAGCTTCCCCATGCTTCCTGCCTGTGGTTTTTGGCCCAGGTTTGATCAGCTCCAGCTGTTCTGCCACCTTGGAGACAGAACAGCTAGTTCCCAGGGCCCATTCTTGACCTTGTCGGCCCTTGAATGGTCTGGTTTGTGAGGACCATTGGCTGTCAGCTCCGTTTTGATGGATGGCTTTGGCAGCGTTGTGGCGGACAGTCACCTCTGCAGAAAGACGACCTTCGTAGTTCCCAAACCGGCTGACATGTTGGACAGAACATCTGTGTAAGAAATTTCTCACTGTGTCGGGAGCCCTGGACTGCAGAGTCATCTCTCCGTTATTCAGACGGCAGGCAGAGCAGGATGCACATTGTACCAAGAGGAGGGCGGGGTCATTTTCATGGCTGATTGGGAGCTCACTGGCAGGCAAAATGATGCTCCGCTTGTGAAGAACGACCATGGGATTTTAGCTTGGAGTTGGAACGTAACAAGCTAGGTGTTGATTTTCGACAACTTATCGACCTGCTGTGGTGTCTCTCCCACCCCCCTCAGATCCATTGGCAGGGCTGGAAATTTGGGCTCTCGGGAGTGTGTTGCCAGAAAGGGCTCTTGTGCCCACAGCTGTGGTATTAACAGCTCTTCCTGGTACGTCTGAGCACTGATGGATTCACTGCCAGGGTTCAGCACCTGTGAAAAGAGTTATTGCCTTGGGTTAGGAAGAGGAGTAGAATCAGGGACAGGAAAGTAGGTGTGGAAACTTGTGTTAACTGCTGCTAACTTATTGTTAACTGTAAAGGTTAGCAGCTTCTCTTGCCTACTGTCTATTCAGTGCCCTTCAGATGGTTTCGATTGGCTGCCCAACTCACTATATGCGTCAACCAGGGAGCTGGTCTACTTTCATCCACCTCGGGCATGGAAATGTCCTCGACAGAGCAGCCAGTAGCTGGCAGATCGCAGGTGAATTTCCAGATGCAGAGGCGAGGATAGGGACTCTGTGTTTTGGAGGGGAATGAAATATACAGGATGAGGTATTTTGCTTCATTACGTTTGGCGCTAATGAAGTGGCCTTGTTATCGAGCCTGCAAGCAGAGGGCAGAGCTAGGCTTCATCTCGTCGGCACTCGCGGCGTTTTTCCATCATCGATGCTCCTGAAGTGTCAGAGGGCTGGCCTGGCATGTAGAGGCACCACGTACCGTGCCGACTCGCTCTAATAATCTCTTATTGATCTCCACCCGGGGAATGAACTCCTCACGTCCTGTACGACTGGGAAGTCCTAGCTATTGATCTTGGCTGTCAGGTTGTTTTGAAGGAGCTCCATTCTGTGCAAATCCCCCCCGACTCGACGATGAAGTGGCCCAGAATTGCTCTGGATTTGTCTTTTATTTCTTGCGATGGTGGCTTTTTGGTTCTGTTCCTTTTCTTGTTGCAAAGAACCGTGTGTCGATTCACTGAGCGTCTGGTACTGATCCGCATGTTGTTGTTGCTGTCAGTGGTGCTACATTTATTTGGGTATGGAATCAGTTCCATCAGTCAGTCGATGTTAGTCAGACCATAGTCGTCGTTAGGGGCAGGTCAGGAGGTTCTCAGCCTAAAGCCGCTGAGGTGAACTTCATGTTCGTCCATCAGCCCATTCTGAGATGAGCTGCAGGAACGCACCCATGTTTTGATGGGGGGGGGGGGGGCGGCCCCCCCCCCCGCGCCGGCCCGAGTGGCTCGTGGGGAGGGGGCGCGCGGGGGGGGCGCG
>JAODJX010000001.1:15223893-15234605 GCA_026776945.1 Isichthys henryi | reverse complement strand
CAGCCAGCCAAGGTGCCCATAACAATGTCGGGAGCAGGTGTCTGGCGCTGCAGACACACACACACGCCTTAGCCCACTGTTGACGGGGATGATGAGGTCACCCGCCCTGACCACCTTGTGGGTGGCGCTGCTTCGTTTATATTAAAGGGGTGGCACATTGTGAGGCGGCTTGAGGACGAACACCAGTCCCCTGAAGGGCAGACAGGACCAGGTGTGTGATGGCACGGGGGTTGCTGTTGAAACGTGCGATTGGCGCACTGCCGCGGTCTGGCTGTCTGTAGTCCCTTCTCCACTCGCACTCGCGGGTCCTACCGAGTGTGACTGCCTTTGCTGTGGTCCGCTCAGCTCCCAGCTGATTTAAAGCTAATTAAACCCGTCCTCAGCTTGGGGGTCCTGATCCGCTCTGGGCCTGCCCATGACCCCCATCTTGCCCCCCGCTCCCCTCTAGCGTGGCGAGATAAATCATGGCTTTTCAACTTCATTAAACATCTCATTAATGTTAAACAGGCCTAAGTTCACCATGCCCCCCCAGCCCAACACTGGATGGCACTCTTTTAGCCAGACCTTTTGCCCGGAACTTTCTGGATGTTTCGCTTTTCTCTGGGGTTTCAAAATTCTTCATAATTTTCCTGGCCTCTGCAAAAATAAAGACAACTTCCCAAAATGGTGAATTAACCAGATTGATCCATGGTTTGGATAATTGACACATCCTGTTTACTGCATCCTTTCCTAAGAGGGATCCATCCCCACTGTCCCTGGTGTGATCACACTGTCCTCCTTGGGGATGAAATGGCGGGCAGGGGAGGGGCTAAACTGAACAAACAGAAGATCTGTGCTGGACCCAGCCGTGTTCTGTTCCGGTCCAGTTCTGGTAAATGGGATAAAAGCTGATAAGGTACAGGGACTGCCAGCCTGTGATGATTAGACTCATTTTCCTGTTGCTGATGTGTGACTTGGGTCCAGCCCCACTCTCAGGACAATCCCATAAGTCCCCTCGGAAGACTGGACACCCCCAGCTTGATCATTTACGGCTCTGCGTCGGACGCCAAGTCCAGGCCAATGTCTGTGTCTCCGTATCTGAATGGGAATGGTGCTGTGGCCCCTTGGTCTGTGGGGGCAGGGTCCGGTTGGGCCCCTGGGCTTGGTTCAACGCTTATTCTCCAGATGTTTTGATTGCCGCTATTTGTCTTCCAGCTGGAAACTTCGGGAAGCCACCCTAGGCGGGCAGCCCCCCCGAGCTGCTCATCACAGGACCGCGAGCGGCGGATCTCGCATTCTTTCTATGGAGAGGTGCAGGATGAGGGCATGGCGGCGCGTGCTGCAGCGATGGCTCCGATGATAGGTGAGTGAGGTATCACCGTCGCTGCTGTGGCTGGCCGGGATGACAGCCCGTCTGGAATGGGCCGTACCAAACCAGAGTAGAGGGTCCAGAACTGCTTTGCAAACACCCACCTCCCATGTCACGTTGGGCACAGCTGTAACTGGCGGGAGGAGGGGGCTGGTTAAAGCCACTCATGAGTGCAGACCCTGCCAACCCTCCCTCCCTGGACTTTTCTCTGCCAAATGAGCCCCCCCCCCCCCCCAAGGGTGTGAAAGCCTCGTTAGAGATCTACAGACAGCAAGATCAGAGAGGCTGCCAAACACAGCCGATGGCTGATTAAGTCGTGGGATCATCATGCTGCATTTCTCACCACCACCACCACTGGTGCAGGGACAGGGACGCACTGGCTGGATGGTAAACAGCTGCCAGAATGTTCTGGAGTTTTTAAAATGTGCCCATCACTATAGGGCAGGAGTGTCTAGAAAACAGGGGCGGGGGTAACCGAGAGTTAAAAAACTCGTAAGACATGTCGAAGGTTATAGTTTTGCACTTATATATATCCAGCTGCAGCGTTTATATGTCCTTTCCTGTCGTTGAATTCAGCCATACTTGCTCCTGTGGGGTTTTATTCTGTGCAAGTTTAACGAGTGTGATGATGTGGGTTTTTCCCGGGTTGGTGTAATGGCCAAGAGCACTTTCTTTGTGAGTATTAGGAGCTTGGAGGCCCCCGATCCACCGCTGGGGGGCACTGGCGCAGGGCTAGCCTGGTGGGGATCGCCCACATCCCTCCTGACCGACATTAACCACAAGTGCGGGTGTGGCTCTTAAAAATTGATCCCTTGGAAAAATAACAGTCCATGGTGGTGGGGGGCATAAATCTGTCCACCCCCACACAATCACCGTCACGGTCACAGGGAGGTGGTCAGGCTGGGGTTGGTGGTCGCATCAACGTAGGGGTGGTGTCCCCCTCGAGCACCTAAGGTGAACCTCTCAGTTAGACATATAAAGGTGGTGGGGGCCAGGTGACCCCCCCCCCCAATCAGGCGTGAGTGGCTACTGTCGTTAGCAGCCACCCCCCACTCTCCCTGATTGGAAAGCCCACCGGGGGGTGCCTGCAGGTCCCGCTGCTCTTCTCTGATGAGGCCCCTCCAGTCTTGATCCTGATGCCCTGTATTGCCCACAGTTGTTCGGTTTGTCGTGTTGATCATCCCGCGGTGGCTGTCAGCACGTTCACTGTTGGGGAGTGGGGGGGGTTTATCCCACATGATATATTTCGCTGCTGAGGAGTGTGGTTGGGAATGCCGGGATTCCCGTTTTGTTTTGCTGTGTTTCTGTAGTCCTCCCTGATCCAGGACCCCGCTGCAGATGAGGCTGTTATGTGGCAGGGATGGGGGCAGGTGCAGCGTATCACATGACTACCTCCCCTGGGGGTCACACCCCCCTCCCTGCCCCCCGCCCTGCCACACGCTAGACGCCAATGCTCTAGCAGCTAATAGATATGATGCACCGTCTCTGCACGTGCTCAGTCAGTCGCTGCAGCAGACGGTTCTGCCATGTGACCATCTGGCGGGCTGACCCGTGTGCTGGCTGGAGGCGTTGCTCACTCGCTAGCCAGTGCTGGTGGCGACAGCCGGTTAACTGCGCTAGAGATTCACATGGCAAACAGGGGGGAGGGGGCCCCGGCAGAGTAGCGCTTCTACAGATAGATGCACGGATCGGCTTTAGGCCCCTGGGAGCGAATGGGATCTGCCGATAGTGGTGGGGGGCCGGGCATCGGAATGATTGACAGGCATCTATTTAGAGAGCAGTGTAGTTACAGTGCTAAGAAAAAAAAATGTTAATTATGAATGCATGTTCCTGTGTGTGTCTCTGTAATACACATATAATATTACACATTGTGCTGCTGACATATGATTGGCTGGTTATTTTTGCTTCAACGACCAGTTGAACAGGTGTACCTAATAAGGTGGCCAGAGAGTGTATATATAGATAGATATTAAAACAACATCCGTAAACATATATGTTGGTGGAATGTTCTATTGGGTGAAATGTAGTATTAAGGACTGATTAACAGTTCCTAGCTCTCGTGTGTGTGTGTGTTTGTGTGGATGCCAGCACACGTGTGGCACGTTGCGTGTGAACTGGTCATGGTGTATATTGCTTAAACATTAAGCGCTGTGGACACAGATGTCGGAGAGAAATGATTGATCCCAGCTTAAGAACGACTCACATCTCCAGCAGGGTGCCTTTATTTTGACGGCACAGAGATGGTGAATTAGGGCATCAGTTCTCAGAGGATCCCCTCAGAGCTGTGGGGAGACTGCAGAGTCGCTTCAGGATGGGGGTGGGGTCGCCCTCCAACGGTGAGGAAGTTATGGCTTGCTGTTTGTGTCCCCCAATATCCAGTCCAGATGCATGGCTAAGGGTGGCTTACACCTCCATTGGACCTCCTTGGACCGTTATTTTTCCTGTGGTACGGAAGCTAATACTCCGTAAGATGCATGGCCTACAGGCCAAGCCTGATGGGTTCAGCGCTGTAGGCTGCGGGGGCTGTCGGTCTCGGGTTTGAGCGCCTCGGGAGCCTGTGCCGTCACGTCTGGTTCTCCTAATGAGGGTGTGTAACAATGCGTAACGCCTGTGTAATGGATGCCTCCGTTTCGGTTGAATGAGCGTGTTGCTTTCTGCTGGGACGAGCCTCCCCGCTCCAACCCAGACGCCGCGCGGTGTGCCATCACAGGCCGCCTCCTACTCCTCTCATCACGCCGCTCCATTTCTGTGACGACCTCCATCTCCCTCCCATACCTGTACCTCTTCGTTTCTCGTTAACCGTCACCAATGGCTGCCTGTGAAATGGAGCCTGACATCTCGCAGAGGAAACTAGGAGAATTCGGGTGGCGGCCCTGATGGGGAGGATCCCCACCGTGCCATGGCTGTATGGCGTGGGGGCTACATTGCCATCTTAGGGGGGATGGGGTCGGCCACCTTACTGTCCTATGCTCCTGAAACGCAGCCGATTATCGTGATTAAATGAACGCGGCCGGGGCAGTAAGCTAAGTGCTTTGTCTCTCTGGTGATGATGTACCCCTTGTTCTCTGTCCTCTTCATCACCTCACTCATCCTCACAGAAACGGCAATGTCACCCCGTGTCTTACAGTAAGAGGGCCTGATCTTCCCAGTCTGTGCCGTTTAAAGACCCCGTTTTTAATATCTGCCAAGACCTCGGCTTCAAGAAGGATTGCACCCTCCCCCGGTTACCCAGGCAGAGAGGCTTATGCAAAATGCTATTCTGGCATTTTTTGAGATGTTACTTTTTTCATTACTCTCACCTTTTATGAGCTTGGAATTGCCTCTGTTGGCTTGCCTACCTGCTGTTGAGCGTAACGAAGCTCAACGTGATTAAACAGCGCGAGCTGTGAGCAGCACCACTGATGCTAAATCGCCTTGAAGGCACGACGGGGAAATCGGAACAGAGGGATAATCCACCTTTACGAGGAACAGAAGAGTAACGTGCGTGGGAATATATTTTGCATTTGTGTGTTCGTTACAGTGCTGGATTATTCGGCGTTTGGGTTCTACTTGGGGAATTATGAATGATTTTCATATCAAAAAAACATCCCTACTTGAATATGATGGAAAATGATCCAGGCCGGGCGTGTATTTTATCTGTTGTTATGTGAAAACAATCCGCAGTTTAAACAAACGGAGCTGCTGAAGCAGGATGAATATTTAATGGGCTGGTTTGCTGTCCCCGATGACACGTCTTTAAAATGGCTCCGATTTACGTTCTCTCGTATCCTGGGTATGCCGGGATGGGGACGTGATCGATATTGTGTGGGTGTCTGGTGCAGTTATACTGATACCTTGATGTAAAACGATGATGCAACAGAGAAGCAATGCTCTCGATTAAAACCCTGCCAGTCAGCGTTACATTCCGCTCTGTCCTCATCAAGATTTCAGGAGCCAATAGTACTAATATACCGTATGGCCCTACTGTCATGAGGTGCTGGGATTTCACCGAAGGTTCGTCCAGTAGATCCATGAGGTGCTGGAATTTCACCGTCGGATCGTCTGATATATCCATGAGGTGCTGGGATTTCACCGTAGGATCGTCCAATAGATCCATGAGGAGCTGGGATTTCACCGTAGGGTTGTCCTGCCTTTTGTCCTCCTCTGGAGGAAGGCCGTGTGAAGAGCCGTGTGTGGCTGGTGACCCCTTTTCTGGCCGATTGTCAGCAGCGAATGCATTATGTAACTCAGTGATACATATATGGGTAAATATGACAGATCTCATGCTGACAGGACTCTCTTCTCTATCTCCCCACGGTCTGATTATGTTCAGGTCTGCCGTAGAGATTTGTAACACAAGCCCCTTTAATTCCTTTTATATGACGCCGTTAGCAAGCACCGTAAATCGATCTTCTGTAGACAATAACGAACTTGGAGCTCTAGATGGAGGAGCAGAGACGCGAAACACTGGAAGACGTAAAATAACCCCACTGGGAGGCATCCAAGATAAGCAGTTTTTTTCCCCCTCTGGCAGCAGTTATATATAATTGTTGTTAAGCTGCTAAATTTACAAAATTACACTGTGCTAATGGGAACAAATGTGCATTTAGTGGCGTGCATATAGAGTGTGTCAGATGTGTTTTATATATACATGAATGTGATATTTTGCCATTTGTTACAATGGCTGACGTGTGCGTGCTGTGACATTACTGCTTTGGGGAGGCTGCAGTGCATGATGGGAAAGCATGATGGCTCTCTGTGGGCCGAAGATGGCTCACCCACTTAAAGCCCCACTTCTCTCTCTCTCTCTCTCCAGGTAACTACCAGCTTTCCCCCACTGTAAACATGCCCCAGGACGATATGGTCATCATCGAGGATGATAGGCTGCCTGGACTGCCCGTCCACCTGTCCGATCAGTCGTCTTCCAGCTCCCATGATGAAATGGGCTTCAGCTTGGACAATCCAACCTCCTGGCCAAAAGACATACTCCTGCAGAATGAGTGGTAAGCGATCATCTCCTCTGGGTGGGGGGCTCACCACATGCCCAGCTGTGTCATCCAGGAAACAAGTTCCCAAAAATTTGGTGAGCAATCTCCCAAAAAGCCTCAGCTGACAGCATCTCCCGAAACAGGCCGTTGATGACAGCACTGAGTTTGCTTGAGCTTAGCACCTGTGAGTGGCAAGTCGGTAACGTCCCTGACATCTGACATCAGGAGTCTAAAGCTAATCCCATTCGGCCCCGCCCCCCAGGCCCACCAGCTCTCCCCATTGGCCCGTGAATTATTCACACGGCAATGCTGGCTGTCAGTCGGGAGGATTGTGGTACGGTTTGCCGCTGCATGGTGTCTGTCAGCCTCTCTGCGCTTAATGATGCACGTTTTTTTCAGAGCGGGACAGGAGGCGCGTGGCACAACTTTCCAGAAGCTGCTTCTTGTCACTGTGCCCCTGTTGGTTTCCCCACCTTGTGTAAATCTCAGGCACAAGTGACATGAGTCAGTGATCAGCGAAATGGGGGTTGAGAGCTCCGGTCAGAGCCCCTGAGAGCCGGTGAGAGTACAGGCCAGTGCCTCTCCAAACTGGGGGCGGGCCGACTGTTTTTCTCAGATGATGCATTTACGCCTCTGAAATGACCACAGCAGACCCCCGAGACTGCCCCCCCAGCCTGCATGGCTTCCTGGGTATTTCAGCAGTAAAAGCCCCTGGCTTGCTCCCTAAACACCCCGAGTCTAGTTGTCAAGACTCACCGGCTCGTCTCTATTTTTAGCCTCAGAGACAGAGGTGACATCGCTATGTTCCGGCTCCGCAATTGGCTGGCGGAGGTCATGTCAAGCGTACCGTTGCATGCTATTGGACAGGTGCTGGGTGAAACCTTTGTTTAGCTACATTTACAATACCTCCCTCCCACACCCACGCACACACAAATGCCCCCCCCCCCCTCACGGCAAGCCTGCCTTCATCCATTATGAAAGAGCTGTAGCTGCGGCGCTATCTGGCGTGATCTCAAATGTCTGTCAGTGAGGAATAGGGCACCTCCGCCATGCACGAGACTGCAGTGCATGCGTGAGCACGGGATGGCTACACACAGCTCTCAATTATTCATCCGTCCGTATCAGAATATGCACCCCCCTCCCCCATGCATGCACACAGACATGCGCAGCACAGAACGTGGGTCAGGCAGCACATCTCTACTGCTCTGCGTTCGCATGTGTTATTCTGGGATTCTGACACACCGCTTTCTCCTGTTTCTCTCCTGCTTACGCCTCACCTCCACCACACTCCGTATGTGGCGGACACCATGTGACATTGTCATGCCTGGTTGCGGTCCATCCTGACTGGCGTTTCCAGGGTTACACCCTGTCACGTTGTCGTGACCACACCAAGTAAATGGCCTTCTCGGAAGCCGGCTGGCCCTGACCTGGTTCCCCGCAAAATTCTGCTGTGTCCTTTTACAGGCTGGCAGGTGAATTCTGCAGGCTGCCGGGGAAATGCCAGAAAGCCACTGGGGTCACTGTGTTAAGGCCTCAGCTCAGAAAGCATGGGGTGGTTCTTGAACCCAAGGCCCAGCTGCCACCTCCCTTACTTGCCGCCGATTTCCTCACCCGAATTGGTGCACCGTTCCTGCTGAGATGCCTTCCCCAGCTTTATCCCAGGGAGGCAGCCCCTCAATTCCGTACCCCATTGTTGCCTCGGTGTTTCAGTGTGTGTGTCAGACACCGTCCAGTTAGGGCCAGAGCAATGGCATGGATTACCCCTTAATCATCAGACATTTTGGTCGGGTGGGGTTCAGCTCACCTCCTCCTGTATGACCCCCAGTCCTCCCCTCTAGCCATTATATTTGTCAGACACGGTTTAGCTTGTTTGTTTGCTCGTCGCCGGTGTCCGAGGGTGCAGAAGGACCTGGCCTGTTAAAGTGTTTGTACTTCAGGTTATTCCTGTTCCTCTAAGTACGGAGATTTACTGCCACGGTTCATCGGGGGGCGCTGTCCCTGGTCTGGCTTCATTTAAGTGCGGTTAAAACGTTTTTCAGCGACTTTCAGGTCAAACGGTTGAACGATTTCAACCCGCCGCGGCTTGGATATGACCTAGGCGGGCGGAGAGCGTACTTGCAGAAGGGGATTGTGGATAATGGGTTGTCTCCAATGGTCCAGTAGCCACCCACCCTAACGGGACGTGCACAGCCAGGAGAAGGCAGACGATGGCATGTCTGCTTGAGCCTGGGGCGGGTGCCGCCGTGATGCTAACGGCACGGCCTGTAGGTCTCCCTCAGGGACTCCTTTAATTTTGTTTGTGTTCAGAAATTCCTCTCATGCCAGATTATCTCCATATTTATCTCCCACAACAAAAGCTGTCTCCAAATGGGGAGTGGGGCATGCTGGGAATGGCGAGGGGCCGCGAGGGGGGAGCTGGCCACAGGAGTGCGCCGTGTCCGCGGATTCTTCCTGCCTTTGGTCTGTGCAATATCCTTGCTCTATGGAAAGGTAATCCCCTTCTTTTTGAACATTGCCTGGAGTGAGGGAGTGCCTCACATTCCCACTCTCGGCCATTAGGAGGCTCCCTGAGCAGCTTCATATTCATCCATGGCATCATTTTGGTCTCAGGCCCCGTCGTTTTCCGAGCACCCTTTCTCCCTACTCATGCCTGTGCGCTGCGTCACAGGCAGTAGTGACACGCTGCTGTTGTTGATGGCCTGCCCGGTGCCATCGCTAGAGATGACCTAACATGGCACAGCGCCCCCTGCTGGCAAGGTGTTCCAACTCATTTCAGCCTGGTCTTAAATTAGTGTCCCCCCTCCCTAAAACCACATTTAGTGGCTCTCAGTACTTATCTGGTGATTATGAACATCGCATGTGTGCTGCTGTTGCCGCGGTCGGCTGTCTGCACTCCCCTCCCCCAGCCCCCCTAGTTTCAGGTGAGCCACAGCTGGGCGCCTTGCCAGCTGTCCGCATCCCATTTGCGGAGGAGCCTTTTAAAAGGCAATTAAACCACAGAAACATGGTGTGGTATGGGGGGGGGGGGCTGAGACAGAGACTGCTTAATCACTTGCATCCCTTGCTGGCCCCAGTGCAGACCCACCCCCCCGTGACATTTTGTGTCCCTTTAATGACAGCAAGGAAATATCATGTTTCCCCACTGTAAGTGGTAGGGGGGTCCACACCCCTATAGCCACAAAGCATCTTATTACATCGCAGGAAAACATGCGTAAAGGCCTACATCAGCCGCAGAGGTACATGGTGTACACTGTCCCCCCCCGTGGCAAGGGGGGGGTTATCAACAATGCTGAGCGGGGAGATTTGCCGTTTAACCACTCGGATATCGGAACCGAGCACAGGCCCCTGACGGGGGTGAGATCTCGCCCTCAATCAGCTCAGCCCAGCGGCTTCATGCCATTCAGCCTCCTGCGGTCACGTTTGGACCAATATCAGACTGTCCGTGGTCGAAGTTAGATCTTTGTCAGACTGGATGTGGTCGCATTTGGATCAGTGTCAGACTGGGTGTGGTTGCGTTTGGACCAATTTCAGACCAGGTGTCGTCATGTTTGAACCAATGTCAGACCGGGTGTCGTCGCGTTTGGACCAATGTCAGACCAGGTGTCGTCGTGTTTGGACCGATGTCAGACCAGGTGTCGTCATGTTTGGACCGATGTTAGACCAGGTGTCGTCGCGTTTGGACCAATGTCAGACTGGGTGTGGTTGCGTTTGGACCAGTTTCAGACCAGGTGTCGTCATGTTTGGACCAATGTCAGACCAGGTGTCGTCGTGTTTGGACCGATGTCAGACCAGGTATCGTCGAGTTTGGACCGATGTCAGACTGTGTGTGGTCGCGTTTGGACAGATGTCAGACTTGGTGTCGTCATGTTTGGACCAATGTCAGACTGTGTGTGGTCACGTTTGGACCGATGTCAGACTGGGTGTCATCATGTTTGGACCGATGTCAGACTGTGTGTGGTCACGTTTGAACCGATGTCAGACTGGATGTGGTCGTGTTTGGACCGATGTCAGACTGGGTGTAGTCATGGCTGAGGGTTCATTTGTGTTCATTAATGGACTCGGTGACATCCCTTGGCCCCCTGTCTCTGTTGTCTTTCCTGCTCTGGCCAGCTGCTTAACGTGGTGTCTTGACGCGCTGCTCGATTCATAGGCAGTGGTGGAGGAATGGATTTCTATCGGATGGGCTTTGGGGAATCACCTTCCAAGAGCGAATCACCAAGACGTGACATGGTATAGGCTCCTTGGTCAGGCAGGCCAAATACAGTGCGGACTGCTGATGGCTGGGGTCAGCCGGGGGGGGGGGGGGGGGACCGGTTTTTTGGGGCCCGGGGGCCCCAACAGCGGGCCAGGGCGGCAAAAATGAACACCCGCCCAAAAAACCGCCAAACCCGGACGAA
>JAODJX010000001.1:15210428-15220597 GCA_026776945.1 Isichthys henryi | reverse complement strand
CCCCCCCGGGTTTGCCCCCCGGATTCCACCCCCCCAACGCCCGCGGGGGGGCGGGGGGGGGGGGGCCCCCCCCCCCCCCCCCACCCCTTTGTCCCCGGGGGGGGGGGGGGGGGGGTCACAGCTTTCAATACCCCCGAGTGTGGTGGATGTGGTAGTTTTGGGCGAAGTGACTACCATGCTATTCTGCAGTCAACATGTGCCCTGTTGCATCTGTCGGTGTCACCTGCCCATTGGCCTACAAAACCCAGACATTGCTGGCACCAGATTCACCTGAACGGTCTCATTCCAGATTGGGCACGATAGTGATTGTCAGAGAAATTTCAGTCCCACACAGTGTTCTGGGTTGTGACGCTTTAATGCTGAGCTCAGGGAGCAACCACCGTTCTGGCGACGTTACCGTGGAAATGCTCTGTGAACTTTGGGTTAACATCCTTTTTATAATGCGTCCCCCTCTACGAACCGGATCAAAACGGCTGGGGGGGGGGGCATTTGCACTTTATACAGCCTTCAACTTATGGGTCTGGCCACCAGCAAGCAGCCCCCACTCACTTGTAGCCTTCAGCGTTTTTCCTGTTCTTTCTGACAAGCGCTTCAAACCTTAATTTCTGCTCAGCTTTATAAGTTGAAGCACATATTTCTGCACCAAAATTAACCCTTAACCCTCCTAAGCTTATATTCTTGAGTGTAAGGTGCCAGGTACTCTTGCATCAGTTGCATAAAGTTGCATTTTAAATGCTTATTACAAAATACCCTTTAACCAATTTTTTCCCATATGATAGATCACCAATCAGGCCCTCCACCTCCCCCTCCCCAGCAAGATAATTGTGTGTTTGGAAGTGCACTGACGAGCCCTGCCCAATAGAGGTCCTCACATTGCCTACCTTTTCCTCAGAGCCTCAGAATTAGATGCCTTTTCTCTCCCCATTGAATGCCCCCAACCCCCCCCAATATCATGTCTGCTTCTCTTTGAGGAATCAGATCAGTGGCAGCATTCCACGAATTTGAATCCCATGAGGGAGAAATTATGCTAAACTGGCCAGAGATGTCTAGGCTGGATCCCATTTAGATGTAGAGAGAGATTCATATGTGTCGGGGGGGGGTTGTCCGGGGGGGGAGTGAGGTACCAATCCCTGATCCAGGCTCTGCCTGAAAGTGGTAAGCTAACACGCAATACCCAGTCGAAATGATTGACAGCTTGGCATGGTTCTAGAAACCTCTCCACTTGCCTGCCTCTGTCCTTCAACCCCTCTCTTCCCAGACGTGATTTGCATGTCATCTGATTGGCCACTTGAAGGCGTCCCGGCACCTTTTGGGGAGTCGGCACTAACCCAATCCAATTGTTTATGCCCTTTAACAGTCGCGGACGAGATTAACCTCACGCCCCGCTCAGAGGAGATCCCAGGTAAGGAGAGGCTCCGATGCAGGGGGCGCTTGGGCGGGGCTATTTGCCTGGTCTTCTCTGATGAGTTGGGGGGGTGGGGTGCTCCCAAGGGGGTGGGGGAGGGCTTTTCTTTGCTTTCAGGCTCTGGCTTTTGGCATAAAGGCTGCATGAGAGAGGCTGTGCTTAGCATGGGGGTTGGGATGCAAGCCATCTCTGGCTGCTTTTTTTCATACATGACAGTGGGGACAGTCCAGTGACTCTGAGCCTGGGGACAGTGAGGACAGCCTGGGGACACAGCCTGGGGACAGTGAGGACAGCCCGGTGACACATAGCCTGGGGACAATGGGGACAGCCCGGTGACTCTGAGCCTGGGGACAGCCTGGTGACTCCGAGCCTGGGGACAGTGGTCTCTGGCCAGTGACTCTGGGCTTGGGTACAGTGAGCACAGCCTGGTGACACAGAGCCTGCTCCCTTGCTCAGTGACCCTTTTAGCGCTTGGCTTCATTTACACAGAATGCTGCATAAATTGCACATTGCTGGTCCCCCCTGTCCTCATGGAGTCACCCCCACGCAACCCCCACCTGTCTACACATCTCACTGCCCAGCTCCCACGATTAACCACTTGTGATTTATTCCTGCCGTTTGGAATGCCTTCGTTAATGTTTAATGATAATCTGTCATTTCTATCGCATGTCCCGGTCACCCACGGTTACACTTAACTCAGAAAAAATCACGTGCCAATCCAAGGCTGAGCCATGCATCGAGGGTCCCAGGGCGATGGGCCAGCCAGGAGTGGGATGGCGCAATAGGGACTGAGCAGCAAAGCTTCCGTAAAGTTCAGCGAATTAGTGCCACAGTCAGTGCATGGGCCACACCTCATAAAAAGCTTGTATTACGAGAGGAAATTGGCAGTGTGTAGTGGACAGCTGGTGGTGTAGCGGTTAAGGACAGACTTGAGATGCAGTCCGGACCTTAGTGCTGTTTACATGTATTACATGCATAAGTATAATTGCTTCCGTAAAGCCTGCCGCTGTACAGAGAGGTAGAATAATTATTTGCTTTTCAAACATGGATAATTTAGGTTTCCAGTGCAGCCACTCGGCCAGGGTACTCAGTGGATCATTTATATCTATCCTGCTGTTCCTCTTATCCGGGCTCCGCACGGACTTATAAAAATCCCCTGCCCATCAGATGCACTGCTGACAGTGGTATAACATCCTGAGTATGCTCGACGCGGAAGCATCCAGGAAGGTCTCGTAATTGTAGGAAGATATTCGAATCTCTAAAGGCCGCCATGTATTGTGTGCCTTTCATTAAGTACGAGTGGACTTCTGAGAAATATATCCCACCCCCTTCCACCCCCCCAGTTCCAAATGTGGTCTCAATAAAGGAAGCAAATGGGGTTCTTTTGTGAAGAAAATTAAGCTTCCACTCAGGAATCTGACCCATCTCCTAAGCAACCGCGCGCGTGCCCCTCTCCCGTCGCTCTGTAGGGGGCAGCAGGAGCGTGGACATGGGCATCTGGGTCTCTGTTGGAAGCGTGATGCTTGTAACGTGGCAGCTCAGCTCTTCTGTCCCATTCCACGCGTGACTGGCACTGCATGTCCTTGCCTTGGCGTGTTCACGGGTTCCATTTGCCGTCACGCCCGCACAGGAACATGGGCTGCCTTATTATCCATCACTGGGAGATGTGGAGGCGTGTGGGAACTATTTCACCGGTGAGGAGATTCAGTTAGGCTCGACCCGGATTAACCTACCCACCCCCCCTGTCCCCTCTGGAGGCCTCAGTTGCTATGATCTGGGGTCTCCAGCAGGTGGAGCACCTCAGGTTGGACCCGAGGCAGCGTGGCGCAGATGAAGCCTCTATGTCATTACTTGTCTCATTTAAATGGGCCCACTCCTCCTGTGATTGGACAGCTGGGTTCTGGGATCCGGCTCAGCCAATCAGATGCAAGCTTAGACTGCAGGTTTGCCAACAGGAGACTGAAGGACGGGCAGGTGGGAGCAGGTCTGAGAGCCATCACTGCCCACGGTGTGAGTCACCGTAAGCATGGTGGCAGTGGTTCATCGTTACCCGTGTGTGTGGCCATCACCATCAGCACCTTCCCTCCGACATCATCCGTCTGCACTCTCACACAGGAGTTTCAGGATGGCGGTAATAGATTTCTGATTGTTTTCTTTGCACTGGCCGTTTTATTTGGCTTGACATCCAGAGGAGGGTCCACTGTGGGCCTGTAGGCGATGGGTCGCGGCCCATTTAGCACCTTGGAAACATGTCAGGTCATAATTGATAACAGAGAATTTCAGGGCCAGGAAATGCCCCCCATACCACCCAGAGAGCCCACATGCCTGTACGGCCTTGGGTGGGCAGGGGGTTGGTAACAACACTGCGTGGAGTGTTTCTGACCACCGCTCGAACCTGTGCTTTCTGATGATGTCGGAAAAGTAAGCCCGTTGGTGGGAAACACACCAAATGTTGGAATATTCCAGAAGGGAATCGCTTGGGATGCAATCGCTTATACCTTGGAGTGATTGGAGGTTAGGGGTCTTACTAAAGGGCCTAATGGTGAAATCACTCTTCCAGTCATGGGATTTGAAACAGCAACCGTCTGATTACAGGCACAGGGCCATAACCTGGCCCCATTAGAAGCTCCATTCCGAACGGCAGCATCTGCTGGTTTCCATTTGATAAATTGCACCGCGGCGTTAATCCCTTTGTGGAATTTATTTAACGTCACAGTTTCTGAGTAGGGAAACATATCCATCAGGTTGGATGTGGTGCAGGGTGTGGTCTCCCCCCCATTTATTTATATTAAATGTGGGTCTCCAGGGTGGTAATGGGATTGGGACCCTCCTTCTGTGGAGCGGTACATCTCTGGAACCGGCCCAGCCTGCTTTGCAGTGTGACCCGGAACACAGGACCACATCTCGGGTCACTCGCATTCCGTAAACCATGGCAATTGGGAAAATAATTACAGCCATCCGAGGCTGCGCCTCAGGGAGACAGGCGTCGCTCAGTAACTCATGCCTTCATGCATGTGTGCCGGATCGGACCTCGAACGGATATTCTCATTCATGTATGTTAAATGTGGAGCTCCACACCGGAAATTTCTGTGAGCTGAGCAGTTCCAGAGAGCGGTGGACCTGGAGGCGTGAGTCATGGTGCATTTTTTTGTGTCCATCATTCGTCAGCCAGCTCTGTCTGTAGCGTTCAGACTCAAACAGGAACCTTCTGGAAAGTCACCTTTGAGAAAAAGAAGAGAAATCATAATAACGATTTTGTTTGCTTGTTTACAAGAAGCGCCCACTCTTCTTGCACCGTGCCAATCAGAGAGAGAAACACTCAAACATCATAGCTGGGAATTTTCCAGAATTGCATTTAGAGACACTCTCTATTTGAGTCTGCAGGCATCCGTTTGGCAGGCGGTGTCACCCTCAGTGACCTGACAGAGATAATAATCACTGCTACACTGCGGCCTCACGTTCGATAAACAAGCGCCACGATCCAGCGACATGCTGATGCACAGCCAGGCAGGAATGGGAGTGTAATGCAATCTCGCGCCAATACAACTCACCGCGGTACTGAATCCTGCCCTTCGGTCCGTGATCTCATCTCTTGGGCGGCTCAGGTCCGTGTACACTGACAGGGTGCAGTGAAAGGACGATCTTTTTACGCCCTGAAACTTTGGTGAAAATAAACAAAGGGATTAGACCCACGGAGGCGATGGGGGAGAGGGCGGGTGTCCACAGCCGCACAGGAAGCCCCCAGCCGCCTGCAGCCCCAAAACTGGCACAGGAACATGACCTCTGGGTTCTCACAGTGTAACGGTACAGAGTGAGCTGTGGGACATTAATCTGAGTGGAACTTATAAAGCTATTATAACAACATCTCCTTAAAGTTATAACATCACCTTAAAAGTTACCATCATCTCCAGAATAAATGCAGATTTGCAAATTTTAACATTGCTCTTTAAAAAATTCTGTCAGTAAAGCTTTTGAATATATATATGTGTGTATGCAGACTATGTACGATTGTTTTGTTAAGAATTATTAAAGTTGGATGAAGTAACTCTTGACTTTTGGTGAAGATTAACCTCCTCACATCTTGCATATATACCCGCATTTACCTGCAATTCTCTGCACTAAATCATTGGGCTTTTTTCTGTAAAGGCTCTCCGACAAGAGATGTGGGCCCATCTCTAGGCCTCAAAAAGTCCAGCTCCCTGGAGAGCCTGCAGACAGCCGTTGCTGAGGTCATGTCGAATGGCGACGTCCCGTTCCACCGGCCGCGACCGCCCATCATCCGCGGCAGGGTCTGCAATGAGAGCTTCAGGGCCGCCATCGACAAGTCATACGACCGGCCGGCCGCCGACGAGGATGACGAGGGTATGGAGACACGTAAGTGTGGCAGGACCGAATTTATCCAGAAAGTTCTCTTCCAAAGTGAGAGTATTTAACCTTTTATCTAGTTGCAAAATGGAGTATTTACCACAGATATGCAGATCAACAGTCACATTTAAGGGCGCAACAGCTAGCTGAATGATTCTGGGTCTTCAACCACTGCGCCACCTGTTGCCCAGCTGTGGTTTTCCATGGTCAGTACACTTCCCGGATCATTTAAATCTCCAGCCAGCAGTTTCCAAGAAATGCTGTGGGAGAGCTTTCCAAGTTGACGTCACGTTTGAGCCGTCAAAAAACCACGGTTGAGGTCCGATTAATTTTTCATGGAAAATAGATACAGAAAAATAGATTTTGACTGTAATAGATACATGAGAGATGGTGAAACTGGAATATGACAGCGTTCCTGAGTCACCACTGTGCGTGACGGCCTGTTCTTGCAGCCAGAACATGCCTTCATGCGTGTGCATGCTTGTAGCGTGTTCTGGAGCATCTGTGGGCTCCATTTCTTTTTATCAAGTTCCATACTGGGGCTCGGAGTTCAGAGTTCGGGTGGCACGAACCCCTGGGGCTCTCCGGCATGAATGTGGAGCAGGTGCTGCTCTGCAGCCTCGCTTCTGGCTTGTGTGGGAACGTGAGCCTGCAGGGGGAGCCTGGGGGTGGGGGTAGGGGGCTCTGGCAGAGGTATCATTACTGAACTCTGCTTACTGTGGTTTAACCGACCGGACTTGCCTGTGGTCCCGAGAGGTCAAGATCAGGAAGTCAGACCTGTTAAAAAGCGGCCACTTCCTCCCAGTCTGTCCCTAACGCCTGCAGGGGGTTCAAATAAACCCAGTTTAGTCTCACCCCGTGGCAGGAATTGACCGGCAGAGGTGAATCAGGTCCGGAAAGCAAGACCTAGAAGCTTTGAGACCATCAGAGAGCGAGTCTTCTAGTGCCAAGCTGCTCTGGGGGGGCGGGGGTTATAGCAAGGTTTTTTATTTTCCATTGAGCAACTCTATTATCAACTTCAGGGGAGTTTGAAAGCGGACGACTCGCTTGGATGATGTTCCCTCATGCTTCCTGCACTACACTAAATACCTCGGCATTATCAGGGGAGAAAATGCGTTTAAAAAGCTGTATCCTGTAATAGTGCATTGTATTCTCCCAGGCAGTATTTAAATAGGCTTCTTTTTTTTCCTAGATAAAGCAGACCTCGCTATTCCCGTCACCAAGGTTAACAGTTCGGCTGACAGAGAAGCAGCTTTTGCATAAAGTCAGACTTCAGCGCCCGTTTCTGGGTTAAATGTTCGCTCTTCTATTACACCGAGTCTTCCTCCTTATGGGGAGACACATTTTTGACCTGATTTCCAAAAAAACAGATTAACACGGTCCTTGGATTGAAGCATGGAAATGATTTCCACTTTGTGGGATGTTAAGGCTATTTTAATTAGTCTAATTAATGCCCCCCCCCCCCGAATGGTACACTCTCGAGGTGTCTGATGCCTCCCCAACATCGCTGCGATCCTTCCTTAGCGAAAAGCATTTCAGTTTTACTCCTCCTGTCTCTTTGTTTTCCGTTATCGTTGTTCCTGTGTCTCTCGTCTGGCTCTCGTTCTGCCAGACGAGGGAGATTAAGTCCCTTCATTGTTGTCAGGCCCCTTTGCTCCCGTTTCCACGGCACCGTAGGTAAGGCTGGGTTACCCCCCTCCCCGTCTTCACCCAAGGCCCCGGACTTACCTCCTTCAGCATATTAGCTGAAACGAACTCAAGACGCAGCAAAACTGATGCTGTTGTTTTGGTCCCTGCAGAGGTTTGATAGCTGAACGTGGCTCAGAGGTGAACCGCCACTTTGAAACCCGCTGCAGCTCAATTTGCAGGCAGTCTGCCGTGCTGCAGGGGGAGCCCCCCCCCCCCCCACCACTGACACTGTGATAAGGGAATCTTTGGCCATCCCCAGCATCCTCGCCTGATAACGATGACGCTGGGTGTGTGGTAGCACATTAATCACGCCCTGTCTACTACACTGTCCTAGATCATGCTATCGGGATGGAATCTGCTACAGGAAAAATCAGGTTGTAATTAACATCCTTTGGTGTGTTATGATCCATCTGCAGTATAACTGTACAGTCAGGACTGGATTCGCTGCTTTTAACTGCTATAGCCAGTGCTGCCTGTGAAGGTGTTTGTGTCCACGTTCAGTCCAACTGCGTGCGTAGCCAGTGCGATGAATGCAGTGGTGCGTTTTGTAGCAAAATCCCTTCAGGAGACATGGTTTTTGGTGGAGCTACAGACATCTGCAAGCGGCCAATCAAAAGCCCACACGCCTGTGCACACCAAAGCCTTCCTGCTCGCAGGCGATTCTGGGTAATCCTGTGCAGAGCCATCCGGTAGCCAGAAGCACTACCATGGCAGAAAGCATAGTGTGAGAAGAGTTAAGGGCTTTTTGAGAGCAGGGTCATGGCAAATATAGCTGCAGAGGTTGTAGTGCAGGAAGCAGCATCAGGTCAAGCTAGCTGACAGTGGCTCTCTTGCATTTAGTTTCATCATTGTTTGCACCGCAGAAGCCTTCCGCTCTTTATTCTCATCAATTCAACGTTCCCTCCATTTTTCCTGCTCGATGCGTACTGAGTAAATTGAGGTTAAGTAGCTCGCTGGACGTCATTAGGAGTTCCCCTGCTGGGACTTAAACTTGGGGTCCCCCACCCCCTCACCCCCCCTCCAGGCATCTGTGAAGACTTTGCTTCCTGTAATGGATGGTGATGTATCGCCCCTCTCGGTGCGGAGCAGATCACTTCGTTACATTAGTGTTTAATTGGCAGATGCTTCTCCAAACCCCCTTTCAGGTCAGAACAGATTAATAAGCGTATCGCTGTGTCCTTGTCTCCTGGTGCATTTACTGCGCCTGGTTTCATGGAGGTGATATAGAGGTCAGTAGAAATTCCCGTGGGATAAGCCATACCGTTTCCAGCTTTCCATACTGCAGATGTCCAGGAAGGTTCCAGAATGGTGGTTAAGGACTGATCCGCTGATCCCTGAGTGGGAAGTGGTGTAAGACCCTTGAGGCTCAGTCTGTTGTGCACTGATACTTAACCAACTTGATTCTATAACAGTTACAGGTCTGCAGATGGGCATGTCGGCACGGAGACCATAATTAGCGTGCTCTCTCCCTGCAGTGGAGGAGGACACAGAGGAGAGCTCCCGCTCCGGCCGGGACTCCGTATCCACCTCCGCCGATCTGCCGCTGCCATCCGGGGGGTGGCCCAGCGGTGAAAGGACAAGTGACAGGGGGGGCCGGGCCAGGGAGGAGAGGAAGAAGGACAAGTCACTGAAGGACAAGAGGAAGTCAGAAAGGGACAAAGAGAAAGAGAAGAGCAAGGCTAAGAAGGGCATGCTGAAGGGTCTGGGGGACATGTTCAGGTGAGAGCGCCCCAAAGAGGCACCGTCCTTGCAGCAGCCCCTCTAATCATTTTTGACGGGCTTATGCTTTATTCATGCTCTGTAAACGGTAACCACCCCCTATGCATGCCTGTGTAGGAATGTGACCGCATGAGTCGGAGGTCTAGTCTTCCTTGGCCATTACGCCTGGCTGCGTCACTGGTGGGGTTTCTGGGATTGGTCTGCAGACTGCAGCTGTGACACACAATGCAGGCGGGGGTGTTTTTACGCCTGTTTATCGTGTTTCTCCCATCTACTGTCCCGCGTGGCCCTGCGTGGGAGGGGGGGGGCACACTGCATGTTTAACAAGTTGCCGCGTCTGATCGGAGGATGGCTTTGTGGGGGGGTGGGGGGGGCTCATTGCCAGCTTGCCATCCTTCCTCATTATATTTCTGTCTTGGTAGTGCTATCTAAGGCCATCTTCACTGACCCCCCCATGTCATAATTATGCAATTCCTGTATAATTCACTTAATGATCGACACCTCCCCCTCCCCACCTGCCTCACACGGCCTCACTCAGATGCTGAGCCAGGGGGGCTACTATGGAGGGTGGGTTAGGGTTTTGAAAGTATGACTGGTGTTGGCTGGCTGAATGGTTATAGAGCATAATTCAGGATGTCCTCTGGACTGCCCCTAGGAGGTCCTAGGTGGAATGTTCCGGATATACGGAGCGAGACTGCTCCTCTTGTGGGCCCCATGGAGACTAGATCCTGAGACAGCATCGCATTGGCAGAACAGGCCCTGGAGCGGCCAGACTAATGTGCACGAAGAATTGGGCCCTGAGGGGCCCTGTTTGGCTTTGTGGACATTACCATCTCTGTGTCACCCCTGCATGCTGTCGAATTGGACCGATCCAGAAGTGTCACCGGGGGCACCATCATCCTCTTGTCACTCTTGTCCCTCTTTATCCGAGCGGGGCGGGAGGGCTGGCGGGAGGGGGGTATTATTGGGGGGCATTGCCACCAGGGGGGGG
>JAODJX010000001.1:15143570-15159791 GCA_026776945.1 Isichthys henryi | reverse complement strand
GAGCAGGTTGGCACCTTGCATGGCAGCCTCTGCCACCGGTGTGTGAATGTGTGTGTGGATGGGTGAATGTGAGGCATGAAATGTAAAGCGCTTTCAGTGCTCGAAAGTCAAAAAGCGCTATATAAATGCAGCCCATTTACCCTTTCATATAATCATTTGTTCAGAGTACTATGCTCTTTTTGACCGAAGTACACGGCTGTGGGTTTCATCTGAGAAATCCAGGCTCAAAGTCCAACTCAAGGAGGTCAATGCTGGGTCTCAATCCAACAAACCGCTTGGTCCGAGGTCACATTCCTGGCTGACTTTCTACATACTATCAGGATCGATGTGCAGACGATAGCAAATTCTGGGTCGTACTCCTGGGCAGAGTGGCACTCGAGACTAATCCCAGTTTGGTGCTTGGTGCTGATTACGGACATGACCAGCCAAGCTGCTTTTGTGACATTGGTGTCAGTTATGGTCTCCATCACAGAATTACTTATTATGTCTTACTTCGTTATTCTGTAGTTTATATTTCACAATAGATCGAGAGGTATACGTTTAGTCAGCTGAGACATTTTCTCCAATGTACCTTTTTTTTCAAACGTTCTTCATTTATTTTGCCATCCATCCCTCCATCCCCCAACTTCTTATCCAATAGAGGGTCACGGGTCGCTTGTTCTCTTTTCTCCTCTTCGAATAGTCTCATGCGCCAACGGCAGAGTTTCACTGACCCGTGACCTTCAAGGTCGCCTAGTGTTGGTTTTGCTACAGCACGGATCAGTACAACAATCCCCTCCACCACCACCCCCAGCCCGTCTGTACCCTGCTGTACGGCGGGGCAGCTTGTGGCCTCTGTCTTTCCCCGCTTGTTGGCGTGTGCCTTGATCGGGCCAGAGAGACGAACCCTAGGCCCCTGCTCCGGGTGGTCCAGTGCCCAGTGACGCACACCAGCAGGCCCAACATCTTCAGCTTTCAACCCAATAACTCGATGACTTTGGGAAACATCTTTAAAACGTGGTCGCTTCTCCTGCCGGCTCGTGATTATAGATTAGACTAATTCTCGACCTTGCACCAAGGGCATTTTCCTGTAACCCTTTAAAAGATAGGCACTGCAAATGTCTTTTGCGCGATACATATTTTATGCAGTAGAAATATGCACTTTGTGTCAGGCTGGATGTCTGTTAGAGAGATCTCTGTAACACGCTCGCTATGGTAAAACAGTCTCGGAAAAAATGATATAGGTCTGAATGCAGATTAAAAACGATGTGGCCGCATGTTCTTACATTTTTCTGCTCTTGACTCACCAGTTTTATGGAGAATAATTCATATGGTAAATAGGCTGTAAAAACTGTATCGTCACATGAAAACAGAACCATTTGTTGATTAAGAACATTGTTTCCCACAAAGAGTCTGGCACTGAGCCATTTCCATATTCATTTTCGGCATTGATTCCAGTTGGTGTTATGTTTCATAGAGTTCTGCGAGTGTACGACCCCGATTTTGGACTGTTTATTGGAAGGGTACCGTCCGTCATTGGTGTCGTGATAGTTTTGCTGTGCCGGTCACACATAGAGCTCTGACCGTGGGACATCAAAGTCCGGCCTTCTCTGTGGTTGCCACCGGCAACCACAAATCAAACGGTGCTTCTATAAAGCTGCCCCCCCCCACACCAAAACCCAGGCAAGCAAGTGGATGGAGGAGAGCTGGCTCCTGTTCGGGAAGGCACCCCACCCTCCGGGCCTGCCCCCACTCAGCCAACAGTGTCAAAGAGAATTCCCCGGTAACGCAGTCCATTGGGGGGGGGGGGGGGGGTTGAACACTTGGGAGCTCAGCAGACAGCCTAGAGCATGTACTGCACCATGATGCTCACAACCCTAACCAAGCCACACAGCACCTGCGCTACGCTAACATTCCTCTGCTCATAGTCTCATGAATCAAACCATTACTCTTTGCACACAGTGAAGTTAGCTTCGGTTTTTCGCATCCTGACGAGCAGCCTAATCCGCGGTGGGCGACGCTACGCCTCCGATGCGGCAGGATGTGCAAGGACCACGTCACTGTCAGGCTGCTCCAACACCTCGAGTGAGACGTCTCCCGTCCGTGTAGCGAGTGTAGCTTTAGCAGGATTTCCCATTAACTGCTGATCAGTTGATGATGAAATTAAATCCCAATACATGCTGGAATTGAGGTAATTTCCATGCGCTGGTGCTTAAATTAACATCCCTTATCCTGCAGCCAATTTTCATGTGGATACCCCACCCCCACCCATCACCGCCATAACTATTTGAGATCTCCGCTCTTTCAAGATTAACCTTTATGCCCCCTAATAAATGGTCTATATTGACATCAAAGGAACAGGAAAATAACGCAAGTTCCTCTGGGAGGGGGTCCTGGGTTGTTTCCGAAAGGGTCTTGGATGTGCCGCCCCCCCCCCCCCACACACACACAGACACACAGACACACACACCGCGCCCTGATCAGTCGTAATAACATTTGCCCGCTCGAAAACCGTGGTCCTCTTTGTCTTTTTAATTAAACTCAGCCAAGGTTTGGAGGCTATTTGACCTTTGGCAGCTCCTCATTGTGCGAAGGGCTGGCAGCCCGTCTCCATCTGCATGCATTAAAGCTTCCCATTCCGGCAACATTCCGTGCAGCTTTACGGATTACGGGGGGAAGAGTCCTCCGTTCAGACCCGCAAAACTCACCTAATCTGCGATGCCAGTGGCTCATTACACAGATAACAGGAGAGGCCCAGGACAGCCTCGTCGTCCCCCCGTCCCCCTCAGATGAAAGGGGGTGTGGGGGGGAGCTCTCCTTTAAAGACTGGGTTAGGGTGAAGGGTCCTGCCATGGCGTCAGCTGTGTACTCACTGGCTGTGACCACCAGCTCCGCATCAGGTGACCGTAATTGCTATCGATCCGCCGTAGCAGTGGCGGTTTAACCGAGCTGGAGTGCCGTAACCAGCCTCCCCCGGAAGGCTTCCTTACGCCTGGTCCCAGGCAGACAGGTCTCCTGCAGGTGCAGCCACACCGCCTGTGCTGTGCCAGTTGGTAAGGGAACGTGGGACCATCAGGCAAGTATGTGAGACATTTTGGGCAGCAAATTATGGCACTGAACTGGAAATGATAGAAAGTGTTTGACTGAAGGTGAGATTTTGGTGAATATGGACCATCGCAATAACGGGATGCTAATAATCTGTAATCTTTGTCAGCGACTATAGCGGGTGACAGGTTGTTAAGAAAGGCTCAAAACTTGGCCTTTATTTCACCACCTTAAGCCAAATTCACTGTAAATGAAGGAGAAGTAGAAATGTATGGATAGCAGAAGGATGTACAGAACATCAGTGTTTGCATGCCTTCACTGTGTAAAGACAATTCTGTAACATTTATATCTGAAATAAGAAACATTGTATTACAGTCACTGTTTTATCGTTATATGTAACAAAAAATGAATGTACAACAATGCATTTGAATAATATGCAACAGGAGCATGTCAAATAACGTTTTTTTAGAAGCATATGTAACAAAAGTATTACAATCAGGTAATACGCCGCATTAGAATTGTCTGTAACGAGCATTAGAACTACACAATGCAATACATTAGTATTGTCTCTAATGAGTATTATAGTCATTTAATGCAGCACATTAGAATTGTCTGTAATGAGTATTAAAATCATAAAACATAGAGCCTTGTAATCGCTTGAGACTCTGGGCATTAAGATGGCATGTGACTCTGGGCATTAGGATTACATGTGACTCTGGGCATTAGGATTACATGTGACACTGGACATTAGGATCGCATGCAACTCTGGGCATTAAGATCACGTGTGACTCTGGGCATTAAGATCGCGTGTGACTCTGGGCATTGGCGCGATGGGCTACCCCCACACGGCAGTCCTTGTACGCATCCCCAGTCTTGCTCAGCGCTGGCTTTGGGGAGCATTGCCACCGCATTTCTGGCCCTGTTGCCGCAGCGGCAGGCATGCACGAGCGCGATAACCCGGCCCGCCGTTTGACACGCGCTGAAATCCAATCCCTCGCCCCTGCTTGAGCTTTGGCAGAGCCTGTCCTTTATCTCCGGCAAAGGCGGGGAGGGGGGTATTGGGGCCGGGGAGGGGGATGCTGGTTCAGGGGGTGTAATGTTTGGATAAATCCAGAATTTTGCTCCAAACGCCGTTCTCCCACTTGGCCGTAGCATAAACGCGGCTCCCACAATGCATCGCGAGCAGCATTCCGGCTCCGCCGCCCCCGTGCGACGCCCACAATGTGGGGGAGATAACTGAAGCTGGGCCGCCGCGCCTCACGTGCCTGAAAGGGAACAACAGCTCACGCCGCAGCACCGCTTTGACCGGCGGCGCATTTTAACTATTGATGCAAAATAGCTGCGAGTGACATAAGCAGATGCAGGCTGATGGGCTTCAGTCAGATGAGCCCATACATTATTAATGGGGCCCTTTGGAGCAGATGAATGCGGCTCGGTCCCTGGCTGGGGGCCAGCTGACATCCGGGGGGCCTCTGTGTCATACAGGTGAGCCAGAGCCTTTAATCGCCATTGTTCCGGCCCCCGTTGCCGGCCCAGCTGCCCCAGGGTGCCTCCATGTCCACGGAGGCTAGGGTGTCCAGCTCGGATCAGCTCCCAAGGGCCCGTGGATCCCGGTCTTGACCCCCCTGCCGTCAAGAGCTGGGGCACGACCACATCAGGGTCATTTAAGGGTCACCCGCTTGTGAGCACTCTTGCTGCCTGACTCCTTGGAAACATAGAATGCAGAACCGCAGAATGCAGGGAACAGTATAGAGTGACTCGACAGGCCGGTTTACTATAAACGCCGATCACGGGGAATCCCGTCTTATTAAAGCTATTTAGTGAGCATGCTAATGTACCATTAGAATGAGTATCACCATGCATCACTTCTCAAAATCATTTTAACTAAGCTTACTCCGTATTAATCGAAGTATAAACACTTTAAATGGCATTGGTCTGCAGAATTAATACTCTGTAATATTCTAAATAGCCTATAATATAAAACCACAGTACTTTCCATGTACAAACAGGGAATAAATACCAATAGAGACACTAATTTTTTAACAGGGTTGGACAAACAAGGCACTCTATCACTGCCTCCTCCTGGTTGGGGGGGGGGGGGGTTGGTGTTTACCTTTATATTGACAGGAGGACATGATACAGTCCAGATGTGAGTGGGGGGTGCTGATGATGCTCAGATTCTGTCATGTCCAATTCCTGCTCAGGTGGAACCACAGTGTAACAAACCCCACCGCAGATGTGGGGGTAGGAAGTCACCTTACAACTGACCCGTTCTCGCTGGCAGTCGGACTACGGGGGCCCGGCTGGAAGTGGCCATCAGATGAACTGAATTGGTTGGTAGAGGCTGCTAAAGCTTTTCTACACACTGAGCAGAGGCGAGAAGGAGGTGGTTTAATCCTCACCTACAAAGCGTGTGTAGTTGTATTACATCTGGGACCAGGTTTACTGGATCGGGGTGTATGGAAATCCCAGAAGTCTGGCTACACCAAATTAACCTAATACTGCGACAAAATCCCAATGTCAACCCCCCCCCCCCCCCCCCAAACTCTGAGTCAGATGGTTCGGTTCGCTGTCCCAATCAGAGCAAATCTTACTGCAGGATAATCAGCCTTCTACATACAGTGCCGGATATGAGGGGTGGTGCCATTCTGCAGAAACCAGTGCATTGTGGGTGTTCCGATATAACTGTGCGTGATTGCAAGAAGTACCATGAGACAAACACTTACTTGCAGTGTTTGCAGTGTACCCTTGACCCCACAAGATGGCCCGTTAGTCTCGTTAAGGAATTAATATCTTCATTAAGTCATCTACTAATGTTACATTCACCAGCAGAGTCTCTCTCGTTCGTGTTAATGGTATGATTTTATGACGCGCCCATACATTTTATGGCTGTAATGAAATTTGTCAGTTTCTGAATTAAGCTACGCATTTTCGAACTGTAATATTTATTATACTTTTAAAAGAAGTAATGTGAATTTGGTTATTATTATCCTTTACGAGCGTCTTTATGATGCTGCGTGTTCGTGGTCAGGAATGGTCAAAGGTCTGACGCTGTCCTGCTGTAAAATGTGACATTATTTATACACAGTGGGGAATGGGTGACACATTCGTCTGGGAATCTGGTTTAATCCTGCATCTGAATCCCGGGAAATGCCCCTGAATATCAGAATATCAGGGTGCAAGTCTTCCTCTCTTGGTGTAGTGATCCCATAGACACATTGACTTCTGGTTGGATCAGATCAAAATTATTTCTCCCTTATTTACAGGTAATCATGCAAGGAACATGGAGAGATATAAAGATCAAAATGTTGGATTTCTGCAAAATTCTGCAGAATACAGGTTATTGAATATGTACATAATCCACACCTATATTTACCATAGTTTACACCAGTGTGGCCTTTCACATTGACCTTGCTTTGATTGGAGTCTTAGATGGTTTTCTGAAGTGGGGATTCAACCCCATGACCTTCTGAGCCCTAGCGCCGTAAGAGTGGTGATGTAGTTCAAAATGTCCGAAGTGCGGAGCCCTCCATGCCATTCGCTGAACGTAAAGACCCCAGTGCTCTTATAGCAGACACTGTCCGACGATCCTGGGCACATGCCTGGCAACGCGCCCCGCAGACCACCACCATATCCCTGGAAAATCCAGCGGCGGCTGTTATTCACACATTTAGACAAAAGACGGTCATTACAGCTCATCCCATGTGATGGTTTATAGCACAGCGAGGAAAACGCAACATAAATGTGGAAGATGTGTGGGAAGCTGAATGGGGAGCAAGTGAAACCATTACAGAGACTGAGGTAGTAATTATTACTGCCATAATAATGCTGATAATGCTGTGTTTGTAATAAAGTCACCGGCACCTTATGGGCGTTAATGGAGAGGTTTAGAGTTCAGCTACATTAGCGCTACTGAAAGCATTTTAATATTCACTTTTTTTCTGGGTTTTAGATATTTGGATCTGATCGTACCCCAGTCTGCCGTTTGCTGTCGCTAAATTAATTGGCTTTGCTCTAGTCATTTATAAGAGCTTCTCCGATTTTTCCTACCCAAGAACAATGGAGGACCATCGTGCCGCTGGAGATGGTGGGATCTCTGTTTCTCGCACGTTGACACGTCAGAGTGTTCGGTGATGATGAGGAGCCAAAGGCAGGGATCTGATGTTCGACAGAGAAGCAGGATGATTGACTCTGCTCCCCTAAGTACCTCCCACCTTAAATAACTTTAAGGTGAATTTAAAATTTCTTGCCAAAGGGGAATTATGTAAAAATCCCTAATCTATATTTTATCTGTGATTAAAACATTTCAGTGTTATTTTCAGGAGCTTTCCGCCTCTGGCGGCTGCTCGTTAGAGTAATTAATACCCCGCGTTAAGCAATTCTTTATTTGCCTTATCGTCGTGCGAGAATGACGCATGTTCACTTTGTGCTATTTTTCGATTTGATTACGGTTAATTGGACACCAACAAGGGGCAGAATAATGAGTGAATTCATTTTTTCCTGATGCTTTTTAAAAATGAAAAAAAAATTTCATTTATTAAGGCTCGTCATGCACGAACTGAGCTGCTTGTTTCCAGGTCGGTTCTGCGGTTCTCCTGTAGAAGGATGTCGCCAACGAGACACACAGAACGGAACATGTGACTCTTTAGGCCGCACCCCTTTTCGGGTCATTCTGCCACCTACGTAAAGCCTGCTGACACCAAGAACTTAATGAAGCCCCCGGCAAAATGGCCCCTGTCTAAGGCTATACCATTATCTCATGCTGTCATTGCACAAAATTCTCTTTATTATACCAGTAAATTGTCCTTTACAAGAAATGTCAACCAATTTTATTATTATATAAAATGGCCGACTGAAAGTAACCAAGACCGTCACAATATACATTTGTCACTCAGAGTTAGAACTGCTGCTGTGACTGTAGAACACACCGGAATCTCAAACAAATCATTATCCTTTAAAAGTGAAATTTTACCTCCCTACGCCTGTCCCCCACGCCTTTGCCTATCCACCCTTTCCACAGACACGTTCAGACGAGAAAAAGGTCCCACTGAGTCACGTAATTTCTGCGTCCAGCCTAAAAAGCTCGTCCGCCATTAACCTCATGACTGCCGTTTATTTTGCGGGCCGCCAAAGGCCCTTCCAACAGCCCCGCTGACGGAGCTCAATCACGAGACACTTGCAGCTCTGACTCGGGGTAATTAAATGGGACATTTCACATATTGCCTGAAGAAAACACACGAGATGCGTGTGACTGTATGTAAACAGGCACGATTAAATCTCTTAGGCAAGAACAGCTGTTTCGCAGCCCATCTTATCCTCAGACCAGGGGAAAAAGGCTATTTTTCTCCACTCTGTCAAGGACATCATGGAGTCATTTTCTGTGCATAAGCAAAATATATCTGTTGTATAAATTGCAGGGCCTTATTCTCTACAACACCTGTGGTGGCTGCGTCTTTTCCCCAAGCCCACGCTGAAACATTTATTTGAAGACGGACACGCCTGCTTTTGTATCTGATTTACACCAGTATCTGAGTTCATCTAAATCCACGTCTCTATCATAAGGTCGCCGAATCGCTCCTTTTAACATTCTTCAATTTGATATTTTGTAAGCTAGTTCTCTACTGTATGTTTTTTATCTTTACTGTTTTTTGCCCCCATATATTTGATCAGAATTCAACATGTATTGGGGAAAAAAAACGATGCTGTATAAAATTCATAACAGTCCACAAGCATTACAGACACTCAGGTTCCTGCATTACCTGGATCGTGCCCTAAAAAAGTGGAGTTGGATTAGCCCATTGTAGGGATCTTTAAAACGTGTACCGTACAAGTTACACCGTAGACGCTAAAGTGGAGTCATTGATTCACATTCACACCTTGTGTAAAGAGGGATCTATAGTCAGATTCCAATCGGCAACTCTGGAGCTTCGAGGCAGCATCGTTATTGGCCGACTCCTGCCGCCGTGACAGAAGTTCTGTAAATTTTCACGCGCCGAGGTCTGTGTCACCCAGACACTGCAGTCACAGGGGCCCGAGACTGAAACAGCGCGGCTAATTCAAGGTAGCTAAGCGAGAAAATGCATGCGGCCATTTGCAGAGAGTACTGCCTTAAATCTGTGCGGCTGCCTGTAGGTCCTGGGCGGCCGCCCCGGAGCAGAAAGGCCGGGCGCAGAATCGCGGGTTCGTTTGAAGGAAAGCCAGGGCAGCTCAGAGCCCTTTAACAACCTCTCCCCCCGGTGGTCGGTGTGAGACGCCACACGCAGATTGTGGCTGTAAAGATGCCTCTCAGCCCAGATTCAAAACACATCCAGCCTAAGGAGCAACCCCACACATTTGCCTAAAAATAGTGTTTTATAAGGTAGTAAACAGGTTACTGGATCTCAGACAGGGCAATTACACGCATCTGCAAACTCTCTGTTGTTTCCATTGTAAACATTTCTGTACCAGCTAGTTAACTAATGACTGTGGAGCAGGTATGAATGTCTCACTGCTACGGCCCTGAGAACCTTTAAGTCTTTCTTTTTTAAAAATGATTGTGTTATACACCTTCTTAATCCAGGTTATAAGACTAAATCGCTTTTTGTGAAGTAAATGCATCCGGAGTTATATGTGGGTGTTTGTGCACATTTGGACCATACCCCGTAGGGGGGGATCAGTCAAATTGTGTGTGAAGAGCGTGATTCCTGGGTTGGCGCCAGTGGTCCGCTTGGCGGGGATAATTGCGGGCCTGGATGGGTACGGCGCTCCGCTTTGCGCGCGATGCAGGTGGGTTGGCAGTCGATGGCGGGCACTGATCCGCACATCTGGCCTTCGCGGGGGCTCCAAACTTTCATTACTCTCCCTTCAGCATCAACCACATACCAAAAAAGAGGAAGATATGTTCAGAGCCTTGTCAGATTTCCAGTCTCTGACACCCCCCTACACACAGACACACAAATCATCTCGGTCCAAGAAAGAAAAAATCAGCCATTCTTCCTTCCTAGATGATTATATGCGAGGAGTGCAGCTGTTTTCTGTTGTTGTTTTTAGTTTCAAAAGAGCGGCGATTTATGTACATAGATCCCCCTTTAAACGGGTGATGGCGCCCCCAAGAGGAGGTTGATGGCAGTGCTGAGGTTAAAAAATGGTGACTGAAGGTTGCTGGGTCAAATCCCCCCGAGGGATACTGCTCTTCAATAAGGAGCTTTGCTGGTAAAATAAGCAGCTGGTTGAATGGCTGAAGCTCGCACAGGCCTTTTGGTAATAGCAGTGATCACATTTGGAATCAGATTGCATAAGGATGGATTTTTCATTGTTATGTCTTTTCTATGAGGTGCGAACATTCGTCTTAAGCTGAAGTTACCCCTGCAGGTTGTTAGGAACCCCTACCCCACCCCCGGCTAAGATCTCATGTCATCATTTCCTTTGCATATCAACAATTATGCTATTTGTACAGAGGGCTGTTACCGCTGGTAACATACTGCAAGTAAACATCACAATTAGGAATATGGGGTGAAAGAGTGGAGTCAGGGTTGTCGAAGTTAGCGTCTCAGATGGGGGGGGGCAAGGGGGCGAAAGAGGCAGGGAGTGGGACGGGGACTCAGGGAGCCGGAGTGTCGTATCGCCTCTAGGTTAATTAGATCTGATTCGTGCCCCAGCGTCCTCAGTCTGGTAGCTGACGGTCTGGTGGGAGATGCACAGCCCCCCCCCCGCCCCCCCTTACGGAAGGGGGTGATAATTCATCATTAGAATCTCAGAGTCCAGGTGCAGATGAGATCTGATGGAGCCGGCAGCTGATCGGGCCTGGAGCACCCGAGGGGAAAGAGCTGATCTGGGGGCCAGTCCCCCACCTGCCCCCCCCTCCAGTCAGGGCCATTGAGATAATATTACTTTAAGGTTCCTTTGCTGATTAAAAAAAAACAATCACAGATCGAGGGGGTCTCAGATCAGAGCAGCCCCCTTGCTGGCGACGCACCATTAAGTGTCTTCTTTTCACCCCAACGTACACAGAAAAACAAGCCCCCCCTCCCCCCCCCCGCCGAAGACTCACTGCGACGTCCAGAGACCCCTCGCCGCATTCCCTGCGGCTGTTTAGACGCAACAAATCATTTGTCTGTTATTAACCCGGAGCCTGTAATTATGCAGATTGCCATAGATTCTGCGGGGGCCGGTGGGGGTAGGGGGTGGTGAGCGAGGAAGGGGCTGGGGGCCGTGGTGCAGCACAGCCAGCTGAAGGGGTGGCGCGGTGCGGCGCGGCGGAGCTGCACCGGGCACATTCATCATGTTGACTGATGGCATGAGAAGCAGGTCCCGGGTCCCGGTGGTTAATGTAGTGGGTAATTAACTGTCATTTGCCTAGTAATAGGCTGATGATCAATGGTTTGTGTGGAAACAAATTCTAATCAGGTAGCTGATAAATGCACACCGAGGCCAGAGCAACCAGAGTCACAGGGAGGCACAGTCGGAATTTCAAACGGCCTTTGACGTCGGGCCATTATTACCCTCCCCCTTCCCCCTCGCCCCCGCCCAGAAAGGGATTAACCCCCGAAGAGCCCTATGTTTTATTCTCTGCCTTTAATACCCCAAGCAGATGCCCGTGACTAAGAGGGACGGGGGTCTTTGTTCTGGAAAGGCGTACCGGCATGGGGTTAAGGGCCCGACCCTAAAATGTGTTTAAAAACTGGCACAAAATGCAGTCAATACCAGCGACTCTGTTTATAAATACCTGCGGATGGAAGGTAAAGTGAAGTACTGCTTCTTCCCAGTGGATTTACAAGCACTGGCGATCCCGTGCAGAGCTGCTCGCTCGCCTAGACGATCCCGCTCTTATTCCCGCCGTTTCATAAAGCCACGGCGCTATGATCGAAACCCAATTACTTAGATTTCGCACTGCGATGAATTTATCAATGTTATTATCCATTGAGATGTCACCGCTTGCGCGCCATCCGAAGGGGGCAGCGATTTTAACGATTTTAGTCTTGCTGTGAAAGCTAAATTCTCTTTCGGGGTCCGGCAGGCTAATGCTTTGCGGAATAATTTAATTGGTGTCTCTTCAGAGATGACAGAACCGCTCCATTTTTCCCTCACGAAGTGGACCCACCAGCCGCACTGGCCTGTCTCCTGCGACCCCCCCCCACCCCCCAAAAGCCCACCATAGTTAATGAGCAGTCACATGACAGGTGGGTCATTACGTCATGCTAAATAACTGGTGCTTCCCAGATTTTTCCATTCCATATCTTGCCACCAAAATGTTGCTTTCAGCTTCTGTGAAACGTTTCTGTCACCCCCTCCGTTGTTTCATGGGCGTCGAATGGAGGAGACCCCGAGACCCCCCATAGCTATATTAGCATAGTTAGGGTCAGGTCTTTACATCCCCTAAATCTTCTAACTCCCTTTTTCCAGCCACATAGTTGGAAGAAGGAAGGAATCTGGACATCCAGCTTGAGAGGGTGGGGAGGGCGGTACTTCAGCAGAGAGGGTACCTTTAAATGAAGGAGGGAACCTGCTTTTAATTCTCCAGTTGCTCCCCCATACACTGAGTCAGCCTGTTGCTATGGAAGAATGGCGACTTGGGTTCCCAAGATCCTCTTGGGCAAGGAAGTCGCCAAGGAAGCAGGGGTCTCTATCTGTGGAAGCTCCACTTACCTGATCACCTGACGGATCACTCTTTTGAAGAGGAACTTTAAAATAATTTTTTATTTCTCATTTATTTATTTTTTTCCTGCAGGGCGGCGCCGTGTTACACCTCAGCACCCACGTCACGCCTTGTTGAGCTTTTGATTTGACAGCGTGGTGTTGCTCCTGTTTAGCGGGTCGGGGTTTAGGGGGTTGCGTAGGAAAGCGTCTCACTCCCCCCCCCCGCCCCCAACGCGCGACTGAAATTCAGATTTAATGACAAAGGAAAGAAATTAAAATGAAGTGGGGCAGAACAGGCGCGGCCTTTGATGTGGCGCGGGGCTGCCTCGCTCACACATGTATGTCCGCATTGAATTGGAGATTTTGTTGCGCCGGATGCAGCTTCTAAAAATGCTATTTTTTCCACAGCAGACATGTTTCGTAGAAACACCTCAGCTTCCCTTTAAACGCCTGTTAGATGCCTCACTTAGGCTCAGAAACAAAAGCTGCAACATTATAAGAACAGCAGACTGGGGGGTCGCTAACTTTCACATGCTTTTGATCCGAAGGTTTTCACAAACAACGCTTTAATGAATTTTGCGCAAAGCTCGTTAGAGTAGTTTTGGAATCGATTAAAGGTGCCCATAAAATATAAATGCCTGCATAAGACCCAGGTGGACTTACGGGACCCACAAATACAAAGGGAAGTTTTTACGCTTTTCTTACCCTTTTCGCTGGGGACTCAAGTTGCCCAAAGCAAGGTTTAGCTCCAAAAACCTCCTAATGAACCTGTTGGACATCAGGTTCCCGGTTTGCGTTTGATAGGAACACGGCTGTTCGCATTTCCTTTTCTGTCAATGCAGTGAAATTAAACCTTTGCGGTAATATCTTACTGTAATATTTGTTTTTCCCGATTCCTTGTGTGTGTTTGTGTGTGTGTGTGTGTGTGCGTGTGTGTGTGTGTGTGTGTGTTTATAAACGGCAGTATTTATCATGCAGCTTACCAGGCATATTACCAGTAGGCTTGTTCTTTTCAGTTTTGGAGAGGCACAAAAACGTCCCTCTCATAAAGGAAATGGTTCCTGCAGAAAGGTACAACCTGACATTCTAGTTCTTTCTTTAAGCAGGTCCCGAATTTAATTTCCATTCACTTAGCACAGTTTTGCCCAAAGTAACGTACAAGTGAGAAAAAGCTTGAGGTCAGAGGGCAGGGTCAGCGAGTGTCCCTGGAGCAGTGGGGGGTTAAAGACCTTGCTCAAGGGCCCAAAGGTGATATGATTACTGTGCCAGTCAAAGGATTTGAACCTATGACCTTCTGGACACGACGGCCGATCCCCAGCTCTCTAAGCTGCACATCACAGCATATCTGGCTCTATCAAAATGACACTCTGTAATTGTGTGGTGTCAGAATATAGAAGGTGTAGATAATTCATCTACATTGTTTTCTAAGTATATCTGGTATTGTTTTGAGTATTCATTACTTGTGTCAATAAAAAGAGAGAATTTGGCATTTTGCTGCATGTAGATATATGCCGGAAACAAGATCAATAGCTCTCCCCACACATCGCGCCTCACATCTAGTACAACCCCATTCGCAGATCTGTGCTGCCAGAGGACTACCGCAACGTCGACTTTTTAATGTAACTGTGGTCCATAATTAGCTTTCGCATTTCGTCTCCTAATAAGTCTGTAATCAGTATGACTTTGTAAACGCCGCAGGATGACAGCCCTGGGGACTGCACATTTATACAGAAGAATAAAGGCGATCCGCAACGCCGTCCACAACATGCCGCTCTGCTATATTTAGACAGCTCTGAAGAAAGAGGCCTAATTCTTTTAATTACAGCTGTCTTGTTTCCTTCGATTTAACCGGCTTCCCGTCACGCGGGCCGCCGGGATAGATGTCCACCACCCCTCGTTGTAATTCGACAGGTATTTACGGCGCGCGGGGCTCGATCTACAGCAGTTTTGCCTCCGGGAGACGTGCTTTATAAAGGTTAATAAACAGCTCCGCGTAGCTCAGCCCCAGCATCGTCCATCAGCCAGCGATTCTTCGCAGACTCCCGGAGAGGCGCGGGGCTCTATCATTTTAACAATGATGGCAAAGCGCCCCAAGAAACTCACACTCTAATGGGTTATTTTGCTCTCTGATTGTGCCGTGGCTGTTTTCGCAAAGCAGAGACCTCACGAGGATCGAGAAGCGGGGGCTTAATGAGTGCCCGTCTGGCATTTTGCGGGCTGCCGCCGGTCTGACAGGCGGGACATATCTCTCCGGCAGGTTGTTTGGAGTGACAGGGAACTGCGCCGCCTGCAGCAAGCTGATCCCCGCCTTCGAGATGGTCATGAGGGCCAAGGACAACGTCTACCACTTGGACTGCTTCGCCTGCCAACTCTGCAATCAGAGGTGAGTGAAGAGTGGGAGGGGCTAGGGGGCAGGGATACATAGGATGGCCACGCCCACCCTTCCTCTCAGCCAATGAGTAAACAGGTTGCATGATGCACTGCATGGTGGGTGGGCTGCCGTGTCTTCCGCTCATTAAGAAGAAGCAGACATATGTAAGGCGCTGGGCATCACAGCACACTTATCACATAAAGGAGCTGTAAAATCCAGAAAAACAAATCAAAATGCAGGCAGGGGTAGGGCATGGACTTTGCAAACACATAGATTTATAATTAAAGTCTGAAAAAGCTGATACGAACAAAACAAGTAGATGATGTAATTCTGTAAACGTTTTTTCCAAATGATCTCGAGCTGCTGATTAATTTTGGTGACCTAAACATGGTGTTAAGACATTGTTGTGGAAGCGTGTCCCCTCACTGGAGGAACGAGACTGGATGTCGCTTAAGTGTTTCAGTGAAAGCACTACGGGCTTGAATCAGTGAGGAGAAATGAAAAAACAACCCACTCTCGGTGTCTCTGATGTCGTGCTCTTTTGCTGCATGGGATTTTGACCCTAATGAAAGAAACTCTCATGGCCTTTCTGGAGTTTGCTGAGAAAGGCCCTTCAGAAGCTTTTTGGGAAGGTCAGCTTAAGCATTTTCAACATTTGGAAGAGGCCTGTCAGCCACTGTCCAGCTGAACCACACTGACAGGTCCCGCTTATGAAAGTATGACTAATCTTTAGTAGCAAAGTCACCTCCTCCCTTGGCGTCCAGCTCCTTCCTGGTGTAATAACTCCATGAGGTGGGGGGGGGGGACAGGTAGGAGCAGCAGATGGGCTGAGGGTACAGCAATGCCATCAATCCAGGGCTCACATCCTGAATGCATCGTGTGATAAGGAGCATCTGAAGAGATGAAACGGACCTCAGGCACCTCCCCATGACATGGCGGCTCGATCTCATCGAGGTGGCGGCTCCTGAGGAGTGTCCACACTCACCTAGGGGGGGTCTGCCTGTAGGCCTGGGAGGGGCCATCTGTGTTTCGCACAGAGATTTGGAAAGTGGTGGCCCTGTGCCCATCAGATCATTACATCTAAGCATAAGGATTGTAAGTGTAGCTGCCGTAAATATTACTTAACCTAATATCCATCCATCCATCCATTTTCCAAACCGCTTATCCTACTGGGTCGCGGGGGGTCCGGAGCCTATCGCGGAAGCAATGGG
>JAODJX010000001.1:15106288-15116922 GCA_026776945.1 Isichthys henryi | reverse complement strand
TCCGGGATAGGCTCCGGACCCCCCGCGACCCAGTAGGATAAGCGGTTTGGAAAATGGATGGATGGATGGATAATAAATTTAAAAATTATATTTAACATACAGAGGAAAACACTTATAGTGATCATGGTTATAGTGATCAACTGAGCCATATGGATGAAAAAGCTTGGGACAGGATAGTTCCTATATAAATACTGTTTAAATAATTCACTTATAATAATCAAGTCCACTTAGTGTTCATTTTCATTTTTTTATACATAACATATGGAAAAAATGAAAGTTACCATAATCCTTTTTTTAAATTTTACTTTTTTAGTCCTACTTTGCCTTGCAGTAACCCGTCTGCATCTGGCAAGCTAGGCTACCTGAGGCTAATGCTTTTCTCTGTATTCTGTGCTAGTGCACAGAAAACATGACGGGAAAAAGTCATTTTCTCTCAACGACAAATATAGACTCATCGAAGCTTATGATAAACTGCCAAAAACGAGCAAACAAGGTGCAGTAACGAATGAAATGTATTTTATGTACAGTACCAAACTATATTATATAGTATATTTTAATTATGCACAGTTCAGTAATTTAATTTGTGCAGTACTGTAATTTGAAAAGTCTTTGAGACAGCTCCACTGTATTTTGAATGAGTTAATAAAATTCAGTAAATAGTGACGCTGTTTGTTTTATTATCTTAAGTATATGTAATAAATGTACAAATGTCAATTAGATGGTAATCTGCCTGAGACATAAAGAAAAAGGGTATAAAGATATAAGGTGTATCTCCACAGTTAAATCAATACTGCAAAGGTCCATTCCTTTACCAGCTGCATCTTGACCGTGAGCTGAATGTTCTTTTGTGTTTTGCTCTTTGCGGTAAGATTCCTGTGTATTTCCTTTGTTCACAAACTTTTTTCTCCCATGCAGGTGTGCAGGCCTTATGGCTACTTCAGTAAGTTCAGGGTGATCTCTTTGGTTACTAACACAGAGATTCTCTCTCTGCCCCCTACAGGTCTGGAAGTTTGGAGCTGAGATGCCCGAGAATGTTTGTGAATGATTTCATAAGTGGATGAGGTTTCAGTGTTCTTTGAGTTGACGCGACAATGAATTATAATGACCATCTGCTTATAGTGATCTGTTTAACCCAGACAGATGTGATCACTATAAGCAGATTCCAGTATATTCAGATGTAATATGGCTCCATACAACTAATGAAAAAAGATTCTTTAATGACTTATTATTAGCCTATCAATATCTAGGCAAGTTTTCCTTTTGAGCCTGGTGAGGCCCCACCCTAAAGATGGCTCTGTGTGTGCATGTGAAGAGGGGCTGGGCGACATAATAGAAACGGCACATGAAAAAGGACTTTAACTTTGAAGTAGCTGAATCTCAATTACAACTACAATGGTGAATGCTAGATTTGATAGCATTCGTAAGCTATAATAGGGTCTGTCAATCAAAAAGATGTCAGTGATTCAGTGCCTGAATTGTAAGTGTATCAGTTACAAAAACTGCTAATTATGTGCCAAGTTGGAAGAGTCTGAAAAATCTTGACATCATATGTAAAAAATGGACGAAACGCATCACCAAGGAGGAACAGCGGACAGTGGTCGAAATTTACCCAGATACTGTCATAATACATAGAAAAGTACAGCCTCAAACATTACCGCAAAACTGAATCAGCACCTCTGCGGTTACATCTCAACAAAACAATGCATCATGAGCTTCACAGAGCTGTAGGTTATGTTAGGGCCGCCATTCAGAAACTGCCTGTATCCAAGGCCAGTATACAAAGACGCATGATTTGGTCGTGAGAAGAACAAAACATGAGCCCCTGAGCATTGGACAAAGGTTATATATGAGCCATCTTTCACAGATCTGGAAGAATCTACACTTGGAGAAAGGAAGCCTTCCCACACACACTGCCTGCTAAAGAAATTCAAGAGGGGTTTCATAGAATCAGGATGACATCAGTCACCTTCCATGGCCTCCCCAGTCAGCAGATCTGAACATCATTGAACCTTTATAAGAATTTTTAGATAATAAAATGCTATATTATATATTAGCAAACCACTGGGTGATATGGCAAAATATTGTATGATATGAATGTTCATAAACACGATACGATATTTTAGTAATATATCACCCATCCCTAGCAAACCATCTCGCCCCCCAAAGATGCCAACTTCTATAGTTGTCACCCCAGTACAAGGTGAAATTGGGATTGAAAAGGTGGGGGAAGGGACTTTAACCTCCACTTATGGTTGAATATAATAGTATTCATAAACCCACTGATGCCCAGCATTCTACCCAAAATCAGTTTAATTCACTCAACAGTATCCACAAAAATATATTTAATCCACATCTTTATTAAGTATCTGTGAGAAACATACCATGATGATATATGCTGATCGTATTTTGCATTATAAATAAATAATTTGTTTGAAGTTTTTGATGGGTAGAATTTGGAGAGATTAGAGCTGCACACTTTGTAAATATGGATAACCTGGCGTGTTGATACTAGGGTATATTTTCAAGCTGATGTGGGATATTACACCCGGAGCACATCCAGGGTCACCCTGACAGTCTCCCTCTTGATCCTGATAAGCCTAAACAAAGTCTTTAAAGGGACTGTCCTTTCTTTACATTACAGTCAGAGCATGCCCAGTGGCCTACCAGGAAGTGATGTTCAGGAAGTGATGTAATTGATACAATGTGTCTCACCTTAAGGTGAGGAACTAAAGGTCATACTACAGGCCCGAGGTCCACAGCTGGTCACAATTTAGGGTAACACAGATCTACTGCAGCACCCTGCCTGGTCACTCCTCGATGTTCTAATTAACGGAGAGCTAGGACTTATTTGAGCAGTTTGCCCTGTGGCTGAACCGAGCCAGCAAGGGACCCACGACATGTAATCCTCAGTCAGGATCCCAGCTAATTACACCGGATTCATTTCTCTAAGAAGCTGAACCCCTCTCATGCTCATCTCACAGGCAACATGCAGTACAGTGCAAAAGTCAAAGGAAATTATCCTTAAATTATCTTCATGTTGGTGCTTTGATATTATGTCGGTTAAAGTGTAGCAGCTTAACCATTTCAAAACCTCTCCTAAAGTCACTCTAGCATTTGCAGTGACCGTCCAAAGCAAATCAATACCCAACAGATAAATAGAATGGCTGGGGTGTCCCTGAGGAGATGAGGAGGTCTCCCTGAGGAGGTGAGGAGGTGTCCCTGAGGAGATGAGGAGGTGTCCCTGAGGAGAAGAGGAGGTGTCCCTGAGGAGGTGTCCCTGAGGAGAAGAGGAGGTGTCCCTGAGTAGATGAGGAGGTGTCCCTGAGGAGAAGAGGAGGTGTCCCTGAGTAGATGAGGAGGTGTCCCTGAGGAGAAGAGGAGGTGTCCCTGAGTAGATGAGGAGGTGTCCCTGATTACTATAAGCGATGTCCATCTACCCAGCCAACAAGACTTCAGTGACTTTTTTAATCTGTATTTTCAGCTACTTAATGTTACGTTATCGGCAGCGGCAGCCAAGTCCCAACATCCTTTTCGAGGCAAAAGAATGTATCTGAGCAGGCTTTGACAATTTAGAAGAAACTTAAGAGGCAGAAGCTTATATCTGAGTTTTTCAAAAGCAAATGGATGCAAGTGAACGTGACTTTATGCCCCTCCTACCGTTACAGGGTTTTTTATTGTTACCGTTAATTTGCATATCTTCTAACGTTAAATTGTGTGTTTTTTTTTTCCTCAGATAAATTCCGTGCTCACAGAACGTCTTGGGATGCTTTCTTCGTTCAATAAAAATATTGCAAATGTATTGGTTTTATAATTAAAAATCATTACTTTGTTCATTTGTTTACAAAAATATATATCACGTTAGAAACAAACACTAGAATAGAGTAGTATTAAGTAAAACATTAATTTCATGTAGTAATAAAATTACACCCAAATTATAGTTTAAAAGAGCTGTACTGAGTTAAAAAGTTCATTGACAAGCAGTTTCAGTGGATGCAGATGCGTTAAACTTTGCTTGTCAGTGGACTTTTGTTATGAAACCAATAAATCTGCAACATTTTTTCAAGCACCCCAGGACTTTCTGTGAGCACTGTAACTCTAAAAATTTACTTTGACTGCCTAAGACTTTCCTGTACTGTATATTTTGGAGTCTGACAAACCTCCTTCCAGCATTTCTGGCTCTTTCTATCAGAGCTGTTTTAGACAGATGTAAATGCTAATTAAATCCACTTCAACTAAATGTATCAAGAAAGCATAAGACCCAGTCACTCATAACTAACAAGAAGCATCAAAGCGAGATGGTGCATTTTACATTTGATTACACATGTAATAATTAAGCCGCAGTTTTTCCAAAGTCTTCCTAACACATACCAGTTTACCATATGTTAGAAATGTGTTACATGGAATCAAAATAAAATATGCATAACTTTTAATTCGCAAAGACTGTAGCATTTACTAGGAAGAGCTGTAGCGACGTTAACGATTCTGCAGGACAGTGTGTCATCATCCATTCATAGATGTGTTATGTATCGTTTGTTAGGTCTTTTATTTAGCTCTTTGTGGCTATTAACACAATTAAAACATATGGAAATGACCATCGACTCTTAGAACTATGAAGAATTTCTTCTCTTCTTCAGAAAGTCATTGTTGGCTAGAAGATCCTCACTTGCACTCCCAAACCTCTCCTCAGGTTTGGGAGACCATTCCGTGTATTCGTTAAATTTCACCACCAGCTCACTTAGTTAGTTAACTTCATTAGGTAAATAACCTGATGAGGTATTGATCACCCATATACACTGTGCTAGTGGTCATGTCAACACATACGTCGGTGTGTGGCACAGTTACTGCAAATACTGTGGTGATTATAGGAGAGGTTTTGAAATAGCCAAGCTGACACACTGTGACAGACATAATATCGTAGTTTTACACCAACATGAAGGTCATTTAAACATCATTTTCTTTGCCTGGCTAAGACTTTTGCACAGTGCTGTACTGCATTTATAAATGTTCATGTAGCCCTTACTAAGGTCTGAGCAACATTAAGAACCCTTTCATGTGGTCTTTTTAATAATAGTGAATAATAATAGTGAATAATAATGATATTAAGCATTAAATGAGATCTTGGCTGACTAAGCTGCACTTCATTCAGTAAATAATGTTAGATGGCCCAAGGAGAGCAGGAGCTCTGATCTACCTATGTATGATGCTGGTTCAAATTGCAGAGATTGGATCCAGGATCATTTAGTGGTGCACCAGAAAGCGAGCTGGTCATTTGATACATCGGCGATATCGCGTTACATTCTGGCATCTCTCTAGAAAGTCTCTTCAGCAGCCAATTATAATGAATGATTTAGGACCTGCTGACGCAGGGTCATTGGTGCCAGACCACAGCAAGCCATACGAGTTCAGACTTGGGTCTGAAACGTTGCCACCGTCCAGCTTGAGGCCAGCACTTCCATGGGGTCAGGTTTTAGGCTGGGGGTGGGGGGGGGGGGCCGAGGAAACGGCTCGGTGTGAAATTCGGTAAGGTGGGGCTGGAAAGCAGCGGCTAGTCATGACCCTTCCTGGACCCAGGAAGGCAGTCGTGACATCATATCGGTACAATGCTGTGTGCAGCTTAAATTCAATGCCCCGGCACCCCCAGCATAAATCCAGCCAGCAATCCAACATGCAATGTCAGTGTAATTCTCAGTTGACCTCATGACCCTTATACGGTACTGTACCTTTAAGACAGACTTTACCTGATTTAATCCACTTCAAATCAGCCATCAAGTGGCATTTTTGTACAGCTCCCCAACAGCTCCACCCACTGCAGAGCAGCTGATCGACGGATCGCCAGTCAGGAGTGGTCGCGTAACGGTTTGCCGGGAAAGTCGTTTGCCGTCGCGCCCCATCGTTGTTTCCACGAGCAGCACAGTCGAGTCCATTACGAAATTAATGCACGTTCTTAATTCTAAAGTGCAGATATCCAGCTGAAGAGCTGCAAGCTTAATAGCACTAGAGTAACAGCCCTTGTGATTTCATCACTACCATGGAGAAGGACGTGTAGTTTCTATTCTCCATGGAAACCTGCGTTCGGTGGAGCTCTACAAATTATTCCCAGTGTTCTCTAGGTGAGCGAGTGAGTCGGTGTCACAAACAAACGTATGAGGAATCCACTACACGTTACGATAGCTACAGGAATATATGAGGCAGTCTCACAGGGGTAAGAAACTACTGAAAGTTTATGGTAGAAAGGGATCCTGCGTTTCCACACCCCTGTCCATCTTTGTGCTGTGAAGGTTGCGTGTGGATGATGCTACAAATGTCAATAAATACGATTCTTTTTATTTGAGAGCGAAGTCTCTCATGTTGAGGAAAAATGGAGAATGCAAGGCTAGTAATGTTCATATGCGTCATCTTACCGTCATAAATGAAATGTTAGAATAACGTTACCTGGTAACTGATCTCTCTTTCCCAGCCACAAGCACCGTGGGCGCCTTGACAAGCATAAATTATGATAATAAAATTTCATTTAAAAAACACTTTATTTCAAAGGTCTCAGTCCTTTGAATGTGTCAGGAAGATATAGTGCACTACCTGGAGAGAAAACTCTCTTCAATTAGAACTCAGAAATATTAAATTGTGAAATCCCCCAGCTCCGGGAGGGCATACTGAGGTTCAGTCTGTGCTGGCAGGAAGATATTGTCTGATTCCTGTGTGTTTAGTGCAAGATGATGAAAATGTACAATACATCAACACGTGACATCATGACTGAGTTATTGTGAGGTCACCTTTTCCCCAGCCAAAGCCCCATTCCCTACACAGCACATCTCCATAAATGGAACATAACGATTGTGCATAAACTCATAAGAGTCTCACATGAGCTCCACAAAACCTTTATTAGTCAGGCTCATGAGCATCTCATGAAGGCCTTATGTATGACCAGAAAATACTTACATTTATTGTCTATAACCATAATTACATAAAATCTGGATTTATAATTCAAATAAAGACGTGGTACATCCCTAGAAATCATACAACTATTGATAACTGTGAGTTTAATTTTTAGATTGAAATAAGTCCAATTTCATATTGCAAAACTGTCTTCTATTCCAAGCACACCAGAGAATATCCCCTCCATTACTTTTTAAGGTTTGAAAATAAACATCCATGTAGCTGAGTCTTTAGGGCAGCCCATTTATAATGCGGCGAAATAAATAAAATCCCAGTCGCATATAAATTTCCCCTCATCCAGCATGAGATGTTAATTGAACAGTTCCACGGTTACCATGACAAACTGCTTATTGATTGTCCCCCGCCTCTGTTACCCTCCTCTTCTCCCTGCAATCCTGGCTCCTGTGGCTGGCAGAGCAATCTAGCGGGGTGGGGGGGACACGGCCCCAGTTCTCTGGGTTCAATTACAGCTGGGAGAAGGTTAAATCAATAGCATTTAAATTTCCTACGGTAATCACCGCACTCAAATCTTCGGGGTCAGCATAAGCAGTCCGCTCACCTCGGGTGGCCAGCTTCCGCAGAGCAAAACAGGCGGCAGCTGACACAAGATTCACTTTATTGTTATTTCATAGGGCACGGGTGCGCCCCCTATGGGCAACACAGGTAGCCACAGGTCCTAAACCATAATCTGGGGAAGGAGCTGATTCGAAAGTGAAAAAGTTGGGAAATAATATTATATGCTGGATATTTTGTCCCAGATAGTTGTGTATCCATCCATTCTACCTCAGCAGAAATGTTGTCAGTTGTCATCCTGGAAAAGACCGGAACAGACATCACTGCAGAAGAAGTTGTGTGAAATCTAAGCATAGCGGCTGAATGATTTACTTCCTGTGTGGCCCCCAACTTCCCAAATCACGCCAAGCCACCAAATTTAATGTTGCGGAGAGCAAACATATTATCTCAATCTCCAAGCAATTTATCAGTCCACAGGCCCGGCGTCAAGTTCCTGTGAGCTACTCATTAATTTCACACGTCCCGGAAATCGGCGCGGCCACGTCGGAAAGGATGGTGCAAATCCGGAGTCTTTTGCCTAATTAAGCCCTTGTCCGGCTAACAAGCCTTATAATAATTCACCGAACATTTCCCAAGAAATGCGCGTCACGCCGTCTCCACACAACGTGCAGCTGTGGCTGGCCTGTGTCTCAAAACCATCGCGTCTAGAACCATCCAAACTAATAAGTTCACAATTAATGGCCTTCATTATCTCACACGAGCACATTAAACATAATTGAGTTCTAGTAACCAAGGGAAACGCTTTCAATAGCTTTCAATAATGGTTTAATGGGATTTATTAATACATAATTGCTGCACCCCGTTCTCCATCTGCCTTTATGTAACACGCAGCCGTTGCGCCTGCCAGTCTCCCTGCATTCAACTCCATAGGTCAAAACTGTACCCCCGTCTCACTAATTAATGCTGATATCAAAGCCGGAACCTTGAAGAGGGAAAAGGGGCTCAAATTCATATACAGACAGGACTGATGGCAGGGGGGAAGGTGCGGGATGCGGCAGGAAATGGCATGATGGAGGCCGGAAAGCGGAGGAGCAGACTGCACTCGTGGAAGCCGTATCGATATGCATAGGAAGCTGGTTATTTTATTTAAAATCTATTCCAGTGCAGGTAGAGAGCAGAAGGATTTATAGGAAACTGTGGTTTATTCTTTAGCCTTTAGCGTGCAGTTAAAGGAGAGTATTTTGTTACCTGATTAAGCACAGAGGCGAATTCCAGGCGTCCTAGATGCTATTCCTGCAGCCGGATTCAATAATATCAATCGACGTGATTTTATCTTTGAGGGCGCGGTCACCTCAGTCGATACTTAATCAAAAATTGTACTTCTAATTTAGATTAGCGAGAGGGGGTCAAAGTTGATTTAATCTGTCCTCTTTATGCCTCTGGCTCCCCCTTTCACCCAGCCCCCCCCCCCCAGCAGGAGTGGGGTTAAATGTAGTGAGGAGGTGGGGGGCAATTGATTAGTATCTAGGGCAGGGTTACTCTTGCTTCTTCATATGGTTGAGTGACTGAGAAACAGCTCATTGTTTGGTGTCCCCACCCCATGTTAGCGAATGAGCCCCCACCCCATGTTAGCGAATGAGCCCCCACCCCATGTTAGCGATTGAGCCCCCACCCCATGTTAGCGATTGCCATTTCAAGTGGTTTGCCCACAGCTCCCAGTTAATTCAGTGCACCAGGAAACCATTCTGGAGTATGTTTCCTAAAAGCTCCTGTTAGCAACGCGTTTATTTGGAATGATTCAGTTATGTGGTTTCAACTATGCAAGTCGCTAATGCTGTTAGCAGTCATGCTTTTGGGAAATGGACCCCTGACCAGGGCAGACATGATGTCCAGATTCACTCACAATTTCTCCTGTATTTTTCCTGTTTAAGTGAAAAGCACAAGTCATCTTTAAGCCTGCAGATGCACAGTGAATATACTGAAACTACTCAGATATATATGCATTGTTACAATCTGCATTACATTTTGGTTTACCATTCCACTTAAGCTTCAACGTGATACTAATAAACACATTTTAAAATCCACAAATTACAGCATGATTCACTCAGATTGTGTGTAAATATAATAATTCCGGGACACTTATAAGATCTTTTTTTTTTAGTTTTTATTTTGCGTTTTAATATGTCTCCCCCTACTGGACATATTCTCATTCGGCCAAATAAACATTGACAAGATACAAAAAAAAAACGCAAATACAGTAATTGGGTGTGCCGCGATAAATTTAAAAAACATATATTCTGCGTTAGACCCAACACCTGCCTTCAATACAGTGTGAAACACTGGAATGACAACACAAATGTGATAGAATATATATTAAAAAAATACCTTGGAAAGAGAGACGAGGGCTTACACAATCCCCACACCTGTAAAAATGTTTTAAAAACTGACAGCTTAGAGCACCGAGTAGCACACATCGTTAGAGCATTTTTTTAGACAAGCCGACAGACAGTGAACATTTCCAAAAAAAAATAAACACCTTTAAAGCTATCTTATTCCTACAAGGAGTAGTGCAGACCAGTGTTAATTTTATCATATCAACACACACTGGAAAGTGTTCCAAGATAAAGCAGTGGGTCTAACTGCTCTTAGCAGATATAATATATGTTTGACAGTGAAATGAACATGGCTGATGAAAAACAACACTGGAAACTCACCTAGCCAGTATTACATTGGCAGAAGTATGAATTACTGTTGCTTTACTATTTACTATTGAGTCATTGCAAGCACCCAGAGAGAAAAAGAATGATTCATGGTGACAGAGGGGGAAAGGTGACGATGGAATGGGCGAGGGGCGCGGACACGGCACTCAACTAGGAGCAGGACCATCCATGCGATTAACAATGACCCAATTAGCGCCTCCACTCTTCAGGCCAGAGGACATGAGCGACGGGTGAACGGGGGCCTACCCTCAAAACATTTGTTTTCCGCCGCCATTTTCCTCTCTAATTAAACATGGACGTTAACGAGCCGCCTGGCAGCCGCTAAGCAGTAGGGTTAGGGAAAGTCACTGACACGAGCGGTTTATCGAAAAAATCGATGTGCACCTGGTAATTGGACGGCCATCCTGCCGACCCTGATTAGCTCCCAATGAGGTGGTGACACGTCCTGGCGTGACGGTCTCCTCAAAA
>JAODJX010000001.1:15091133-15106188 GCA_026776945.1 Isichthys henryi | reverse complement strand
CCCCCCCCGCCCCCCCCCCCCCCCCCCCCCCCCCCCCCCCCCCCCCCCCCCCCCCCCCCCCCCCCCCCCCCCCCCACGTCCGGGTGCATCTTTAGCGTGGATGTCCAGACGATAAACAAAAGACAGATACGGCAGCACATAAATAGATCTGACACTCGCATAAATGAAATCGCCATAGCTTATCATAAGAGCTTATCATTTTCATCGTTTAAATCAGTTAAAATTAAATGTTTAAATCAGCTTACATTTCTCAACGCTGGCTCACTTTCGAACATTTTGGTTTCATATGTCTGGGAAAACAGACACAGGCAGCCAACTTAAATGGACATGGCTCTGGTGAGGACGCTGTACGCCATAGAGAAAGTGACGCACATCCCTACTATCCAGGACAGGCCCCTGCTGGGATTGGGCAGGGGGATCAGATAGGCGATCATGTAGAAGAACCGGAAGCCCACAAAGATCCGGAAGTGAAGGAGGGCCGAGGAGAGATTGGTTTCCGTCAGGGAGTACAGCAGTCCAATGACCACGAAGGGGACGATGTTCTCCAGGTCGTTTTGGTGGCACCTTTGAAAAGGAGACATGGTCCTTTAGAGTGTATTTGTCATTATTCTCAGGTTTACTTTTATCTCTGAGAGATAAAATCATCTTTACTTCCTGTTTTATCACTGACTGAAGACAGCAGATGCTTAAACAGGAAAGTACAATGCAGGCAGAATGTTGTGTTATCCATCTCTATAAAGAAATACTGCCACCATACGAAATGTGTTTCTGTTTACCATAGGTGGAAGGCAATCATACAAGACACGGTTCTCATCCTGGGGCTTAAAGATCTCCCTTAGTCATGGTCAGTGACAGGGGAAGCGGTCTATTAACGTCTATGTGAACAGCTTTCTGTATATTTCGCATTTACTCACTCTGTCTCCCTACGGCAGCCGTCGATACCTTGGTCTCCTGTCACCACGTCAACAGCTTCATGGTTGCCACGGTGGCACAATACATCGTCACTCAACTTGATATCCTCTCAGCCACATACACTCTATTTACTCAGCTGCTAAAATTCATGCTAAGATTCGAAATCTCTTTCAGTGGATGCAGAATGTGAGCCTGCATGCTGACGGATCATTAATGCTCTGGTATTTTAAGCACAACAGCTGGTTGCACCTGCAGCGAAAAGCTGTAAAAGATACCGGCTGCCGCATCCGTCTGCCTCGAGACATTTGCTTAAATCGACTGTTACAGTTTCTTAGTTGGCCATCCAACGTTTGTGAAAATTTCGGGTAGTTTCCAGCTGGAGTAGAAGTTTCAGGTGGTGTGAAATGTTGTTTTGGACAGCTGAACTGGTCCATTAGTCTGCTTTAGGGACTGAAACTGCAACCTTAACAGTACTATCTACTGATTAGCAGCACACACTGTTGAGGCCTAACGTTAAATTCTTCTGGTTTCAACTGAAGTTTTTACTAGGGCAGGCAACAGCTAACTAAGAACTAGATTTGGTCAGCAGATGACTACAGACGTACTGATGTCGCCATGGTATCGTATAATGCAGACATGCCCTCTGTGCAAAGGGGGCTTTAGAAAACGTCGCATCTGTTCTGTAATCAGGAGTGAGGCTGTGAACAGGCTACAGAATCCTCGGCCACTGGAGGTCAGCGTCCTTCCTGAGAATATCCATACCTCCGGGTTCGCTCGACGTCAGAGTCCGTACGGAGCATCTTCTTCTTCTCCTCCATGGTCCTCCCAGACTTGACGTCCTCTGGGTTATCAAAAGCCTTCAAGAGTGGCAGGATATCTGCTCAGCGTTTGGACATGCATGCTGTTACTGTAAGCAATACTCAAGGGGAAGCTACTCTAGGAAGACCGGGCTGACCCTGACGTCTGACCCCAAGCTTTCATCAGTGGAAAAAAGTCACACCATAGAGTCAGCCAACTTAAAACATTGTCTCGGAGTAACACTACCTAATCTCACGGGATAATATCCTCTTATACATCCCTCTAGTACAGGGTCCTGGAGGGGCGGAGCCTAACCCAGACAGCAGAGGGCACAAGGATGGGACACACAAATACTAGTTAGATTAGCATTTCAATCAAATCAAAGACCTAAGATGCCTATTTGCTTGGTTTAACCCAAATGAAAAGATTTTCAATTAGTAAATATAAATGTGTGTGTGTGTGTGTGCAGTCCTGGTATACATTACATTGTGGGGACATTTGGTGATAAAATCTGTTATTTTGGCATTGAGGGGACCATTTTTCAGTCCCCACAAGGGGAAATTTAATATTATAAAAATCTATGTCTGCAATCACAAAACTAAAAATGTAAAATGCCTTGTATTTCGTTTGTTTACATAGGGTTAAGATTAGGGCTGGGTAGGGATTAAGGTTTTGCCAACAGAAATGAATGGAGAGTCCCCACAAAGATATGAGTACAGGTCTGTGTGTGAGTGTGTCCTGTGATGGACTGGCAGCCCATCTATGGTATCTTCTGCTTTATTCCATGTGTTGCCTGGGACCCTGTTTTGGGAACCCTGTGTTGCAGGTCCACCCATAACCCTGCACTGAATAAATGATGGATGGATGGATGGATGGATGTAACACTTCATGGGTAAAATTCAAACACCCATATCACAAACTATTCTTGGTTAGCCGAATAACTTGTCAGATTTAAGGTAGTCTGGGCTAAATGTAAGTAGAGAGAAAATCCACCCCAACCCACAACCTTAAAATCTGACAAGTTCTCCAGCTAAGCAAGATATCCGGCTTTGGGATACAGGCCCCAGCTCGATGCCTGGTTGGGTACGTCTGACTCGGTGTGTGACTTTCTGGGGGCAGGTAACTCGAAGGCTCAGGTGAAGGAGATGAAGAATGAGCAAAGTCACCACGTCACGTACCTTTCGCGTCACACGGTAGTAAACGGTCAGCATGGACACAAACATCATCTTGAGGATGACAACGGTGGCGTAGGAGGAGAAGGCCCGGAAGACCTCGGTGTTGACTTCGAATGCCATTTCCGGCTCGTTATGTCAGCCTGGTCAACCTGGAGCCCAGATGCAGCAGAGAGCCAGCAATTACCCAGATTAATACCTTCTGCATGCTGTTCAATTACATAAAGATGAGAAACTCCATTTTTCCACGGAGTGTCATGGTTAATATTTTAAGTTGCTCTCTCAACAGGAGTCAACCTACGTTTGAATCAGTTACTAATACAAAAAAGGTCCACGGAGGGAGCAGAGTTTTGTTTACAAAGGCATTCGCGAAACTTAATCAAAAATGCCAGTCCCTGTGTTATCTTCCATACTACCTTTAAGGGTTCTTTTAGATGGACTTGGGCCAAATGCTCTTACGAAAGTTGGACACTGGTAAATTACGTTATTCTGCATCTATATGCCGCTAGAACAAAGCTGTTCATTCTTTCCAAAGGTTCATATTCCCGCCATTCCCCTCTATCCAGACTGACCCGAATGTAAAGTAAGCAGGACGCGTCAACAGCAAACAGCAAAGTCTGGACTACTTCTTCTTTCGGCTTCATGGATATTTGGGGAAAGCCCGCCACAGTAATATGATTAGTCTCTATCCTCTAGCCAGTTTGGTTTTTAGTTTATGGGGTGTTTAGTTTATACAATAATCTTAATCATCGAGAGATCTTTAACACACACCCATTACCCTAGATCAACGCTAAGCTGTTCAGCACTACATCGTGTAGTTTATGTTGGTAAATACCTGTTTTACAGAACTTCAACATTTAAAAGAAACGGGAATGCGGAACTAAATTCTGAAGTAAGCCTGGCGAAAAATACACAAAAAGTTAAAAATACATAAAGTGCAACAAAACGTAAAAGATTGCTACAGTTAAGTGTCATATGTGTTTATATTTTGGAATTTATCCTGATAAACGATTATGCAAAAATAAATACCGCAAAAGTTATATAGCCAAATCTGTTACTGAGAGTGAGACATCCGTTTAAATGTGCATTTAAAACTTTAATACTGCCCTACAAAGGCAAAACACAGTAATTAGATATTCAATCAAAATTATTGAACATTTCAAAGTTATGACCTAAATTGGGTCTCGTAAGTTTTTATATCTCGTGACAAAATATCTTAGTTCAGCTATGCTCAGTTTTGAAGAAAAAGTGTTTGAATTAGTGCCTAAAATACACACTTAAACCAAGGCAGACAACTTTCAGTCTCGGCGTACAGTTCTGCGCTTTGCTTCTGCAACGCAGTATATTTGTGCATAACTTGAACTTTAAGATCGCTTCTCTTCACCCAGAAATAGACAATTTCTGTTTTTAAAAACAGCTGCAGCTATATGACTACAGTGCACCGAAACTTAATATCGCTTTACCTCGTTCTGATACGCAGCTTCCTTTCGGGACAGCAGCAAGGGCAAGACAAACTCCTAAAATGAAACTGGAGCACATATAAGGCAAACGTCGAATTACGGGATTGGATAAGCGCTTTGCTTTCTTACGCAATAGGTCACAATAGTTACGACCTAACCTTGAAAATTAACCTTTCTTGTCGGCACTGTACCATATTTATACCTCCTGTTCATAATTTATAATAACCGGCATTCCTTCGAGAATTAATTAAATGAATTTGTCCTATTTTTTTGTTTACCGAATGCCACCTGTATTTTTTTTTTTTTTTTGGGGGGGGGGGTGGCATACAACAATTTTATTAGATGTGTATATTTTATTCATTGACTAATATATTTTTATTCCACTTGAAATCGCCTGGTGTCACATCCAGTAAAAGTGGCATCTTGTCTGGGGGAATCGGGAGCCGCGTCTGTCTGAGAGTGAGCGGGGACGTTGGCAGGTCTGCATCCCGCATGCCGGGCCGGGATGAGCGATTCGACATGACAGCATGTTTAAGGCGTGATGCGGCTGACAGGAGAGCCGCACTGGCGCACCTTTTTGAAGTTTGTTTTCCAGTTACTCTCTCACACCTGCGGGGAGCACAGGCGTAAGGTCGCGCTTTGCGTCGGTGCCTTGGCGCACCAGGTCCGGGGGATGACATCCGGCCTCGGTTATATAGGCCTAAGGGCAGTGCTACCCGGTCCAGCCAAAATCTCCTGCCCAAGAACTGCTTGAAATCCCAGTATACTCTATCTCAAAGAAATAAACCTGTATTTTGCATGCTGATCACATTCAAATGTTTAACATTTTAAAACCACAGTACACAATGACATCACGCCGACGGACGCACTCTCCTTTCCCAGGTTTGCCAACTTTGGTCAACTGGCTGAAGTGAGATTTTCAATTCGAGAGCATTCTACACTCGAATTTACATGTTATGTAACAGTTTTATTACCTTGTAAATAGTGTAAAGAGTTTGCAAACTACCCCATCGCTAATTTAGGTTTATAATGTTATAATATACATTTATCTCTTGCGTGAGAGTCTGAAAGCTTGAGTGTCACGCCAGATGCGTGAGATTTGGCAATCCTGCGTTCCGTGTACATCGGTCACTGACTTTCGGTGGCTTGCAATTCAGGATGACTCAGCATTAGCAGCCACCTACATTTATAATGATTCATTTCTTTTCCCCCTTACAGTCCGTTGCCGCGGAACATTATGAAATCAGCCCTAAAACCCACAACCCCCAAATATTTTTTAAAATTTTAAATGTATTTTTAAATTAGGCCAATTGGGTGGGAAAACCACGGACCTGGTAACTCAAATGAAACAAATGCATCAGTACTGAGTGTTTAGCTCCTTTGAAAGACATTTACCTACCTATGTCAGGTAAACGGGGAATCCGGTCACTTTATATACTATACTCTCTAGAGCTCCAACGGGGAAGAAAATTTTAACGGGGAGAGTTCCCATTGAGTCACTCTTATCTTTTATTAAACAAACATGGAACAAAATCTATTGGCTGATTTATTTACATTAACGGAGTTTGCCTTGCTTATTTCACGGTCAGATGTTTTATTTAAAGATATATAAAATAGACAGATATCTTACGTAAAATTTAAGAAGACATACACAGGACTTAAGTGTAATTTAATTCAGCTACGAATGAAATGCTAGAATTTCACCCGTCACCACGGACTCCATCCAGAATTTTAAATTAAAATTTACAATAATATTTACCAGAAAAAAAATTATGGTGGCATAATAAGTGATGCCTTACTGTAATACTGTGATACCTCATTTTAAATTATATATAAATATAAAAAAAAACATTACAGTGAGGTGTAATAAGACAATGCATACGAGGTCCTAATCATGCGCCACATCGGTGGCATCTGTGAGGGATAGAACCGCATCACTACGGTAATCCGCGGTGGGCTGCCCAGGAGATGCCCTCCCCAGGTTTTATCAAAGAAGCGCGTCCCGCCCCTGACACGTGCATGTGAACATCTAGTAGGCCGCAAGTTACGCGCTAAGAGCTCCGCGCTTGTGCATGATGTTCAAAAGACGCCTCAACTGTTTAGAAATTAACTCACGCGGCTCTGTCCACCACTGGTAAGTTCTCTGTGGGAAACCGTTTCTCCACTTAATCAGACTTTTGCCAAAATCTATCATTTCACTCTGTGTGCTTCTGCGGGAAAAGACAAAAACAGAAGGAAGATGAAATCATATTAACTGCGGCGTGCTCTCCCACCAGGAACTGTGATGGCAAACACTTGCATCGATTTCTCGACCATTTTGCCAGTAATTGGGATGCTGGATGCAACACCCTCTTATTGATTTTATATGGCAGTCGGCTTATACCCTGGATGTAAGGCTGCATTGACTAAATTACTGCCTTCCCAATGATCGTGATGCCAGAACCCGAAGGCTGGTATTGATTCCTTTACTGAAATCCTCCTGAACAGGTTCCAGGCACCATACGTTTTTTATTGATTGACACCAACGTCTACACTGTTTTCTTCAGGCAAGAAATCACAAGTGTACAGTACTATCCTAATCATGCAGTGTGGATTGCTTGTGCGATCGGGGCAGGGTGGTCCTTTGCACACATTCATTGCAAACATACATTCATACCACAGCAATCCACACACTAAAATCGCAGTTCAGAGGTTAATGAAATTGAACGCATGCAAAATTAAGATGAAGGCTCACGAATTAAATTCGGATATCGACGGACTCCTTGTCAGGTTTAGATCTACCGCGAGGGAAAACCCAAACTTCGACTTGGCTTTGTTGTAATCACGAGAAAGAGGTGTTAGCGTAGTGGCACAGTGAAAAATAAATAGTGAGGCATATTGTCTAAACATCTCTGAAACTTCTCATGCAGTAGACTAACCTGCAAAAGCATTAACGCACAGTTCTTGTTGTTTACTTCCAAAATCGAGGCTTTTCCCCGGTAAAGTGGCAGCTTGATGATAATTAATATGAAATGTGAATCGGGAGATTTAACGCGCCGAGAAACTCGTAAACATGGTTCATTCGGTCAACAAAGTCTCTAACCTGCACCTCCCTGCCACTCCTCAGAAAAGGAGTTTCAGGGAAGCGACTCTCCGTGAATCCGAGGTTCCACACTTTGCACGACTAGCCTAATTGCAACCATCGCTTTGGTCCACCGTTTTCACGGCGTAGTGGGACATATTTGGTGTGATCGTGGCAGTCTCTCCCTAATGGAGACTGGGTTAGTCCGAGCTGTTTGTGTAGGACGATCGGAGTATGTTAGGTTCCGCCTCAAACCACCACGTTAAGTGTCCGATACTGAAAGATGCCTTTTAGCCCGCCAGGTACAGACGCTTTTCATGCAGGGATGATTCGGTGTATGTGTCGTTAACCGTTTCAAATAATCGCATAAGTACATCACACACAGGCATGGTGTTTTCCCAGCCCTTATGTGTACCCCTGATCTCCAAGTGCATACCCTTATATCAAGATATTTAAGCCAGATCCACACATTCCACTAAGATAATCGAGTCATTCGGACTGCTTTGGCAACAATGTAAATAAACTTTAAGGACCGATATAACATTTTTTCGATAAACACTGACCTCGATTAATCTGGTCTTCATATAGCCTGTTTTATCGTAACTCAACTAGTAACGTTGGAAGATCTGTATTATTTAACTAGGCCTAATTACTTTAATATTTTCACGGTGCTCCCGACCATGAACAAGACATGCTAATACTCCTATATGTGTTCTGATGAGAAGATGGCCATGGTGATCTGGACCTTCACCTTAATGTTGTTATCAGTGCTGCCTCCATAGAATAAACCAATAAATATGACCTAAGTGCTTCAGGCATAGGTGTAGATCTTCAAAAAGAATATTCACCACCTATTTGTTTTTGATTTTTCAAATTGGACTACTTGCGAGAAAAATCCTTTCTCTTTGCCTGCAAAATTTGAAAAGGATAAGTACTATATAAAGGCTAAAAGGCTTGAAGTACTCTGTTTTATGCAGGGGGAAAAAAAACACAAATCACTCCACTAGAACATGAGGTGAAAAACAATTCCAGTTCATTAATTGGGATAAGTTGTGCTCTTTTGAAGAAAAAGTAAATTATACAAAACAGCTAGTTAATAGTCTGGTGAGCACCTGATTTAATTATGATTAAAGCACTCAGCATTCAGCCTGCTCCCCAGTGTGAGAAATTCACTGAATTATTAGGGGGGTCCTTTAATACTATGAAAGGACAAACAAGCGAACAAGCTGGGGAATTCTAAAACATAATAAGTCCGTTCTAGCTTCAAAAGGAGACTTGGAGCTGACAGGTCAGATAATGGAGGCGAGCAACTGAAACGAAGTCCAGGTGAAGATGTGTGGAAACTGAATCACACACACACACCTGCCCTTGTTTGTATCAGCCGTGCTGTCATATGAAATAGTGGGGGTTTGGGGGGGGGCTCACAGTTAGGTGTGGAATTCTGGCCTTAGGTCTTAGATGGTCAGGAGAACTGAGGCCTCCACATTCACCCTCAGCCTCCAGCGTTAGTCACATGGCGAAGTCTAGCACAACCTTCACAGACTTGCAGGCTACTGAGATAGACCTGCAGCGGCTCCCCAAGCCTGGCCCCCTGGGCGGGAGGAAAGCCAGGGAAGGGCCCCGGCAGCCTCACAAGAAGCTCCAGGTGATGGTGTGCGTCCTCTTGGCCGAGCTGTGCGAGAGGTTCACCTTCTTTGGGATCGTCTGCAACATGATCCTCTTCTGCACCGTCAAGCTGGGTTACGACAACTACCAGGCAGCCACCGTGAACCTGGCATTCGTGGGCGGTAGCACCCTAACGCCGGTGTTCGTGGGCTGGTTTGCCGAGACATACCTTGGGAGGACCAAAGTCCTGTACCTCTGTGCTCTCCTGCACTTCTTTGGTAAGGTCTTCGTATGTATCGTGCTTTTTGCGTTGGCCAGCGAGACGAAAACAATAAGGACTGGTAATGGTGTTACTACATGGCCTGCCGTTTTTATGTCAGAAATCATAGCCTGCACGGTACATCTCCTAGAGGCAAATCAGCGATCGTTCGGCCGTGTTTCTTTCAATCCCATGCTGACTCCTTGAACTCAAAATTAATTCGAGTGCCGAGAAAATTCTCTTCTGGCTGTCTCAGCTGATACTTAAACCTTGCGGTGTTTCGCTTTTCATCGATGTAGGGGGCCTGAGGTCAATGTGTTTACATTGCGAGGTCAGGAGTAGGGCTTTCTCAGCAGCTACGGACTGGAGGCAGATACCCGCAATGAATGCTGGCAATTGATAACAGTTTGCATTTTCGTCATCGACGTTTGCCTTGATTCCTGGAAAGGCTTGTAGAGATAACATAGAGGAGAAAATAATATTCTGTAGTAAAATATTGTAATGAAGGCAATTTAATAGTGGGCATAATTTAACATAACGTTTCAGGCAGTCCAAACGCGTCGGTGGTCTTTTTATTATTTAATACGACGATGATTGAAATTCTCCGTGAATATAATGTATAGTTAAAATATACATTGATAAGACTGTGAACTTCTTTCACTTGCTGGTGCATAGTTTATTAAAAGGCAGATTTTAAAAGAAAATCAAAATTACTCACACAAAGCTCTTAGTAATTCGTCTTCAAGCGCCGCTCCCTTTACCCGACAGACCCAGACAGTTAAAAACTCAGCACAAGCCTTTAATTTAGTTTCTAAATGTTAGTTCCCGTGTTGTATTCCAATTGTAAAACTTTACCGATAACGTTAATTAACATGCCGATGAACACGCGATTTTATAGCCAACGTTTGCATTGTTTTTGAAATAATACCGATTTGTTAAAATAATCAATTGGATAAAAAATAATTCCTCCAGAACTGACAAAACAGGAGCATGCGATATATTCCGAATATCATATTAAGACAAAATATGTATAAATGTGACATTCAGCCATCTTTCAAAGACGTTATACGTGAAAGGGGAATTGCTTTCAGAGTGCTGGGCATATAAAAATGGCTTACTTTCTGAATGATACCCCACCGTTACAAGCACAGCCGCTGGGTCACCGGAGGCTGTCAGCATCATAAATCTTGTCTGGAAAGTATTGACGCGACCGAGAAACATCACACAAAATAGGGATAATTAGAGAGCGCAGCTGTTTAAGTGTCTCGATGGGACCGGCTCGGACTGCACTCACTAACCTGCATTACAACGAGAGTCGGCTCTTAGGGGACACGGGCTCAGGACTTTCTCCATAGATCAAGCCTTCATCCGATTACAATGTTATTTATTTCTTTTTATTTTTTGACAAACCGGTCCCGTGCTGAAGAATAGCATACACCGAGATCATTTAATATAGGAATATAAATCTCCTTTCAGTAAGATAATTACCAGGATAATTTCCAGTATAATGGAGCTTGTCAGTCAGAGGCGCCGCTGTAATTAAGAAGCTCCGGCGGAGTTTTTATCTGCAGGAGTTTTAAATGTTTCTGGTTCGGAAGCGGGGAGTGTAGAAACTGCCGAAACTTTTTCTGCACTAGGTCTTGTAATGCGATATTCAATAAACGAGGGGCAAAGAAATGGATACTTCAGTTTCCTGTAATCTAGACAGTAATCTAGTAACCTAATGACTAGGCTAATTAATGTTGCGGAGCCAATAAAATTAACCGTAAGTGATACAGAGAAGGGACTTTTGGGGGGTTCCCGTTCCTTGCCTGTATTCAGTGCACGCATCGTGCCATTTCTTTCATATTCCGCCAAATCTATATTAGTAAGACATGAGTGGAACCCCAAAGACAAAACGCCGAAATCAGCACATGCCCCAGTGGCAATGAGACAGTTTGCTTTGATCATTTAGCTTATGAAGCCTCACTACTCGCCTTAGTATTTTATTTATTTATTTATTTATTTTAATATTAAAAGCGAATTAAATTAGTCTAGAGATGCCGTTACTTCACGAAATGCCAAAGGTAAAGCACACCAGCGGATTTCAAGGAAAGACAGAAAACTACAAATGCAATCACTGTAAGGGTGTAACGGTACTTAGCATAACTAACGCCAAAGTTTCCTTTTAGGAATAGCTGTGTTTTTCTCTCTTTTCTTTATTTCTTTAAAAACGCAGAGGAACGAATCCGGAAACCCGTAATGGTTAGTGTCATTGAACAAAGGCGACTGAAGAATTGCTTAAGTCAAACTTTGAAATGTGCGTGTGAGACAATGACAGAATTAGAGCACGCTTTTTGCTGCCACTTTCTCCACTGGGAACCCGCCGAGCTCCACTTGCAAAGTTTACTTTCCCCGTCATGTGAGATAACGTTGATTTGCATTTGCAGGATGAATGCGACCACATGGAGGATAACTAGAGATGACATTAAAGCGCTGAGAGGTGCCAGTGTGCGCAGAGCGCGTCATTTACATGCTCGGTAGGCGCCCTCATCCGGGGTGACAAAACCTGCCGCTTTACATTGTAGGGATTCTGTACCCCCTTTATTCAGGTGACTTTCTAAAACTGTCAGAATACTAGTACAGTAGGACTACGGGGCTAAAAGGAGGTGAAAACGAAGTACAAGAATCATGCCAGACTTAATATATATGTCTGGCACAGTTGTGGCATTTTCTGCGACTAAAAACAGAGCAAAGGGAACTTTCTGTACTTTTTTTTAGTGTGTCAAGCGTAAGTGGTAGGCTTCCGTGTCATTTCTAACCAAACCAGTGTGTTTATGCTCAGCCTCTGCAGCCCGAAACAGGACAGTCTTCCAGCCGTGTAAAATCTACTGCGCTTCTATTCACCCTCCTTAGTGCACTTCGTAGGGCAGGTTGCAGAGAGACCTGAACTAACTCCTCGTTCATTCAATGTGCAGAGTGGTACAAAGTTCCTGCAGTGCATTTGGGTCCTCGGTGTCCTGCCGTTTTCTGTGATGCCCGTGGCGTTCCTAGTCGGGTTTCTTCTTCACAACAATGTCAGATGGGTTTGTCCTCATAAGAGTCACAGTTTAAGCTTATTTTCAATGCCTAGTACTGGACCGTAGCGTATCTGCAGTCTTTGGTATTCGCTCGTTGTTCCGGCCTCTGGCTTTATAATTAAAATCCCGGTTCAGTACCGCGGTGATTTGACTAACCACACTTACCCTTTAGGCTGGTATAGTGTCACATGCACAAATAAAAAACAACGTGTAAACATTAATAAGAAACAGGTTTAATGAAATGGAAGCTATTGCATGCTTAATGAATCTATCCAAGGACAGTCTTTGTGGGACAAAGGGGCGGGGGGAGGCAGGTATCTACCAGTGTCCATATTAATGTGCAGATGTATTAAGAGCTTTTCTCTGATCTGTATTCACTATTTCGGGAAAACCTGTTAACACAACATGTTCGTTCTAGTGTCTTTTCCTCCCCCAATGAAAATGCCCAACAAGCCCAACTTGACACGGCAAACCCCAGAATGGAGAAAAGTTTATCACACATCTCTGGTTCTACATCAACATCCCGGCATCATGTGGCTCTGCTTGCCGTCCCTGCCTGAGCCAGTCCTCGCAGTATGGTAACGAAACGGTGACATTTACACCGTTTACTTTAAATCCCGCAAGCGTTTTACGTGCTGAGAAACTGACCTCCATACCGTGTCTACGCTGCCGGAAAGATCAGTGGACAGGATTTGGCCACCGGGGTATTGATTGATTAATCAAAGCTAATGTTCTTTTGATCAGCAGGGATGCCCTGTTAACCAGAAAAGATGGAGTAAAGAGTAATGTTTTATTTACTCGTTTGGGCTCCTCAGTGGCAGTATCAGCAGACTTCAAAGTGCCTGTGACAATCTGCCAGATTCTTGATTGATGAAAGCTTTCATTATTCCCCCCCCCCCCCGATGTATTTACCACATAGAATTTGTTTAATCGTTTTCGGTTGACGCTTTCTTCGTTCATCCCGGAGTGGGTTTTTCCCGTTCCGTTTCATGTTCTTTTCACGGCTCGTCCGCGCCTGTGATCCTCCTCTCACGGATCCTACTCGCTCCTCTTCGCGAAAGACGCCGTTTTGTGCGTGCCGTTTCTTTTTCTTTTTTTTCTTTTTTTTTTAATAATGCATCCCCCCTTCGGCTTGGGCCCCCATGATATTCCCCGAATTTTAACAGATTATCTAGGATCCGCTTGCTATCGGCATTTAATGTGCTCTTTAGTTTTTTATCGGGGTTGCTTATTATTATCACATGCCGGTGAATTTGTAGATGACCTATTAGCAGTTAAGGTTTATCAAGAAATGTAATATTTGGGAAGTACTTGTTTCTGGCTATCGTCACCGTACCAAGTGTGAGGCATTGGACCCCAGAGTGTCCCTCTGTCACTCAGCAATTCAAAACATATCATTGGCTAATAATAAGGTTGGCTCCACTGAATGAATTATGTGCCCCCTGCCCTGCCCCACCCCACCCCGCCCCACATTCAAGAAATCTAAGAATCAGCCCCATACCAGAACACATCACTATGCAGAGATCTATTTTCATTTGCAGTAATGTTAGGTTCTGGTTAACCTGAATAAGTTGAAGGATCCAAGCCCAGCATTGTTTCAGCTGAAGGCTCCGTGTCGTGTCCCCCCCACCCCCACAGGCACTGCCATGCTCCCCGCGGTGGCCTTCCCCTTCGAGGACTTCTATGTGGACACCCACCATGTCACGCACGCTCTGGCTCGCCGACATCAGCTCATCCTCTTCTACACAGGGCTGCTGGCCGCTGCCCTGGGCCTGGGGGGCATCCGTGCCATCCTCTGCCCGCTGGGCGCCTACAACCTGCAGGGTCGCGACCAACACCAGCTACGCTCCTTCTTCAACTGGTTAGCGCCCCCTGGAGGATCTGAGGGGTGTAGATTTAACAAGAATGTGATGAGTAGGCCAATAAACACATCATGTGCTTATAAGCAGGTCCATAGGAAAAAAAAAACATGAAGTATGTACTTGCGTATGGTAATATATTTATGTATTTCATATATATTGAAACCATACATATTTTACCATGGTAGTTCAGGTTAAGTACCATGCTTGTAGGACAGCATTAAAGCCCACTTTTTCCACTTTCTTAACATGCTGCTGCTTCTCATATTAATATATAAACGTGTTTTTTTTTTCCTGCTTGGCATAGCAACACATTAATGGTGTCCAGATTGAAAAAATGCTTCTTCTCATTTATCGCAGGTTCTACTGGTGGGTGAACCTGAACTCGACCGTGGTGTTTCTGGGGATCGCTTACATCCAGCAGTCCATCGCTAAGAACCTGGGCTTCCTCATCCCGTTCACCTCCATCTTGCTGGCCCTCATCGCCATTCACATGGCGCACAACAACCTCACCTTCTGCCCCAAAAATGGTATTCTAAGCTTCCTGAATGCATGATTATTTATGCTTAGTATATTTATAATTATATATACAATTTTTTTATAAATAGTATGCATCCTTGATATTTGTAGGTATTAGCTGATTGTGAGGACTGTTCACGGAGGTGTGGTGATGTCAGCCGATACTGTAGACTGTACCACTGACAGGTGGAGGTGTTAGCTGGACTGTTCACGGAGGTGTGGTGATGTCAGCCGATACTGTAGACTGTACCACTGACAGGTGGAGGTGTTAGCTGGACTGTTCACGGAGGTGTGGTGATGTCAGCCGATACTGTAGACTGTACCACTGACAGGTGGAGGTGTTAGCTGGAC
>JAODJX010000001.1:15059952-15072072 GCA_026776945.1 Isichthys henryi | reverse complement strand
GGGGGGTGGAATGAAGTTCAACCACCTTCCAGACAAAAATAGAAGATGAAACGGCAGTTTTAATAGATTAACTGCAAACTGGGGGCTTGTAAAAAAATCGTCGCCCTTCTGCTCCGTCTCAAGTTTAATGGGCGTTGGGCACCTCATTACCGAGCCGAGTAAGATGAACATTTTCCAGTTCATTAAAGAGATGTTCTGTGTGTTTTTTTCCCCCAAGTCGTTTTTTTCCCTCCATTCCTCAAACTCACATTGTCCTTAAGATTCGTAATAGGGAGTCTTAATTACATGATAATGGATAATGGTTATTAAATGCGCACGGCCGTAATGAAGCTCTTTTCATTCGCCGGCCAGGGAGGCTGCTGGGGGAGCAAAATAAAATTGCTGGCTTCGGAGATTAATGGATCAAATTATTATTCAATTTCAGAAATCTCATCCGGAATTCATAGAAACAAGAGGAGATTAAGAAGTGAGTGCGGCGACAAAAGCAATGCATTTTAATAATGATCTTAATCAGAAGCGCGGACAATTTGGTGCTGTAATCGGCTTAAAACGTGATTATTAGTTAAGCATACAGTCACACTGCATCTCTCACCCTCGCCTCCCAACCAGGGTGGGCTTGCAATCATAAATGAGCAACAGTGCCACACAGTGGCCAAAGGAGTGAGGTGCATGCGTTACTTAAATATGGGTCTCACCACCTCCATTTTGTGATTTTCTGTCGTATTTTTGTACAATGCCAATCAACAGAAGAAAGATCAGCAGTTAGAATTCTGGAAGATAAACCCAAAACTCAGAGATATAGATATATATATGATTAATGATATATAAAGTTTTTAAATGCAAATACTTCACTTTTTAGTTTATTCATAGGCTCAGTTCCTCATATAAAAGTGACTTTCTTTACAGGTATTTGCATTAACCTTAAATAGCCTGGACAAACTACGTTCATGGGAGTATTTACTTACACAAAAATGTTCTGAGGGCAGAAGGAAAAATGATTGGTTCAGAGAGATAACCAATCCGATTGTAGAGGAGGTGGATCCAAGCAACTACAAGAGGTGGAACCAACCAATCAGGTGTTTTGGTCCCTCCTCTTCTAATTGCTTGTACCCACCTCCTCTACGATCAGACTGGTTATCTCTCTGAACCAATCATTTTCCCCTCTGCCCTCAGAACATTTTGGTGCAAATAAAACTCCCACAAGCACAAACTATCACCCTTACATTAACCACGGCAGTTTACACATAAATAGCTATATTACCATACTGCTAGAGTAACTTATTCCCCAGTGTTTCTTATTGGTTTCGTGGGTCGCTAACAGCTAATCAGATTCACAGAAAAAACCTGGTGTAGAAGCGAGGTTCAGTAGATAAACTGCCAGCTCCTAGTGCGTGATGATTAATTAGCTACAGCCAGGTTTCTCTCATAGTCACCTGTAGCAGTGCCGGGCTGAAATCGAGCAGACAGACCTACCTGCCATCATAGCGACCACACTAGCCTTGTAGACGTTTGTGAAGGTGCCAAGTTCACCCACAGCCAGGATGGTCTTCATGTGGGCTGCCCCGCATGCCTCTCTGAACTGGCGGATCTCCTGGTACAGAACTGGGAGAGACAGGGGCCCAAAGATCAAGGGGAATGCTGCAGACACTGGGAGTGATGTCACAGACAGCTAAACCTCGGACATGGATCTTGCCAGAAAGAAGGAACAACATAAAAAGCCTACATCCAGGATTCTAACTGCCACTGACAGGAAGTGACATCATGAAACACCTGACCTACGAAGGCAGGCAGAGTGAATGGAGCACACAAATGGCAAAGGTCAACGTCCTGAGGAATGTTCAACTCTGGTTCTTCTTCACCGACATCACTTCAGCAGGCTCTTCTGACTCTGCCTATAACATCTTGAACCTTTGAATGTTCTTAGGGTTGATCTGACGGATTTATGGCACGGTGCAGAAACCGAGCGGGAATGGAGCGTTCGGAAAAAAGGCAGGAAGCATTCCGCACCTCCAGGAACGACCTTGGGGATGGGTGTATTTGACTTACGCCCTGGAAATCACATATATCCCCCCAGTCCTTCGCCGGAGCCTCGTGGTTTTTTCACTGGACTGACTCCTTCTGACGCCCAGTGCAATGTGAAGTATGGCTCTCATTCTACTGCTAACCTTACTGGTCGCTCACTGGAAACCACAGTTTCCAGTTGGCACCACAGTCACTCTTGGTTACTAAACACACAGTTTCATATTTAAATTTATTTATTTAATGAACACTTTTTGCCCAAACCACCGTACAGGTATGGCAAATAGCACAATACAAGCAATCTGCTGCCTAAGAGTCAACTAGGCATTAGTGCAGCTAGGCTGAGCTTCCAATGAGCGATCAGGCACATGTGCAAGGAGCAGGACCCTCACTACAACATCCAACAAAGCCAGAACATAATAATACTACTGTTACATCAGCAGAAAATGCAATATTAAGAGTGTTCAAGGGTCATGGGGTGGTGTAGGCTACTGGACCAGATGGGGCATTTCTTGAAGGTGGAGAGGAAATCTTAATTTTTATCTAATCATATGAATGTGGGCACCATCGTATGAACCCGTCATCGCCCCTTGCAGGATTACCTTGCCACTGCCCAGTGAGGGCCAGGGAGCGATTGATGACGATGTCAATTTCCTGGGCCCCGTCCTCCACGGCCATGCGCACCTCCTCCAGCCGCGTCCTCAGGGCTGTTTGGCCAGCGGGAAAGCCGGTGGCCACTGCAAGGGGGATGCGAAGGTCACAGGGGGCACGGTCACGGGCAGGGTCACTTGGGGTCACGGGTACAGAGCGCTGGCGACAGACACTGAGAGCAGAGCTGTGGGTGTGGCTCGCATTCACACCACAAATGTTATAGAAGTGGGCAGCACTGCAGGAAGGACAGGCTCTGCCACCACACCACACACCTTCAGGGATATGAGCCCCCCAACACTGCTCTTTCTGTAGGGCGTCTACAGGTTTGCTCTGGGTTTGTGTGTCCTCTCACAGCCGAAAACGCAAACTGCCATGTAGTGTGTGGCAGAGTGTGTGTGTGTGTGTGTGTTCTGTAGCCTGTCCAGGGTAACAGACCTCTGCAGAAGGGGTTATGGAAGATGGATGGATGGATGGATGGATGGGTGGATTGTTTGGTTTTACACTGCATCTGTGCAGGAAATGTGCTGCCATCTTCCTGAAGTACACTTCAGTCTTCTGCAAGTATACAATACCTGTGCTGTTCATTTACTGTAAACATACACCATGTCTGCTGCAGAATCACACAGGAAGCCCCCCACCAGCCCCCCACACCCCCTTACCGGACGCCACAGGGATGCTGGAATTAGCAGCATTCAGCGATTTCACAGCATCTGCCACCCGGGCTGGGTAGACACACACTGCAGCCGTGGTGATACCTGCAAAATACGTTATTACAACATTACGCAAAGTTACCAAACTGTCTCCAGACAGGTAACCTCAGAATCAGAACCAGCTCTGGTGTGTGGTCCACTTAGGCAAGACCCCGAAGTACCAGACCAAAGCATTAAGCTAAGACGTTACACTAAGGTGTGTAATTCTGGGTTTTACTTACAGAAACTTTACCGAGAGATTACCATTACAGATACTGAGAGCTCTTTAAAAACTAGGTAGCTTGCAGTAATGCAGAACCCACCCCGTCCAATTGTGGCTCTGACTGGATTTAAAATATCTTTTCCCAAATCAAATGTGTGATTTTTCTTCAGTCTGAGACATTTGAAATGCATAGATCAAATGTGTAATTTTCTGCAACAAAACGGGCGATTCTGACAACCTGGCATGAATCTAAAGCAAGACACACCACTTCAATAACCAAAAGATATGGAGTGTTTGTTGAATAAATGTTACAGTGTGGCAGCCCATCACGCAAACCATGGGGGAAGTCAAAGGGGTCCTTAAGGGATCTTAAACATCAGGCGTCTCGGTGAGAGTGCACAGGACCTGTCTTAGATCAAGAGCTGCGTCAAAGAATAAATCTGCCTCACTGGTACCTAAATGGTACCTCAATCGACCGAGGCTCCATCTAAATCACCATGTGCTGAAAGGCATTTGCAAACACTTTCTTTTACTTGAATGGATTCAAAAAGGGAACAGTGTTTAACTTTCTCAGGTATCAAACTACGTCATTGGTAAATATCTGCGTCAGGTAATACGCAAGATGGCGACCACAATCTGTCTGAGTGACAGCATACTGTTCTAATGCATTCATGAAGTACATACCGCATTAGCGGACGAGTAGTAGGTTTTTAATGGCATTCAGCTGGTGTCGTGTAAGTATGCAATTTTGGATGCACAATATAAACCTTCAGGCCCGGTCTGGGGGCGGGGCTTGCCTTTGTCATGCATGTCCATATTCTCCAGCAGGTCATGCTGGATTGGCTGCATCGCTTTCATGCACAGCCGGTGCACATTTGAAGGCGTGTCGTCGCCGGCCAGCGTGGTCAGGTCAATGCACGTCACCGCCTTGAGAAGCCAGGCAGCCTGCAGCGGGACGAGGAGCAGACTAGGATGAAACACCCCCTATTGATGGGAGGTCAGAGCATGCAACAGTGGAATGATGGTCCTTATTAAGTATCAGCCATCAAAAAACCAGAAGAGATTGGTAGTAACACAAGGTGTAATGCGAAGCTGAAAGCCCAGGGAACAGACTGTTGCCTGATGAGATAAAACATCGATATATCCACCTACCTGCCACTGCTTCTTGCCCTGTTTGCGCGCCTGGATCTGCTGCGCGCGTCTCAGCACTGCCTGCTGGTTTACACGGACCTTAGACACCCAGTCAAGGTCTAATAAGCGGAGACCATTCAAAGAACATATAAACGCCTATAATCACTGCACTGTAAGCCATCTGACATTTCATTGAACTTTTTACAAATTCGCTGTACAACAAAAACACTCCAATTAAAAGCGATTACAGATTAAGATAACTGAAATTATGGGGCTTACTCGCTTCCACACTGGGAATCACGGCTTAGCCGATTGCGACCCAAGGCCAGGCCATGTGCGGTGTATTAACTGGCCATGAGAAAGGGAACCGACACATACCAACTTTATCGCCAACAAACGAACAAAGGTACCATACATTAACATGCAAGTTACACATTTACAGGCGATAAAATAATGCACGAAATGCAAATAAACCTGTAGGAAAGTGATAGTAGGTCCGCGGGCACACACGCAGTGTCCTGTCCCTGGTTGATTATGCACATGGTCGCCAGTGTGGCTGTCATTCACTACAATTAAAAACAACTACTGGATTTCGAAATCTATACACTAAAAACAAACACAGCACGGAAACGGTGACGAAGCATTCATATTATACACTGCATGCTTAACTCATAAAATCTGTTAAAAGTATTTACGCAATGTTCGATTGCACTGTGCCGTACCCCAAAGTACTGTCCATTACCTAGATCAATTCCTGGATTTCTTGCAGGCATTGTGAAGAAATGCAGCACCGACTTAAAAAAGTTGCCTGTTTTCGTGTCTCATTCCTAACACGGAACCGCTTCCTGGCCGTGACGTCACCACGGTGGTGTTCGCTCGCTTCATGCAGCCAATCGCGTCGCAGCTCGTTTTTACGCCGCAGGAGCCCGTCGCTGTTGTCACGTGACGAGCATAACGACGACTGTCAAATCTTACAACCGAGCTTAAACTCCCAAGACAGTGCAGGGCGTGTGTCCGTAAGGCTCATCCAGAATTATGTGTAATTGATATGGTACGGAATTCGTCTGGAAATGCAATGATCTGGCGTATGGATGTTTTCCTTGAGAAATTTCGGTTGTTAACATCAGATAGACGAAGACCAACGTCGCTCCCACAGGACCTTCCCGGACAGATCAAACGGATACCCCGTGGTCCCCTTATAACGATTCCTTTACCATGTCTGTGACCTTCTGGTGGTACAGCGAAAGCTCTGTTATTGATGAAGTGCAAGTTTGAAGTGTTATTTTCACGTGTTCCGAGGAGCACAGTGAAATTCTTGTGTGACAGTTACAGGGCAGGTTATCGGGGGACAGAACGAACAGCACTGCAATACAATACAAAACAGTGCACTATTGGAATGAGTATTTAAAAAGTAATAAATATGCAGTGTGGCAAATGGACCACAGTAAAGAAGCATGAATAAGATGCAGATATTGTAGTGCAGTGGTGTCTTATAGTCTAAAAATCGGTAATATTAGGGCAATTAAACTTGATAAATGTCATGCTCTGGTCACATACTTGGAACTGATTGTACTCTTATACCAGTGTCGTTAAATGAAAATATCAAATGGTGATATTTCTGCTCCGCACTGGCATATTTCTTGCATAACTAAATATTTTGAAGCGTCTATGTAAAGACGTATATGAAAGAGTATATATAATAAAAGACAGTGCTTCTCTGGAAAGATGTACTGTAGTCACTGAGTGAATAGTGTTCGAAATATGATGTATAATTGTATCTCTGCGACGCTGTGCTTGATAGTGAATTGGAGGAAAGATGGATTGATTAATTTAAAAGTGACACGAAATGATGTACATAAAACCATATTGACGGTTAAGAAACAAAACATAGGCCTATAGTTAACATAAGTGAGCAACAAATTAAATAAACAAGTATCCATCAAATAAATTCATGAATTTGTCTGTGCAGTTATCATATCACAAAGGCTATATCCCCCTACATGCACAGTAATGAAAGAGTATTCAAATATTCGCAGAAATAATTCAAGTTTTTCATTCATGGAAAAGTCTTGGATAATGCGTGTTGATCTTGCACTGTGAGGGAACCGAATATGTACATAATTCCCGGTATCTGTGTTTTTCGAGTTGCCTGGGAAAGTGAAAAGACTTCGGATGAGCCATTTGACTGTTGGAAGTCTGGGAGACATTTCTCCAGATTAAACTTTGCAGAGCAATGACGTCACCCACGGGAGTCCTGGGCTCTCTCTCTCTTTGTCTCTCTTATGATCTCATTCCAGCGATGAAAACCCCGCGTCTGAAACCACAACACAGTTTTCTGTTACAGCACCGACGGTCTGTTTTCACTCCTGATAGTGGGATTGCATCGGACTTATGATGATATCGCCGTGTGTATGTGTCGTTTGCTCCTCTTTATTAATGAAAATGATTTGCGATCTGGCCCTGGAAAGTTAAATGTGTTTTGTTGCATACCATAGAGCCCATTCAGAGACAATTGTGGACTGGGAGTTGATGTTTCTGCCAAGGCATTCCTCTAGTATCCCTGTTGCCATGGACACCCTGCATAATATTATGAAAACCATATATTCGCAGGAGTTTGAAATGTTTTATAGTCTGGGTTCAAATCTATAAAATTGTATAAACCCTCACTTTCCCCTCTTGAAATTGTGGTGGTTTATTTTGATTGAATATGAAAGAGAGATGGAAAGCAGGCGGTGATTTTGTACAAAGTATTTCTTTCAGTCTGCCATACCTCACACACTTAAGTATCCAAAAATAGGTATAATATCTAACTGTAAAAAGTCTCGTGTTAATGAAAAAAAAATTGCCTGGGCAAACTGGCATACAGAAACGGGTATATGGCGACACGTTTTCACGAAATTATCTGGGAAATAGTGAGAAAGGCAGTGTTCACGAGGCTTAAATAATGGAACCTACTTGTTTTTTTTTTGCAGTTTGTTGAAACGATACAAAGATTTAACACATATTTTGACTCTCTCGACTTCAGTCCATGTGACATTTAATTTTAAACAAATATTTTTGTATTGCTATAGATGTTTTCAAGTGATCAGTGTATCTTCGAGTGAAGTATAGATTCCATTTATACTAACCATAGACGGAGGCGAGTTTCATAACCATCAGTGACTCTTGGCAAACCCAGACACAGAGTCAGGTTTTCCCGATGTAGAAGCATACATTTCAGGCCGGATGCGAAGTTTAAAAACATAAAATTAGTGGTTTGGTTTTTTTCCACAAGATTTTTCAGCTGTCCTGGATTTCATATTGTTATACATATTTGCTTTGAACATTAATTGGTTCTATATAAACTAAAAATAGGATCGAGGGTTTAATTTATATATGGTGTGAAACGAATACGTAATCTCAATATAATTCAAAACAATATAATTGTGTAAATTCGTGTAGAGTACACATCACTCTCCACTAGGTGGAGATATAACCCACGCGTTGGACTAATTTTCTCAAGCCATTGATTTGTGGTGTTTAATGTAGCCGGTCACCTTATATATCAATGCATACTATTACCTCATCGTTTTATTTATACATGGATACAACTTTTAATAAACAGTCAGAGCCTCTTTCGCAGCACGCAATACACTAGTTAATTTTACGCCCATGCAATTGTGAAGTTTTCTTATATTTCAATTAGTTTCTGGGCTATTAGTCGGTAAGCGCACGGCTGTGTCTAGTTACTACGCGGCGGGCGAGAACAACTTTCCAGGCTTGCGTTTAAGGTCCCAAAAGGCACATAAGCTTCTTAGCTGTAGAACGAAGTTTAGTTTAATGCCCCCTTTATTTTCCCGATCTAGAAAGTGTTACTGGTTAAACAGTTTGTGCAAAGATCAGTCGGACTGAACTACTTGTAAATTAAGTCCACGAGACTGCGATGTGTTTTTCTGAGCGGAAAGTGTGAGGGTGTTGTAGTCATAGCATGGGGCTGCTTCAGGCATGGCAAAGACTGCCGGCCTGGCACGCGCGAACCTGCGGACCTCTAAGCCCACGCGGACAAGGCTGTCTGCTACGCAACAGCAGCAATATCCATCCATCCATCCATCCATCCATCCATCCATCGTACAGCCGCTTATCTTGGTCAGGGGCGCGGGAAACGGCAGCGACAGTAATAATAAAAGGAAAAATGATGAAGATAATGTTGACCGTGGTTATAAATCAGCTCTGAAGGCTAGAACTGCTCTCTCAAAGTAGAAGTTTGTACTGCTGCTTGAGGGAAGCCTTTTTTTTTTTTTTTTGAAAACCACCCCTGGAAGAATGTATACCACGCAGTCCTTTTCCACTTAAAAGCTTCTCCAGAGGATTTCTTTTGCTTTCTAATTTTGGACTGTGCCTCCCCCTCATATGGTCTGAATTTGGCATTTGGTATGAGTCATTCCGTTTTAATATGAGTCCTGAACAAGACCAACATGTCGAGGAAGCTGGTCCGCTTCGTCTGCCAAGGTAAAATGCGACGGTGATGGAAAAAAAAGCCCGGCCTCCCGGGTGCACCCCCCCTAAACCCCCCCACAGGCAACCAAAAAACCTGAAGGATAAGTCTCGGATCTCAAAGGGAGTTTGCCATTCCATGCATGAATTCCGGGGGAAAAAGCCTTCTTAGCTGCTGTCTTTGAGATGGAGGGTGATCTGACCTGGCCAGACCTTATGCACTCATTGGTTCATCGTAAGTAACAGTGTATCCAATCAGAGCGATAAATAAGATGTCAAGGGAAAGGGCACGGCCAATCACAGGACATTCACATATCCGCTGGCAGCCAAGTGTCACAGTGTAAATGGATGGAATGGAAAATGGTACCTGTGAATGTCTGAAGAATGGACAAGTGGCACAGGGATCTGGACAGGCCAGCCTGGAGCTTAGAGGATACATACAGCTGTTGTCTTACATAAATTAGGACATAAATTTGTTTTCCCTAACTGTTTATCCAGCACATGAGGCACGTAACAGTCTACAAGGGATGCCACTGTGTTGCAGGGTGGGCAGACAGACACACATACACATATAGAGACACACTCTTGGCAAATTTGAGACATCAGTTATCCAAACTGCACGCCCTTGGACTGCAGGAAGCAGCCAGAGCACCCAGAGGAATCTGGAGAGCATGCAAGCTCCACACGCGCAGGATTTGCACCCCAGCCGTGGAGGTCTAAGCCGACAGGCCTGCCCAGTTGTGCTACAGGACAGTGTGTTAAAAATGGAAGGTTGTACCATCAGCTGCTCAGATCGTCGCTCGTACCCTAGGTTCTGACGAGGAGTCATCGGGATGGGACGGTGGTGTGGGTGAGTCATTCAAGGAGTCTACAGGCTACCTGCAAGTCTGCGGTTGTCAGGCCACTCGGAAATGGAGATCCGAGTCCCCAGGCGGCCCAGGGAGCTGAGTCACATCCAGGGCAGGAAGTGACTCATGTCGGGGATGAGAGGGCCAGAGCAGGAGCAGGTGAGGGGCCACCGCTGAATGTGTGCCCACTGGGGTGGAGGTCAGGGAGGAGAGCCGATTTCCCGTGAATCAGCAACGCTGGCGGTTGGGTATTCTATATCCATGGTGTATCACTCTTCCTGTGTTCCCTCAGGAGCATGTGACCATCAGGGGCCCCAATAAATGAGCATCACTGGGGCTAAAACACTCTGACCAAGGGGGGGTGGGGCAGAGACATGTCATGTGAGGCCCAGAGTCGTGTGCCGACTGGTCACCATTCTGAGCTGCTTCACGCCCGAGCTGATGGTGGAGGCAGGGTCTCCTGTGCTCTCACGGCAGGTGGATGGGGCACCTGCTGGTCGGTTAGCCCACTAGATCGCTACCCCATTGGTCTGTTAGCTTGTTGGCCCATTAGCCCACTAGCTCATTAGCCCACTAGTCCGCTACCCCATTGGCCTGTTAGCTTATTGGCCCATTAGCCCACTAGCTCACTAGTCTGCTAGCCTTTTGGATTTGTAGCTTGTTGGCCTGATAGCCCACTGGCTCATTAGCCAACTAGCCCACTAGCCTTTTGGCCTGTTAGCCTCTTTGCCTGTTATCCCGCTGGCTCATTAACCCACTAGCCCAATAGTCTGTTGAACTGTTAGCCTTTTGGCCCATTAGCCCGCAGGCTTGTTAACCCACTGGCTTGTTATCCCACTAACCTGCCACCCACTAGCCTGCTAATACTGGATCATGCATGGCTGGGGTCTCAGTAGCTGTGGCGTGGAAGCAAACATCACCCCGGACACTTTTTGGCATGTGAGCCTGAGATGCTTGTTTGGATGCCGCGGAAAGAGAGAGGGAAAAGAGAGCGCAGCCTGGCATTCCGATTATATCTGCGGCTCATTACAATGAGGTCATCAGAGAGGCTTGGGGTATGGGGGGGGGGGTACTGAAACTGGAGTGAGTCAGAGCAAGAGAAAAGGAAATTTTATGCCCATGACTGTGTTCCACGGCCCTGGTGACTGAGCTGTGAGTCACAGCTGAGCCCCCACCCCCCAACCCCATCCACCACAATGTCAGAGAGGCGTTACTCAGCATCCTGACTGTCACCATGTAAACAGTGGCTGTCTCCTTCCCACTAGCTGCCCCCCTCCCTTTCTGCTTGGGCCCACCCACAGTCCTGCTCCAAACCCTCTTGCTGAAAAGGGAACAGCTGCAGCGAGGGCTGGGGGGGGGCGTCTGTGGGTGGATACCCGAGACGCTAATGTCTGCCGGCCACTGGAGGTGTCTATTGTCACATGACACTGCTGTCACATGACTCATTCCGGCAAGCGCTAGCGGGAGTGGCCGTAGCGGCATTGGATGACAAAGTCAAAGTGGTGAATGGACTCTCCTGTTTACGGTTTGCATACGTGACAATATTGAAGGGGGTGATTAAAGCGCCACCACCCTGCTCCCAGGCGTCCCCCCCCCCATGGGGGCGTTTTAGGAAGTCGTTTCACCACATAGCAGTTTCCCCAACGCTGCAGTTCATGATGTCTGGGGCTCGACGGTGTCAGAGACACGAACTCTGCTGGCGTCGAGTTGCCTGGGTGGTTCTGGGGAACCCGATAGATGGAGGCAGGATGTGCTGATGCAGGTGGTGCAGGACTGGCCCCCCCGTACCCCCACGACCTGCCCACAGACACTGTAACGAGCTGCCCTGTCTGTTTGTCAGACTGCGACCGCCTAGTACTAAACCTCTAATTAGGATATGGGCTCTAATTAGGATCTGTTTATCCCGATGTACCAGTTTTAAAAGCATCAGTTCTCCTGGGTGATATATTATGGTCTGCCGGTACTCACACAGTACCATGAGGTTTCAGGTTCTTCCAGCTCTAGAGCCGGAAGGGACTGGGGAGGCAGGAGGGCCCTTGGGCACTGAGGAGCCCCCTCCCCCCAGGAAGAGGGAGGTTGTGGTAGT
>JAODJX010000001.1:15047146-15059852 GCA_026776945.1 Isichthys henryi | reverse complement strand
GAAGTTCTCCCCAAGCGAGCTTGATGGGCCGAATGGCCTCCTCTCGTTTGTATTGTTCTTATGTTCTTATGTTCTTATGACAATAACAGTAAGCAAGGTTTGAGCCTGACTGAGTTTGACTTATGGTACAAAGTCAGTGTCTTACTAGAGATTGAGTAGGGGCTGTTTTACACAACCGAGATCACAAACAAGCATTGTGAAAGCTCACTCTGGCTGTCAGTGATCATGCAGGTCAGTGCCTGATCCAACAGGCGTGTACCTCCCTACTTTTCAGGTGACGTGTGTGAGTAGTGCGGGGCTGTGTGTGAAGGACAGTGTTTCCAGGAAGGATGGGAGGCACCATCACTGATGAACAGAGGAAGACAGCGGCAGCCGTGAAATGACCTGTTAGCGTAAGGCGGCCCATTAATGCTTTCGTTAAATGTCTGCACTGTGAGTGTATTGTGCCATGAGGTCACGTGTTCATGCATCACAGGGGAACTGACCTGTGACCTCTAATCCTGCCTCAGGCAGAGCTGGGCCCAGCTAGCGAGTCCTGCCCTTTGGTGACCGAAAGCCAGACATTCGGAAAAGAAGCAGGAAGGAAACACTCACACATGTACTGCTGATGGGGTCCATCCCACCCCCACATCACCAGGGTTCAACCTCCATAACCCGAAAAGAGCTGCGATTATTAAAAGCTGCGTTATTTCATTTTTTATCATTAAAGCAATAATAGTATGATTACATAACTGCTATCACACCCAATTTAGGCTACGCTTTCTTGCATTCACAATCGTGAAGCTAAATTCTAGAAGTAAGAATAAAAGAAGTTACATGCCAATATATAATAGTATATAAAGCACTGTGTTTGAAAATGTCCAGTCATGTTTAGGATCTTTTTGAAAGGTGAATTTCAGTAATAATTCACATACCACTCAGCCCTACATAGATTAAGACTGGGCAATATAGCAAGACATTCTTTCACAAATGTTTTTCATATCAGATGGTATAGAAATTTATCACAATATTATTTCAAGGTGCTATTTTTGCTTAAACTTCCGAATTTAGGATTCCCCTCACGCAGATTCAGAACTGAATGGAGTCCAATTAGAAATGTAATTTTTATAAATAAATCATACACGATGACCTTTTTGTCATGATGTGTACTCAAACATGCTGACAGTGCGCTCTGCCTCTGGGCCTTTTCTCTGACTGCTGGTTCCAGCGGTTGACATTGCCAGGAGAATTGCTACTCGAAAGTGAAATTGTGTCCGGTTTTGAGCCAATACGGGATATTATTTGTTCCACTTTTCTTCAGATTTAAAATGGAATCCCTAGTTGTGTCTCTGACTGTAAACACTTGCATTCTGTATGTTCTGCTGGATGCCAATGCTTCAGGTGGTGAATCAAGTTGGCGGTATTTCCAGTCTTACTTGGCACGAGTTTTTGGGGGACACTAGCCTGTTGCATGTCAGACTTTGCATTGCCAGACTACCTCCACACCACCTCGTCTTTTTACCTTGTTTATCCACAGTATCCCTGTTTTTAAAGATGCCATGACTACTGGGCTGTCACTTTTTCCCTTGACACTGAGGTTTCTCTAAGGGAGTCAGTGTTTACCTCATGTAAGGTGACACCAAAACAGCAGCACGTGCTCCTCTAACTCAACCAACCTTGCTGTGTGTTTCTTGGCCGTAGGTTGCCTGTTCTTAAAAGAACATATAATTGGCTGCAATTACGTGCGTTTCTGTGATGTGATAGGCTGATGTGTGCTGTCAATCAGTCTTCCTTATTGACAGCTTATTGACGACTTTTTCTAATTTTCTTATCATTTAAATGTTATATTATGGTCCGGGATCCTGCTTAGGAGAAGCAGCTATAGTATCTATATTGTTGATATTGCCCAGCCCTAAAAATCTATTACGCATTACAGATCCCCTACCCCAAAGGGCTATTAATAACACACTACAGATCCCCTACCCCAAAGGGCTATTACACATTACAGATCCCCTACCCCAAAGGGCTATTACACATTACAGATCCCCTACCCCAAAGGGCTATTACACACTACAGATCCCCTACCCCAAAGGGCTATTACACACTACAGATCCCCTACCCCAAAGGGCTATTACACACTACAGAACCCCCAGCCCTAAAAATCTATTACACACTACAGATCCCCTACCCCAAAGGGCTATTACACATTACATAGTATATAGCAGGTCTCCACACCCCCCACAGACCCTGTCCCGGCCCCTAACTACCCCCCACCTCCTGTGCTGTCAGCATTGCCTTGACTTATATCCCCCCCCACCCCTTTATGCCCAAGGACCTGGATCTTGTTTTTCCTAAGCAATGGGCCACCCCCAGCCTCCACCAATCCTACCCCACAACTGGAACCGTTCAGCACCACGACATTCCCGATCCCAGTATCGGTGCAAATGGCTAGGGGTGGGATTGGGGGGGATTGCAATTTAGAATATATTTGAGATTTATTCAGGCCACCCTGTTCCGTAAACATATGTGATGGGGAGACACTGATGGCAAGTGCCGGGAATCCTTCTGTGGGTGCCCAAAAAAACGCAGAGAGGATGACGAATGACTCATTTTCTTGTGAGGTGAGGAAGCGTATAACCGGGAATGCACGGCACCCCTCCCCCGCCGACGGCCTGGCCTTCCCATTCAGGTACCGCACAGGCCACCGCGCCTTTGAAGTGGCTGTTTGAGATGTTTCCAGTGTGACATAACCCCCCCGACGGAGGCCCCAGAGAATGACCCACCGCCTCGGCCGGCCCGCACCGCGGCTGCAGAATGTTCTAGCGATTGTCATGCCACATATTTCTATCCCCCCACCCCCCACCCGCCCTGAAGCACCGCATGCCATATGGGAATCTCTGCCAGATTCCTAACTATGATATTATGGGAGATTTCTGCTGCAGACCGTCCACGGCATTGGGTTATGTCTCAGAAAAGTCTCAGTACAGAAAAGACCCTTTAATGCTCTACGTTAATCAACCCTGCAGCACGACCGTCGTCCATGGCGGAAAGACACTGGAAAAATCTAATCAAGCACTAATAATCACACCTCAAGGACAGAAGCTGGACTGACAGCAGTCTAGGGCAACCTGCTAAAGTGATCTTGCTGAAGCTGGAGTAATTACCTTCTCAGCTGCTATTTACAAGACGTGATGCACATTTAGATATTGCACATCTCATACACTTCTAAATACAAATACGATGCAGTCTCTAGTTCAGTTTAATTCAGTTGTAGTTAATCCATACACTTTGTACAGTGGTCTTTCTTTTTCTATTCAAGTCACATTCACAGAACATCGATTCGTTCACTGTGCAATAGTATTAATTTCTGAGCTGTTATTACGGAACTGCCATTCCTTGCACTGTTACTGTTTATTGTCTATTATTTATTGTCTTTTTTACTGTCTAAATATCTGTATTCATGTACTGTAAACTCACAATTTCCTTCAGCATTAATAAAGTATCTATCTATCTATCTATCTATCTATCTATCTATCTATCTATCTAATCAAGCATCTGCAATCTCAAAAATCATATTCAGGGGGAAGAGGTATCAGCAGACTCTGGGGACCCACTAACGCGACGTGCAGAATCCATGAAGGGGGCAGGAAACAAGGCTGGGGGAGAGCGCCCACCCCATTTGGACGCCGGTTTTGCCGGCCGACCAGGGAGGGATTAAGCTGAGACTTTTATGGTCAGTTCCATCCGTAATGACGCAGCCCTTAAAGACTGGCAACGTGATGAGGAAGCTGCTTGTCAGGGAGGAGAGGGGGTGACCGGCTTTGATGTTCCCCGGCTACCAGGTCCCAGTCCCGGCCAGGGTGGCAGGTCAAGAGCCCCTGAGCGTAACTCTAAGCCTAACCCTGCAGCCCCTGGTTTGCAGACAGATTAAGGAAATGTCTTATTCCTCAGAATTATCATGCACTGTGGCTTTCTTCCTTCTTCTCTAATCCCATTAAAGGGAGATTGATGGCGCCTTCTTCTGACAAACCCCAAACTTCCAGGTTTATTCTTCTCCGTTACTGTTCCCTTATTCGTACTTCGCTTTGTGGCATCTCCCCCCACTACCGGCTGCTCTCCTTCCCATCCGGCGAAGGCTAACATCCACTTCAGATCCCAGTGTGAAAATAACTGCCAGCGCTTTCACTCGAGAAGGTATTTTGCTTAAGGAAGGACTCCACCTCTCATCTCCGTGGAGGGAAATCGGTCAATGCTAGATAAACAGACCGACTGTCCTGTGGGAATAGCACTTTCTTAGCACTATCAAGGCTTCACAGTCTCTAAAAAGTTTGCTTGTAATTCTTTTATTTCTGAGCTCCAAGAAGGGGTATCTATCAAACCAAGTGTGCGGCCTTCACTGGAACTCGTGGAAAATTTAAAAATATCTCCATTTCGCTTTTTCACTCAGCTGCCATCATTGTCAGACAACGGATACCCTTGTTCTCTCCTATTAATCTTCCTGGAAGCTGTTGCTGGTTCTGTTACTCACCCCACTGTCATTCACTGCATAATGTACCTTAATGACATACCGCCAAATACCCACCGTTTCTGCCTCTGACTGTGCTTACCGTTTCTCCATCGCCGCCTGCGGTCGAACACGGAACCATGAACGAGTCTCCTCTTCCCATAATGTTGCCCTGCCTGTCGACATGCGGACGGTAACAGGCAGAATCTCCCCACGTTGTGTCATTCTTCAGTCAGGCTGGCCGTGATTCAGAGTACGAGTCCGTACAGGTTGGTGGATTTATGGTGAATGCTACTGTTGGTTCTAATGAACAGTAATGAATGCAGAGCTGAAGATATAACTTTGTGCTGAATTCAGTAATGGCTTTTTGTCACGCTTGGCACAGGCATGCATGCATGCAAAACAAAACATCAGCGAGACTTAAAGGTTGGTGGAGCTGCGTCATTTACGGGACACCAGTACAAGGACGTCCACTTTCCTTGGTGGTGGGAGGCCAGTTTCAGGTCCCTTCATACCATATATCGTTCTCCTGACACATTTGCACCCCCCCCCCTTCAGGTCCACCAGCGGACTCCTGCTGCATGCGTGTGGTCTTGTCTGGGCTGGTTCGCTTTTGTTGAGTTAAGTCTGCAGCACACCCAGATTTCGCTTGAAAATGCAAGGAGCGGGAATTACACGCCCTCTCCTATACTGTATCCCTACCATTACACGTCAGTATCTGGGATTTCTGTGCAGGACGCAAACTGTAAACCCATATTGCTAACTGACACGGCTGTTTTACACTAGGTTATACCTCTCTCAATCCGCTCCTTGGGGACCCCCAGACAGCCCACGTTTTTGCTCCCTCTCGGCTCCCTGCCAGACAGTCCACATGGACCTGCTTGAGAAACACTACCCTTTGCTAACCATCCAGCTGAGGCGTCAGTATGAAACAAACATGTGGCCAAAAGTCAGATCTCACACACTTTGTGGGAGCAGAATCACACAGGTTCCAGACCATTTGAGGCTGATTACTGCTTTTGGGTAACTACCTCCCAGTTATGCTTCCATGTACGAGTGTATGTTTAAGGGTGCATTAGGGGAATGGATACCCTGGTGGATTCAGAGGGCACAGAATTTCCAGTTAAGGTCCAGGCTGTGGCACACGACAGAGGAGAAAAAAAAAACTCAAGGAGGCAACAGACCACAGAGGTCACATACGCTATACATTTATTGTGCTGAACAATGCTGTGATAGGACAAGATGTTTGTAACAAGCAAGCGATTGAAAGCATAATCAAAAGACCACAAGTCTAGGTGAACAGCATGAAGCCAAAAGGAGTTAGAAAGCACTGGTCTGGGTCAGTTGGAGGAGGATGAGTACAGAGCAAGAAACAGTGATTTAGCTTTTCTAGAACTCTCTCCTGCTAATCTAACTACAAAACATTGCATACATGTCAGAAAAATATTGTCCAGTCTTAGCTAAAAATGGTCAAGCCAAGAACCGGGGAGAAATGCCTAGAATGTCCCTATAAACTCGCTGTGTGGGTGATATTACACATATATACTCTCCCTGTTCGTCCAGCCTTTAGTGTTATTACAGTTATACTGATTGACAATGAGGTAACAGTAGGCCTTTGCAGAGGTAGTAATGTGTATTTGATTGTACTAGAACACATCGGAAAATACAAGGTCGACGACATTACGACTCCCAGAGCTTCCGACAGTGGCGTCCCTAGATATTCATTCAAGCCATCAATGAGGTCAAAAAATTCTTTAAATCAATCTTTTTGTTTTAAACTCAAGTACAGGCTGCCGACGACCTGTAATGGGAACGCCGTTACCTCAACGATGTCAGTCTTGTGCATCATAGGATCGAAAGCAGGCATCTTTATAAGCAGGTTTCTGTTGTAGCCCCGGGGGGGGGGCTGGCAAGCCATGGAAAGCTTAGCTTTGAGACCCCAGACATGCCTTCGTCTCTGAGCGCATGGCTTCGCCAATGCTAACGTGCCGGCCATTTAGCTTTTGTGATAAAAACATAGTTTCCCGGTCATGATCACAGTACAGAACATAAAAAAAAAAATCCTGAACCAGGCCCACTGTAAGGTTATGGGCCGGTCCGAGGACCTCCTTCGGCTTTGGTCAGGTGTGTTGCGTCAGGTGTGTTGCGTCTGCTGGACGCAGGTGCGGCTAAACGCTTTCGCAGCATTGCCACGTGATCGAGGAGAAGGACGTGTTCGTGGTTTTCCTTAGCTCCATGTCAGGCACTACCGCTCCCTGCTGGTAACGTTAACAGTTCACAGGTTTATTGAGTAGGCATCGACATGCGCACTGCATGATTAGCTAGTATGATGCGAACGTGACACAACGCCCCCCTAGAGGGCTAAACTAACAAACAAAGGATAAGAACACACTCCCACACACGCCAAACGTATGTACACAATTAATGGTAACGTTAAAAAGGTCGGATTTGGTCTGTGCGGCTGTCGAGTGGGCCATCCAGACTATAAACGATACGGGAGCTATCAGACGTGTTTTAATGGACACGGCCTACAAAGGCAGAAGCTGTGAAGCCACAGTGAAGTAAATGCAGTGACATTTAGAGTCTGTGGGAGCGTTGTTCTCGAGAGTTAACATTTAGAGAGAGCCTGTGTTTGGCTGGCAGGAAATGGAATCAGTTACTATGTAAAAAGCATTTCAAAATACAACTGGTTGAACCATATAACATATAAGAATCACACTTGTGTAAAATACACAGAATCACTAATCAAGTATATTTCAATATCTACTATTTTTTTTTATAACATATTCATGAATGTAATATACAAAATCAAAAATATCTTTTCCAAAACCTGCAAAGTTTCAAGTTTCTTTGAAGGTCAATTCTTCTCCACCATGAATTAAAATGTTTTATACGTTTTCTGTTACAAAAATACTTTGAATAGGGTTTATCTGCAGTCCTAAAAATATTTTTTTGTTGTTTTAATACAACAGTATGAAAAGTAATGATGAAATTATAAAGGCAGGTTCATTCCGTTTCAAGACTGGAGGTAGGTCTTTGACGACTGATTTTTAGTCCATTTTAAAACAGCTTGTTTTGAGGTACTAAAGCTGACAGTAAATAATTATGAAAACAAAACAAAAGTTAAAATTATACCATGTAGGGTCATACAAGCATTGATCCTTAAGATAATAGAGTAAATCAGTACAAAAATATATTCAAGTTAACAATATGTCATACACAGGTCTTAGTCTGCAGAATGGAAGGCAAGGTCATGGTTAATTCGGTTCAGTAAAGTGATGGTAACGCACTGGAAGTTAATAGTAAAAACACGATAAACAGTTACTTGTTCCCTTAGCTGCTCACGAGACACACACGTATAAACAGTCCTCAGATTTCAGTAATCGGTTCGCCTCACAGCCCACAGTATTCTCGAGCCATGGGCGCCATCGCTGAGCTGACCCGCTGCTCGCAGGAATCAGAGGTAGCTTGTAATGGTGAGGACGTATTGCATCAGCTGTAGAAAGTGCCGGTGGAACTTAGGGCTGTTTCAAACACGGTGGGCTTTGCATTGCTGGCGAAATGGTCTGAGGCGAGGTGTCCTATGTCTGTTTTTGTGTGCGTTTTTATTTGATTTTTTTTTTTGCAAATTTAGGTGTTAAGTGTGTCCTGAGGTAAAGAGTAGTTTGTTCTTGCAAGAATGAAGTGAATCGTTATTCCCGTTGACCAACAGTAGTGTTCTCTTAATAGCTGCTTTACCGTACATTGCTTGGCTGTGCTCTTCTCATCCACCAAAGACACGCAGCGACCAGAGGGACCGGAACACGGCCCCTATGCCACGCCGTTCCACCCATCGCTGCTATCGTGTGACTTCCGCAGAGCGACTCAGTTTCCAAAGGTAAGTGAAACACCCCACCTGAGTGAGAAGGGGGCTTAAATCTGCCAATCATGTGTCCTGCTGCTATTTTCCATAAGGGTTAAGAACCCAACAGCAGCTGAATTACAGCTGGGGTCTCATTTCGAATCTGATAACACCACCACCTGCTCTGCGATTTCTTTTAAATAGATAACTCATGTATATCTCAACAGGTAAATTCAGTTACGTTCAAGGCCCATCTGTATTTAACCTAGATAATTTTAGCCTTTTAGATACTTAGAAAAAAAGATACGAAACCTGGTAGCTGCTGTGTCTTTGATGGCTAGACGCTGGAAGTCAGTCTGTCCAATCGCAGCTCGCGAGCAAACGGAGCAGGCCAATCGCTCGCTGGCAATGGGGCGTGGCAGCCTGACGCGGCACCCTCTGTGCCTACAGCAGTTTGGGGCGCATCGCTAAGCAAAGGTGGAGGCCTGCTTGTTCTCACCTTAGCGGTTGATGTTCTGAGGTTATATGTGTGTGTTTTTCCCAGATTACAAAAAACAATACATTGAAATTTAAAAATGGAAAAAAAGAAATAATGATAGAATAAAAGTGGAAAGTTGAATAGGGGAGTGGTAAAGGTAGGGTCTTTTTCCTTACGAAAGACCACACAGTTGAATGAGGTAGAAATAAATTGCCCTGGTCAGTTAATCTTCCTCTGGTGATTCTTCACCCTGTTCCTCTTCTTCCTGCCAGATAAAAAGGGGGGGGGTCATTTCATTGTTTTAGAATAACTGTCCCCTCACTGACAATGCCTCTGTGTGTGAAACTGATTAGTTGCCATTATTGACACAACACAGCAAACAAAAATGAAATATGTTGTAAGGAAAAGTAGAATAGATGCCTCAGTGTTCCTGGTTGATCATTTGAATACATACAGGATTATCAAATTACGATCATGGGGAAAGTCAGGGAGAGAATGGAGGTTCCTGTCGGCACCACTAGGGTGATGAGGAAGTAACTGCATTTAACAGTGGCCAGAGAAGGCCAGTGGCCAGACTGATTTACCACTTGCTCTCGTGGGAAGTCTCTGCCCTGTCCTGTCCTGTCCCGCCCCTGCCTCAGGATCCTCACACTCCAGGAGGTCACTCTTTATGTGCAAATTCACTCACAACACCTACACACAGTACCTTGTTGGGGAGGGCCTTTTGGGATATAAAGGGGGCTGAAGAACTGCTCTTAATTTGTATCTGCGCTGCCTTTCAATACCCGATGTATGTCTACACTGTATTACATTATATTATTTTGCTGTTCAATAAACCATCGTTTTGCTGAAATAAGACTCTGCTTGTGAATTCCTTACAATGTCTCTTGTATTTAACCTAAATGTTACATCGTGCCATAACAGTGAGCAGCTAATTTAGCACCTGAGGAGCAGTGCTTGGTGGCGGTACCTTGTTTGGGGTACATGAGTGGTACATTGCTGGTTGGGGATTTGAACCAGAAACCTTTCAATTACAAGTATGCTTGTCTAACCATTAGGAGCCACAGCATTGCTGTGTCGTCTTATAGCTGCTATCAAATGCCTGTGGATTGAATTCTGCTCCCTGTTTAGCCCGATCCGTAGGAATCTGCCTGCATCTCCATGTTCCAGTGAGGAGCGTGGCCATCTCAGAAGGGGGGGGGGGGGTCACAAGACCGACAGGATGGTGCACGTTTAGTTCACCTGTTCCCTGTTCATGCTATAAACACATGCTTTTTGCTTACACCCACCCCCAGCAAACCTGCACTGAGCCCCCATGCTCTGCCCATGACTTCTGTTCCAGTTTGTTTTGACTCATTGTTACTTTCCATCAAACTTTCTATTTTTAGCCCCATTTAAGCCCTATAACCATTTCCCATAATCTTTACATCCCAATGCCTCTGTCAGATGGCACTTGGTTGCCTAACTATGAATTCATTTCACTTTATATCGTGAGAAGCCTGTGTATTTCTGGAGAACTATGCAACGAACAAGCCAAGAACTGTTCTGCTGATTTACGTTGATGGATTAAGACAACACGGAGAAATCTAACAGGGAAATTTAGCGGCGATAAATCAGTCGCCTTTCAGGGGTAGGAATTTCAGATGCTCGTGAGTTATTGTTGGATGTCATAATGTTAGATTATCATCATTCACGCACTTCAGGCAAAGAGCCGAATGCCTTTGTCGCATACAGTAATCAGAGGACACAAGCGGTAAGGGGCTGTGGGCCGTCAGGACAGCTACTGTGAACTCCCCGGCGATGGCCACCGGCAGGAAGAGAAAAACAAAAAGGAATCCGCTCCTCAAAATGAAAAAGACTTCATTTTCCACATGGCTTCATTTTATTCAGGGAGGCTAACTGACAAAATTTATAACCTTCTTGCTTTTCCAGGCTGCCCGAAGCTTGTCTGCATTATATAGCCAAACCTCCGTTCATTAGTGTGGCAGACACTTCAGCTGTGAAGAGCGGGCTAAACGTTACCATGTGTGACATGGGCAAGTGGGAGCAGGGAGGCTGGGGGGGAAAGAACGCTTTAATCATGTGGGGGGGGGGGCTGGTTACCTCCCCTCAGCCTGACCCCTCCCCTTTGAAAAGGTTTTCCATCAACTCACAGGAAGCCCTAAAAACAAGTGCTGGGGCCAAACCGTGGAAAAGTCCTGTGCTGATTTGGATGGGCTGAACGGCTGCATTAACGAAGTTGGCCCTCACACAGACCTCACAGGATCCCCCACCCGCTGTATGTGTGGGGGTGGTATACCCGGGGCTAGGGTCTGGGGGGGGGGTCACGGGCTTTCCAGGCATTTTCAAGGCGAAGATTTGGCCCTCTGAGGCAGGATGGATGGAGTCTGTGGAGAGGCAGAGCCCTGCTGTCTGTACGACACTCTGCCCCCCTGCCGGAGTTGCAGTCGGACTCACCACTTTCACTTCCTGTCCCATATTATGAAGCAGCAGGGGGGCTCAGCCGTAAATCTGCCCGTCTGAGCAAAGCAGGCATCCCTTATGGGGGTGATGGGACACTGTGGGCAAGATGCTGAGCGGAGATGCAGGAGAGCAGTTGGTGCAAGTCCCCCACTCAATGCCGGGGGGAGGTAGCTGCAAAATATCCCCTACGGCACTATAGCACACTGCTCTTCCGGAGCACCTTTCCCAAGTTAACATGGGGGGGGGACAAGCAGTAATGAGCAGCCGATCTCATTAGGGCCCCAAGGCTTTGGAGAGGCCCGGCTGCTGCTTCCGGGTCAAACAGCCCTCCCACAATCCCCCAGTCTTCACCCAACACGAAGAGAAAGGTTAGGATGGAAGGCAATTGGGGAAGGGGGGGGGGGCAGCCCGAGTCCATAAAAGCAAGGGCGCTTAGGGGACACTTTATAGAAAAGCCCCCCCACTCGACCCAACCATCATCACCCTCCCAGGTCTGAGAGTGGTGAGCTGCTCAAAGCCCCTACCGTCACTGGCCCCCATTCCCGCCCCGCTGCACAAAAGCGGCAATGAGGCCGCAGTTATGCATTCACACCGAAACAATCTGCACTGCTGAACAGGGGGACGCGCAGGAATTCCTGCCACCCGGCAGGATGGGAGGGCAGCACATGGGGCCTGTCCCCCAGGGCCCGCCCCCTGGGGCCCCACTCCGCACTGCTCCCTGCTTCCAGCCATTTATAAGGCTTCTAATTACCAGGCTTAGTCATATTAATGTCTGCATACATTAGCCAGGCTATGGATGTGACCACAATAAAAGTACATTTTCTTACTACAGAAAATACAGTAATAAGCTAATTTTCACTCCCTGGTTTTGAAAACAGAATTCAAACAAGATCCGGAAAACACACAGCCGTTAAATATGACACTAAATCAGATTAATTATGCAGACATTTTTGAGGGATCCGCATCATACAGGACATTGCCACTTCTGCCTCTTCTGGATAACTCAGCCCTCAGATCACAAAGGACTTGGAGCTTTTGCTCCAGATACTCGCATGATACCTCAGCCTTTGGCACGCCCATTGTTAGCGCTGCTTGTGCAGCCAATGATAGACATCTTATAGTTGCTGCTATTAGCACTTCTGCTGTTAGAGCTGTCGCTGTTAGAGCTATAACTGCTGCCACTGTTAGAGCTGGAAGTGCTGTCACTGTTAGAGCTGTCTGAGCTGATACCGTTAGCACTATTAGGGCTGTAACCGTTAGTGCTGTCAGAGCTGCCGCTGTTAGCACTGTTAGACCCGTTAGTGCTGCCGCTGTTAGCACTGTTAGACCCATTAGTGCTGCCGCTGTTAGCACTGTTAGACCCGTTAGTGCTGCCGCTGTTAGCACTGTTAGACCCGTTAGTGCTGCCGCTGTTAGCACTGTTAGACCCGTTAGTGCTGCC
>JAODJX010000001.1:15023881-15037110 GCA_026776945.1 Isichthys henryi | reverse complement strand
TTTTTGACTACTTTGTAGCCCTGTCACGCCCCCCCCCCCCCCCAGACAAGACAGACACTCTGAATGTGAGGTACCTGGTCTGACACGAAGACCCCCATCGCTCTGAACCAGCCTGGTACTAGCCCGGTTAACCTGGAATTTAATTAATCTGCCACAGCACCACTCAAACCCTCAGCTGGCACCTCCTACACTCCTCTGCAGAGTATGCTAGGAAAGGAGAGGAGCACATTGATCTGAGTCCCACCCCCAGTGAGAGGCTCTGAACTCCAATGCCTTCAACGTCCTCATCTCCAGAGCACCTAGTAGGGCTGGTGCTGTAGCCGCCGGCTCGAAGCAGAATGATTAAAGCGCTTCCAGAGGCTGCAGCAGGAAGGGGGGGAGTGGGGGGTGTGGCCGCAGGGGATGGAGGGGTGTGGAGGTCACCAGTGGAAATCCGTTGAGGTGGTCCCGGCAAACTCTCAGCATGGGGGGAGTCCCAGGGCCTCAACCCACACCCCTGTTGGCGGGAACTCTGCCTCTGAAGGAGGGGGCTGTGTGTAAGGGTGGGAGGAGCAGAGAGCAAGCGTAAGGAAAAGGGAGGAAACCCACTGTTGAAGTGGCAGCCGGGGTGGGGGGGGGCGCCCCATTCACGTGAGCCTGGGCCCGGCGGGAGCCGCAAGGAAGAAGAAACATGAAAGCCGGGCAGGAGGCCCAGCTGGGCCCCGGGCCCGGTCCAGACCGCACAATCTGGATCGGTTCCGTCTCCCACCACAGTCGCACGTTTCATTCTTAAAAAGCAGATACACACACACACACACACAAACAGACACACACACACACACAAACAGACACACACACACACAAACAGAGACAGACACACACCCCCACCCCGGCGGCATTGCGGAGAGCCCCTGGCGTGTGCCAAACCACTGACTCACACGCTGACTCGCAGGAGCAGGAACGCCGCCTCTGCCGCCACCACCACCACAGTGCCCAGAAAAGTACCCCCCCCTCCTTGGAGGCAAGAGTGTGTGTGTCTGTGTGTGTGTTTCACCTTTAAGGAAGACCTATAAAAAGGTCTCTGTCTTTCACACACACAGAGACACACAAACACACACAAAGCCCCCTGCCTCCCTGCCACAGTGCCCAAACAAAGCAGAATAACACCCCTCCACCACCCATGGCTAGCATGTGTGTGGGGGGGGGGGGGTTTCCCGTCTCTCCTTCCTTCCTCTTACCTCCTCTTGTGAGTCTGCATCGGGGAGGGGGTGTTAGGGATGTCCCAGCGAGAAGGACCGTGTGTGTGTGTGCATGCGTGAGCCTGTCCGTGTTCCCCCACACGCAGATGTGTGTGTGAGCACTGCTGGTCCGGCCTGCATGTTTACACCTTTCCTGAGCCAGCGGACGCCGATCCAGCTGCCAACTCCCCCTGCGTGGCTGGGTGGGGGAGGGGGGGGGGGGCTGAGACCTGTTCAGACAGGTGGGAAACATGATATCCTGCATTCCCTCAGTTCTGCCCTCCCAGGGAGGGTGGCTCAGTAACTGTTATAGAACTCAGATCGCCACTTGTAACTCCCATCTGGCTAGTCTTCCACTCTCCACCCTCCCACTTGGGGAAATGCCCACGCGTTGTTTTGGAAGGCAGGGGCGGAGGGGGGGCATGGCCGACCGGAACGACAACTGACCAGAGACTGCGCACAAACCTCAAGTCTGTGGGTCACTGGAGCCTCACCAGAGCCTCCCTCGCATCTGTCCATCTGTCCTGTCCACCTGTCTATACGTTCCACTACATGTTCTATGTGTACAACTGTGTACGTCACAAATAAACCTCTTGACTTGACTCCACTCGGAGTCAGGCATTGACAGGGTACATAAGATGGCATGCAGAGTGACGCCCCTGGTATCAGAGGGCAAGTTTACTAGACTGCTGCTGCCGGAGGTGTGGAAGCCCCGTCTGGCTGCACCCTGCGTATATTTGGCATGTCGAGAACCTTTGGACGGGCCCTGAGGAGAAGATGGCCTTCATTCTGCAGACTGGCAAGCAGATACACAGCCGCGTGCTTACCTCAGGGTTTCCGGCTTTGCAGACAGACTCTAGGGTACTGGGATGCCAGGCCGCACCACTTACAAACAGAGGACAGTAACGATGCTGATCAGCACACCGCACACGCCCCGGCCACCCAAGGCCTCACTCCGCAGCATATCACACACGCTCCGGCCACCCAACACCTCGCTCCACAGCACACCGCACATGCCCCAGCCGCCCAAGGCCTGACTCCATAGCACACAGCACACGTACACTGGCCTCGCTTTGCAGCACACTGTACACTGCACACGACCCAAGGTCTCGCTCCATAGCTCATAGAACACGTCCTGGCCACCCAAGGCCTCACTCTGTAGTACACTGCACAGGTCACAAGGTCTCGCTCCATAGCTCATAGCACAAGTCCCAGCCGCCCAAGGCCTCACTCCGCAGCACACTGTTCACCACACACTGCATATGTCCCGGCTGTCAAAGACCTTGTTCCTCAGCACACCGCACACGTCCTGGCCGCCCAAGGCCTCACTCCACAGCACACTGTTCACCACACACTGCATATGTCCCGGCTGTCAAAGACCTTGTTCCTCAGCACACCGCATACGTCCTGGCCGCCCAAGGCCTCACTCCGCAGCACACTGTTCACCACACACTGCATATGTCCCAGCTGTCAAAGACCTTGTCCCTCAGCACACTGCACACGTCCCAGCCGCCCAAGGCCTCTCTCTGCAGCATTCCGCATACATCCCAGCTGCCCAAGGCCTTGCTCACTCTTATCAGGCATGATGGGGGCCACGATTCCCTTAGCGTGTGAAAACCGGATCTGCCTGGGTAAGGCATGGCAATGCCCATCACTGAACACTTGGGTTCGTCAGTGTTTGAGGGAGGTAGGAAACACAAGTGGGGGGTCAGGGGTTAGATGCCCTCATTTTCTGTGAGGGGCACATGATATATAAATGAAGAAAGTGTGTAGAGCAAGGGCCCCCCACAGGAGTCTCTGTCCTGACACTTAGTTACGACACCCACCATCCCCCCACCCCCGCTGACCACATCACAACCTGGGCATTGAGGGCTACACAAAGTGGTCCATACACGGAGGTGGCCCGTGGAAATACAGTGTCACTACTTTCATTCATAAAACTGTGTGTCACCGGGCCCCACCCCCTGTATGCCACATCATCCACTCTGGATACTGCCCACTCCTGGCTCCACTCCTGCCCTGCGTACCGCCCATTCCACGGCCGGCTGCCGGCTCTGAATCACCCGCATGCGGTGGAATGCTTTTAGCGCCTCGGCCTCGTGGTTTGCAGACAGACTTAGTGATGAGTCCCCCCACCCACACGTTTTCTTTTGCTACTGGGGGCAACAGCATCTCTCAGCCCATAAATAAAGCCCCCAAAACACACAGCAGTCCGGACGCAGCGTGCGTCACACCCCTGTCACCATGTATCACTCCCCTGTTACCACGTACTTTGTGTTATAATCAATTCATGTTTTGTTAAGCTTATTTACCAATCAAACATATTGAAGCACGTGATCGTTCGTGCTTTTCCGTGACCAATTTTTTTTCCACACATCTCATAATTTCAGGAACCCAAACTCCCTGCTTATCACAGGCAGAAATATACAGCCCAGCCAACGAAGCAAGAAGACAGGCCGTCTTAGCGATGCACAGCTAGGTATTCTGGATGTGATGCGCAGGCTGACATCCTGATTTCCAGACAGGAATACCTTTGAATGACATCCAGCTGGCAGCTCTGGGTTGAGCATGTCTGCCCTGTCCGGCTGGTCACCGCCTGCCCCAGTGTTTGCCCTACGTTAGGCCGGCGTCCGGCACGTGGGCGTGATGTGGAGCAGTGTGTACCTCTCCCGCTCCGCAAACAGGGCGAAAGGCAGGTATCGACCGCCCCCATCGCCAAAACGTCATAGCTGCGGCACTATCAAAGGGAGCCGCGTGGGAGAGGTGCGGCTACAGAGGCGATGCCGGCCACCTTTAACTGCTCTATCAGTTCCAACCGCGGTTCAAAGGTCTGTCGGCTGCCTTGGGCCGTACAGCGTGTCCAAAGGGCTTCTGGGTAAAAGGGCTCTCAAGTCCATGTAATTCTGGGAAACAGCTTTACCAGCCGGGCTCTCAGTACAGCTGTCCAGCCCTGCCCCGGATTAGCCCGTATCAAGACTAAAGCTGGCCTACTTCCTCAAGCCCCTCCTGCCTTTACATCCATTTAGCAGGTTAACATTCCATATGTCCTGCTACTCCCATGCAAGATTCACACAAATCCACAAATGACACACAAATGAATGTGAGCATTTCTCCCCTGGGAATCCCATTTGGCTCCAGCGCATCTTCCCCATGTGAAGCCATTCCAGGTGCAGTCAAACACAAGTAGACTCAAGTGCACTTAGAACCAGTAAGGACTTTAGAAATGGACTAAAATGGTGACCTGGCTGTTTAATTTTAAAATCCATACCCAGAAGACACAACAGCAGAGGAATGCAGTTACGGGAGATAAAACACAAGCCCCAAGGGGGGGGGGGGGGGTCCAAGGCCAACCGGCTGACTAACCCCCCGCCCCTCAATCCCCCAGGTGTGCCAACCTTAAACAAGCAGGAAAGAAGGGTTAGGGTTGTGTCAACAAGGCGAGAGGTTCCGCGGTGGACGGGGTGAGATGTAATCAATTCCCGAGGAGTTTAACAGACAGGCCTTGATCTGGCGGAGTCTGAAGCTACAGGAAAGGACCTCGGGGATAACGCCTGTCCGTCCGAGATAAGAGGGCCTCATCTGCTTGCTGCTGATCCCTCAGCCCTGGCCGCCTCTGCTTTCTGCCACAGCAGCTCCCGACACGCAGGGAAATCAGAAAGCAGAGCCGGATGGACAAGGGATAAGATCCCAACACCCAGACAATGGGAACGCGACTCTCCACTCCCAACACTGGCTGATAGTGCCACTATGCAGTAAATAAGAAACTGCTCTCAGACACCAGCAGACAAGACTACACATGTTTCGGAGAACACCTTGTGGAAGGAGGAGCGGCTGGGATTTCGAAAAAGGGCCACACGCCTGCCTGGTACGAGGTCAGGAAGCAACCCCCCCCACCCCCAAAGACACGCTGGGTCGCTGTTACCGTCCGGAAGGCTTCACCAGCTTCCTCTCCCCTCACACATTCCTCAGACCCAGATAAAAAAAAATAAAAAAATCCTCGGCCAGAAGATAATTAGCTAACATCCACACGCCACCCCCACGTCCCCCCCGGTCACATTGCTATAGGTTAACCAAGAAAAAGCTTAGAAAACGACCTGAACTCGTGCTTTTTTAAGTACACATTTCATTCCCTTGGTTTTTTTTTTCTTTTTTTCCATCATTTCATTTCTTAACGGTTTGACGGATCCATCATGCAAGCAAACGTGTGTATAAATCTCCGACCCGCACAGGCTGCTGCCATTTATGCATTTCAACCGCTAACAAGTTTTAGAATTTTTTTACCTCTGGGACAAAAGAGAACATCGGGCAGGCTTCTTGTAAGTAGGCTTAACATATGTATCTCCCATTCCCCTGTGTATCTCTCTACTTTTCCTGGGTGGCATTCTTCACCACCCTGGTCTCTCCCCCCAGGCCATCAATCAGGGACGACACTTACGAGCTGATAAACACTGAGAACTTCAAGCTGCCTGAGGAATTATTTAAGTGTTTCTGTGGTAAGCCCGAAGTATAAACATTTTCTTTACCTGATAACATACACATTCGAGTAGTCTCCTTAAACACGCCGGTAGAAAGCCAGCAGCTATAAAGGAAGTCTGCATTAATACTTTGTCTCAACAGATACGCAAGGTATACAAAGTTAGACTGAAATCGAAAGAGTTTTTTCAGTCTAAAACAAAACCCAGTAACAAAACCCATTAAGCCCCAAACATGTAATGACCCAATGCCGTTTCGGCTTAATTTGAAGAGCATTAAGAATGGGTGGAAACATTACATTACATAGACAATACAGAAGATGCCACAGCATTCAAACGCGTACCAGAGTCGACTTCATTGCAATTGTGCATGTGCACAAGAACACGAGATGTCAATCTGATGCCAATTTGTACAAATTCAGGTAAAGCCAGTTGTTTAGCAGTGCAGCATAACTATGCTGTAAACAGCGCTATATAAAAACAAGCTGAAATGAATTGAATTGCATGGAGCTGAACTGGAAACCTGCAGACAACTTACCCATTTTCTGGGTCGACCCCTGGGCCTCCTCTCGCCGGTGGCCTCTGCTTTCTGCAAAAGAAATAACTCTGTTAACATTTATAGAGGGTCTGATGTGTGTCCAGGGCCCTGCCCAAGAAGACCGACAGAAAGTGAGATATTGGTGAACCCCACGTAAGCAGCAAAGCTTGCTGAACGCTAAAGGAACCGGCTAAAGACACAAATCCCATAAAGGCTTCTGCTGCTTAATGCATAACCTTACTGCCTGCTCAACCTGCATCTTGTGAACACATGATATTGCAAGCTGTTTGGGTACTTTTCATTAAAAGCACTCACATAAATAAAGCATGTTATTATTCAAGATAAGGTTTTTTAAATTATTTTTGTAGTGGTGGCAAAACAAAACACCTAAATGGTCCGGAATGTTGTTGAATATTTTTGTTGATGTTTGAAGTGAGAAATTTGGTTCAGCTTACTAGGAAAGTATTCATTAACCAATGCGAACGATTTCCGATACATGTGTATCATTTCCGATACATGTGTATCATTTCCGATACATGCGTTAGCATTTGTCAATTTGGCTTCTGCTGGTTTAAGGCGTTGACAGCAGTTTGCACAGCACTTTCCCTTAGAATTTCAGCCCATGGCATCCTTGTACTGTTTAGAATTGTAATTTAGTGATCAGTGGTCATTGTTGAAACACGACAGCACACAACAACAAAATGTGTCCTCTGCATTTAACCCATATGTGAAATAACAGGGGGCAGCTAATTCACCATCCGGGGAGCAGTGCTTGGGGGCGGTATCTTGCCTAGGGTACCTCAGTGGTACCTTGACGGTCGGGGATTCGAACCTGCAATCTTTCAATTACAACTGCGCTTCCCTAACCATTAAGCCACCACTACCCACATTCGTGTTAATGAGGCTCCCTGTACTCTCAGTTACCGAACCTGTAAAATTGGGTTGGTCGGCTGTTCTGTTCGGAACCGAAGCCGTACAGTCGAAGACAATTAACAAGACAAGACGCGCTTTAAACATTAATGGGATGTAAAGTGTTCCTCCGGCTATGGGCTTTGTCGGACTGGGACCTGAATGTAACTCAACCCAAACTGCCAGCCCTCAATAAATTTTGCAAGGTGATTTGTGAAGGGCAGGTATCAAGGGTACCGTACTGGTCAAGCCCGTCTCAAACAGTTCAAACTCACTGGACGGTCCGAATCAGTTTCGAAGGGCGGCAAGTAGCGTTTAAACGAGCGTACCAGTTCAAATAAACGCCTGCTAAGCGGCAGACATTAAACTAAACGTTAAATAATCTACAGCTCCTTTCCGCCACGAGAACACAGGCTGCTTACCGGCCGCCCGTGGCCAGTTGAACAATCAGACAGCTGATTGGTCGCCACCTCCGGATTACGTCCTATCAGAGGGCGTGACCATCTTCCGAAAAGCAATACGGGATATTATTAGTTCCGAAAGGACGCGGAGCGCACGCGTTGCGCACCTCCAGATCACGCCCGTCGCAGGTGCACGAAGCGGAGGAGCCCGTTGAAGCTGACCCCACCGGAGAGGGTCCTGAATGTAGGCCGAGGGGTTGTTTACCCCCGTTAAGTAGTCTGCCCTCAGTGAGCGCTCACGCATTGTCGGGTTTCACATTACCGCGCTAACAGGCACAGTTTGTTTTCCATGCCCCAAGGACAATTTACGGAGACCTTGCGAAGTGCCATAGAGCTGAAAAACAGCGTACCGTGGGATCCACAGACGGTCGTCCGTCAACGTGTTCCAGAGTCCCCGGGCAATTCGCGCACATACACTCCGCTGCCCCAGGACTCTTCTAGAGCTGTCCGTCCTCAGACTTGCTGGAGCGACGCAGTGATGTCAGCGGCTTTTGGGTACTTTACCTTTAATTTACCGCTGAATCAATCACAAAATGCGCATATCTTATAACTGAACCCGAGGGACTCGACTTGTTAAATCCTAATCATATAAAATACTGAAGTTGTTCCTATTAATGAGATGAAAACTCCTGTGGTTAAAACAAAAGCAAATTAATCTAGAAATTATGTTTTCGGTGATTATCGATAAAGAACAACCCGCCGATCTGAAAAGAAATCAGTAGAAGTGTTACTGATGAAACTGGCCTATATGTAGCTGCATGTGTCATATGGTGGATTGATCGAAACTAATAGTTCTGACGTTAATATTTATTGTACCATCATTCTATGGCAATTTGCAGAAGGTCAGTTCCTTTACTATTATTATTACTATTATTATTATTATTATTATTAAGAAACGGATAAAACAATTTATGAGTCTCAATTAATTGCAAATGCAATTAGATGTATCTCCGCACTTCACTGCTTCATTTATGAATTTGAAAGAAATAAAGCCTCTTTAAAAATCACCCCCTATCCCCGTACAATCTGTGTATCTTCATCTGGGCCCTCTTTTTTAGACCTTGCATTTTTAATCAGGGGATTTAATGGTCGGTAAGCGTACACCACGTTCAATTAATCATCAGCGTGTTTCAATGTCGGCTGCCTGGCCCCGGACTGAGTTCAAGCAACTTTCCGCACATCGCCAGCGGCAGCGGCAGCGCGCATTCCAGACACTGAGGTGGACGGGCGGCCGGCCACACACCACGCTCTCTCTCTCACTCACTCACTCTCTCTCTCTCTCTCTCTCTCTCACACACACACACACCTGTAATGCCACTGATACGAATACGCTGCTGGCTGAGCTATGGGAAGAGAACTTCAAATGAGCAAACAGAGAGGTCATTTTTATCCGGTTCCCATAGTCTGCTTGGAAAATATTTTAATGAATAATCAAGTTATTAAACGGTTGATTTGTTAGTACTGACTGAGTCCTGCAGTCTGTCATTTAAGGAAGTGTTTTCAAGTATAGTGCTAATCCATAAACCAATTATAAGAACCCATTATGTCTATATCTTTGTACTTCAACCAGAGGCATATTTTTGCAATAAAAATGAAACTCTATCAAAAGTAATGTTGAACAATTTTAGAGATTAATAAGTGGCAGCCTTTTTCAGCGTGTTAGTTAACTTAGGTCTACAGGATTGAATTGATTTAAATGAACAGCCATTCTTTCCAAATGTTGAAGCGTACTTTGTTTTAAATCCACCACAAATATTAACAAAATAACAGGCAAGTTTAGTGTTACATTAATTTGTGCCTAGATTTTGACAAATTTGCTGCATGGGATTTTTGCATGTTCGGGCTGTAATGAAACCTCGACCTTTTAAACCTAAACATTCATGCCTTGGGAAAGGCTGCAGACATTGGATTTCATGAGTGCTTTTGGAAAATGGGATGATATATCTAAAGTCTCCATAGCTGTTTTCTCTAGTCATAAGTTATTTGCCTCTGAATCTAAAAGAGTTTGAGGTAGATTAGGGGTATCCAAGCCCTAGTCCATGGACTGGTATCAGTCTGTGGCCAGCATCCCACCGGACCATGAAACGTTGTGGGTTTCTTAATTTCTAAAAATAGAATATCTATTTCAATTTTCTTGTGATCACAATGGTTAAAGATATGAAATTGCAGATCGATCCACTAGTACCCCCCCCAGCCATTTTAGTGCTACGTGAAATTTTCGTATGATGTAATCCGGTCTATGCACATCAGAAGCGTGGGAAGCCTTACAGCTTTACAGCAGATGATGCTCCTATTGAACATGACATGCATGACACAATTTTAGCCGTTCATAGATGGAGGTCTCTAAAGGAAGCGGTCCTGATTCTGGGTGGTAGGACAGCCGTAGCTAGGCTACAGGCTGAACCACCATGGAGTCTCATTAAACAGCTCCGTACACATCCCTTCATTTTCGGAGAGGAGGACGCTTGTTCTGTGAACACTGCAAGAGTTTAATTAATGATCAGCCCATGTCATCAGAGAAGTATGTTTCACAAAATTAATATTTTTGTGGATGGACAGGAAACCATGACTGAATGCATTGCTCACTCAGTGCCTTTAACCTTTTTACGGGGGGGGAGTGGTGCCCCCTCGCAGTGCCGAAAACACTCTAATGTCACTGGAACCCTTAACATAGGTAGATGGTCTTGTGCCCTGGGAGAAGGACAAACATCGAAGACCAATAATCTTTGAAGACTGCCATGTGCAGCAGAGGATGGAGGACATCTTACATATTATGTATTTATGTATTTATTAGCTCAAAACATTTCAGTTAGATCTTCTGCAAACATCCCACACCTCAGAGCTTCATACATGCAGTCGGATGCTGGCAGGAAACTTGAAATTGCAGGCTATCGACTTATATGTTTTCCTCAGGCCGATGCTTATCTCTTTAAGAAAGTGGAAAAGGGAAAATGACGGTTCATCTTAAAGCTCAAAAGAAGCAGCTGGGAAGAGCTGGTTCATACTGTCCCACGTTTCTGATGTTGCACGATGATTCTGCGCTGGGACTTCTGCCATGGAGGGTAGACCTTCCAGTTGTTAACCAGCAAGTCTCACAGCACAGAAACTCCATGTCATAACAAAACTGTGTCTTTAATCCCCCTTTCACACGATAACACAGCACAACTGACTGGCATCCCCACACTCCGCAAAGAAAGCCTTCTGTGATCAGTTCATTGGACTCTCCAAGACTCTTATTAAATTGATCAAATAAATCTGGAAACAAGGTGCAATTTACCTCACTATCTCTACAACTCCAGACAGATAGTCGTTAATGCTACTTTTAAAAATAAGTCCTTCATGTAATATATCTTCATGATAATCGGTAAACCCAGCATCAAAAACGTCACAGTCCATATTGTATACTGCCATGTCAGCAAGCCATAGTCCACAGGAAGGTATTTTACTATCCACTCAATACTTGTGTGTCACCCGAAGTATCTCATCACTACATAGCCCTGAGGTCCATAACTTCCACACATGCATTTAGTCTGTTCTTCAATTCAGCATCAGGACTGACCATCTTTCCCAGCATGCAATGGTTCATTCCACCCCCCACCCCCCTCCAAGTCTACTCAAAGGCAAAACATGCCTCCCAATTAAGACATGCAGTAGTAAGCTTTGAAAACACCGCACCATACCCTCTCCTTAACATTCCTCTGTGTACATGGAGGGCACACATGCATTGAATCCCCCCACCACCACCACCAAAGCCCTCTGCCCTCTGACAAACCTGTTACCAAAAATAAGCCCTATCAAGACCCCACCAATAATGAATGAAAAAATATGAATGAAACACATCTAGAGAGTTTTTTTCCCCAGTCAACCTTATGCAGCCCCTGTTCATAGGCTACAGTATCTTTAAAGACCACCACGGCAAAGTCATTTTACTCCAGTTTTGAATGCGGTAACTAAGCTTTTACTACATGAAATGCACACAATGCTAGGGAGTATTGCCTGGTAAGGGCGGGCTGGTCATTCACTCACCGCATTCATAACACTGAAACGACTATGTCTGTACTTTAATATTAAACACATGCATGTAGGGGTTTATAATGGCTGGGTGGAGACAGAGTGGTGATTAAGGTAGCATGTTAGCGTCATGGGGGTTAGCCACTGGGGTGCTCTCAAAAAAACCCACCCAGACTGAACTGTAAAGGAAAACGAATTCAGCTTTATGTGTGGGTGTACTCTGCTGGTAGATTTCTATCTTTTAAAGTCTATAAATAAAATTTTATGTGTATATATATATATATATATATGTTTTTTCCAGTTACACTTAAGCATGTCCCTGGTTCCTCTGTGATCATTCAAATGTTCTTTGATGACATCACTTATTCATTGAGAAATCTGAGTGGCCACTATTTCAATCAGGCCATTCCTCGTATGCATGAATACCTGGCAAGTGAGCACATTGAGTAGCTGCATCTGTGTGGGCATTTCCGCATGTGCGTGTGTGCATGCGTGTGTGCATGCGTGTGTGCATGTCTCCCATCAGGAATAGTGTCCCACTGAAGTACGCTGACTGGCGGGGGCGTTAGGGCACCCTCACCTTCTGCGCTGCTTTCGAGGGACCCTTGTTCTTGCTCCCTTTGGGTCTCCCTCTCGGCCTTTTTGGGGCGGGCTCTCCAGCTGGCTCCTAGGAACAAAACAGAAAAATAATAATCGTGGTCATTGACCACTAAGCAATTGTCCAGAATCGAAGAAAACCTGCATTAAAACAGGCTGACATAATTATGTAAAGGTGGTCTGTCTGCTAGGTACCCTACATATAAGGACTAGGAGTGTGTGTGTGTGTGTGTGTGTGTGTATTTCACTGTAAGACAGAGAGGGAATGTGAGAAAGGCACCACCCCAAATATGCAAATAGACACAGAAACAAAAAAACTTACAATTTTTTTATTTAAAACAGCGATATGTACAGAGAAGTAGCTAAAAATTAACATTATAAAACTACAGCTGGAGTCATTCTCAGTTCGGTTTCTATTTACTATTAGCGTACTCTTATTTTTAGTTAAATTATTTCAAATAAATATACACGACAAGCATCTTTGTAAACATATTTGGGCCCCAGCCACACTGATATAAACATGTTTACGTTATTTGTGATATTTTAAATTAAGCTGAAATGCATCACTTGACACGGAGTGGAGGATCTTATCAGTGCTGTTTTTGGCATACTAGTATGAATTGCAAAATGTGGATGATCGTAAAAAAACGTGTCGTGTCGCTTATTGATAACATGGGGATATGTCCATTTTAACCGTCAGTGCATAATTATGTCTTAATGATCTTCCAGAAATAACATAATCGTGGTTACCCCGAAATATCAGCTCTGTCAGGAATGACAAATAGATTTTCGACTACGCTAAGTAAAAGCGTCTGATTTGTGTTGCCTATGCCGACCAAATAACTGGTTTTGTAAATCTATAGAATTAACATTATGAAGCCACTGTTATGGCTGACTGGACATATTTTAACATACTTGTTTCATCTCCAAAAAACAAAAACACACACACACACACACACACATATTGAACACTTGGAGCCTATTTAACTATTTTTTACAATATGTTCATATACAAATTTAACAA
>JAODJX010000001.1:15001149-15015690 GCA_026776945.1 Isichthys henryi | reverse complement strand
GCAATTTAGCAACTCCAATTAGCCTCAGCATGTTTTTGGACTGTGGGGGGAACCCGGAGTACCCGGAGGAAACCCCAAGACGACATGGGGAGAACATGCAAACTCCACACACATGTAACCCAGGCGGGGATTTGAACCCGGGTCCCAGAGGTGTGAGGCGACAGTGCTAACCTATATATCTTTCAATCTACCCAAATTCAAAGCCGGCAATTAACTTGCAAAAAATTCACTCTAGGATTTACCATTGTGTTTCGATTGACTCTGCAGTTAATATTACTTATTAAAGCAAAAAAAAAGTAAGCTTTACAGAATTAGAGACATGGCACTCTTAAAATTAACATTAGCGAGACCATGTCATATGCATGAACTGTAGGACAGTGTGTAGCACAGCAGGTTGGGAAAGTTTATCTTTGATTGGAAAGTAGCTGGCTCAAACCCTAAAGTTAGGCACTGGAGCAGGGCCCATAACTCCCAGCTGGCTCCAGGAACTGGCTAACCCTGTTTTCACAGAGATATATGTCACTTTGGGTGAAAGTGTTGTTCAGTGATCTCTTAATATAATTCTGAAGTAAGTTATTTTTCATAATTAAATTGCATTGTAGATGCTTATATGCCATTTAATTGCAGATGCATTAAGGGCCTCTGAGTGCCCTGCTATGGTTTAACAGTCTCAGTGTTATGAGCTAAAAGTGGCTGTTACAGAGGGAGACTGAGGCTCAAGGGCTCAGATGTGGCTGCCGTCCCTCGCAAGAGCTGGGCTGCCTGGGCCTGTTTGCCACCACCGCCGCAGCCTTGGCCCCGGAAGGATTGTCCAGTTCCTCAATTAATTTTCACCAAGTGACACATTTATAGAAATTCTGCCACCCAGGCAGGAAGCCCTCAGAGAAGCGGGCCGGGCTGCTGTGAATTCCATGCTGCCCCTGAAACATCTCGAGTCTGTCTGTAAGAATGCAGGCCGCCTTCAGAAGGACGGAGGTGAAAAGCTGGGCAGGCAGGAAGCAAAGGATCTCCTGGACTAACATGCTGACAAGTGTCTGTCTGCACCAGGGAGTCATGGTCAGGAAAAGGGATGATGCTTCTCAAAGAACGTATTTGTCTTTGGAATTATTTATGAAAGTAGTCATTTTGTTGGGAGTATTTAGAATCCTATAATAATTATAAATTATTTTCAGCACCTGACATTACGGTTCATACATCAGGCACACATATAACTTATATCAGTGTTTCCCAACCCAGTCCTCGGGGAACCCCGGACAGTCCATGTTTTTGCTCCCTCTCAGCTCCCAGCCAATCAGAATCACCGAATACCTGGTACAGGCGGGTTGGGAGCTGTGGGGAAGCAAAACCGTGGACTGTCCGGGGTTCCCTGAGGACTGGGTTGGGAAACACTGACATATCTCAGATTTTGTTCAGTTTCAGGGCTTAAAACTGAATGACAGATATTCATTCAGTGGTAATGCAATGAAATACAACTTTTTTTTTTATCTTTAACATTAGTAAATTTACCCTGTGCACAACTGCATAGGAGACAGTTTAGTGTTGGGAAGACACATCCTAATAATTTAAATGCAAAGCTCCATTTATTGGTTGGCACAAATGAAGCCAAATTAAATACTAAGGGGTACCTGTCTCCCCAGGTCCTATGCCCCTACACATACAGATTTTAGTTAACTATCTAGTAAAGGTGACATTATGGAGGTTGGAAAATGTAAACTAGAAAAAGGCTTTAATGGTGTATTCCCAGTATATAACTTTACTCAGAATTATTTGTTCAGCCTTTGTATTTTTAGTATAAACTCCTTGTTGTCTATTCTACAGAAATAATAATATTTTATTCCCAATTCTGCCAGTAGAGGTCAGTTCAATATATACTACCAAGAAGCATAGGGAACGGTAGTGTATTTTACCGGAGGAGTGATCTCATTCCGCACAGCAAAGTCACCGTGAAAAACATTCCCACGCAGGTGGAAATGGCAGGATCTCACTTTATACGTGAATTTCATAAACCCAGTGAAAACATGTATCATGGTTTTATCACATCATGTCATTACAGCCCGCGGTAGCAATGCTTAGGGTCGTGGTGACCTCAGGTGCAGATTCCTCCTGAATTGTACCTACCCAGTTGCTTTTAGTTAACTTCTGAATGTTCAAGAAACCAGCTCTCTACTGTAAGAGAAACCGCTGTAAGGGACGCTATGAGACAGCCTCTGAGTCCAAAAAGTCCTTGACAGAGTATAAATTATATACAAAAAATAGTTGTCGCAGAGCTCCCAGTCAAATGACTCACTCCTCGTAGGCATAATATTTGGGAGCGTTTATGATTTTCTGAAAGCGAGCGCTGTGCTTTTGTTCAGCATGTGACAAGATTTCCGCGGGTGTAATGGTGTGGCTCAAGAATGGGACTTTATTAGAACTGACAGCGGCATTCTGGGACAGTCAATCGCTGCTTTTATCCCTCGTATCTACCAGCCAATCCCATGAGTGTTTCCGGTCCTAACTGGCGAATATGCTGCCCCTCTGTTTAGGGTGCGGGTGCATGGAGCGGTTTGAGGTACCAGACTGACTTTCCCTCCTGTTTGTGGTCAAGCCTGAATGGGAAATAAATGTCTGCACGTGCTAGGAAGCCATAACTGGGAATGGGTTCAGTTTAATGCACGAGATTGAGAATTTGCTGGTATGTTTATGGGAAATAAGTACAAATTGCAAACTGCTCGTTTTTAAAATGGCATATTCTCCATATTATATCAGTACTCTCACAACAATAAATGTTAAAACTGATCTTAATTCATCCCTCAATAAACACCATAAAAACAGAGTGGAAACAGAAATAAAAATCAACTAAATAAAGTGATATTTAAAAAGAAAGATAATATGAATCAAAATAAACAAAGTTTGTTGTCACACCGTTAGTCCAAAAAATACGTAATTTAACCCAGAGATTTATGACCAAAATAACAGACCAAAGATCCAACTACTGGGCAACTACTCAATAATTATGAAACCGTTCTAAACTAAAATAATAATAATGAACTAAAATGCGTTTTTAAAACACATAGGACTCTCTTGAGCTCCCCAAACTCTAGCGTTCATTTGGGTTGACGTTTCAGACGATGTTTAGGGCAAACTGACCATTGGAGTTGCCTCCGGTCCATCCCTCCGGGTTGAAAGTACATACGACATGTAAACAGTCTTATCCAGGACCTGAACGCACTGAATGAAGTGGCCTTGGTGTATTTCCTTCTCAGGCCAAATAACAATAACAGGTCGACAGCAAACTGTATCTGCTCGTGGTATCTATCCCTGAGGTACACGCTGACCTGCTCTTGAATAAGTAACTATCCAACTTCCCAAAAAGCCTATTAGCAAAAAGCCTATTATTCCCTGTTTTAGCCTATTAGCACTTACTAATAGTGTTTATCTAGCAGGTCAACCATTCTTTGGTATATTTTTGCTGTATGGTTGTATAACGCTACGCTATTCTGACTTTGCAATAGATATTCTCTGAATCATTCCTTTAGCAAATGTGTGCTTTCTAACTGTGCGCTAAAAAATAAATAAATAAAACTTTCTCCAGGGTAAAGAGATAAGTGCAACAACCAACAGAGAATGCACTGAAAAGGCATTACTTACGTCACCAAATTAGTTACCAAAGTCTAAATCACCCTAAATAATTTATAATCCTAATTAGATGTGTTTAGGTTTACAAAAAAACTTTCTAAAACCTGTTTAAAACATAGAGGTGAGATATCTACCCATATTAAATGCATGATCTGTCAATATTAATTGACGATATCTTAAAAATATTTTGCTCATGGTCTATGCCTTACCCGTCTCCTTGTGGTTAGGAAAACTATCTGATTTTTTTAAATAATAGACTTACAATCATACCCGCATCCCGATTTTGTAAAACATCTTTAGAAATAATCACCTGCTGTTTTCTATGAACGCGGGACTGCAAAGGGAGATCGGAACTGCCAATAAAGAAAAACCTGAACTGGATTATAACCCCGCACGGATATTTTCCTGCGAGTAGGTTATCTAATGAATTTAACTGGGGGCGAACCTGACTTCCGTGGTCAGATGTAACTGTATGTATTACGGGGCAATAGAAGATACGGTATCCCTGGGAAACGTCACATGGCGCGATACAGAGGATCGTCAAATTACATTTTTATATTTTTGTTCAAACTGCAGAGTATTTGTTTTTTTGTTAATGGTTAAACCAATAAGGCCACAGCATAGAACCCCACCCGCGGGACTTGCACCTACAGTCTTTGGTGTGTGCGCGGAGTCTGTAATGGACTTACTCCTGTAGTGGCCGTCTTGGGGTTTGGGCTCTGGGTTCTGGGTCTTCTCAGGGGAGTAAAAGGCCAAATTTGCTGACGCTCTGCTGGTGCTGGGGAGGCTTAGGGGGTCACCTTGCTCTAAAAGACGGGGCTACAGGAATTCGGAGAATGTCCGGAATTATGGGTTTCTACAAGTCAGCGGCCATTTACCTGCAGGACCCCGTGACTCACATCTTCAAGGGTAGCCGCCCTGCTCGCCTACTTTATACGGAATCGGGTGGCTCCTCAGCACTCACAGGGACTAATGCACTCTTAGTTTAAACAATTTATAACCTTTGATGTTTTTTTTCCTTGTCTAAAAAACTTATTATCTATACTTCCTCTGAAAATACTGTTTATGAAAGCTGAGGGAATCTTTTTTCTTAGTAATCTACCAAAAAGCAAATATTCTTCAAATCAAATCCTCCTGACTTTTTTTTGGTCATCCTTAAAAGCAAACAAAAAGTAAAATGAAAATTGTTCAGCAATCGGTTACAGAATTTTATTAATACTCTTTAAAATGATATTCCTTAATTTGACAGAATGGTTCATAAATGCAGTAGAACACTATAGAAAATGTTATTCACAAACATGAAATTTATAACAATGATATGTTATGTGATATTTAATTTTATTCTTCAGGTCATGGAAACTGTGTAGCATAAGAAGCTATAATTGACCCAATAACTTATATGGTGCCTTTAACTATGACACCCCCTGCTGCCCAGGTGATAAACTGACACCCACTCACTCTGTGTGTGACCCCTTCCACCAAGACATAAGGATGTACTTAGGTGGGGTTGGCGCCTTATGAAAGAAAGGAGGGTTTGCTTTGGGGGGGATACTGGTGTCCCCCAGGAAGTTACAATTCTGACACTCTCCATGTGAGTGTGCAAAAAACATCATGCAATCTGCGGAACTCATCAGCTGAACATGTAATGGGGAGCATGTGTTTTATACCTATAACTTAATTAACGCACCATTGATGGCGGTTGTTAATCATATGGTCCCACATCACAGGCATTACCTGTGGAAGGTCACATGGTCGCCAGCCAATGGCAGGCAGGGACCCCCACGATTTACGCCAACATCTTCGGGGCCTCAGCGGAGGCCGTTCCTATTCCATTACTCCTTTTTTTAAATCTATCTTCCACAATGTTGTGTCACTGATGAAAGGTCATGCAGGTGTTGTGGGACGTTTTATCCTTTTGAGCTAACAGACTTTAAAAGATTTTACCAAAAAACACAATCGTTCTGCAGTGAAGTGCAGTGTAAGGTGGCCCCAGAACTGCAGCGCAGTGAAACACAAGATACGTGGTGATAACTAAATATTTGTGCTGTATTTCTGCCTTATTTGCATAGCAGCCTAACCCTAACCCTAACCCTAACCCTAACCCTAACCCTTGGTAACTCTTGGCAACAATGCTCTTATCGCATGACCCTAACATGACCAGGACCACCCCCAGCTGAGGTCACATCAGACAACAAGTACACAGTCACAGCATCTGTTAATGGAGTGGGGGAGGGGGGGTGTTATCTTATCTGCCAGGGTTTAACCAGGTTTCTGAACAGACCCTCATCATACTGGCTATTTGGGGGTGGAGGGGGGTAGGAGTGACATGGTGGCAAAATGGCCCAGTGTGGATTACCCTCGAGCACGTAAGCAGCCTGTATCTCACAACTGTTTATCTACCCATGTGCTGTAATAGTCTGAAAGACATGAAGGACCTAGTTCATTGAATGTCTCCAGCCATGCAGCTCCCTGCTCCATACATGGCTCCATTTCTGTAGGGACCACCATGGTGACGTCACAGATGCTGATTGGTTAAGTACAGTGACATCACAGAGTACGAGAGAATCTTGGAGACGAATGGTTATATGATTATACAGCTGTGGAAAAAATTAAGAGACCACAGCACACTTTTTTGTTTCACTCATTTCTCAATTTATGAGAATGAATCTGTGTAAACTATACATTCTTTGGCAAACTCCAGCCTGACTCTTCCCTGCTTCTAATTGATGGAGGGCTTCTTCCATGCTTTATATAGTAGGACTTCAGTCCTGCTTCTAGGAGCCTGATACACACTGTCCTAGCAGTGCACTTCACACCTGCACTTAATGTTTCCCGTTCCTTTTGAGGGTCACCTGATGTCATCCTGCGATTCATGAGAAACTGTAGGATAAGTTGACAGCCATCACTGCAATTACAAATTAGCTTAAGCCACCCACCTGACAGTTTTCAGGTCGATCACAGTGTCTCCTTTTTTCCGCGGGTGTAAAGTGTCCCTCTTATATGAGGGACGTTCATGAGATTAATAAAATTTGCCACAGAAACTTCTAACTCTTTATCCAGTTCAGGATCACAAGCCAAGGAAAATCATTTTCAATTATGATACAAATATTAAACAATATTTATAACAAAAATTAAAAATCCACCTATAATGTTTCTTAATGCTGTGGTTTATTCTGTAATACATCTATATCCTTGAGTAAAATTTGCTGAGCGGGTGGTGCGGGGATGTGGCCGTCTAACTTATTGCTGGATAATTTTGCTGCCGCAGGCGACAGATGTCAGTGACACCGCGCGTCATTCGAGGCTGCTGGAGAGCTGCTGTTAATTTGCGGACGACTCGGGGAACTTCCCTGAGAGGTGGTATGTCTGAAATTACCAGTTCTTCAGTATCAGCTGTCGATAAGAGGGTGTAGAACTGCAGATTTACAGAGGTGGACCCGACTGCTCTCATAGGCTAATTGTATAGGCCTAATGCTAATTACGAAAAGGATTTTATTACCAGAATTTAAGTTTACAAATTCAGTGATCTCTTTGTTATGCACAGACATTTGCAATCTATACGTCTTTAAACTGTTCATATCCCATAACAGTTAAACTGTTTATATGTTAATTATTGTATAATATGTGCACTTAAACCCTATAATAATGTCTTTCAAAAGCCAGACAAGCGAGATGTCATCCGGATGAGAAACGGGAGCTTTCTTTCCTTTAGGACTACATGACATAACAGGCTAATTAATCGCATTAATACTGTAGACATACGAATATTACATCCTACACACGCCTCAAACCTGACAGTTTCCTTCAGGATCACCACTGCACACATTCTCAAATCGCTCCCGCACTCTCACCTGTTCTCCTCCATCATGGAAACCAGGATGTCTTACATTTTTTAAATCATCTCAGTGCCCCTCCCTCCCTCCCACCACCCCCACCTTGCAGGTCGACCGCACAAACGCTTCGAAGATGGATAGATGGGGAGATTGTTTCAACTCAGTCTGGACGTTTACTTTTTTTTTTATTTCAGATGAAAGCATACTTGAGATATGGATACTTTATATTAACTAATCTAATTTGTCCTTCAGGATTTTCAGTTTTGTATTTTATCTCTTTTAGTCGTAAATGAAACGTTGTAACAACTAACCTAGCGATAAATTATTGTTTGAAAGCTTTATGGCCGCATGAAAGTTGCTGTTTTATACTTCAGATATGAATACTTCATTTGAAGTTTAATGGATCCACATGTTTTACATGGCTTTTCAGATACTGAAGGTATGAACATTCCCGGTCATCTGTCAGTGCTGCAAAAGTTACCAAAAAGGGATTCTCATGTAGCATGAGCTCAGTCGGTTAATTTTGCTTTGCCGGATGTTTGTTCATAGATCTATTGTCGTCAGTCTAAAATTACAAGTGAATGTCAATTCCGAATGTCTATGGGGATGAAAGTGGTCAATTAAAAGACAATGTTTTTGGCAAACAAGTAAAGATATTAACCACGCTCCTTTCAAAATCGCGAAATGATATATCTCGTTTCTTTCATTCAAATTAATTTGTTTCGTTTATTCATAGGCATTTTCTTTTATTCACAGAAATACAATCAATATGCATCCAAAATGCAAGATAAATGAAAGAAGCTTAAGTAGTGACATTGAAAGCATTCAATTAGTATTTGTCTTTTCTCGGCTTGGGAGTCATGGTCACTCCACTTATTACACAAACTCTCCTAACTCCAACTCGCACTTCTACAGTTCTTGGAAATTTTTACTATGCGGTGTGTTCAGGCTGTAATTTCTGTTGGAGTCCAGGAGGCTGGCAGACGCTGGGCTGCTGGTGGGCGCCAGCCCTTCGCCTTGTGTGGCTTGATGGGACCCTGCTGTTCCTGGATCAGGTGGCCACAAGTGGTAGAGGTCATTTGCATATCCCTGCATGCTCGGGAGCCGTGTAATTAGCCCCTAAATGTATTTGTTATTGTACGTATTTGTGTGTTTCCAATTGTTATGTGTGCCCTTGCCATGTCATACGTGAACTCCCTCCGATCCTCACATGTCTTTAGCCATTGTATAAATTATCCACTTGCAGCAAGCCATCTCTGCCCACAGCTTCTCCAGGGTGTACTGCCCTTTCTCCATGTCCTCCCACAGCTGGTCGTCATCCTGCTCGATCTACGCCCACTGGTTATCTAGCTCTCAGTGCTCCTGGGCCAGCTGGGCCTCTAAGGTGCGACATGCTATCTCGCAGCCAAGTAGCGCTACCTCACGGCCCAAAAAACACTGCCTCCGCTACCGCAGTTTGCTGTTTCTGCCTGACATGCTCGTGCTCCGATGCCGCTGCCTCTCGAGTTCGCAGTGCTCCTGAGCCAGCTGAGGCTCCAGCGTGTGGCATCCCTGCTTATGGCTGGCACGCTGAGACCCTCCCCCAGTCCCTGGATGCTCCCACCTCCCTTGTTCACCCATGTCATCTCTGAAGGGGGACCGGCAGGCTAGCAGGGGCACAGGACCAGGGCACTTTGTAAGGATGGGGTGGCTCCTCCATCAATTCACAGCTCTGAGATCCTCTTTTGATGGCTCTGGTCCAGGATTCTGGGCAGCAACATACTCGGTGTCCCTTTTCCCTGCAGCATCAGCACACGAGCTTCCTATCCCTATGCCTGTGATCCCTCACTGGCCTGGCCACTAACCGGTTGCTGCCGCTCTGTTGCTCCACAGTTGGTCCACCCCAGCAGTGTCAGGGGGGCCACTACAGTATAATAAATCTACAACCCCTACAATTGATGCATACACTGATTGCATGCACTGTGTTTCGCAGCAGAAACATAATGTTTGCAGAGAGATTTCTGGGGTTTTCGAACGGGGAAGACTTGAGATAAGTGGCAGTGCTAAAAAGACACAGGGACCCGTTTTACTTGCTTAAATGGATTCCTCGCTATTTTTCTGTTGTTCTTCTCACAGCGGCTGTGATTCTTACAGATGTATTGCGGCCTCCTGTGGGGCTGATAAGCAGATTTAAAGAAACACTGGGAAAGACTGAGCCAGACTGTCCCCCCCCCCCCCCTTTTTTTAAATTTTCTGTTCTGGTGCTGTGAGGAAAAGGCTCCGTTCCATCCAGAGCTGGCCGAAGGTGAACGGCGTCTCAGATCGGACCTAAGATCTGTAAGAGTGCCAGTGAGGGGGGCGGGCAGAGCATGCGGGTCACAGTGCCGTGTGCCGCAGCGAGGTTTTACAGAGCTCGGGAAGAATGCGCTTACTGTGACCCGTCCAAGGTTTGTTTTGAAAGGAAGCCAGAAGGAAGTCTGGGGAGCCGAGTGGAAGCAAGTGAACAGCAGCGACGCTGGCAGCCGCTCAGAGCTCTCGACTGCCTGCGGAGCTCCAGCGCGTTTTTGACCTTAAAAAAACGTTAAGAGAACAACTGGATCCCCCACGTTTTTAACATTTAACTTTGCAATCCCCTACGACTCAGGCCCCCCCCCCCCCCCCGCCGGCCCCGCCCCGCCCCCCCGCGCGCGGGGGCAGAGTGAGAGATAGAAGGATGGGGGAGGGAGTCCTTCTTGTATGTATGGCTCTATGCATGGTGAGCATGTGGTGTGGATTTTAATTAATAATTTTTTGAGAGTCCTGCAATGAAAAGATTACCCCCCACACACCCCCCAAATGTAGGCAAGGCACAGATGGGAGAGCCGACACCCAGCCTGCTCCTGGCAGGCCAGCGGACCGGCCTCCGCCGCCCATTCCGGAAAGCCGCGGGCGGCTGACGTCACCACAGACGCCGGCGAATCTCCACGCTCCCTCCCTCCCTCTCTGTCCGTAGGATCGTCCTTCAGGTGGAATGCCTGTGCAGAGAATGAATGGGAATGTGAACGCACTGCAATCCCCCCCCCACACTGCCTGCCCGCCGGCGTGGCTTAGATTTCCCAGGCCCTCTGTTTGTTGAAACACGGGGTTCGCATACAACGTTTTCGGACCGCCCGCCTGTCCCCCTGCCAGGATCACGTGACTGCGGGGCTGTCGCTCACTTACCTGTTTGCTTAAACGCGGAGAGATGGCGCAGCTACGGTGTCGTTAGCCTGACCCGAGCTGCGTCTGTGTGGTGGAGATGGCAAACTGACATGCAGAGGCCCACGCCTATTAATTAAAGAGCTCTGTTGGAAACCGTAATTAAGCTCATGCATGCTAATGGAAGGCATTCACCCCTAAGGCTGCCTGGATCAGAGGAGGAGCAGGTGAGCGTCGCTCATTTGCAGAAACACTGCAGTCCCGCAGCTAGCAGGGCCACTGTATCGAAGGTGGTTTGCATGCAAATGAGGGTAGATGATAATTGAAAAGTCAGCTTATCCCTTTAATGTGTGTGTTTTGGTAAACAACGTGTGATTGGATGGTTATTCTGCCCATTTCACCGTTTTGCTCAGCAGCTGATTTAAAGTGATTGAATGTGATCGACCTCACGGGGTCAAAGGTCATCCCAGACTGGAGTCTCACTCAGTCCTGGATGCCGGGTTTGAGTGCTGGGAAAATGATGGAGAAGGTCATGTTTCAGGATCCTGTGTACATTTCTGTCCTTCGTTCCCGTTGTTTAAAATAAACAAGCAGCTCCCCTCACATCACTCCCCCCAAGACTGAACTTCCTGGGGGGTAGAATGCGAAGAAAGACAGAAACAGACACACAGAGAGACAGACAGACAGAGACACAAGCACACAGACAGACAGATAGATACAGACAGACAGAGACAGACACACAGACGCACAGACAGAGACAGATAGATACAGACAGACAGAGACAAACATACGTACGTACATAGACAGACAGATAGACACAGACAAACATATAGACACAGACAGACAGAGAGAGACACACAGACAGATAGACACAGACACACACACACAGACAGATAGACACAGACACACAGGCACACAGACACAGACAGACAGACAGACACAGACAGACAGAGACAGACACACAGACAGATAGACACAGACACACACACAGGCGCACAGACACAGACAGATAGACACAGACACACGGGCGCACGGACAGACAGACAGATAGAGACAGACACACAGACAGATAGACACAAACAGATAGAGACAGGCAGATAGACATACAGATACTGACACAGACTGACACACGCAGGCAGACATAAACAGGCACAAATAGCTCAGTATCTGTCAGCTGGTGCATGGGTGGCCACACGTGTTGATCTGAGGGAACATGGGTGTTAAGAAAAGTAAGAAGAGCCCCCCCCTCCCTGGTCAGACACTTAAAGTGAAGCAGGCAGTGCCCGTCTGTGACAGTAGTCTGTGACTGAGTGCTCTGCTCTGTCTGTCTGGTGCACCCTGCGTGATTAACCTGCCCAGCCTCATGTGGGGAGACGGCATCTCCGCCTGTCACTCTGATGATGTGCCTTGCCGGGGGGGGGGGGGGCACAGTGACATCACTCTGCGATTTTAATTGTAGGATCCTGCAACAGCGCCCCCGTTTGGCACCATCAAAGCCTGTAGCATGACTGTTATTGTGAGTGGGCAGTGCCCTGCACACCATCCACGGCCAGGAGACTGGGTCTCACTACGGTGATGGTCTGGGACACGCCTCCTTTGTGGGGGCCTTAGCGGAATAGCAGCATCTGTCCATTAATATCACCCGTCCAAAAATAATAAAAGATAGGCAGCAGGGGGGCCACCTGTGCTGGAAATATAGTCTTAATAAAATAAAATTTATGATGCAATTTGTGTCCAATGTAAAATTTAATACTGAAAATGAGCACACTGTACACATTAGCAAGTGAATCTCCGTGCTGTAATCCATACTCGACGGGAGTGAATGATGACAGAATGACAGGAGTATGACGCCAGTCGACAAGTCACGCAGATTTATGGAAAGCCTGCTTTTTTGGGGAAGAGGTTCTCCCTCCGCCTGAACTGTCGCCGTGCCGGACGGAATGCGATGCTGCAGCTAATCGGACCAGCTCCCGTTTGAAGGCCACCGGAACCGTCAGGATAAGCGTCTGATGGCAGGTCCTCGTGAAACAGGCGCGGGAAAGATCCTCTATTTTTCATTCCTCCGGTGACTCGGGGCTGTTCTCAAACTCCTCCCTCTAATCCTCTCTCTTCTTGAAATTCAAGGATTCGTTTTCTCATCCCCCAACCCCCCCACGAAAACCAAAAAATCCAATTCTGTGACGGAGACGCAGTGAAGCAAATTCACAGACGGGCCCGACTGTGGGCTGTATTATTGTTGGAGACCTCAGATTTTCAGATAATGAAAATACATCATTGGGGTTAGCCAGCGGAGGAGGAGGAGATCAGGAGGAGATGACCAGAACTTTTGTCCAAAGCTACGTATAAGTGAGGCAAACGTACAGCTGTGAAGGAGTCGTCTAGGCAGTGCAGCTAGGCTGAGCTTCCAGTGAATGTCCAGGTACAAGAGTGAGCAGTACGGGAGCAGCTTCATGGCTTTGCACGCGTCTGCTTGGAACGAGTGTGAATTCGAGTTAGAGTAACGCAGAGCTGAGCTCGACATCCCTGGTGGGCCTTCTCATCGGCAGAGCGTGTAACGCCTCTCGTAAACGCAGCCCGTGCGTCAATAAAATCGACCGGGGTGGGGGTGTCGCGGAACGTGCCAGCACGCAGTGGATGCGGGATATCAGCACAAGGATAGAGGAGGGCGGTGTGGGGGGGGGAATGGCGATCGCAAATGACGGCAGATTGTGGAAAAATGTAGGTCTTATCTTTACGGTCGTTGACCCTCGAATCCAGATTGAGCACCAAAACGCGACTCCCCACCCCCCCCTTCCCGCTGCGTGTTTACAATTTTATTTATTTATATACCGCTGTGTACGAGCCTGTCTGTGAAATACCCTCCAGCAGAGTGTGAAATTGAACCGTCCCCCCACCAAGCTGAAGGGGGGAGTTCTCTTGATTGGATGGCGGGCTCAGGGTAGCAGTCTAAGGCACCCTGCACCGGGTGGGGGGGAATTAATCTCTTTGTTTTAAAACAGGCTTCTTAACTGGATGTGACACCACCACTGACATACTGCCCTTCGTGTCTCTTGTATTAGACACATTTAAATCGCTTACGGAGGGTACCGATGATCTCCACTCTGCATTTTTTTTAATTTCCAGATCGCTTTATTCTCATTAGCAGGAAGCATCGCAGTTGACGCTCGTGTCTGAGTTTGGGAAAAGATGAGATGTGTACCAACTGTTTGTAGATCAGTTCCATAGCTTCTCCATCTCACTATCCATCCATTCCTCCACAACACTAGGGGGCGCAGTGACAAGCCGAGGGGCAGGTCACTCCTCAGGGCTTACACACACAGCTATTATACACCGATAAGCCCTAACATTAAAACAACTTGCCTAATACTGTTTAGATCCCCCTCTTGCTGCCAGAACACTTCAGATGTCCTGAGGAATGGACTCCGCAAGATCTCTGAAGGTATCCTGTGGTATCTGTCAGGCATGGAACTAAAGGCTGATTTATGTTTCTGCATCGGCTCGATGCCACAAGTACAGCGTAGTCGTGGACCCTACGCCGTACCCTTACTAGCTACTCCTCATAATTGTAACTACATGTCGCGATAACACAGACTACAAGAATTGTGATTGGTCTGCTTGGCAGCATTCATTTTTTTTATAAGACTGAAGAAAGCATGTACTTATATCGCTGATTTAAACTGAAGCGCTGTTTATATCTAATATTAAATAACCCACCCTGCGTATTGTAGCAACAGGTCTACAAAACACTTGGAATGACAGCGTCAATTTCACTTACCTCCATTAAGAGGATTACTACTTAATAGGACTAGAAAAAAAATTACTTTATAAGAGAAAATGCATAAAAAGTGACTTTGTAGCTGTCACGATCGGTCCGTTCGCCGGTGAAGCGGGCGATCGTGCGTGCTGGCGAGCGAGCAAGGATCAGGCAGGCAAG
>JAODJX010000001.1:14990311-15001049 GCA_026776945.1 Isichthys henryi | reverse complement strand
CCCCCCACCCCCCCCGCCCCCCCCCCCCCCCCCCGCAAGCCATTCCACACACGCTGCCTGTTCAACATCTCCTTAACCCAGTCCGATGTAACGGCAGCCAATCACTTCTGGCCAGGGTCCAGCAGTCTGGAAACTGACCTCAGATCTGCCCTGGCCCCCTGGGCAACACGCATCACCTCCTTGGGGGTGCTCCATCTGCAATCAGAACCACAGTCATTTTGGGACAGCCTTGGGCTCGTTTCTGTTGTGTGGCCCCAGTTCCCAGTTCGGTGCTGAATTTAAAATAACAGCGAGGTATTCTCACCTTAAAGGGGCCTTCTTAATCCCACCCCCCCAAAGGAGACACTAAATGGAATTCCCCTGGTTACGCTTTGCTACAAATTTCGATACATCTAGCAGAAGGCGCCATGTCTTTGCCTCATTGGGGGGTTTGGCCACAGACAGTCAGTAGTGCAATCGTTAATCACTTAACTGGATCTGTCGAACATGTGCTGAGAATCAGGGCCTCAGGTGCACTGACACACTTACAGCTAGCCAAACAGACAGCGCCACACGTCAGCCATGGCACCAGCGTGCAAAAACATGCTCAAGAGAAGACCTTTCTACTGTAATGGCTGCCAGATTCCAGAGCTCCAAACTCCGCTCAGTGCTTCAGGGAATCGCAGATGTTTAGGAGGGGAGAGAATGGCCATGAGTTGCCATGTTTATGTACGAAACTGACTCGCCCAAACCTCCAGATCCCCATGCTTGACCACATCTGTGGACGAGTACTCCACCCATAATCCAAGATCAGTCCCAGAGTCTATTCCATTAGCTTCCCTGAGCCCCTTAATTAATTAGCAGTAATATGACTGGGTTACATGTATTCTCTGTTTTTAAATAAATCACTTTTCACTTTTTCTAGCCCAAATCTGTTTTCACTAGGGAAAAACACCCAAATTCACATATCTTGTCCTGGTCCCAGTCCCAGGGACCAAGGGAAGGGTCTGCTCTAATGCCATCCCCCTTGGTTTCACATTACCTCTCATGCAGGTGCCATCCCCCCGACCCACCCAAAAGCACTGAAGCAGACACTGATGGCATATTCTCCTTTCTACCCCCTGCTGGCCATATGGGGAGTCAGCAGCAGGTGACCTATACAAGCTCCTCAAATCCATTTAGGTCAAATGCACAATCGTGTAGAGAAGAAAACCTCCATTGCTATGAAGGAGAACTTGCAGTGTTTCGCTTGTGTTCTTCAGCACCTTGGAGCAGTTGTTTTTTTTATGCATCTTCCAAAACAAGAGTTCATTTTAACTCCGAGCTCTGGGAATAGTGCATTGTTTAGACTACTGGTGACCAGTCTGAGATGCACACATCTCCCAGTTTGCTCCCTGATAGTGATGTTAGAAACAGCCAGGGGGGCAGACAGTACACAGCTGATTATTTATGTTTGGTTTGCCATCGGAATGTCAGAATGGCTGGTGGACAGTCCCCTAGCAATACCAGCGATGCCCATTTATCAAGCTGAAAACCAGTAATGAAATATTGCAGAAACTGAAGATACTAAGACAGCGTCGGACAACACGGAGAGATGAAACAGGAGATGCTGATGATTCCGCAACACGCAACAACCCAAGTAGCACCTCTGGAAGTTAGGGAACACACTCCAATGCTGGAAACCATTTTCACAACAGTGCACTGCAAGTGTAGTATTTAGCTGTTTCGTTTAAAAACACGTAACTTAGGGGTTCTGAAGCTTTGCTCTCCGTAGAGTTTGCAATAAAACAGGATGGAGATGTATGATACTGAAGGACCGATCGATGATTAATTAAATTCAACCGTCACCATATTTTGCAGATGTGGACAGGGTCCATGAACATGATGGGGTGGTAAAAAAAAAACTGAAAATATGTAGTTTAATTTGGGAAATTAATCAACCCCCCCACAAGACCCCCAGCGTCCCACAGTTCCACGGTGGAATACTAGTCACGGACTGATACCGGGGCTTGGGAACCCCTAGTGGAGATCAGTACTTCTGACACAAGTTTATGCAGCCATTAGGAACCCAATCAAACTGGACGAAGACCTGAGAAACATTTGGCTAGAGAGGGGCGACGACCCGGAGTGGCATCCCAGCTCCTAAGCAAGAGCCCCATTCCAGGACTTCCTGCTCCACAAAGCATCCCCGTCTTGCAACGGCCCGGCGGTTCTGGGACCGGCTCTTGTGGGATTGCATCATCTGGATCCTGGCCACAGGGATTCCATTCCTCTCGCCTTGTTGAAATAAACTCCTTGGCAGAAGTTAACAGGAAAGAAAGAAGATCAGAGGAGCTCGTCCAGGAGAGGAGTGTATTCAGGCCTGGCGGCAGCCCTGCCAAAAACGTCCAGCAGAACCTAATGATTTTGTGGTCCATTTATCTCTGCTTATCTGTGGAATATTATAACACTAGGCTGGGGTGAGCCTGCATGAGCGGGGCGGGTCGGGGATGTGCTCCGATACCCAGGGGCAGCGATTACCTCCAGCGGACGGCGCTTTAAAAGCCTGAGACGACGAGCATAATTAAAAGCAGGTCTGCATTCCGCCCAGCTTTCCCCAGTAATTCAGAACACTTGTCCGCTCCTCTCCAGTGGGTCGGTTCCGTCCAACACGGGCTGTCCCGGGCAGGAGCACCGGCTTCTTTCCCACGAAAACCGCACAGGAAACAGCGAACCAGCAGTTAGGTGTTAAAGGCTGAAGTTGGGCCGGAATGGGATTGTGGTCACCTTGTCAAGGGCCCTGGAATCAAACAATGGGCAAATCTCCGTGGTTGGCTAGTCTACTGCCTGCTTGAGCCTCCACAGATCCTCCAGGCTGATGCTACGTGATCATTATTCCCCATTACAATGTGTCCCTTATAAGATTATCACGTTCGTTTTTGGACATTTAGCTTAAAATGTGATCTTTTCTTAAGCATGTGCTGTCCACAGACGACTTTAGAACTGGAACCGTCTATTTAGTAATTAAACACAAAGCTGCGGTCTGCTGGCGTGGAATTGAAACTGACGTAAACACAGAGAGAGGAGCATGAATGAAAGACCAAAGCGGGATTCCTGGGCCTGGGGGGTTGGGGGGTGGGGGCTGTGTCTGGGCTTTATGCCTGGGTGGTAGCGATGCTGGTGTGGGCCTTTGTTTGCATCAGTGTTTCCTCCGCCGGGAGATTAATGAAGCCCGTGTCCTAACACGTGAGCTTAAAACACACCAGGGCTGATGGAGGGGGGAGTCACCAGGGGGACGGGAAGCATGGGGGATTGCTTTGTACCCCCATCCCACCCCCAGTTAGCCAGGGAATGGACTAAACTCTGCTGTGAGAAAACTGTGAGTGGAGGTTGCCACAGCAATCATGAGGGAAGGACATTTTCCAGGGTATTTTGCTAATTTCCAGGATAAAACAAAGGAAATTTAAAGCAACATATTTAAAAATCTCTGGAGTCTGGGGGTTTCTTCCCAAATTGACTGATTTTTCTCTTACAAACACCTTGTTAGTAAGTTACAGGCCAGAGGCAAAGTATAAAAGTTTTACTGCGAATCAACAGAAGCTAAAAATGACTGTAACCTGTCAGCACACTGACTCTAGTCTTACAAAACCAACTGCAACTGCACCATCTCACACCTTGACCACTGGCAGCAAATGGCAGCCTGCACTAACCATTTACCTATCGAGAGCATGACTTCTTGTTATTAAACATGCTGAACATTAAAAGCAGTCCGACCCAGCAAAGCTTTATGTGTTAAATATGTTAAAAATACATCTCAGTGTCACATGAAGACCCGGCCTGGGAATAAATTCCAGTATCACTTCAAAACCCATACTGGGGAAAAATCCTAGTAACACATGAAGACACAGGCTGAGGAAAAATTCATAAGAGGGATGGAAAATCAACTCATTTGGGGCATGGGGTAAATAAGCTGACTGCTTCGTTTAATCAGCACCATCCTGTTAATTAGTGATGTGTTGTAGTGCTGCAGTGGGGAGATCGACGTCACTCCTCCATCCAAAGGTAGCATCAGCGGGTTGGACAGAAGCCAGCAGAGAATGGACATGGGCAGCGGGAACTGATGGAATCTCACGCTCGGCACAGCACCATCCCATGGGCACGACAACATTCGCCACGAGCACCGATGGCATCGAGGCGCATTCTGGGAAAAGCTCCACCATGGCAGCCCCGAACACCCCCAGCAGTCTTATATAAATGGGCGGAAGCTGAAACTGGGAGGGGAGGGGGGGGTGGCGTTTTCTCCCACACGCTGAGCAGTGCCCCTCCTCCACCTCGGGTCAGGCTGAGGGGGGGCCAACCCCCCCCCCCGCGTATCTGCGAGGAACCCAGGGCGGGGCTACCCTGCCATAGAAAGTGGAGTTGAGGAAGGCCAGCTGGCCTGGGCCGGGCACGGCGCTCCACGCAGTCTAAACACACCTGACTCGTAAAAGTTCTTTATTGCGTCCGTAACGTAAACTGGGCCCCCCGGAGCCGGCGCTGGTCCGGGAGTCCTCGCAGGGCCCGCTGCTGCCAAGGACTTTCCCACACTCATAAAACGGGGGCCGGCACACTGCGTCTAAACAATGCCGCTCCTGAAAAGGGGGACCCAGGGCATGAATTAACGCCACCCACCAAGACAGGTCCACAATAACCTGGGAGGGGGCTCCTTCAGCACCTCCCCCTCCATCAGAGCATTTACATCACGGCTGTACCCATACATGGAATCTGATTCTATACCAGGATGTAAATCCAGCCCCAGCTTTTACAGGAGGTCAAGTTCTATACATTTTTATTGCTATTGTTTACCTATTTACAGGCTTACTACCCTTCACAAATTTTATTTGCTTATTTGCGCTGATAATGCCCGACCCAGCCCTATTAATGATGTTTGCGCTGCACTTTTTTCCCGACTGTGTATCTTCCTGGAGCTGTTCAGGTTGGCCATTTGCTAAGTGTGACTCCCCCACCTGTTAGCATGTTTGCATTAGCATTTGAGAGCTTCCCTCTTCATGCGCATCACGGGAATCTCCAAAACAAACAAGGCTGGGCTTTCCTGCAGTGCACCGATGGGTTAGGGCACAGGCTAGAACTAATTAACCAGTAGAGGGCTTGGTCTGGCTAAGATATTAAGCTTTCCCCACGGCTAACCTCACAAAAGCACGAGGGCCGAAGGCATCCAGACTGGGAAGGCACTGCCAGTGACTGGTTTACGGTCAAAGGTCAGGTGGAGGAAACTAACAACAAGGACACGCCCACCTGGTGAAAAGCACTCCCACTTTCCGCGCTGGAGCTCATGAATGAGCGAACAGCAGCCTATTTCTGTGTATAAAGTGAACTATAACTCACTGGCTAGCCTGGAACACAGACAGATCCTAACCATACAAGTACTGCGTGGAAATAGAAGAGATTTGTTGTTACTGGAAGGTGAACAAACTGATCAGCTACTTACATCAAGTTTTTTCTTAAATTAGTCCCTCATATTTGTGTAATATTTTGTGTGATAAAAGATGATGCCACAAAGCACAGGTGTACTGCTAAGGTATTTGACATTAATATGATATTGATGTGAGAATGATGGCCATCATTGCTGTTGTTGCTGATGTTCTTTGGATGGTGTGATTCCTTCCTGCACATGCTGTGTAATATTTGGCGTTCAAACGCCATCCTGAAGACGGGCGAAATTGTTAACTAGCAGAACGACGCAGCGGTCGTCTCCACACATAAAAAATGCCTTTGTCTTGTTCTGCTTCTCCGGTTGTGAGAACCGGATTTGCCAAACCAAATTAAGCCGGGAACAAAGCGGCATTCCAAGGTGGTTTCCCCGGAGAGCCAGCCCAGGCCCCCGTGTCCGACGGTTTTCACTGCGCATACTGGGTTACCAGATAGTAAATTCCTCTCGCACTAAAACATGGGGCCCGGTACTCTGCAGCTTGGGACTGCTGGGAAATTCTAAATACGCATGCACTGACACACACACACACACACACACACACACGCTTTAAGGTGAGCCCCAAGTGTCCCTGCTGTGGGCTGGTGTCTTCAGACAGAGAGAAGATGTTTTCCCAAAGGCTGAGGGTCTGCCTGGGGGGGAGGGGGATGAGCCAGGCTCTCCCACTCAGAGCGAGGCTACGGAGGGTAGTGGGAAGGTTCTGGAAATGGAGAAGCCTTTTAAGGGAAAGTAACAATCATCCGTGGATAACAGGAGTCCAGGGAGGGGACAAAGTGTAGAAGAGACCAGCTGACAAGAAGCCAGACTGATTCCATAATATCGGCAGGTAGAATTATCAGCAAAACTAAAGGGACATTCGTCACCAAAATCTTCTATGCAAACAAGTGGCTTTTATGGCCAGTACGCATCCTAGTGTCTCTACAGCTTCTACAAGCTAAGCCTGACTGTCTGTATAGTATGATGTATGTTATATCTGTTGTATTCTTTCCATCTCCATTGCTCTCCATGGGATTTCTTCCGGAATGGTCACTGTGCCGGCATCCTCTGTCTGCCTTTCGGAACCGGTGTTTTGAAAGGGCCTTCAGACATTATGAGGTGTCAGGCCTGACCGCACACAGATCTGACGGAGGGGTGAATGCTGCCCTCAGCCAGCCTGTGTGTATTTCAGCTTCTTCTGCTCCCTATGTGACTGTGAAGTGGCATCAACACTGAGCTTCAGGAGTCAGTGTGACACATCACAAGGGCCTAGGTAACACATGACCTTGACACATGAGGGCTCTGCTACATTTCTAGAATCGCTGAGAAGATTTTGTAAGGGTGGCCAGAAGGAGCTCCTCGTAGACTTTTTAAATGTGGTTTACCGTAGCACGATAGTAAATGGATCCTCACTGGGTACCTGGTGGGGTTTTGTCCTGCTCCCAACTCTATGTGAAATTTGCCTCTTCGCCCTGTGTGTTTATGAGGAAATGGTGTCCATAGTGTGTGTGTGTGTGTGTGTGTCTGTCAGCTGTAATGGACTGACATCCCTTCCAGGGCATCTCCTGCCGGGTGCTTTGTGCTGACTGGGACAGGAACCAGGCTCACCAGGACTCTATAATGGATAAGCAGTTTGGAGGAATGGATGGATGGATGGACACTGTACCTTTGCTTCACACTTCCAGTTGTGCATCTACTCCTCCAATAGGAAGCAATAAACATGAAGATCCAAAGCCTGTTGTCCTCAAATGTTGAGGAGACTCCCACCAATTTCCAGTGTTAATGGAAATTGCACACACACACGCACTATATATATACAGACTAGGGAAGAAACAAACATAATGTATGAAAAGAACATCAAGTGTGTCAAGATTTATTGAGTCTCAGTACTCTTCTCACACTGCAAGTGAAGGAAAACACAGAAAATGTTCAATTCAGGGCAAAAAGGCACCAGGGCAGGAGGCAAGAAATCAGCCTCGGATATTCGGCTCCCTCCGTGTTCAGACTAAACATCTGTCACGCATCCCGGCCTCTTTGAAAGAGGCCTCTGTTCCCGCTCCATTCTCCCCTTAAAGCTCTTGCATAGTGTTCCTCAAACTGTTCGACTCCCTGTATCAAATGTCACTTCAAAGTAATACTTTATTCTAGCAAAGTATGCATGTGTATATTCTTCAACGTAAAGCTCGGTGGTACATTTCTAAGGGTGAAAATTTTTTTAAGCATAACTGAGAATCTATTATAAAAACCTCTGTAAAACCTTTAAAATCAAGTGTCTGACGGTCATAAAGAAGAGTAAGGGGTAGGCCTCCTCCACTTCACCCACCTCTGTCCGTCCAGACTGAGTTTCCTTCAAATGGGAAGGGGGAGTCGCCGCGTGCAGTGAGGGTGATTCTGGGTAATCTGGGCGGAGCCATTAACATAAATGGTGCTTGTTGCTCTTGCAGTTTTTGTTTGGTGGATATCTGGGCTTCATATGGGAGTGTTCTCAGTACCTGTAGGGCTCCTTGGTCTGGGATATTTGGTGCAGAGGGTCAGTCATCTGTGAGTCAGGCTGGAATACCCAGACTACAGAGTCTTGGGAGGGGGGGGTCTCAAAACTCAGTCTTGCTGGGGGCCGTTGGGGTCCTGGAGCGGCTCCCTGGGGTCCCGTTAGCAGCCCCCTTGCTGGCGACCTTGGAAGCCTCCTTGGCAGCCCCTTTGGTGGGCCCCTTGGAAGCCCCCTTGATAGGCCCCTTGACAGCTACCTTAGAAGCCTCTGTGGTGGCAGCCCCCGCCTCAGGTCCCTGGACGGGGCTGGGTACGATCTGCTCCTTGCTCTTGAAAGCCATGGAGGCTGAATTGATGCAGTAGCGCTTCCCTGTGGGTCGAGGGCCATCGTCGAAGATGTGACCCAGATGGGCTCCGCACTACAGAGGTGACATGGCCCAAGTCACTGTGGAGTGTTAGCAAGGGACTAAAGTGGGCTATGCTCTGGAGATACAGGGCAACATCACTGTGAAGAGGGTCTGCAGAGCATCTACCTGGCTACAGGTGGCCTCCACTCTGTGCATGCCATAGGAGAAGTCGTCTGTCTGCGTGACGGTGTCCTCTTTGATCAGGTCGTAGAAGGCGGGCCATCCTGTAGTTGGGGGAGGGGGTGCAAGTTCATTGTCACAATGGCAACAAACCACAGACCACTACAGAACCTTCAGTGTACGTCAACATGGTGCGAGGCTGGTGCTAGTTACCAGATCCATTTCATCCAAGCAGACTAACTTTCCCACCAGGAATGTCTCAACCCAGGTGATCCATCCCATGTTACTAAGCCCAGGTGACCATTCCCAGATGACTAACCCCACAAAACATATCCTAGTGACTGGTCCTAGCTGACTAATCAGACACACGATTAATTCCAGGTGATCAGTCCCAGATGATTAATTATGGGCGACTGATCCCAGATGACCAACCCCATGTGATCAATGCCAGATGACTAATCCCAACTGACTGATCCCCGGACAAGCTCCAAATCTGCCATGAGGGTGAAGCCGGGGGTGAGGGAAGTGGCCACTCACTGTCAGTATGTATGTTTGGTGTATGTCACACAGCGCTGATGTCATGGGCTTTGTTCACACATGACCACCAGCTGACAACAAATTTTGTGTATATGTCTGCACGTTTAAGTGTGATGAGCCACCATCCGTGTGTGCATGCTTGTGCAATATGTCTACATCCGCGTGTATGTATGTGTGTGTAATGTGTGTGTAATGTGCGTGTAATGTGTGTGTAATGATGACATGTTCGTTTACTTATGTATTCCTTTATTCACTGGTACACACAAAGACAGTAAATTGTTACAAACATATCACAGAGAAATTCCATAAGCAGCCCTGTAATTATGGTCAAAATCCTTATCAATTTCCATCTGCAGGGGCCCAGAGGTCATTAATCACTGCATTACGATGACAGTTCACAGAATGCCTCCGCAGCAGGGTAACAAGTGTGTGTGTGTGTGACTGTAGGCTTCTCTATTCTGTGGGAAAAAACCTGGAAAAAGGAGAAGATGGAGAGGAGTCCCCAGAAGACAAAAACGCCTCTTGATGACCTCATCTACTGGCTTAAAAACAAAAAGTACAGAAAACATCTTCTTTGTTTTCAGACTTTATCTTTTGGGTTCAGATCAGACCTGCGCTAAAGCTACTTACACTGGCCTGTGCCATCATTGAAATAATAAACAAGCCCAAATCTATGAACTGAAATTTTTCCAACAAATTACTCATTAAATCAATAAGTATAAGTTGAGTTACACATGGATAGATGCAATGGTTCTATTGATTTCTGTATGCATTTTAAAAAAAGGCAAAAGTAAAATCTAACGAGTCCATTACTGTAGCTTTAGGGTCAGTCATTTGAGTCTGGGAACTGTACCAGTACATGAAAATGGGGGTCAATGGGAATCAATGGGAGGCCCCCGTAGGTATTGCGCCCCCTACCCTGCCTGCCTGTCAGTGATTGGAAACATGCAGACCCAGGGTTCTCCCGGGCCTTTCGTGCCCTTGGCATCATCCGGGCCTTGCCAGTGGTTCAGAGACAGCTTCCCCTTTCTTTCTGGTTGCCGGACCAATGAGTGGCGGTTTATTTTTCTAGCTCATTCCAGCCATAAGCGCGACAACCCCCCCCCCCACACACACACACACACCAGATCCCCTTTCAGTTCTGGGGAAGCTCCCACTGCTGCCATAATCAGAGACGGGGGGACGTGATGTGTATACACCGTGCTCCGTGCGTGCGGCCAGTGCGCCGATTCTCCGGCGTTTCTCCATTCTCCATGGACGCGAGCGCGACAGCGTGGGGGGTGTTTAGAGGCTGTGTCAGGCTGTGATGTGACGGAGCCTCCTCTGCCCACATCCACAGCTGCTCCTCAACCTTTCTGTTTGGCCCAATCTGGTGAGAGCGAACCTTTACAGACCCTCCACACTGGCTGGCAGCGAACACTAGGGTCATGTGCACATGGGCGTGTCCGCAAGGACCCACGGTACTGGCTTTTAGGGGAGCTGCATGACCACAAGGGCCAATCAATCGGCAGATGTCTACGCTTCCTCAAAGAGGCAGCCTAGTGGAATATCTCAGTCACAAAACACAGGTGTGTGAAAAATCCGTACCGAGAATTTGAATGTGGATTGTGCGACTGGACGTGTGTGTTTGCCGCAGATTTTTTTTGACCATCCCATTACTCTACAGACCTCTTTTCTGCGCCCATCCAAGTTGCATCCAGAAATGGCCAGGTCAGGGGTTCTGATGGGGATGGGGGGGGGGTGGGGGGGTTGGTCAAAATCCCTA
>JAODJX010000001.1:14971656-14990211 GCA_026776945.1 Isichthys henryi | reverse complement strand
CCCCCCCCCCCCGCCCCCCCCCCCCCCCCCCCCCCCCCCCCCCCCCCCCGCCCGCGCCCGGGCCCGCGCGGGCCCCGCCGGGGCCCCCCCCCCCCGGTCAAAATCCCTATAGCTTCGCCCTGCACTTCACCCCAGAGCACCGCCCCATGGCGTCTTCCCATCATGCACATTCCTCCATATGCTTTTCATATTATCCGGTCCTGAGATGAAGCCCCAGGGGTGTGAGCTGCACTCAGCACACAAACAGTACATTACACACAGCACCATGGTGACGGCGACGTAACATCACAGTTGTCACGGCGGCAGTCGTCATAATGCCAGGCCCATTTAGCTGTCTCTGTAATAGTCGCAAAGCCGCTTCTTAGTAAGCACTTCGGCATCCGGAGGAGGAAAGCAAAAACAATGAAAAAAAAGACGCATTTACAGAGGGCCAATCTTTAAAGAAAATACCGGCCCGTAAAAGACAACAAGTCGGATCAGCTGGGGAGAGAGCAGGCATGCGAAGAAACTGGACCTTTCCTGCTCCGCAGATGCAGGAGGATCGAAGGCCAAGAGGACCCTCCAAGAGGAAAACAAGGACCCTCCAGCCAGCTTGGATTGGGAGGCCCGGCTGGCCCGGGCTACAAAGCCGTGGCGTTCAGCTCAGACGCAGGAAATTCCCAGAGGAACACAAGAATTGTGTGACTCAGAGGAGGAAAATTCCCGTGGATGGTTACTAAAGTAATCTGATTAGGTTTTATCACCGGGCAAGTGCTCGGGTGAACATACCCCCGGCACCGCAGCGCCAGAACCAAAACAGGAAACGGACTGAACCTGAGCCAGTTTCCATACCTGCGGCACGCCAGACTTGGCTATTGTTGAGGTGGCTATATTGGTTTTCTTTTATTTTTAGACTGACAATTCCAAAAGGAATGTCAGGAAAACATAGGCTGGAATCCAGCTCTGGAGGCTTGAATCACTGCTCTGTGTGATACAACACAGTACTTAACATTCATACGAGATGATCTGTCTGTATTAACGAGCATCATCTGGTCTGTCAAATCCAGCCTCCGCTCTTCACATTGAAAGAATTTGCTCCTGCAGTTCAAAAATAAACAGCAAGCCAAACTGCCACCTCTACATTGCCCATTAGCCTGTAATCATGCGAGAGTGCGGTCCATCCAGAGTGTCCCCTGCCTCATGCCTTATATTTCCTTGAAGAGACTCCAAGCTCATAGTGATCCTGTACAGCAGTGTTTCCCAGCCCAGTCCTCAGGGATGCACAGCCAGTCCACGGTTTTGCTCCCACCGAGCTCACTGTCATCCACATTTTTTGACTGTCTGGCAGGAAGCTCAGAGGAAGCAAAAACATGGACCGGCTGTGGGTACCCGAGAACTGGATTGGGAAACACTGCTGTACTGGATTATTGGCTGGAAGAGCAGGTGGACAGACGGATGGATATTAATGATTACCTGGAATTAAGGAAGACAAGAACATGAGCTAAGATGAATGCGGCTTTTGTGAGTTTCACGATGGACGGGATGCTAGCCCATCGCAGGACATACACAATAACACCCTAAGAGCTATTCAGAGAAGCTAATTCACCAAACTGCAGGTGCTCCGAAGGTTAAATGCAACCAGAGCCTGTGCAGAAGGCCTGTGCAACACGGGGAGAACATGCAAACCTCACAGGCACGGAGCAAAGGGGGGGCTTTACACCCCCAACCTCAGGGGTATGAGCCTATAGCACTATCCCCTGAACTACCGTGCCATCCTGCCAGAACATAACTGGTTGAAAGTTCGACATGCACAAGATGTAACTTGCGAATCCAGCTACAAATATATTTAATTTTAGCTACATGGAGGTGACAGAAATTCGTCTTATATGTTTAATGCTTTTTGAAAAGTAATGCCCAAAGACAAAGACAGAAAAGGTCTTTTTTTATAGTGGTCTGTGAGACTGGATATGCCTGTCGGCCTTCCATCTGCCCCGCAGGTTCAGCAATAATTTGGACATTACCTCCAAAGGCTTGTTTCAGCCCTAGAGTAAGAACAACGTGCCACCCCCCCCGTGCAAAACTATGTTGATACTCGGAAATCACGTTCCATGTCAACAAGGCGCCGAATAAGAGCACGCGAGTTCTTCAGGATCATGTGTGACTGAGCCCTCAGTCTCATGAGCGATAAATCATACCACAGAAGCGCAGGTAGTGCTCATTAAACTGGTCGTTTGAGGATGTCATGCATTAGCACTGAGTTGTATAGAGGTTAATAAGCAGGCCTATCTTGTGGTCAATGAGAGTCATCACTACATTTGCCCTCCGCCAGACAGCCAACCGTAAAAAGGCCTTCAGGCTGATACTTCTCAGGCAGCCATGTAAACGGGCAGGTTAAAGTGAGGGATGGAGCATGTCCTCATCTTTGGATTATGTAGGTGTGTGGCCCTGACCAGCTGCTGATCCTCGAAATCCAAACAGCCCAGTTTCAGATGGAAACCTCCACTGGTCTGTGGGTGGATCCTGCGCCTGGGATCTCTCTCGCTCCCGGGACTCCAGCCTACATTTGTTTAGTGTATGTAACATCTCAGTGAAGTCATGTTAACAAAAAAAAGAGATCTGATCCATTTATAAGCGTTTTACATATATGTATGTCACATGACTTAACATGGCTGGTGTGAGAAACACTAACATACAGACTTATATTGCTCCTAAAACGTATAAATTAGTAATATTTTAACCCTTATAAAGTAAATCTGGCCTTTTCTTTTGTGTTTCTCATCATCAGTTTCCTCAGTATGGGTTGAGCATATGAAAAGCACTGTTTTTCATGAGTGGCATAAATCTTAAATATCCAATCAGGTGGTGTGCAGGGAAAACAGCCAATCATACCAGCTTAATATCAGAGGGAAGACCCCGCAGCTCCCACTAATTCTGGGGCACCGTAGGTGACATCACAGATTCTCAGACGTCGCCCTGGGGACTCCCAAAAGTACCACCAACAGCGCCAGGGATTCAAATGACCGCAATTCACGACTCACCAAACCTATTAACTAAGCATCAGCCCTTTTACTGGTTGAAACAGGTGTGCTAGGAGTGGAATAAAACATAATTAGAATGGTTGGGGGTCCCCAGGAACCGCATTAAACCTATAATTCTCTGTAACTAACTGACACGCCATCAACAATATCTGTTCAAGTCTAGATTTGCCCTGGGGCCAAAGGCCAGAATGAGTGATTGAGTTCCCCTTTTACATATTGACATGCTGGGCCACCAAACGTTACAGCCTCCTTAACCCCCCATTACATTTTGGAAGAGAACGTACCTGATCCAGAGTCAAACTTCTTATCAGACCTGCAATATGAGAGAACAGCGTTTTGACACAGGTGTTCAGCACCACCCCAAGGTCCTGAAGAACATCAGAACATCACAAACATAGCCCGTGAAGAGTAATCTAATCAACGGTGATACATATGTTGAAGAGATTAATTAAAACTGTTTTTAACCCAATACAAATGGTTATAATATCTACCTCACTAACACTGCGTGACAAAAACATGCTTAAACTTTTCACTTCAAATATATCAAACTCATGGATGTCCCATCTCGCCGAGCAATTATCTGATATAAAATAAGTGGGCATACATGTCACAGGTGACCGGGCGGGTTAGGGAATTATGGGAACACTACAGAGCCAATTGGGAGCATGTGTGTCATCTTCTGACACTGGCGCTCAGCCCTGAAGTCAGCCCCCACTTGCAAACTCAACCTCTGAATTTTCACAGCGTTATGTGGCGTTATTCAGCGAGCGGCCAAATCGTGACGCCATGGTGACGGCGGCGAGGTGCGAAAGGAATGTCCCGACTCTGGAGCGAAATGGAGCAAAAGGAATCAGTGGGATGCGATCGGCGTGGGAATACAATGCGGGAATATAATGTGGGAATATACTGTGGGAAGAGGGAGGCTAAATGAAGAAATTCCACAGGAAGACGGAAATCAGAAAAGGCTGCAGGAAATCCACAAACTCTTTAGCCACTTGCAAAGATTTTGATCATGTGTTAGAAATATTTTTCATTTTACATTATCTAAATAATGTTTTTCAGCTCTAGGAAGCACTGTATCTAAACACCTATTCGTGCATGTCTACAAAATGCAGTTTGTGTTCTATAATGATGTTTTTGTGCGTTAGCTATTCAGAATATTATTCCGGTAACTGGCCATACTGTTATTGCGGCAGCTGCTCTGGTTCCAGAAAAGAGAGACTGATCTGTACAACCAATCAGAGGAGTGGTTCTTTGTGGGGGGGGGGGGAGGAACCAGGAAGGGGCGGAGTTCGACTAAGAAAAGGCGGAGCAGAACGAAGCCTGGCTGCAGAAAAATGTTACTGAGAATGGACAATAGACGGAACTGGGTTAACATCCAGAAGATGCAAACTGTGAAGCCGCTTACTCAGGAAAACCAGCAGCGAGGTTAACTCCTTCACCAGGGTTACTCACTCAAAGAGGGAGGTGCCACAAACCACGCACGTGTAGATGCCCTCCTCCTTGTGGTCGGTGAACTCCCCTCTGAAGGCACTGGGGGGGCAGAGGAGATAAACAGTGAGGTCGGCAGTTTTTGTGAATGGCCGATGGTAAGTCTAGTGCATACGCGTGAATTAAACAATGTACATTCAAGGCTACGGGTTTTACAGAAGTAAACAGTCAACAGTGACGAGGAGGATGCAGCGTGAATGAACCTGACCCAGTCGACTCAGACCGCCATCACGGGCTTACCAACAACCCTCCCATTAAACAGGATTTAATGCAGGGGATCACTTCTGGTTTGCAGGTTCAGCTCAGCAAGCTTCAGAAGTGCGGCCCTCCCTCATAAATCACAAAAAAAAGCACCTCAGTCTCAGTAATGTCACACGATGAACAGATGGGACTCTTCCGGAAGCCCTGGCCTGCCACATCAGGGTGGGGCTTCACCGAGGCCGGCGAAGCGCCACAGGAAGCGGACGAGACCCCCTTCCTGCCCGCCGCAGCTGTGCATAGAGGGATGCTGGGATTCCCCACCCCCAAAACAGATGCTTGGCTCTACTTTAGAGGTCAGAGTTCTGGGGGGGGGGGCAGGATGGGGCTATTTTTAACATTGCTGCCATTTATACACAACCCATCAGAAGTACACAAAGCAAAGCCTTCTTATGCCGGTACTAGAGGACAACAAACAGAAGCATGTGACACAACAGAGGAAGCAGTGCTGGAGTGGAAATGGAGGAAGGAGAACAAAAGATACACATGGCATCGGGTCAGGGAGAGGGTTGCGGAGACGTGCAGAATCAGCCAGTCGGCTCTGTTATGGGAACCATGATAAATGAATTATGCTGAATTATGACCTCATTACAAGACTCCACCCATGAATGGCCTCATCACCTGACTCCGCCCCCAAAAGACCTCACCATCTGACACACCCACCAATGACTCCATAACATTACTCTGCTCACAAATTACCTCATTACTCTACTCAAGGGGAGCTGCTTTCCCTTCTGCACAACCAAGCTCCAAGTCACCAGCTAGACATGGAGAACCTCACTATAGTTCCTAAACCTGTCAAGCCCTGGATCCACACAGAGATTTTAGGTCAGGCTTGTAGGCCTGATTGCTTGAGTGTCTATGGAGCACTTCACACCATCTAGAAGCCAGTTGTATATTTCAGGTATCTAAACCGTATCGAAACTCTCACATTTCAGACCACAGAAATGCTGTTTACTGCAGCTAATTTGATGAAAAATTAGTTTCATTGCCAAATACAATTCTGATTCCACTGCTCTCAGTTCATGTGAATATCAGTTGGGTATAAAATCTTGCACTGCCTCCAAATATTTATGATAAGCAGCAACTGAAAACTACAAATGGATAGGCCTATTGGTTCCCGTAGTTCCCTTGTTGCCGGTAGGAACCAATGGGAGAAGGCAGAGCAGTGGCAGAGCCCACCTACCTTTCAGTGCCTTTTTCTTGGGTCACATGGTACTGGATAGGTGTTAGGCGTTGCCTTAACTCCTCCTGGGAGAACGACACTGGCCAGGTCTTCTTACGCCGGCATGATCCTGGAGCACAAGGATTGAGATAGGGGGCAGCAAATAGTCAGCATGCGAAGCCACGCCCACATGCTCCACTGACCACACCCCCTGCCCCACCCCTCAGGCCACACCAGATCTGGGCTTCTCACTCAAACACTCCACATCTACGGGTCACTCAGCTCAGCTGCGTGGCATGTTGGGTAAGGCGGGGAGCCATCATCTCCAATGCCGTGTACAGAGTGCAAGCGAATGGCGTGCTTAAAGTCATGTGACCAGTAAAATAATGAAGAAACACACAGTTACTGAGGCAGGCCAAATTTCAACCAATCACAGTTCAGGTCAAGGCTGTACCATCTGGGCAATGTAGATTAAAGGCTAATGAACAAACGCTCCCAAACAAGGGAGGATGTGTAGCTCAGTGGATTACAGGCCTGTGTCCATATCCAAAGCGTCTCAGGTTCAAATCCTACGGTTGACAAAGTGATCTGTAAACAGAGGTCTGTAAGCAAGGCTCATTCTGGACTTGGAAAACCCACCCTGATCTCTGACCACAAAGCTCACTGCACTCGTACATTGCTTTGGATAAATGTGTCTGATAAAAACATTTTTATAGGGTTGACCCAAAAAATAAAGTTGAATCTCCAGTAAGGCTGAAACTACATTAACTGGCAGCACCTATTTCTACAAACCACCAGGCGGCTATGGTAGCTTATGAGGGTAAAGATGCACTACTGTACAAGCGAAGCTCAGCGACACATTCAAACTTGAACCACAAAAGGATACCTAAGAGTGATGACCGAACATTTGGGGGGTCTTTTCTTCAGATGTCAAAGGCAGGTTTGGCCTACTCAGGATCCAGTCACTGACATTTACTACTTAACATTAAGCGTTGAGGCTGTGACACTCCCAAGGCCCAACAGAGTGTGGAACCAAACACGACATTCATTTTGGCCTGAAGACACATTTCATCCTATCAACCAAACAAATGACTGGGCCACTAATCCTCCTGAACGTTTACAGTTCCATTTAATCTCAATTTAATCTCAAAATTACAGCAGAGCAGGCAGGTGCTGAACCCCGCGCCTTCGGGGCAGCAGATCGACATGCCGCTTGTGCTTTTTTTCCGACCTTTCAAACGTCCCAAGACGGTGATGGGGGGTTTTAACGAGGTCATAAATCTCAATTCGAGCTTCCTTCCGAAATTTGTCAGGGCCCAGTGAAAAGCGGGTGCAGAGAGTGAGTGCAGTTCTGGCGATGTGACACTTCAAGGACCGGAGGTGACAACGTGTTAAAAAACAGCTGTAAAACACATAGATTCTGCATTATTTGTAAAACACCTTGAGTATTCTTTAACCTTAAGGCTGAACTTCAGCCAATCCCTTAGAAACCCAATAACCAAAGAAAAAAAAAACTGTACTTCTCCATTTTTCTTCACTTCAAAAAACCAATTAGCCCAGTGTCTATTTTCTTTCAGATGCCAAATATTCACTTTATTATTACTGAACTTAAAAGAGGACAAACTCTTCCAGCAATCAGCCCCCGCAGCGCTCCACACCACCCCAGCTGTCGCCAATAACGGCCCCGCTAACGACTCCCGCCGTAACCAGAACGTACACAATCCCAGGCAAACATTTTTTCACAAAAATAAATGTTGCTCTTAATATATGTGCAGAGGTACATAAAGAGGCCGATTGTGCTGGCAGGACCAGGAGCACAGATGTCCATCTGTATGTCATTTACCCAGGGAGACACAACTGCAGTTTTAAATTACGCAGTGTTGGATTGCAGTGCGCTGACATTGTGAGCCGCCGGTATCGCCGCCGCCGCCGCCCTCTCCTCCACCCGGCCCTCCCGCCCAGCACTTCTCGACTTTATCAGTTTTACGCCTTTCTTTTATAGTTGCGGTTTTGCACTGGAAGCTGCCACTCCTCCCCCAGCACCCCCACCGTGGATGCGACCTTTCTGTTGCTGTAAAAAATAGCGGCGGGCAGCGTGGCCGGCGGCACCCCGTACGCCAAGCATGCCGAGAATTCCCAGGGAAAAACAAATTGAAACCATGTGAATGAGGTAAATAATGAAGACTTTAAAGGGCCCTTATGTGAATGAGCTCCATTGATGTACTCTCCCTTTCCCATTGGTAGAAAGTTACTTTTAGACAGGTTTGGGGGACACTGGGGGGAGGGGCCAGGGTGAAGGGGGTTGTGTGTGTGGCGAATCAAAGGTGATCGTTCCCCTTTACTGGACCCGTGAGTTCCATTCTCCCAGCAGGCTGGCTGGGCACAGTGCTGTACCGTTATGCATTTTGGAGGAAGAGGAGGAGGAGGCGGCAGCTGCCTTCCCCCCTGCCCCGACCCCGGTGTTCATTATATGCCTCCGCAGAGCGACTGAGCTGGTACTACCAGACATGCTGCAGGAATGCACGTCACACACCACAAATTATCTGCTTTGGGGCGCCCAGAGGTCAGCGTCCAAATTAGCACGTTTTTTCCAACATCCTGGCTTTTCAACCTCAAATATAAATATTGTTTCCTAATTGTAAGCCAGGTTTGTTCTTTATAACCCCTCCTCTCTGCTTATTTAAACTTGTCAAACGTTTGGCTCCATTTAAAAAAGACCCCCCCAAATAAGCCGTTCAGTTGAGCTAACAGTTCAGAAATGTACGCATTATATAAATTACTCTGTTTAGATTGCGTTAGACAGTTTTGCTACAAATAGCTTCTGAATTAATCAAATCTTTCAAGTGTGTTTGCCCACACTGTCTTCCTAACGCAGGGTCCTGCAGGCCTTAATTGGGGAGTCTCCTCGCGCTGCTGATTATTTAACTTTCTTCTCCTTTCAACTGAGCGCTTTTCTAAACGTTTTAAACATTACCGCAATTCTCTTTTGCAACATAATAGCAGCGCAATATACCAAATGAACGCCTATAAAATAATTTACTAACTGGTAAAATTCTGAGTGAAAAAAAATAAGGTAGTTAAGATATAATACAAATAATAACCGCGATATGCGTAACAAAATGTTTAGAGGTAGTATGATGGGGGGAAAAATTATATATAACGATATAAAGCTGTTAGTAACGAGCATTAAGCATCAGGCTTTGCTCATGTGATACGCAAACAAGATGCCATTAGAAATCAAACACGGACAGTACAACATTACAGCATCTGCATCGGTATCAGGCATGCGTGGGTAAGGCAGGCAGTGTGTCACGTTATCAAGGGAGCAACAAAAAGGCGCTTTTAAGGGGAATGAAAATGAAAAAAAAAAAACACACAGCAAGCATAAAATGGCACGGGAGCACCAGGGCAGAGCGTCTGCAGAAAAGCCCACCTCACAGCGCACACAGGGTAATCCCGGCACCCACCTCCTTCAGACCCACTAAGGCCTGCGTTAATGCGCACCGTTCTTGACTTAATGAACAAATAACCAGCTCCCCCTAGTGGGCTATACCACTACTACAGCGAAAAAACAACCTGCACAGTTTAACTTGTCCGGTCAGGGAAGTTGCAAGACACTGGTGCCTGCAAGGTAAGAGCTCTTTGAAATATGCAAACTGATAAACATTTAGCTTCATTCAGTTCAGCACAGATTTCAATTCTAAGTCACTTAAAAAACAGCACTGTAATGATTATTAAAACTGTATGAAGAGACAGCAAACATACTGCAGTTTCTAACCCGAATGCCCACAACTGCCTTTAGGCGATCCTTCGCCTCTCCTTAGAGAGTCCAGACATAAACACTGAGAACCGGACAAGTTTAATGTGCACAACGTTTCTGTGTGGTCCTGCCGGCTTTGCACCGACCTCACAGAATCCGTTGGAGGCCAGTTGAGGGTGGGGAGGCAAGATGGGTTTTTGTTTGCTGCAGACTCTGTCCCTTCTGCCACACGCGCGGGTGGGCGGATGGGCGGGTGGGCAGGCAAACACACACACACGCACACACGCACACAGAACAATGATCATGCATCCACAATATAATATACACTAACTTACACACACGCACACAGAACAATGATCATGCATCCACAATATAATATACACTAACTTACACTCACAGAGCCACTCACACAAATACACACACATAAATACACAGACTCCCCCCTCCCTTCTCTCTCTCGCTGCAGTGTGTGTGTCAGGGCTCAGGGGGGCAGCACACTCCGCGCACGGCACCCAGATGACCTGAGGGGAGGCCGCAGGCCCGCAGCGCCACAGGCTGGCTCTTAGTCACCAGGTGCAGCAGATTGAAGCCCGACATGGCTGCTGGCCGGGGGCCGGGAGCCCGCCCACGCTACAAGGCAGGGAGAAGGAGAGAAACACAACAGGTCAGCAGAGCCGCCAGTCGCAGCAAGGCCATCCAACCGCAGTGGCCAGCTTCGTCCAGGCCCCGCCCTACTCCTGCGGCGTGAGGCGGAGAGGGAGGGCTGGGGGGAGTGGGGAAGAGTAGCAGCGAGGGGGTTACCAGGGGGAAATCCATCTCCATCCCAAACGGGAAACAACCGGTTTCCCTCCATTTTCGCCATTATCGGTGATAAATGAGATGCTTCCACCCAACCACAGAAGCTGAACATAACCCTGCCGCCCCTCAAACCCCCTCCCAACCAAAGGGAAGGAAGAAACGGTGTAATGTAATTAGCCTTACAGGGGTAGAAAGTTCAGCTTTCTCACCAGGGCAGAATAGCCAGGGGTCACATGACTTATTCACAAATTAACAGGGGGGCTGATCTCCATCTTGGCACTGAGGAGCTGTGCACGTATCTGGGCATTCACTCACTGTACATTCTGACTTTGCTTTAAGTCAAAGACAAAATGTATTGGTGCACAGTGTCCAGCTAGCTGCAGAACATGCCGTCTGTGACCCGTGCTTTAGAAAGAAACACATCTCCGCCTGTAGAAGAATGTGGTAAGAAGAGTGAAGTGATAGATGGATAGAAGATAAACCGATATCCAGGCAGACAGCTGCTGTCACATGACCCAGTGCTTGCTTCTGATATGGCTGCACATTACCGAGCTATTGCCTGCAGAGAGACGGCCGACGAGAGCGAAGGGGTGCTGATGTGAAAAGCGAGGCTGGCACTCGGTGAGTGCACTCTGTGGCCCAATGTCACACAGGCTGCTGAGGCTGCCAGGAACCTGTGAAGCACAGTGCCTCGTCAGCTGAAGCACCAGCAAAGGGGGCGGGGCTTGTTAGCTGGGCGTCATGGTGACACACAAACTGACTCTGCTGTCTTAAAGGCACAGTGCTTTGGGGGGGTCATCCACTAACCTCAAAGGGAACTTGTCGCTGACATTTTCCCGTGGTCTGGCCAGATCAAGCAAACTGCCTAACTTGACTTTATGCTATTCCCCGCCCCCCCAAAGGCCAGTAGTGAAGGATGGGGGGAGGGGGGGGTGGCGGGGTAGTGTACCAGTAGATTGGGTCCTCTCCACTGGGCCATACGGAACAGGAGCCGGGGAAAGAGCGAAATCAATACTGACACAGAGGCGGGGCCAAGTCAAAAGGTAGCAGCACCCAGAGTAACTGGAGAGGCTTCAGGGTCATCTGCCCCAATGAGCCAGTGCAACCATCGTGGGGTGGGTTTAACATACACAATGCGGTGGAGAACGCAGCATCGCAAACCACAGACCAAGTGCATAATGACAATGGCGCCACCTTGTGGCCAGGTCAGAATCCCACCTTCCTGCTGTTCGCAGGGGAAATCGTGTGAAATCTTTTCCATAGGATTGTATCAAGCAACCTTGTAATTCTAATCCAGTTCATTCCTGGTCAAGTTTTCTATTAAATAACAAACAAAAATAAAAACAAAGAATATTGTTCTTAGTTATGGACTTAATATTTACTAAATCAACATTTCCCTTATTTTGAATTTTCCTGTTTTAGACACTAATGAAATTCTCCATCCATCCATCCACCCATCCATCCATCCATCCATCCTCCAACCACTTTTCCAGGACAATGTTACGGGGTAAGGGCTGCACACTCTAGTAGACAGTAGAGGGGCACACTGAACAGGATGTCCGTTACAGGTTATACATCAGCTAAATCACATTACATGTTCGCTTGCACCAACAATGCCACCCTTCCAAAAGATGCCCCAGTTGCCACCACAGCAATTCCTAGCACAGCCTGCAGGGCTCACGGGGACATGCCCAGTAGGTCTTAATCGGGGAAGGCAGCCAATGTACGCGAGCTAAACAGGAACAGACCATATACTACACATGAAATCATATGACCATTATGCCATGTAATAAACCAGCCATTGTACATTATTTTCCAAAACACCAAAACCCTCAAATGAGTAAGTGATTGGAAGATGGATGGATGGATGGACGGATGGATATATTTTACACACACAAACACATACAATATGGGCGGAATTCTACGGCAGCTTCTTCCGCTCCTTCAGTATGGACCAGCAGTGAGCCTCCTCACTCTTCAGGAAGCATGGAGTAAACATCCAAACCAAGCTCCGTTACTGCCAGAGGGGATGAGGGCGCAGTCCAGGACGTCTGTCTGCTTGATCAGCTTCCGTCTTGCTAAGGAAACATCTCAACTACGATATTCAAAAATAACACTGGGTGGCACCACCATGTCTGAACCAGGACTCATTATTGATGGACAATCAGAAGCCTGGTAAACACTGTAAATGCTGGTAAAATGATGCTGGTCATCTTATACAAGTCACCCTACATGACAGCATCCCAAGAGACACCCATTATCTAGGACAGTATCACAGAGATCCTGGAGCCAGTCCCAATAAGATGAGGCCGTGAGGAATCCCAGTCTGTACACACAAAGGGCAATCTGAAGATGCCAATTAGCCTAACTGCACATCTTTTGGAAACCAGAGTATCTACATGAATGAACATACATACTCCGTACACACAGAGAAGGAGCCTGTGTGACGAGGCGAGATTTATTAGTTTGCTAGCTAGCTTGTCGTCTGGGCTAAATGTAAGTGAACGAAGTTGAAGTCCATTTAAACTGGGGAATCTCGCAAACCCAGAAATGCAGCTTTCTGATACAGTCCCCAGAGGTGGGATTCAAACCTCCAACACTAGTTAGGTGAAGCAGCAGCACAACCCACTGAGCCACTTTGCTAATCAACGATACTAATAAGACTCTAAAGTGCACAGTCAGGGTCCATAGAAAATGTATGTACTCCGTCTAGGCAAGAGGAAATCACACTTTCCTGTTTCATCCCAAAACTATAAGGCCAATTTCCTATGGTGACTTGCGATAATTAGCCCCCCCCTACAGACACGCGTCCCTGATCTGTCCTGTCTGCTGCCTCAGACACCACACCACCTGCTGCAACCCCCTTATTAGCAGTGACATGTGTCACATGACTTTGTTTCACACTGTAAATGAGGGGGGGGGGGTTTCAGCCATGCCGCCATACTGAACTAGTCACATGCACAGCGTCACGTCAACACCTCAGACAAGGCTTTGCTGTTAGTGGTTACCATTCCACAGCGTATCAGGACACCCTAGATGACATGACGTTCAGGGCAGGAATGTCGAGGGGCGTTTAAAAAGGCCACATAGTGGATGAGAACTCTAGGTTTGCCACTCTACTGACAATTCTGCTGACCCCCATGTGGCATGAACTGCGAATCTAAAGTGACCACATTTTCCTCATTACCTTCCTTAAAGAGCCCATCAAACTCAGATGCTGGAAACCAAAAGGTGACCAAAAAAATGATCATTTTGTCTACTTTATCTGTTAAACTACTTTTTAATATTGCAGGGGTGTCCCAAACCGCTATCAAAGATCGGACCCAATCCATGCATTTTTTAAACGATTGGTATCGGTTACCACAGCTCAATCCGAAGCCCAATGTATTTCATTTCCGGTGGCTGCCTAATTTACATCATTTGCCCAGACTGTAAGGTACAGTAAGCCTGAGGCATGTGGCTTGAAACTACAAACTATCAAGATGTTAACTGTGTGGAATTTCTTTAAATTGGAATCTCAAAGTGGCCTCACAGCTACCTGAAATGTTTGCAAAGCCATCTTTTCAAGGGGAGGTAGCAATAGAGTGTGTGAATATTTAGATATATATTTAAAAATTGGATCAGATTTGGAATTGACATATATACATTTTGAATGGATCGGATCGAGTACCAGAAAAATTGATTGGGACATCCCTGACTTACTGTCATTTAAAGCCTGGAGCGTATCCCAGAAAGCACAGGGAATAAAGCTGGGGTCACCAGTCCCTCACAGAGCACGCAGGTCACCAGTCCCTCGAAGGACACACACTCACACACCTGTCTTTAGACTGCATGAATGACCCTGAATTCCTGCAGGAATTCTTCGAGCTTTTACAGCGCTTCTAACTGACTCAGTGTGGCACCCCCTGTCATACCATCTATCAAAATGTCACTATTCAACTACTATTCAACTGTGGACAAACTTCAACTGTCAAACCGTCTACCACAAGCACTGCTAAACACACATTAAGTCTGACACGATGGATCTTCTGAGAAGATACACCAGAGCTCACACAAGAGAAGAACAGGGATGAGCGAAACATCGAAATGGCTCCACTACAACCAGAAAGGGCCACTGCTGCAGGACCACATTCTAGCAAGAGGCAGGCACTTTGTTCGGAATCTGTCCGAACAAAGAAATATGAAGAGGCAAAAGTCATATTCCTGATCTAAGTGGCAACTCCATGCCCTGGTTAATAAAGAATCACAGTAAAAACATACCCTTTTTGAGCATTTCATTGTTTGAAGCCCAAAAAAGTTCAAAATTTCTGACAGAGCCATTGCTGGAATCAAGCACAGCTTCCCCTATTTCAATAAAACCTTATTTGGCATTATGGTAGAAAAGAGCCTCAAAGTTTGAGCAGGACAACAAACCAGAAAAGACTCCAGGCTGGCTGATGAGTCATGGGGTCACACCACAGTGCAAGAGCCTCAGAAGGCGCTGTCCTGGTCCTGCAGAGCTGCCTCGGTGCCAAACATGCAAATATTACCGCCATCAGCGAAAACTGGGCTACAGGAGCTCGCCATGAATAGGTGTTAGGCTCGCAGTGCCGGCAAATGGCCGGCGCGGAGCAGCTCTCCTCGCCGTGACGTTGCCGGACTAAAAACTAAAAATCAACTATTTTCAAGTATTATAATGTTGGTGCACCTATAAATATAACACACGCATCCGCGTTACACTAGTGCTACCAATAACGCCACGAGCGACTAGTTTGCAAAGGAAGAACGTAAAAAACTGAAAAGCAACCAAGAAACGAAAAAAGTAAGTTACAAGGCTGCTTGATTATTCCCACTTGGCAATTCACTTGGGACTCGTTTTCAGTGACAGTTAAACCCACCATAAATTAAACAGGGTGGGAACAGTAGCGTGACACAAACATCACAATCCGCCTTAATTTATGCGCAATTGTGTCTCTCGTAAAAAAAACAAACAAAAAAACAATAATGATAACATTATTTTTGTCAGTGTTGTGATTCAACATCATACGTCTATACAGATATTTTATTCAAACTACGTCAATAGGGTTGCTGTATTATTTATGTGGAGCGCAACCCCGACACCAAGCATAACGTACTTTAAAGGGACAGAAACATGCACAAATTGACGAGACTAGCAATTGATGTCTTGTAGCTGCCATAAGCCCTACGCCCTCATTTTAGTCAGCGTTACTATATTTGGTAACAAGTAGCTCGCTAACAAATTACACTTTTAACACTGGCTGATGAACTGCAACAAGACGAAGACATTAAGGCGAAACGCATATATATGCGATTAATAATAATGTTGTGATATTACTGTTTGAGTAATGACAGATGGGCAGCACTTAGAATAAAAATTGAAACTGTCGCCATTCCGGGCGGCCGGACTGAAAGCTCCTTTATTGTTTTGCCAGCCCGGCAGCCCAGTGACAAAGGACGCTGTTGTAAGTCCAGTGATATTTGGAGAAAGAAAAAAGAAAAGTAGCCTTGGAGAGAACCTTCAATGAGAAAGCTCTAGAAAGAAAGCTCTTCAAATGCCCTCAAGTCTTGGCTTAAAAAAAAGGGGTTAAAAAGGAAAAAAAAGAAAAGAAAAATGAATAACGAGCGGCGGACTTACCTGCGCAGTGTGGCAGTGACGGCAACAGCGACAGCGACAGCAAAGCAGCGCAGAGCCGAGATGGAGCGACGCGCGCGCGGCTCACCCGCTGCCTGTCAGCGTAATGCGAAGCGCGGCGCCGTCTCGCGCCGCTCTGGGCCCCGCCGCTACGGCATTGTGGGAAATTCCAGGGCCGCAGCCATCGCCAAATATGACCAAGTGGACAGTGCCGTGTGACATCGGGCCAAATCGGCTGGGCTCTGCAATAACAGTGCGAAGACACTGGCTCGGGTAAACTCCAGTGACAGCCCGAAAATAAGGCACTGCGGTTTTTTCTTAGTGTTAACCATGTACAGGTGCGCTCATCTAACTGTCAGCTGGGAGACTAACCGCTTAAAAATCGCCACCCTATTTTACGCATTGCGATATACTGGGACTGGTAGTTGTATTAATGTGTATTAATGTCCATATCCGGTCATCTTTTTTATTCCCCTTAAGAATTGGATTTTCGGGATCAACCTTGACTTCACTTCGTTTTCCAAAGCACCATAGACGTCACGGGAGTTACAGTTTGCATACACCTCAGAAAGTCGGTCTTTTTTTGTGTTGGAGCTGGACTCATTTCTCTGTAAACCTGTGGTTATATATTTCAGCTCCGTTGTCTTCGTCTAATACCGATTTATCCGGTTCCACCCATTTATTAAAATCCTACTGCATATGCAAACGAAGAATACCTCCAGGGGGAAGCATTTAAAAAGCCGACTCACGATTAGAAACCCCTAATAAACCTTTAATTCGAATTTTTACAAGACAAGTGACAAATTACATTAAAACACCTGCAGATCTTAAATGCCTGGAGACTGTACACCTTCCCTTCCGGCTTGTAGGCAGGAACATTGGTCAACTTAAACAGTATTCTGTAATGGAAAATAAGCTGCATAATAGTTCATATTACAATTTTATAAATGTACAGTGTTTACATAAAATACATCAGGAAAAAAAAAATGCAAGGATGCAGCTGAATCGAGCACCAACCCCCGGGAGAGTTAACGCCAAATGTTACGTTTGTCCTGGCAACAGGTCAATAATAAAATAAAAAAAATATATGTGCACCAAAGTCAGGCTGAAACATACAAAAATATAAACATCACCATGATGCACACAAGTACAGCAAACTCCTGGCTTGAATTTCATTATTTTTACATAACATCAGCTCTGTTCAATTGAATAAAAGTGTATACCATTCCTACACTTTATAAAACCAAGTACATTCTCGAGAAATGCAGAGGCAGAAAGAAAAACCATTTTATTTAAAAAGAAAAATCACAAAGCTAAGGCACAGTTAGGTCATCTGGGCAAGGAGTGTGCATCAGGTCACCGTCATCTCAAGCGTCCCTGCGTTTTATATTACGACTTTGTGCTGCGAATACTGACCTGGGACCAGTTTAAAAACGAAGCCGCAGTCTGCCGCCCCAGAGCTTATCCACCGAATACTCAACCCATCCTGCATTTAAAAAACTAATTGGCAATACTCTGGACAATGTCACACCGTCTCTGCATGGAGAAGAAAGGGGAATGCACAAAAACCATACAACTGTGTGTCTGTCAACCCGGGCAGACAATCTGCTGTCAATATGGTTCAGTATCAAGCACCACTATTAAAAACTACTGTAGGTGCAGACGTCTGTCCCAGCACAAGATTCCAAACTCCTCCTGATCGAACCAATCCTACACCAACGGTTTTTTTTTTTTAAGGGTCAATGTAGTGTGAAATAACATGAACAGCCGGCAAGGGCCCTCTCAACACCTCCAGCAGGCCCTAAAAACACTCTGGGCAGGGTTAGCAGGTCAGCTCTGCCCACAAACTAATGGCATCAAGCTACGTGAATTTTTATTATTTTTTAGAGGGAATATCGATTCAAAGGGGTGACTGAGCTATCTGTAGGGATTTGTTGCAGCACCAGCAGAGGGCAGGAAATCAGGAGATGAGCCCGCCCTCCCATCACCGTAGGAAGTTAAGGTTGGAACACAGGCTGAAGCCTTGTGACCAAACCCTACCATGCTGCCCCCGTCCAAAACTCACTCTCGCGAGAAAACAGATTAACCACATCACCTACCCACACACGTTCGTTACAGGGTGGGCGCCACTGTCGCTGACGTAGTCAATACAATGACTTCATTTTATATATTTATAAAAAAGTTAGCTTATGATTTGCTTTTTACACAGAACTGAAAGCTGCGTCACCCCCCCCCCAATATACACCTATTTACAGCACCCTGTGTTGGTTCTTTGTGCATGCCGTCAGACTAAAAACTACAAAAAGAGATTACATCACCTCAAACATATGTAGAAAATAAATACCCACAATAAAATGTTACGACTCAAAGCATACTTTAACCTGCACATGCAGCTAGTCGAGTTAAAGGCCGACAAAACATACTTAAAAGGAGG
>JAODJX010000001.1:14956382-14967552 GCA_026776945.1 Isichthys henryi | reverse complement strand
TCGCCCTCCCCCGTGCCCCCCCGCCCGCCCCCCCCCCGCGCCCGCGCCCGCCCCCCCCCCGCAATGCGGGAGAGACACACCAGAGAGAGCACGATGTGGCTGTAACTATTAAAGAGGGGACTCACCACTGAGCACTATCAAACAAAGCCAAGGCTATGTTAAGTTTTCATTCATTTCAGCGTATTAAAACAAGAGAGCCCACTACAGACAGAAGGCTAAAGAACGAAGGCTGTAAATCTGACAGCTCCTGGACCCAGGATCACAGCCCTCGACGTACATTTACATTTTATTAATTTATCTGACGCTCCCTGGGATTTCAACCCACAACCTTTGATGTAAGAGGGAAGAGACCACCTGCACATAACCAAGCATCCTGGCCTTACAACACACTCTGGAGCGACTCAAGCTGACCAAGTAATTACCGAATTCCCACATCCTCTCCTGATCTGAGCAGCCACTCCATAGCTGTATCCCAGAAGTCCTCATATTCGGGACTGTGTAGCTGGAGGTCACAGAAAAACAGAAACAACCACTGGTTAAGCTCCAGGTCCAAATACTTAAAAATACTCAGTTGGCTGCCAGGAGTTGTGCGAGTAGTGAAATGGAGGAGACAGCTTAGGCGTACGTGAGGTACAGTAGGAACGGTGAACCTACCATTAAATACTCGAAGGCCTCGGTGTAGGAGATGTTCCTATTCGAATGCTGCGTGTGGTCTCCACAGTCGTGCTCCCCTGCAGAAATTCAACAGCAGAGCAAGTGAGGCCAGGTTAGCGTTAGCACAACTCGCCTTCCTTTGTCTCTCACCTGAGGTCAGAGGTGAGACACAACATTGAACTTTGAAATGTACAGTGTGATCATGAACTGAAGTAGTTTTAAGATTACCAGCGATCTTGGCCAGATGGTCGTGCAGATGAAGGAGTAATTTGAGAATGACATCTTTCTGCTCGTCAGCCTGTGGTACAACACGACTGAGGTGAGGGTACACTTCACAGAATCGGCGGTATAAACAAACCTCGCTGTAACCTGAGAACAATTCAATCGACACTAACAAACAACACAACTGCACTTCTCACTTCACTATGTACAGAGAAAATCATGATCATCTGACCAAAAAAACTAAAATATAATTTTACTGAGGAATTAAACAACGACAGGGATACTCACATAAGAATTGTCAAACTCAATCCCAAATGGATGGTTCTTTGCTGAGAGAGACAGAGAGAGAGAGAGAGAGAAAGAACGCAGGGCAGTTAGTCCTGGAAAGAGAATGCGTCATGCACAGCACCCCACACGATGTGCCTTAGGCAGGGGGCGTCGCTGTCCTTTACACTGCATCTCCTGCGCCGGAAAGCGGGGCCCACAGACTGACAGCCTTGAGCCACTGCCTGGACATGATGTGCCCCCTCTGAGTTGGACGGCATCCAGCACCGCAGAGTGCAGACGACGACTCCGTCTGTCGCCCACAGGGGACACTGACACGTCTAAAGGCGTTCACACTCCACAGCGTCATAAACCCCAGCCGGTTGGTAGGGCAGAAGCCCCCAGTACAGGAGCACTGCCCCCCTCTCCCTGATCACCCTGCGATCCAAAACACCCGCAGACAGTGCAGCCGGTCTGTGACCCGCTTGTCTGCGCTGGGGTATGTAGTCATAGCTGCTCTTGGGAATTTCAGGCACGCGACAGATTTCATTACTTGTTTCCTCAATCTTTTTTTCTTCCCGGGCCCAACCCAAGCTTTACTGTGGTGCATATCCTCACTCCCAGAAGCCTTTATGGCATGGCGAGTGCTGTCCATGATCCAGGGACGGCCAGGGTATAGCTCCACATTCGTATGTTCAGGGATTGTTTTATTTTCCAAGTGTACATGCAGCAAGCTAACATCCAGGATGCAGCTTCCCACATGGCTCTATCTATTTTCCCTATTCAGTATCTTCAGGTCAACCGAGTTGTTTCTCATCGCCGTTGTAGCGCCATAGCACTGAAGGCTACTAACTGACAGCCGCATCATGAGCTCAGCGTATCACACGCAGTTTTGGGAGCCACCAGCATGGCTTGGGGAGGCCACAAGAAGACACTCACCACTAAATCCTCGGTCCATGACACCTCAAAGTCCGACCACATGGTGTCAAACGTGAGGGCTGAGCCGGCTATGCCCCTATTTAGATACAAACTAATCTGCCCCCTTCATAACTTCTCCCTGATAAGTCTATACTGCTTCTGCGTCAACACGCAGATTTACTGATCCAATCTGTGCTGCAGTTCTTAACACAGGGCAGGGGGGAGGGGCATTCAAACTCCTGGAAGCATGAAAACCCGGACAAGAGCCACTTCTTGAAAACAATGCCCTTGAGAAAGTAACGGCGCCGTGATCCATGGGTCACATGACCCGGCCATGAGCTGCCGCGTCTCCTCCAGCCAACCTCCGCATTACGAGCCCGACAGTCTGGCACTCGCCGTCGGTCTGAGTCATGTATTAAAGGGCAGACGGGCCACTGGAATGCGTGATAACTTTACTGGCAGCCTCCAAGGGCTTCCTTCCTACTCTGATACGCAAATATCAGCCTGTCTGGCCCCGGCTCCCATTTCTCAGCCCCAAACACATTCACCCATTCTCCACTTCCCAGGCCATGGGGAAGGAAGAAGGTCTACAGGGGTCCTGCAAAGGCGCCAGCCCCCTAGCCCCCAGCCCCCCTTACTTTAAACAAGTCATTTTAAGCTTAATGTTTACCAGTCGGTGAATCAGTAAAAAAAAAAAAAAAAAGGCCAGTTTGTTGGTGTATTACTCTCATCATTCTGGACATTTTCATACACACTGCAGCTGCACTGAAAATAACTGAAGCAAGATGCCACAGTGCAGAGTGTACAGCAGCACTGAAACCATATGGGACAGCATAGCTTACAGGCAGAATACACACATGCAGGGTTCACATGCACGCAGCTGATCACAAAAACACAAATATGCCCAAATTAACTTGACAAAATACGAGTACTACATTAAACATTTCTAAGCCATCTCAAAGTTCCTCTCACCCTTCAGAGGCATAGAAACATTTACATCTTTATACGCCATTCGCTCAGGCCCCCAGTCACTGTAACAAAACCTCGAGTCCAGTGAAGCCAAAGCTACAGCTCAGATGGCTGCAGATCGCTCCCCGCCAGCAGACCACAGCATGACAGCCCAAAGGCTGCAATAGGCTGCTTTCAAGCGGGCGAATTCACAACAGACAAAGGGATGGTAGTTATTACAATTATGTTGCTCAGCAGTCTACAGCTTCACCCAGTTACATAACTGCATTTCGGTGGAGCAATTCAGGACCTCATGCCCAACTGTAGAGGGGGAAGGCCACACCTAAGCCTGGATCTGAGCACCTTCAGGTTACAGGCCCAAGCAACAACCTGCTGTAGTATTACTTCCATATACATTACTTTATAATGTATACATTACTTATGATACCTTAATGAAACGTTCACACTCACACCATCCATTCTCCCAAACTGCATTAATACAGTATTGTTGGCATTTCCATTTAAAAAAACATGCCTTTTAACCTGAATGAACATTTGGACAATACGCACATTTTTCAGAGCGAGATATAATGCACGGGGGGGTCACACTTACTGACAGCGTCGACATCGGGTACACCGGAGCCCCGCATCCTCAAGTACATGAGGCCCAGCAGCACGAAGAACAGGCAGGCGGCCGTGAGCAGGATCATAGACAGGTAATGCGCGCTGAAGCCGCCGCTGGCTGACACCTCCTCCCTCCTGAACTGCTGCAGGAGCTCGTCCTCCGGGACCGGGAGCTTGGGCTTGCGGCTCGCCTGTCCGTAAGAGTGGTTCGGGGCTGCATGGTTGGAGTGGTTGAGTCGGTAGGTGGCCGGCAAGCTGCTGTAGGCTGAGTACCGCGATCGCAGCCCGGCACCGAAGCCCCCGACGCCGTCGTCCGACCCGCAGTTGACGTGGTTGTTGTTGTAGGAGGTGGGACCGCTGTTGCTGCTGCTGCTGCCGCCGCCGAGCTCCCCCATGATGCCGGAGACCAGATCCGCATGCAGCGGGAAGCCACGATTCCTCAAGAATCCGCTCCCCAGCTTGCTCCCTTGGCCCCGTTTCCTTGCCTCGTCTTCCTCCTCCCCCCGGTCTCCCCCTATGTCTAGACCAGCCGTGCCGGGCTTGTCATCTGCTCTAATTACGCCGCCTCTCGCCTTCTCCCGGTCGCTCTCCGCCCCTCTGGCTCCCTCATGGAAAGGCGGCGGCGGCGGCGGCGATTTCGGGTGACTCCGCCTGGAGCTCAGTCGTCGATCGCGGTACCTCCCAACCTCAGAGGCGTCCTCCTCCTCTTCCTCCTCGTCGTCCTCTTCCTCTGAATCGGAGTAGCCCCCCGCAAACTTGCCGCTGCTCGGTGTGTACGGAGATCTGCTGCCGTTCACGGTGCGAGTCTCTCTGTCCACGTCGTTCCGGTAATCGCTGTTGCCGGACTCTGCATAACCCCTTCCTTCCGCGCCGGGCGGGTGCAGTTTCGCCCGGCCTCCCCACCAAGGGGACCCCATGGTGTTCCGCCTTTCCTCCAGCAGCCCGAGAGGGGAGCTGCTGCCCGCGCCGAGCCCTTTACTCCTGCGAGCAGCGGGTGTTACGTTAGGCCCCGGCTGCTGATGCTGGTGTACGGACGCTCGTTCCCTCCTGCTGCCGTACAGGCCTCTTTTCTTCTGGCTAATCTCGACATCCGATTCGTCGGAGCTGAAGCCCAGGACAACCTTACCGGGCGCGCCGTGGCGCTTTTCGCCCAGAACCGGGAGTCCGCCAGGACTCTTGCTGGCGTCCAGGTGCGTGACGTCACCGCCGGGCGGCCTGGCTCCGGATCCCGAAGCTCCCGCCGCGCTGCCGCCGCTGCTGTTGTTGGTGGTGGTGCCGCTGTTTCGCCCTTTGTTCGCCCTGCTTCCTCGCTGCTGCTGGTCCTCACGGAGTTTCTTAAGCTTCTTCAGATACACGGGCCGAGTGTTCTCGGTCACCGGACCTGGGATGAAACCGAGGCGCTTTAACTCTGAGAAAAGCTCCTCGTCGGTTAGCTGCGCGGCCGCCATCTTTGCTCGAAACTCGCACGCAGAGCTCAGCGGGAAGTGACGTATGAGGCGCGAGGCCAGACAACGTTAAAATGAGACTCTTCGCTGGTGTCATGCGGGGCAGCCGACCTGTCTGCGGGAGGCAGGATCAATTATCATCCCGTCTTCGTGTAAATCTGACTCAACTTTTCATCGTACGAGTAAATCCCCCCGTAATCGTTAAATATCTGTAACGTCGATATATTTTATGTGCATTCTGCATATATATCCAAAGGACACAACAATAATACAGATAATGAAATAAACATTCTCCTTTAGCAAATGATAAAATGATGAAATTCATAATTCAAGTGTAAATGCAAGAAACATAGTTCAATAAAACGTTATAATAGTCAAATCCAAATGACTGCAGTTAAATATACAATAATTTACCTAGCAAATTTCACAACAAACGCCCAGAATCACTAAAACAGAGCAGGATATCTGAGACAGGGAGGTTATTGATGAAACTTGGTTTACTTATGAAGTAGGTAAGTATAGGTTAACTAGTTCATACAATAAACATTGATATAACGGTTTATACGACTTCACAGACATACCCCCCACAAAGAAAATATAACTGAACATAATCTTGTACCTAAAACTGCAAACTTTTGGTTGCGAGTTTCATTGTCACTATACTTCATGCTACCTCTGGAAGGGATTGTGGGATGCGGGGAACTGGAGACTTAAAGGAACACTGGGATAGTACAAAATAGTTCTTTATAATATATTACAGCTGTGTCTGACTCTCAGGTGAGTGACGTGTAGCGGATGAGAATGGGCAGCGCAAGGGTCCGACACCTCTGATGTAGCTGTGAAAAACACGGGCTTGGTTTTGTCTGTCAGGTGACGTGGCTGCGGCAGGTAGCCTCCTCGGGCCCTGTCTGTTCCCAGATTCTCGGCCGTCTGGGAGTGTACGAACTCAGTCGTTTCCAAGGGTATGAAGAGGATAGTCAGTGACAGAGGCTCTGGAGGTCATGGGAATATTAAGAGAGCAACCAAGTTTAAGATCAGCTCGTTGTAGGCCTTATTAGGTCTGTAAGCCCAGAGCAGTCATTTAAAAGACATTTTTATTTATTATTGAAGAACTATTTGTCTCGTTCATTTCAGCTCCTCCGACTGAAAGAGTTTGTTTCTGCACCTCACAAGCAACTATTCCGGAACGCATTTTAAAATAAAGCGTTTTATAATTTATTTGCCTTATTTATTTTTATTTGTTACCTTATTATTTGCGGTGATAATGGTTTGACACGGTATAAAAATACCGTTATCCATAAATCAATATAGCAGCATCAAATGTATTTCCAAGTGCAAGTTACTCTGGATAATTAAAACAAATATCTAAACTTAAAAATAAGTATGTGCTCTTTATGCCTAATTATTCATGTTTATTTTTTTGTGATTTACATGGGAAAGTGTGCAACCGAGAAAACAACGCACACGTATTGCCAATATTAAACTCACCACAAGGAGGCTCGTGACAGACTCACAGCAACGTAAGAACTTTCTAAAATCCTCCAGAAGAGCAACAGACCGCCTACATGGTTATTGCCCCGTTGTTATGTGGATTTTAGATATGCGAAAGAACAATGAGGAAAATCCAAGGATGTTTCTGGTCTAAAGCTGGACGAGATCCAAACGCGGTGGGAACGTATTTTAATTTCAAAGCGTTACAACCTGTTCCCCTGGTGCTCATTACTTAAAAATTTCTCCGCGGGAGACTCCAAGCTCCGCGGATCCCAGTATTATATGAAAATAAAGCCATGTATTGAAATTTACATTCTGTGTTTTTGAAAGTCACACGATATAAGTAGACATGTAAAGTAGTAATCTATATTACGATGACTCGTATATTACGATGACTCGAGTTGTTTTTATTCTTGGTTATTACTATTTGTTAGGTTTATTTATTTTGTAATTTATACCATGATCGTACACGTCTGGCAACAATTACATAATCCAGGACAGAAAAGCATTTTTTGCATCTCAGCCACATTTCCATTGCTTGTTAATATACGACAGTAATTGCTATAAATAAAATACTTCTTGCTGCAATTATTTTTGCCTAAAAGGATAAAGTAATAGGAATTATGATTTTATATGCAATTAAATTGTGTCACATCTGTTTTTTTATACATATAGCTCACAGAATTTAGCTGTCAAACACATTCCGAAAAAATGTTTCAGTTGTTGATAGGTTTTCTTAAAGAAAAACAGTATATAAACATAAGATTTAAAGTTTTGTCCTATATTCATAGCTAACAGAATTTATATGTGCATTAAGCGTTGTCTCATTCATTGAAAAATGAGTCACAGCATAACATATTTATTCATTTGTTTCACTTCGCCACCCTGTGGTTGTGTCCGTACTGCAAGGACCCGTACAACAGCGCGCGGCGCACTTGAGGGGTTTCATTCTGTCAGCTTGGTTGGGACCCGACGGAGTGCAGTTAACGGAACCGAACACTAGCAAGACCCTGCGACGGAACCGCTTTCTGTTTATTGCACATGATGGCCACCAACACACCTGCTGTCTGGCTCTTAAAAACGTGCTTTCTTCTTGTTTGGGGGAGTTTTATTACAAATGCTATGCAGGATCAAGGAAGTTTGTACATGTGGATTGACGCCAACCAAGCCAGAATCCTTATTGGTAAATGTTTATCTAAATGCAACTCGATATTTGTTTCATGATTTCTTAAAAAAAAAAAAAACTTAAATTCTGCACAATGCACGTTGTATTTGAATTTGATGAGGATGATTTTATGTGATCTAAAAACTAGATTTGTCGTGTATATATTTTTTGCAGCCTTTTGGCTGGGTTATTTCTTGTATCCGTGAATCATGTTTGAACAGCTTAAGAAGGCAGGCTGTTTCATTCACCAGGTTTTGAAGAAGATATTTTGATTGTGTCAGAGGGTAAAATGGCCCCATTTACTCACGACTTCAGAAGAGCGCAACAGAGGATGCCCGCAATTCCTGTCAATATCAACCACGTGAACTTTACCTGGCAAGCTCCGGGACAGGCAAGAATTTTAATTCACCTTTTTTGGGATACTTTGATTAGCAAACATGTAATATGTCAGGCAAGCATGTAAGGATCTCAGAAGAACCAAAGTGTCAGTAAAAGGACTTGAATAATTGTTATTCCGCTGTATGGAGCCAATAAACAGGATTGGGGACGCACTACTTTATTTTTGTAAAATCGTAGTTGTTGCAAGTGTAAGTCTGTACGTGTGATGTCTGCAGTGACAGTGTTACATGGCGAAGGAGGCTAGTAAAAACGCTGGGATTGTGTATATACCAAATATATAGCATTTAATACATTTAGTATTTCAGATGCTGCTGAATATGTATAGTACAAAGAATTTGACGTTTTTAAAGATTGTGATATCACGTAGCAAGTTTAAAGGCTGCAAATACGTTTCTAACCCTATAACGTTTATTTTCCATCCGAAATTTGACGTGGTCCATTGTAAAGCGCAGTTGAAGATCTCTAACTTTCGACTGAGCTGGCCAGCTTTTCATCTTCATCCAAAACTGCTGGTGTGACTTGTTGAACATCGAGCGAGCGTTTGTGCAGCTGCAGCGCGGGGTAAAAGGTGTCTGAGCTGAGAGCGCAGAATCTGTCCTATCTGTAATATTTTAAATCTCTTCACTTGCGGTATTTTACGGCTTGGTGTTGTAGACACGCCGCCAAGGATCAAAGAGCGATTCTGCCGAGATCCTTCTCCATTTAATGCGTCAAGTCTGTGCCAACCATCTGGTCCATCTGCGCATAGAAAACAATGGTAAAATTCTCAGATGTGTGGCAGAATCCATGCTTTTTAAAGGAGAAGCTTCCTTCTCAGATTGCTTTTCGTATTTGTCTTTCTTTGCTATTACTTCGGTAGTTATTCCATTGACCGCGTTTCGGTATATTATACCCTTGGGCACTTTAATAAAAGACAGTCATAGTTTGCACATAACTGGACAGGTTTGTGTTTTGTTTTTCATTAGACTGTTATTCTGTGAACTGTTGCCATTGATTTTAACGAGCAGAAATGCGCATCACATGTATCCAGAATGTCTGACGTTACAGCGAGGCTGTGGCTCGGTAGTATTGTGCCCTTATATTGATTAAGTTTGAGATGTACGTAATTTAAAAATATACACAATATAATGTATCATTTCAATATACCAAAGACCTAATATATTAAGGCATAACTAAACTCAATCACACACTTGCTCCGATAATCCCACATTTTTCATCGATTTACATGATTTGGCTACTCTTATTTATACCTAGTTACTGCTAGTAGCCTACATTTTATTTGAAAATAATTACAACGGTCATGTATTTTACTAAAGTTATTCAAGTTAGTTACCTCGTAGAGTCACAATAAGTCCAATTATTCAGTAGCCTACTTAGTTAACCTGCTAATTCATTAACTTAATCATATATGTCCAAATTTTACGTTCACGGTCGTATCTTGGCGTGCCTTTACGCAGTAATTATATTTTTCATAGACCACAACTTCAATAATGTGTAAATATAATAAGAATGTGCAATCTTTCGAAATCATGCAAATGCATTAGCTTAAAACGGAGCATATTGAATGGTTATTTTGCTCATGAATTTATTATTAACACAGGTTAAATACACAAACATGTTCATTCTTACATATAAGCGTACAGATTTAGCTGTCTGACACATTCAGGAAAAATGTATCAGTTGTTGATAGGTTTTCTTAAAGAAAAACAATATGGTATTTTCAAATTTTCTTTCGTAATTCAGCGCGTCTTGGCCGGTTGCAATCTTAACGGCAAAGTCTGACTGGGACAGCAAACGTACTCTGCTGCAGGACAGTATTAATCTGAAGCAAGAGCGTTTCACTCGGGCAATTTCATAGTGTTTTATGGAAGGATCTAGCACAAGGCGTGTTATTGCACAGCACTTTGAGAACATAATCTGTAAAAAGCATGCAGTGACGGTGAATTAAAATAGGCCCCCTCTTTTCGGGGTCCTCTTACCCCCACATCAAAGCTAACCGCCAGGGCTTAAGAACAGAAGACCCGAGGTGCAGAGCGTGGCCAAAGTCACCCCGCCGGAGTTTATCCGTATTAATTACCACTGGGCTGCGGGATCAGCGTTACTTTCCAAGCACCGTGTAGCCTGCCCTGTTTTCTTTATCGCGCTTTCACACGGCATCAGATCATCACATTTTCTGGGGGACTCCAGTCGCTGGCGTATGTCCCTCGCTTTCATGTGAGCCCCGTTTTTTATCCCTTAGATTTGCGGTTTTGAAGTATAAAGTAAAGGCTGATTAAAGTGAGGTATGCTGGAAAGGAGCCGAGCGGGTTCCCTTTCACATCACAGGACAGGTTTTTGGGGACTGGGATTGGGGAACAATGAACCGACGCGATTACTAGACGCGTGGTTGTTAAAATTTTAAGGTGAGGATAACTGGCAGATGTGAGATTTTGTTTCTGAGGAGATGGGTTGTTCTGAACTACAGAAATACGGCGGCAGCGCCTTCCTTCACTCTGAGAGAAGTTTTCGTTTTGTTAGGATTTGATGTCTGTTTATTAATCTTAGTAACACAACTGCAATTAAAATTTTTCTAAAATAAAATCTGCCTTTCTATGTATAGTATTTTATATTTCAATTCCTGCACATGGAAATATGTATGTCTACGAAATAGTTGAATAGAAAAAAATTGAAATGCTTTAATCGGAGACACCAGAAGACCTTCTTAGTTTAAATCCTTTATAATGTGTTCATGTTGTTCAAAAGTACCTTCTAATACTGGACATAGCTGGGAGGGGCTGGGTGTAGACCCTCTGTTTTCATCATGCTTCATGATGTATGACCCCCTCCTCCCCCCAAGCCTTGGTGTGAGTCATGGTCGCCAGACTGTGCCATGTGTAGGCTATGTCCTCAGCACCTGCCTTTGAGTCACGGTTACCTGACTGTTATGTGACAGCAGCCCCCCCCCCATGTTACTCTGAGTCATAGTTACCTGACTGTTATGTGACAGCTCCCCCTCCCCCCATGTTACTCTGAGTCACGGTTACCTGACTGTTATGTGACA
>JAODJX010000001.1:14919176-14929223 GCA_026776945.1 Isichthys henryi | reverse complement strand
CCAGCCCATCGCAGGGCACACTCACACACCATTCACTCTCACATGCACACCTACGGGCAATTTAGCAACTCCAAATAGCCTCAGCATGTTTTTGGACTGTGGTGAAACCGGAGTACCCAGAGGAAACCCCACGACGACATGGAGAGAACATGCAAACTCTGCACACATGTGACCCAGGCGGAGATTCGAACCCAGGTCCCAGAGGTGTGAGGTGCTAACCACTGCACCACCATCCCGCCCCCCACCACATTCATACCGTGGAAAAATGATTTGTACTCACTCTCATAAAGCTGGCGATGATCAGAACCCACAGGACACTAAACAGTCTGTAATGACAATCAGCCACATCTCTGTCAAGAGCATAATTACTTCCACAACAATAATAAAAAAGTTAAGATGCCAGCCTATTATATTTCACATTTAAATTCCAAATGAATTGGCAGCGTCCAATAAAAAGTCCAATAACCAATTAGCTCTCTCAGTAGCAGGCTGTGTACAGGCCCAAATTCGTGTGAATTAGAACTATGGTTAAGGTTAGCTTTCATGAGGCCGAAATCAGGTACCAGAGTTTTGCTTCAGTATAAATTATAAATTAAATTATAAATGACCTAAATTTCAGGTCAGAATGAATCAGACTAGGGGGATGAAATTATGTGCTACGCTATTATTAGCCATGATTGGCCAGTTCGTTTTTTAATTAGCTAATCAAACCCAAGGCCTACATTTCAAGAAAAGACCCATAATGCCCAGCTACCAGAATCTGAAGGCTTAGCGATTTTTCACATCAACTCATAATATTGAATCACGTCTCCCTGCAGCATTCATTCATTTTCATCATCTGCCACAGTAACAGACTACAAATGCCAATGCTATCATAAAGAAGGATCTGGAAGGGTACCCGGCTCCCAGCTTGCTGAAATCTCTCTTTGACTGGAAGGTGTAGGCAGTCAGCGCCAGGAACACAGCCGCCGTCAGCACGAAGGCCTGAAACACCACGGCGTACTCGTAGAAGGTCACTGCGGAGCAGAAGCCAGACGTCTGCATAGATCAAACCAGCCAAGCAGTACCACAGCAGGGCTCCTCTCACTCCCATGCTAGAGGGCAGACGTGTGCAGCTAAACTCAACACTAAAGTTACAACTACAGCACAATTTTAAAAAGAATCAGAGCCACCAGGCTACTAAACAGATCATGAAAACCTCCAAGCACCAAGGCCCCGTGAGACCAGCAATGAAGATCTAGACTATGAAATGTACATTTTCACGCTAGCAGAAACTAGGCAGCAGTGGTAAAATTAAGATGTGATTTGGATAACATTACAGGCCACTCCAGATAAGTGTCATTTAACGTAAAGGTGTCAATGCTTAGAAATGTGTAACTTACCAGCAGTAGCAACAGAAATTGCCTCCAGAAGTGTCTAAAACAACAACATTTGTATTTAGAACATGTGGTCCATCCTTCACTGTCATAGTATTTACAGGACGACTAGAAGTGCAACTCACAAATCCAAAGAGCAGATACAAGTTGATAGGGTGCTGGTGCCTGTAGATGGCTAGAGCGAAAATCAGACCCAGTGAGCCAATTGCTGACACCAACACCAAGGAGGGGCTGTGGGAACAACAGATTTCAAAAACTAATAAGGGAAAGCTAAGCTATGTTACATACACATTAATTCTAAGACCATTGCAGTGATGATGGGAAAGGGTATCGTCATTGAACAAAAAAGGCATGTACTAGTCACAGCTGTCTAACGTCACTTTTCAGTAGTGTTGCGTACCGAAATATCGTGCAGATACGGCACTGGTTCCTATACAATCTGTATATATTTGTCCGAATTGCATCACAGATTGTGTATAGTTTAATTTCAAGTTCAATTTTGCATTCTTTAATGTTATCGACCTTTGTGGTTTTTTTTTTTAATTACTGGTTCAGGCACAGTTTAGGCACCATGACCATTTTAAAAGTCCCATTTTAGCAACAGTATCAGAAAAAAAAACAAACAATCCCCAAGCCTACTTTTGAGGAATGCCAGAGCCCTTGACCCAAACATAACATTACGACACAATATGTGCCAGACATTAAAAGGCACACCGGAAAAACACACCATGCGTGAATGAAGTTCTTGATCGTGTCAGAGTACATAAAGAGGGCAGATGTAGCTGTGGTCAGGATTATCTGGATGGAGAGGATGGAGTACACCTTCCGCAGGAAATCTGCCCGGGAGAAGAAACAAACACTGTTATCTGCACAGAACCTTTAGTCATACACTAGTAAACATCGATCCATGTGCCACAACCACTAATGCAATGACCGTGCATCCTGCAGGGGAACCTCATGAATGGGATGCAAATGTACTGCAAGGTGGTCAGTGAAAAACCAGATTCCCCTAACCGCACAGTTCTGAGCTGTTGGGAGGAAGCCAGAAGAATGTGCTGAAAGCATCACTGGAGCAAAACACACGTAAATTCATTCCCATTCCCAAACAGAATCTATGCGGCAGATAACATGGGATTCTGAATTGTCAGTTATTTACTTAGCAGTGCTGCTCAGAGTGTACGCTGACATGGCACAACGGAGCCTAAATAAAACCAAGGAAATACGATTACTCATTTATGTTATACATTTATCCAAAGCGACTTACAGTAGAGGGAAGGGTTAAGTTGTGTGTGCTTGTGTGCTCCCTGGGATTTGAACCAACAACCTTTACATTGTTAATGCAATAGGCTGCTTAAATGACAGGGGGTTGATGCTTCTTAAGTCCATGACTTAAGAATGGGCCACTTCTCCATTGTCATGCATATAAAATGTTCAGTCTTTAAATTCAACTAAAAGATTTCTGCTATCATAAACCGTACATTTATTCTACACGCATCCCTTACAGGACTTCAATGCCCCCTGTACGTTCATGTAATAATTTGACTGAGCAGGGATTTTAGAAAATAAAGACTAACATATTTAAAAAATAACATAAGGATGATGAGAGCAATTTCGCCACTTAAACAGGAATGTTAGTCTGCTAAAGATACCGAAAGCGAAATTTGCTACATTGTTTACTCAGAAAATACTTACAATTTACCAGCGGACTTAAAGCTTGAATTTCACTAATTTATTTAGTAGCACTATGAACTTTCTCTTATGTGTTCAACAAACCTTATTCAGGTAGCCTAATTATCTACCTAGTTGGTCATTTTAAAATGAAGACTTTATCTCACCCATTCGGATCTGCACGCTTGCCGTCGCCACATTTGTGCCATAGTTAAAGTCATCCTCTATGGACGACCGGGGGTATTTTTCCGCACTCATTTTAAACAGGAGAAACCAAGAACATCGAAATTATATTGCGCCAAGGACGCTTGTTTATCTGAGAGCGAGCTGCGTCGGTTACACGTCCAGCTTCGTACTGATCAAAGGAAACCCGGAAGTGCCGTCCTCGGCCACACTTCCGCTTTGGTCACAGAGGCTCACGTGACACGGTGATCACACCACTGATAACCCGGAACATTAAAGTCGGCAATCCTATAGATTTGGTATTTTACTAAAATCATTATTCCGCAGTTTTATTTTTGATTACTAGAATATTAATAATAAGTCATATGCAGGTTGAAGTACATTTTCGAATAGACATTATTTAGGTCCCCCCTGTAGGCCTATTGAGTTGCTGAAATTGTGTCGTAATTTTTGAAGCAGTACTTTTGTGTTGCTTTGCAAGTATTCAGCTTGCGGGTGCTTTTTGGCCAATTCAGTTTGTCTATGCTTATTATACGCCCAGATTCAGATTCTCCCCTAGCTAAAGGCATAACCAGGAAGAGTCATTACTGCCTGTAAACATACTGGCCGCTTTTTTTGATTGGCTGTCTTTGATTAGCTCACGGTTAGTTTTCACTTTCGTTTCAGGAAACCGCATATCTGTCGCAGTTGTCTGAGCTCGAAAATTCGAAATTTGAAAGAAAATGAAGATATATTTGTCCGTCGCTGTGATCTCTTTTGTGTTTTTCACCGCAAACGCAAAAAATTGTAAGTGGATTAATATAAATAAATATTCAGATACTGTAGTTTGTTCGGATTTTAGCTTGTTTCCGCTTATACCGAATTGTTGTCATTGCAGTTAAGGCTTTTAAAATCTAAATATTTAAAAGATTGTATCTAATTTGTGTCATGCGATCAGTTACGATGACACTAATGTTGTGTTAATATTGTAGCGACCAGTATTTCATTCGTTGCTGGTCTGATTTGACTGTATTTTCAATACAACGGATTGCATTACTCGTGCGTGGTCCTGAAGTAAACAATGGATATCTTTAAAGAATTTTTATTTCAAAATTATACAGATTTTAAGTATATACGTACATTTGTAATGCCTTAAGCGGCGCATGGTCTTTCCCATAGATGTCTATATTGGATTTTATCTTCCGTTTACTTAAATTGATATTTACATTAAATATAACTTGAATTTCTAAGTAGATCTTAAGGTTCTAAACTTAATATGTTGGACAACAGGTCACTTAAGCTTGTGATCATATGGAAGTGGTTAGTTATGGTGAGAACTGATTTGGTATCTATAAATCAAAAATTAGGTTTTGTTTTTTTCTCATGGCGGTTTACTGACGCTGTATTTCTTTCCTTTTCCCGCCTTACGTCCAGCTTCCCCAAAGGTTCAGGTGTACACCCATATACCTGGCGATTACGGGATACCCAATACGCTGATATGCCATGTCACCGGCTTCCACCCCCCCGACATTGTCATCACGCTGCTGGAAGACGGCAGAGAGATGAAAAACGCAAAGCAGACCGATTTGGCGTTTGAGAACGGATGGCAGTTCTACCTCACCAAATCTGTTCCTTTCACTCCAGTGAAAGGAAAAATGTACTCCTGCAGTGTCAAGCACATAGGCACCATAAATAACCACCACTGGGGTGAGGCCAAAAAAAATGTCCATGTTTTAGAGAGGGTGACCTGACTGTACGTGTGATATGAGGAATTTATTGTCTTAAACCTCTCCTGACCAAAAATTATAGCTGTGTGTGTGTGCGTATGATGAAATGATGTCCAGTAGTCTTTTCACTACAGTTACAGCACTGCATTTGGCTGCTTTTTACCTTTTGGGATTCGGTTAGATTGTTTTTTATCAAAAGGTAATTTTAAGCATCTTATTTATACAAAATGTTTGTAATATTTTATAGTTATGAACTATAGCTTGATACATACATACTTTATTGATCCCAAAGGAAATTTAGGCATGCAGTAACTCAAATAGAAGCAAACACACACAAAAATAGAATAACTGGATTGCAGAGGTAGAGTGTGTGTCTATGGATGCTGTGGAAATGATCAATACCTTGAAAGGTTGTAAGAATAATAATCATTATGGTTATTCGGTGTCTTTTATATCCATAATCTCTCACCATGGATATAGCTGTAGGTGCTGAAATGGCATTAAAAGTCAACATAACATAACTAACTTCTTTAATCAATATTCTTTTTCAGATCCTGACATGTAACTTGGGAATCAGACAGCAGCAGGTCGGCACAGTGGTTATTGGTTCATTAAAAAGCAACTCGCCTACACCTACGAGTTCATCTCATGTGAAGCCTTCTATTATATTGATGGGACTTTGCAACATCTCACTCATTGCAGGATTATAAAAAAAAATAAAGATGTTATGTTACTCCTTTATAATTTGATTAAATTAAATTAAGAAAATTAGAAGAATCTTTCTTGGAAAAATAAACAGTCGGAGCATGTTAACGTGAGTTTTTCAGCTCCAAAGTTATATTTACCTAAATCTGTGGCTCTCATTTTTATGCCGTACCAAATAACTTCTATATGTGATAGAACCATATTAATGCTACACAGAATCAACATTATTTGGTTGCAAGAAAGTGAAAACTAGTGGAGATATTAATTTTTCAAAATTAAACGTACTTTGTTGAAGTGGTTTATTAATTTCATTACTGTAAAACATTCAGCAACAACCATTTTCATTAATACATATTGCAAATTATCGTTAGGGTTTTTTGGACTTCAACCCTATCCAGTGGGAAAAAAATCACTTGTTGAGGCTTAGAATACACATACAAAGGATGGCAAAACGCTCTGGTTCTGTAACCTATTTGGTGCTGCATAAAAATTGTATTCTCTGAATGTTTCCATGGTGTCAGTCACCCTGATCCTGCATCAAGGAATGCTCAGAAAATGGATTAATAGATGGAAAAATCAGATTGCCAAAGCACCTTCCTAGATATTACGTGCACTTTCATTCACATGAAGTCTCTCACTTGGCAGACCACAGTGATCTCTTTTACTGTAATAGAATTTAATTTAACCTACAAACAACTGGCTACATCCTTCACTTAAAAACTCATTTCTTAAATGAAGCTTTTCATGTATCCATTTAAAATGCTTTTTGTAAAAGAGGTTTAAGACTGGTTGTTGATTTTTCTTGAATTTCTTTTTTTTTTTTAATTCCATGTGCAGGATGCTATACCAGGCTGCAGTGGGAATTACAAAGAAACTTCAGCTTTGACCACTATGTGTAATCGATTAAAGGTGACTAGGCTTTTCCCCTCAGAGTTTGAGTCTCTGCCATGGTTCTATGTGTACAGTTTGCATGTTCTCCCCATATCATGGTGGAGTGTCCTCCTACAGCCCAAAAACATACTCAGCTTAATTGGAGTTATCATATTGCCCATAGGTGTGTGAGTGAATGGTGTGTGAGTGTGTCCTGCGATGGGTCAGTGTCCCATCCTGGGTTTCTCTCTGCCTTGTACCCATTGTCTCGGGGATGGGCTCTGGACCCTCGCAACCTTGAATAGAACAAGCTTACAGAAAACGGATGGAAGCAATTAATATCAGTTGGATGTTGAAATAGTTTTCATATAAGCAGTGGAGGGGTTTCCAACCCCAGTAAAATCACCTGTGTAATTGATTTAACAAATAAGTTCTTCAGCTCACATTTACTCATTTCTGTAATGTTATGTCTTTAACAAGTTTTTACAAAGTTGCAAACTCTGATGTGGAATTTGGATTTCATTTAATTTAGTCATTTATTAATTATGTTATACATTTTGCCTTTAATGGTGGATCATGTAGGATATGGAGAAATTTTTTTAATAAAGCTTATATTATATTAAGGTGTTCTTCCAGGTGTAAACTAATCTCAGATTGTTCGGGGTGGAGGAATATTGCTGTGATTATTGTAATACATCATTAAGATTTTTTGAATAATTGAAACTGAAATATTATGCATTGAAATTTTGAAATTGTATTTTTTTCATTTTTGCTTTTAATGAACCTTCACTTAAAATAAAAATATTTATAATGTTTACGATCTTGAGTCCTCATTTGCAGGGCAGCATGGGAAAAAACCATTAAAGACACCCCAGACTGGACTCCTATTTCAGTTGCCTGATCTGCCTATATAAGGGTGATGGAGAATTGCTACAAACTGGTTTAGTCTCAATATTTAACTTTACAGTCTCAAGTCACTGTGTAGCCAGAATTTTTAAATTCTGATTTTTGTAGTTAAAGCACAAGGGCTGTATATATTTGGAGATGAGGCAACTCTGTTAACCATTGTCACCATTTTTGATGTATATATCAAAGACGTCAGGCTGTACTGCAGCTCTCTGACTGAATATATTTTATATATCTTTCACATGCATGTCTGAAATAGTAGCTCAGTGGTTGGCAAAGTTTCTCATCCCCAGTGTTGTGCGATCAATTCTGCATGGCTCAGAAATCCCCATATTTCACAGTAAATATAATGTTTAATCAAATTGTAACAAACACATCAATAATTTTCATCATTCCCCTATGTGTAAAATGTCTTCCAATGTGTATATTTAATGTGTTTAAATGAACACACTTACCAAAATAACTTTAATACCCATCCATAAACTAGCATGTCTTTCTTAATGTTTGTCCACAATTTTGCAGACATCATGGATTCTACCTTCCTTCCTTATTCCACATTGCAAAAAAAAATTACTAAAAGCACCACCGAAATCACATTGTCTCATTCAGACAATCCAGAATAATGCAATGATCAGGCCCTGCAGTACTCTGTTAACCTCCCACACCCCCATCCCCCTAAGTCGTTGATGGACGGGGGACTTTAAATCAGGGTCCCTTCAGATGCCGTGGCAGGGTTTGACATCGCTCTGGCAGGACAGTACTACGACTTGTTCTGTGCTCCACACAGCCTGAGGACACAGTCAGTACTGAATGCACCTTCATGAGAGACAGCAGCTCCTGTTACTATATGCCCCAGAAGACACTGTCCACTGTTCTGGGCAATCAATGTAGATCAGGGTATATGCAAAAAGGCCACTGGCCTTCTCTGGCCACTGTAAATGCAGTTACTTCCTCATCACCCTAGTGGTGTCGACTGGAACCTCCATTCTCTCCCTGACTTTCCCCACGAACGTAATTTGATAACCCTGCATGTATTCAAATGATCAACCAGGAATACTGGGGCGTCTATACTACTTTACCTTACAATAGCTAACCCTAACCTGAGATACCCTGCGTAAATAGGTGAGACTGACGTAACACTGGCAACAGAAGAGTCTCCATATCTAAACTGCTATAGAGACGCGTTTTCTCATTTTGGAATTAAAGCCTATTCAGTCTCATGGTATAGCAATGTTTCCAGTGATTAATAACTCTTATTTTGATTATCATGAATGTTATTAGTTGATTAGTGATTATATAAAGTAGTATTTGCTTAGTATGCTAAATAAATTAAAAATAACACACTAGTAAAAAGCGTGGACTAATAACTGATAATATATCATGCTGCAAAAGCATATACGCTGTAGAAAGGCTACTGTGGTACAAAATATATAAATGACATTTTTCCCCTTGGTGTTGAACTGGTACTGAGTTAATAATCCCCTGTGTTACAGTAACCTACCCAGCTCCTAAATGCCTTCTCAGCTTCCTGGATGAGATATTAAAATATACAGTATAATCACAATCTATGGTATAAGTTAATCATACAGTCATTCCTAACAAATGCAGCCAGTTAATGTTTTAGGATGCAGACAATCATTTAATCTCATATGCAGGGCTGCAGCACCAAATTTTGCCCCCCAGACAGAGTAATGCTCCCAGGCTCTCCTCCCCCAAGAAAATAATGGTACAGAAAAATATATAGTGTATTTACTAGGTTATTTTTATGATTAGGCTGGTTGGTATGCATTTAAGGTCTTAAACAGCTTTCAATCACTAAGGTAACTGTGCTTTGAATTATATATCATGTTGTTTTGGGGTTAGATTGTAACAGTCTCTGTCTGAATCAGTGAAATTAAATGGGAATTCAAAACAGAAAACAAAAAAGTAAAGTACCATGTAAAAAGCAAGTAAATCACCGCGGCAAGGAGAAATTATGGCAGTGGAATGTATAAAAAAATAAAGGATTGTCTCAGCTTCAAACCTGCTTAACTTACATTCCACTACTAAACTGTAGTGTAGTAGGAACAACTGTCATGTACCTCAAGTAAGCGTCAGCAAAAGGCTTTGAATATGCTGTCTCTAAGGTCAGTAGAGGTGAAATCTTGCCACATTTTACACGCATAACAGAAATCTAAAGGATTGTGAAAGGATTTCAAAGGATTGAAATATATCAAATAAGTGTCAGCAAAAAGTTTGCTGGGTTTTAGACATAGTCCCCCCAGCGCGAAATTAGGTGTGATTTCGTTTAGGTAATATGCATATGCATAACAAAAATGGAAAGGATTGTGCCAGCTTCGGAACTGGTTAAGTACATTGTACTCACCCTCTTTGAATAGAAATACTAAGCCAGATTTCACACATGTAAAATGCACATGATTAACAGAAATGTAAAGGATTCATGTTTCAGTTATAGGTGGCTTTTCACGTCACTAAAGGGCCAGGATAGATGTGAGCCGTCAGGAAACGGCCGGGATAGACGTGAGCCGGCCCGAGATTAACGTACAATCCCGCCTCTAGAGTTGTGACGTTCGCGAACGAACCGATTCTTTTGAACGGCTCATAAACATGAACGATGGGAGCCGAGTCGCGGC
>JAODJX010000001.1:14899022-14910617 GCA_026776945.1 Isichthys henryi | reverse complement strand
ATTGCTTCCGGGATAGGCTCCGGACCCCCCGCGACCCAGTAGGATAAGCGGTTTGGAAAATGGATGGATGGATAACAATGTACTCTCTCAATTGTTTGCCAATATGGTGAAAGGAGGAAGGCGAATAGTGAATGAAGGTGTGAATAATAAACAGAAGTTTTGTTTGTGTGGGAGCACTTCACATTAAAAGTGAATGCATGACTTGAATTGAAATGGTGCTTCACGGTGACCAGAGTTCCTGGGCCGGAGGTGACAATCAGTTTACGTATTTAAAAGCAAACCTTTCCGGCCCATGCATCCCTTGAAGACTTTGCTTGTTTCTGGGTCATGACTGTAATCATCGGTTATGTTGCCTGTTTTTTGAAATTACAGGTCTCTGAATGGTTCCCGCAAAGAGACATTATTTTGCTTGGAATTTTGCACACAAGGCAATAAAAAATTTTATCTCATGTTTTACCACCAATCTTCACTCATAAACTAATATCCGGAACTTAATGTATCATCAGTCTGACGTCTGTCTAGTTCTGGACTTTGGAAAATTTTCAAACGAAGTGTTAAGTTAACGATTTCATATAAAGTTTTTTTTCCTAAGCTTCATGCAGAACTTGAATCAATAATACCATGTAAGGCCGTACGATTTAACAGTGTAAACTAAATAAGCTACAGACTTTGCAAAGCTGCTCAACTCAGCAGAGTCTTCTCTCTTTAAAACTATTAGCTAAGTTCTGTATGGATCTGTGGTCTGTCTAGAAAAACCCTGAACATTGGTCTTCACAGCTTTAAATTTCTTTTTTTTAATCATCGCTATTAAGTTCAGGTTTTGCTGATGTGACTGAGTGCCCCCCTGTGTAGATCCTGTACAAGGAGCTTGGTCTGATGCGATGTGAGGCCACTGTGAAGGCTCTCCAAGCTTGTGGGCTGTTCCACGGGATCCCCACCCTGCCGAAGAATGCCCTACTGGTTTATACGAAACTGAAGCAAGATTGCTACAGGAATGGCAGCACCTATGTGAATCTGGAGGACCTCAAAGAAGACAGGCCAGAGGATGAGCACAGAGAGGCAGTCTTTTTTCTCAGGAACCAGGGTGTAGTTGTGGTAACCATGAAGACACGTGTGGCTCTGAGGAAGCTATACACCTATGAGACAGGCATCGCCAACTGCCTGGAGCAGCTGCTGTCTAGGTCTCCATATCGCATTGATCTGGATGCCAAAGAAGTCCTTCAAAAGAGTATCGGTACAAATGGCAAACAGATGGATCTTGACCCAGACCAGGTTGAAGCTGCCAAGAAGATCTGTGCCAACCCTATAACCATCATCAGTGGGAAGGGAGGCTCTGGAAAAACCACAGTTGTCTGCCAGGTTTTGAAGGCAGCCATGGAGCAGGGCCTGCGTGCCAAGGAGGAAGTGAAGAATGCCCCTCGGGATTTTGAAACCATCGCAGAAGCACCACAGGAACCCATCAGTGATAAGAAGGAGGTCCTTCTTACCGCACCTACTGGACGGGCAGCTGCCTTGTTGACCAAGAAGACCGAGTTCAAAGCATACACACTACATCAGGTAAGGTGCGTTTTTGCACCTGTTTTAACATCTCCATGCTTCTCGATCCACCTTCCCCTCTTACCGCAGCACAAAGTCATCTGCTGCTGAGATCAGTTTTAGAACAATGGCCAAGACCCCCATGGTTGAAAATTATTTTTGGTTGTGACTTACGTGGACCGTTTATACACTTTTGTTGACTCACTGAAGGTTGTTCCCAGGTATTGTGGAGTTTTATGAATGAGGAGAAGGATGACAGTGGGGCCCCAAAGAAGTGGAAGTTTTCCTCCGTGCGAGTGTTTGTGGTGGATGAGGGTAGCCTCATGTGTGTACAGATCTTCTACTCCATCCTCACGATGCTGACAAAGTATGGCCAGCTCCAGAAGATCATCATTCTGGGTGAGTTACCAGTCGTGACTGGACATACACCTTCACAACTGTGGGGTTGGACTGTTATTATGAGCTGTTGTGTTGAAGTTATATCTACTCTGCTTTGATCACTTTGGTTGCTATTTTGGTTTAAAACAAAATGAAGGGAACCCAGCCCAAAGTCACATTCCTCCCATTCTATTCTATTTTTTTTTTTAATTTTGTCTACAAATGTTGTCTTTGTAGGAGACTTCAGACAATTGCCCAGCATCAGACCAGGGAACGTGCTATCTGACCTGTTCAACAGCGTGCTCCGTGTCCATTGGGCCACAGAGATGAAAACAAACCATCGGGCCGAGTCAGAGCTGATAGTGAAGAATGCCGAACTGTGAGTCTCTCTCTAACACATTCACATGTAGACATCAGACACGTGTTATGCAGCTCTACTGAAATCAGGGGACACATATGAGCAGAACATCTAAGCTGAATCCCAATGATGCAAAATGTAATCACTATACCAAGATTGTGATTGTGCACTTTGCATGTATTGGGTTTTAGAATCTGCTGCAGGATAAACTGTCAGCTCATAGTCAGTGCTGCACTCCAGGCTACACAATGTTACGAAATGGAAACCGTTTGCTTGGAAAGACTTCATTCTTGCTTATAGCAGCACAGTGAGATGGGTGACAGCTCCTGCAAAATGTTGACGATGAAGCGTTTATATCTCCAGCAAAACCTGAAGCAAGAGTTGCCTGCTTACTTCTGATTTCAAGGATTTCTTAGTGTACAAAAGCATAGGTGGAGCTGTATGCTTCCCTGCCATTACCACCAACACCGATATCAAACTGAAATACAGCCCACTGGGTGCTGAGCCGCAGTTAAAGGATGTGTATCGGCTTGGGAGAAGGCTTCCTTCCTTAGCTGGATTCCTTTCTCTACCCAGAATCTCTAAGAGGTGTTGTGACCTGCAATGGGATGCCACCGTGGACATGACCTCCACTTTCACCCCTCCCCCCCCCAGCAGCCATTTCATTGCTGTTCTTCTTCCACAATACAAAAGAAAGCACCCTTCACAGCAGCAGCAGCCTGGCAGTGCTACTCCAAGCTTGTGTGAGTGTGAATACTTACACCTAATTAACTGGCATAACTACCGTGCTCCAGAGTTCACTTGTCAGAATGTGAACTCAGAGTTTATCGTCCCCTGTTGTAGTGGGATAGCTTATTATGGGAGATTGGGAGATTGTATCTAACAATTATTGGTGCACAGAGACTTAATACCGAAACAATATATTTAATGGTATGTTTATGAAGTATTTTCCTCGACACTTGTTGCCTTAATGAACCTATAAACTGTCTAAGTTCCTTGAGGAGAATCAGACCATTTAGCTTTTGCCGCCATTTAGCTGGGGAGTACAGATAGCAGTGGAAGAGAATGGTCCTGAGAAATTGGGACGAAGTTTGACGTCACGTTACTTTACCTTGTGTCCGTGTGTGATAAAAGGACCCTAACAGCTTTTCTTATCCACTATTTTATGTAGCCTATTTCACGCACCTAAAAAAAGCGGTCACCGAGCTGCTGAAATCTGGCCCAGGGTTGGAGACTGACAAGTCCTCACAGTTCATTGCATTCTCAAGGTAGGACTATTTGCCAAAAATTAATCATCATGGAGAGAGTTCTGCAACTATTACACAAAGCTCAGATGTAATAATTTTACTTGATTTTTTATTTTTGTCATGCAATCTAAGTTGATTATTCTCCATTGCAGGAGGGAGTGTGCACTTATCAATGAGCTGTGCTGGGATTATAAACATCGTACCGGGTCAGCCTGCATGATGTGCGATATTAATATCGACATTATATGTTATGTGTATGCAATTGTCTCCATGCAAGGACCTAGTCAGCTAAGTTGAGGCCATCAATAAGTTTTGCCTTTTTTACTCTGTCATAGGAAACCACACCTATTAAGCTTTGTAATGTCAATGACTGTCCATATTTAAGATCATGTAGTGTGTGTGTGTGTATGTATGTGTGTAAATATATATATATATATACACACACACACACACACACACACACACACAGTACTGTGCAAAAGTCTTAGGCACTCAAAAGAAATGTTTACAGCTATTTATCTGGGTAGTAAGGGCACATTTTCGTAGAACAAAAAAATATAAATTTATATAAGAACATATGAAAATTACGAGTAATACAATAAAAACTGGCAAAAATGGGTTTGAAAAAATCCACCTTTTGGTGAAGCAGCTTCATGTCACACTGAAAAATTGAGAAAAATCCAACCTTTCATTAAGATTAATTTATTCCAAGAAAAATCCTTCATCAAGAAATAATTATCTTTAACAAAAACATCATCAACATGATTACTGGCACCCCTGGAAATTATTGTGAACCCAATGTAACTGTTTCCCCTGTAAATTGTACATCTTTGAGTTGAGTGGAGTGAATATAGGAACCTTCAAGCTATAATCCATGACTTCCAAGGATACAAACATGAGGTGACACAGCCCAAATTCCCTTAGTTATCCATCAACATGGGAAAGATAAGAGACACACAGACCAAATGAGGGAGAAGTGTGCTGACCTTCAAGTCAGGGAATGGGTATTAAAAAATAGCTACTCACCTCAAAATTCCCATTTCTACTGTTAGGGCAATAATAAAAAAAAGTGCACAACAACTGGAACTGTTACAAACCTGCATCAAAGAGGACCCAAGTTTATTTTTCCTCCACGTACAGTGAGGATGGCAAAAAAAAATCCTCAAGGATGACTTGGTGAATTACAAGACCAAGTAAAATCTAGAGGTTACCACATCTCTGAAAAAGCTATCAGATTTCACGCTAACAGATTATTTGGAAGGTATGCCAGAAAAGCTTTTTTTGTCAGTTAACCACAAACATAAGCACCTGGGGTCTCATTTATAACCGTTGCGTACGCACAAAATGGAACCTAAAAGATGCGTACGCCACTTTCTACGCAAATATTGCGATCTATAGAAACAAACTTGATGGCAGAATGTGCGCATATGTACGCCAACTCTGACTCATGCATGCGAACATTTTGGAGAAAAAAATACAACCGCGAAAGAAGAGGGTGAGCAAAAACGTGAGTGGCATCAGTACATAAATAATAATTCCTTGTGCTAGTGAGTCATACACCGTGCATTTAATTTCACTTATTCAGTCACAAATTTATAATAGTGAATAAATATACAAGTAAAATATATAATCCGACTGAAATCTTAACTTAAACTGCACTTTTAATCTATGCGCCACAGCTGTTGAGATGTAAGTGGATAAGTGGTGGTCGTAATTATCACAATCATTTGGACATGGTGTGAAACAATCAGTGTGATTGCTGAAAACACATAGATACCGCGATCACGTTAGTGTACAACATAACATAAGGAAGCACTGGCATTGTTAGAAGATTATGAGTTTATCAGGTTTTCATTGGAGGCTTAAATATGCATGAGGTGATTTGCATTCACCATGTATGGGTGAACGGGGGGTTGTAGAGGGCGGAATATGGGGCAAATCCTGGTGCGTATAATCCCAGGTGGAGTGCGATTCATAAAGCGCATATATTTTGCAGGTGTGCGTGTGCATGTTTTTATAAATCTGACTTTTGCGTACGTCATTTTCGCCTTTTGAGCGCACGTACATTTTTAGTATGAGTTCTACGCAAAGTTTTATAAATGAGACCCCTGGAGTTTGCGAAACACTACTACAACTTTGACTGGAACCAAATTCAATGGCCTGATGAAACAAAAATGGAGCTTTTTGGCAATAAACATAAGGTGGGTTTGGCGTAAAAAGAAGGATGGTTATAATGAAATAAACCTTATTCCAAATGGAAAATATAGCGGAGGTTCTGTGATGTTGGGCTGTTTTTCTTTCAAAGACCCCGGAAACCTCCTTAGGGTACATGGCATTACGGACTCCATGAAATACCTGGATATTTTATATAAAAATTTGGCCGTCATTGGATCTTCCAGCAGGATGGTGATCCTAATCATATGTCCAAATCAACACAAAAATGGTTTGCTGACCGCAGAATCAAGCTTCTGCCATGGCCACCTCAGTCCCCTGACCTGAACCCCACTGAAAACATGTGGGCTGAGCTGAAGAGAAGAGTGCACAAGAGATGGCTTAAGACCGTGGATGATCAGTAGAGATTCTGGACTGGACTCTGATGCCTTACTTGTTATTCTTATATAAAATGCTATAGGAGACTCAGTGCTGTTAAACTGGCAAAGGGAGGTTGTACAAAGTATTAAAAGCTGGGGAGCCAATAATCATGGGACATGTCCATCCATCCATTTTCCAAACTGCTTATCATCTGGGTCGCCTGAAGCCTATCCTGGCAAATGGGAAACGATCCAGGATAGGGGGCCAGCCCATCACAGGGCAAACTTATAACTTAGTAACTCAAATTAACTTTAGTCACCATGTATGGGTGAACGGGGGGTTGTAGAGGGCGGAATATGGGGCAAATCTTTGTCTTTGGACTGTGGGGGGAAACTGGAGTACCTGGAGAAAACCCCACAACAACATGGGGAGAACATGCGACCTCCACACGCATGTAACCTAGAGACTGAAACCTGAGTCCCAGAGGTGTGTGGCAACAGTGCACCACCATGTCACCCACTGCGGCACGTGTGCCTAAAGATAAACAAATCCTTCATCAAGAAATAATCTTTCAATAAATTTATTTTAAAGAAAGGTTGGAATTTTCTCAATTTTTCAGTGTGACACGAAGCTGTTTTTTTCTAACCCTTTTTACAAATCTTAACAAGGGGTGCCAATAATTGCGGAGGGCGCTGTATATTTGGCTATAGCTTTTTTAGGTAAATTATGACCATAAAAATGGCCTTCATTCTGTGTCAAACGTTACAGAAACTATGGATCAGCTCCACATCTTCCAGTACACTTAACTATATTTAGATTTCCAGAGTTTCTTAGCTGGCGGGAAGCTGTCTTATTGCAGGTCCGTTGGGGTCAATTGGTTTGTTTTGTATTGCAGAAGCCACAAGCAGAAACCAGAGTTTAGGCAAGGTGACAAAGTGTGCTGTACAAAGAATGGCTCCGTTACAGACCTAGAGTCGGGGAAAGAGTGGGACCAGCTCAGCTGCAGAGGATCCGATACAGAGGATGACACTGAAGGTTACAATGGAAAGGAGAATGTCAAGAAGCGACTCTGCAATGGACAGATCTTCTTCATCAACGACGTGGGGCTGCTTGTCGCTTTCTTCTTGTAGTGAACCATGTGCTGAAGGATTCCGTTGACTGCAGTACAGCAGCCTATGGTAGTTGTACACTCATTCTGCTCGTGTGAGGTGAGCTGTTCCCCAATCTTCTCCCACTCCTACTGCAGGATGTGACGGTCGTGGAGGCTGCAGCACGGGGCAAGAGACGGTACCTAACTCTGGACGACAACGATGGCTGTATCTTTACCGTGCTTTTTAAGGAGCTGCAGAAAGAGTGCAAGATCCAGCACGCCTGGGCCAGAACCATCCACACCTTCCAGGTCTGTATCCTACACTACACTAAATCCATCTGCACTTTCTATAAACGTCTAAACACCAAGTTGGACCATCAGCCAGAATGATGCTAAGCTGCTAACATGTTTTATTTACTTGATTAAAAGGATTAAGGAAGGCAAACATAGTCTATTTTTTTCTGTAATAATGCATCTGATCTGGCCCGATAATGTCCCATCCACTTAAGTAGCTAATGGTTTTACGTGATATTTTATTAATGATTTTTAAGTAGACCTAGTGCTTACAGGATCAAAATTTATTCAGGCCGCCTGATGGAGAAAGTTGATTTAGTAGAGAAATGCAAATAAATATGACAATTAAAAATGAATTCCCGAATAACATTAAACAGACAATTAACTCCGAACTCACAAAGTAACCTCTTGAGAAAATAAACCATCAATGAAATGAAAGTTCTATATACGAAACCAACAGTGAGCACTGCAAGTTGTATTGTGAGTTTGGTGTATTATACGCTGAAAATCACTGATAAATGTAAATAAAATCCAGACAAAAGAGAACGAAGTGCCTTTGTACAGTAATGTGTCCCCTGCAATGAGACCCCTGAAGATATCAGGGCAATTCTTTCATCAGAACAATAATTGCACATTTTAAACAGTCATCATTAGCCAGCTTCAAGGGATTTTACTACATACGAAACCGCATGCAACATTTCCCTTATCTCAAAGCTTTGTCATTGACCGTTCAGGTTAAGGTGGCGAACACTTTCCATTAATGCCTCAAAATTAAGTTGTTTAGAAAGAAAAGTACATAAAGCGATTATGTGCCAAGCAAATAGCTGTAGTGTTTCGGTGGTTTACCTGAGGTTGGGGACTTAAACTGAAGGTGTTATAGAACCAGGTGTTTAGAGCAAGGGCTTAGAATGAGAAGAAGGCTGGCCGCCTTCTTCATGGTGGTGACGATTCTGAATGCACTGCTTTGTGACACGTTGAGCGCATAGGAGATCAGCGCAAATAAAGACTTCTCTTACTGATTAAGCATTACCAGCTAATGCCACTGAATTCCCCTAATCCATGTTCTCATCTCTTAGGGGTCAGAAGCTGAGACTGTCGTGTACATCCTGGGATCGGGGTGGTATCAGGACTGGAGGCACATATACACGGCCGTGACACGAGGGCGAAAGCGCGTCTATGTGCTGATGCGCAAGGACAGCCTGGAAAATGCCATCAAAAGAAGGGTCACCAAGCGTAAAACTCAGCTGGAAGGTCTGGTGAAGCAAGTGATGGCCAGAATGGTGCCCGCCCACCCAGCCAGGACCAGCTGCAGCAGCTGGCAGCAATCATCCGGATGACGACTAAGATGGCAACAAGACCACAGCCAAACGGCCCAAGGTTAGTGGGCGATGGTGATGATATCAGCTGGCCTGTAAGAACTGGCGCTCCCTCACCATTAACCGATATATAACCCCTTTATGGTTTGCTTATGCAAATGCTGTAAACATCCCCCCCCACACACAGATGGAGGCCCAAGAGTAGAGTCTCCCTCTCCCATGGTGCCTGTTCCACAATCTACTCCTGAAGGACGTCTCCACTGCCTCCACCAGTCATGCGTCACTGCGACCGCTACGGCATCGCCCCTCCCACGAAACACTGCATGCGACAGCGACCAGCCGTCCAGCCCTGACACACATCAGCTTTTACGCATTATGTATTCTCATTAACTATTTTACTAACCAAGTAGGTAATAATCAAATCACCCCAGTGCTGTATTTCGATCTGAATCAAAGACCTACACTGGACAAATAGATGCACTTTTTAATCACAGTGAACATTTTAACACGCTAACAATCCCACAGTGTGAGCCAAGGTATCCAGCTCGTGCAGCAGCCTTCAGTCGGCTATAGAGGGAAACTTGATCACTTCTGCCTCAGCAGCAGCCACTCTGCTATCGTTTATTGTCTTTCTCCATACAAAGGTTTACAACTGTGGAATTCTCAAAGTCATACATAGACGATAAATATCATGCTACCAAAGTATTAAATTTGTACAAAAATACTTTACAGTTTATAATACTCGTTCAATAAAAATAAAAATACAGTATTTCAGGGACTTTAATGTGAACGTTTACTTGCAGTGTGTGTATGTGTGGTGCGAGATTTCATTGGCAGTGCTAATTTCTAGGTGAATACATGGAGTTAAAAACATCTGAGAATTAACTCAAAGGCCTGGATGTCTGTGGGAAAAGCAGGTAAGTGAGATTAATCTGAAAATGATGAGTTGTAAGGATCTGGAAATACACAGAGGTGTGTTTCCACCAGACAAACAGGGATGCTGAGCATGGCTGATAGGATACAAAATGAAAATAGTAAAAAGATGATGTAAAGGCCTGTTTTTAGAGAGTAATCATGCCTAAATTATGTCACATCCCCTGTGTACTATTGACTAACAGAGGCCACACTAGATGTTTATATGTGACACATGGAAAACAGTGAAGATCGAAGGGTCCTCTCAATCGGGAGGTACGCTTCGGTGAACAAGACTGCAACGTGTATCGCGCAACTGCTGCGTGTGTGAAATTGAGTAGACAGAATGTGAGCACTGACCACAAGGGTAACATCACAGCCACTAATTTACAGACACAGGTAGTGGATTTCTGTTATAAGCAGCCTTTAAAAGTTTCTGTATATAGTCACTGCCACACTAAGTGAAAGAAATATGAAGCTATTCTGGACCGACGCAGTGGTGAGTCACCAAATTGGGAGCTCTGGAGAAACACAAGTGCTCTTACACATCTAGTGATAACTTTTTTTGGGGGGGGGGCATGGGGGACTCTTCAAGAAAACAGGTAAACATACAAAACATTCCTCTTTTGCCAGTTTCACATAAATAAATTCATATTCACTTAGGAATAAAAAGCACATTTTCACTTTTTTAAAATCATGCTCTTTTTTTTTTACTTGAAGAGTGGATTCATTTAAATGAAGTTTTTTTCTCCCCCCCCCCCTTGCTTTTTTATTTCATGTCTGGAAAGTTAATTGGGGTCACCACAAATTACAAACAGTTTTCAGACAACTAACATGTATACAGATTAAAAGGGTTTCTGTAGCCTCCAGGGGAGCAACGCAGCCATCTTTGTACAAAGGGGGGGACACCGGTGTGACTTCGGGTGCCCATTGGCCAGAACATGCCATTAAAGCGTTTTATATGTGCTTCCATATAATCGCAGGCATTTAGCCTCCTGGATAGCAGTGAAGGTTGAATAAGTTTGCATATGATACCCAGGGCGTTCTGAACACTGGCATTTTTTTTTTGGTGTGAACAGCAAGCAGCAGTTTGCCGTCTCCAGCTGTCCTTAGGTAAAGGACAGGTCCTTAGGTCTACTCAACTTACAGGACGGGGAAATGAGCCGTACGAGGTGAGTTACACGTCTACCGTGAGGCATATGGATGATCACCGGAGGTGCAGTATCTGCCCCTGAAATGCCCTTATTGCACGCATGCAAAGCTAAGGTCTGGAAGTTCTGGTTTTGGGGGAAGGGGGGGGGGTCAGGCAAACACATCTAATCGTCTCACTTGGTAGTCATACAGCAACTCACACAAGCTCTCCAGATTGCTCTGTCGCATAAATGTTCTTTCTGTATTAATATGCATCTATTCATAAAAATAGATCTATGTTCAAATTTAGGATAAGGTGCTTTATTACTGCTGCCTAGTATTTTCCTATATCAGAATTTTGTGGAGAGCCACAACCACGAAACCCCTATGGCTTTGCCAGACAGACGCAGACAGCAGTGTCTGGAGAGCTCACATGATTAGATTGATTTGGTACTTGGAAATCCAAGGTATTGTTCCATCCCTGATTAGTTGACCTATTCAAATGGGAAATAGTGTTATGTGGCCTCATGCATTCTGCTGAAACCCAGAAATGAAAACACTGGGCCAGTCTGGTCTTTTTGAAGAACACTAACTAATACAGATGTTCCAGTTTCCCCCATGTAGTCCTTCTTGGAGAACGATTCAGACACTGAAACCACTTGAGGAAATGTATTTACAGTTTTTTTTGGGGGGGGGGGGTTTATCACAAAATAAAAATAAATATTGGCGACAGCAGACTACTATTTGGTGCATGGGGCAGTCTGTGTTTTTTGTTCATTTGAGTAAGGAGAGACTGGACAC
>JAODJX010000001.1:14876830-14898922 GCA_026776945.1 Isichthys henryi | reverse complement strand
CTTCCGGGATAGGCTCCGGACCCCCCGCGACCCAGTAGGATAAGCGGTTTGGAAAATGGATGGATGGATGGATTTCAAGTTACCTTGTCAGGAAACTCCAGCCCAGGGTTCTCCAACCTGTGATGCGGTTTGTGGCCTTTTAGTGCCACAATGGAAAAGCACCAAAAGAGCCAACAAACCCCCCCCCATCTATGGCCCGATTAAAGACAGCTGCAGCAGGGCGGTGCCTGGAAGGCCATTGTTTCAAATCCCACATCTACTGCCCTGGTCACCTTAGGACAGCTTAATCCCTGAAAAGGCGACCTCATCCAAGTTCTGCTCTCCCGTTTCCTCAACACAGTCCTCCATGCCTCCGTCCGCACAGGATGTGTGCCGGCCGTGTAAAACGCACCGTTTCGATGCCCATGGCCCTCATCTGGTCAGCTCTCTTCTCCGTGATGGACAGAAACTTCTTCGGGTCTGAGAGGGCATCCACGATCTCTAGAAGGAAAAATGGGTTCACAGCCTTGCTTAATTATGCTGTATACAGCGATCATCGGGAGATGAAACAATAAGCATTAATAAGCATTAATAAGCATTAGACACCAAAATGGCAGATCAGGGGGGCGATCAGGAACCTGGATGGTTCACCATAATCCATCAGACTGAATAACACATGGACTGTAAATACGCAGCCTCATTCATTAAAGCGTCACCATACAGTCAAATAAAAACTGAATGTAAGAGCAGATGCACAGCCTCGAGCCAGAGAAGGAAAGATTATTTTTCATGGGGGGAGGAGAACCCAAACATGGCGGACTCTTTGGATTGTGAAGGATCACTCCAGCCTGAGCGTGTCCTGAAGATGTCCAAACGTAAGGGGGGGGGGGGGCACTCTACGGCTCACCTCCAAATCCGTCTGGCACGTACGTCTTGAGCACGATGTTGCAGAAGATGGTGGGCAGGGAGAGCGGCTTGTTGCCCTCATTCCGCAGCGAAATGTGCCGGTAGCCAGCCTGCAGCCCGTCCAGCGGCAGGATCCGCTGCCCGATCAGCTTGTTGTTGTCGTCGTAGACGGCGATCCGGAGTACTGCCAGATCTGGCAGGATCACCTGGCCGGGTAACGCACAGCTGTGAGGGGGAGGGGGTGACTGCTCCGAGCGTTCGGCTAATTATTGATTAAAAGGCGGCAACGCAGAGAACAAAACGTGATCCTCTGGATGTGATGGCCTAGTGATGCGTTTCTAACATAAGATGGTAGGTAGTGCTGAGTCTGAACCTCCAAGCATTTGACATCCGTCAGCACAGCTGGTCTACAGCAGCTAAATGCGACTATCAATGTGTCATGATTATTATATACTTAATATTAGTAATATTAATATGTGATTAGTGAGGCAGCATGGCAACTTGGCGTAACTCTGTGGCTTCCAACCTGGGAAGTTCAAATCCCACCCTCACTCATTGTGTGTGGAGTTTGCAGAGGGGTTAATTGGCATCTGTATTGTCCAAGACAAATGGATATGTACACTGATGGGCTGGGGTCCCATTCAGGGGGTTACCCCAGCCCTGGGTAGCCGGAGATTGGGTCCAGATGACTGTATGACTTTGCCCAAAATAAGCCGCCGAACGGACGTGTGGAATGTTTTATGGATATTCATATATTAATATCAGATATATGGAAGAAAAAAAACAAGCTTGATAACAATTGGTAAGGAGTGAGAGCGATACAATGTAGGTGTGATAAAATAAAAATGCGTGTGAACACAGGAGATTGAAATACTGCAGGCCCAGCAAAAAGGGGAAAAAAGGAACACGGTGAACGAGAAAACAAAGTGCTGGTGAGGTGTGACAGTCCGTGGGGTCCCAGGAGAGGCAGCGGCGGGCGGGCGGGCGCACGGTGATGGGGGCAGTTCAAGGAGCAGCGCGGCATGAAGGAGAGCCGCGTCAGCGCTGATTTATACCCTGCGACGGAGGCTGCGGATTTTCCTGCTCTCAGCACCCCCCCACCACCACATCCAGAGGGACCTACCTGCAGCCGCGGGCGATCGGGGGTGAGAACGACCCTGCGCCAAAACAGCGGCAGCCACCAACCCGACCCGAGGACTGCTGACTGCGGCATTCGCCGTGACATGACTTATGGGCCGGGCCGAGCTTTGCTGGCCTCCCGACATCTCCGTGTCGTCACCCCCCCCCCCCACTCGAGGCGTGACCTCAGACTGACCTTCCGGAATACGAACGCCTCTTCGTTATATGCCGGGTTCAGCCCGTTGTTCATCACCATCCGGGTCCGGAACTCCTTGCGGATGGTGTCTGTGGGAAGGCCGTACATGTCCACCTCCACGTAGGAGCCGATCTTCTTGTCAGACAAGAAGAGGCCTGAAAACACCTGGGAGGGAGTGACACGGAGGAACTGGTGAGGCGCGGGCATGAGCTCCAATGTAGCTGTGGGATCAGAGACTCGACATTTTGTCCAACCTGAACACTGCAGTGGGCGGCGATGACGCCATCCACCGGCGTCTCGGAGAACGGGTCGAACATGCGGTCGGAGCGCCGCATGAAGTCCGGCTTCAGCAGGTACCTGAGCGAGGAGGAGAGCCGGCATGCGGTCAGCACGCCTTACCGTGAACAGGAACGACACACCGACACAGCGCGACTGGGAAGGGCAGCATGCTGGCACAGTGAGACTGGGAAGGGCAGCATGCTGGCACAGCGCGAACATTAACAACTACAGTCCAGTGTGAAGTTTATCACGGGAGGGATAGAGGGACAGAGATACGTAAAGACAGAGTGACAGGCACTTCATTAATCCCCAGAGAAAGATTTTGTGGGAAATGAATAATGCAGAATGTGTGATGTGCATTTTCATTATTGTGTTAATGTCGTGTGACATGGGGAGGCTCCACCATGACGACATTTAACGGCTCCGTACCACATTAAACATCAGCTGGGGGGAACTTGTGGATCCCCCTGCCTGCAGGCTGCAGTTTCTGGGATGAGTCACTCTTTCATGCTCAGAGGACTTACTCATGCATTTCATGCCACAACCATGACTGTTTTTCTTGCATTGACCCCTGGTGGACATGACCTTTAATCCTCCGGACAGACATAAGCTATGCATGCGAGTATACGCCCAGGTATTACATCGCATCACTCCTTACGGTGTTACCTTAATACACAGGTAGGGGGTAGCAGCGACACTCACCCAAAAGAGCCATTATACTCGAACTTCCCCTGGTTCAGCTGCATGGCTAAATCTGTGGGAGAGAGAGAGGCTCTGATGAAGGGGCACAACTACGCAACCCGAGGCCAGGCCAGCGTGCCCCAGGATCCTCCGGGCCCCACACAGTGGCTGTGAGAACGATCTGCAAAGACTGGTATCCTTGTCCAAATGGGAGTCCCTTGTGGCTTTCCGTTGCCCTGGGTAACCCTTGGAAGGGATCATCGCTTTCCACACTCTGCTGCTTGCATGTCTGGCCTGCTCCCAGATCAGGCTCCATCTCTGTGTACGAAGTGTAACCCTAACCCCCCGACAGGATGCCATGTCCCCCCCCCCTCACATATGTTCTCAGCAGAATGCTGGGGGGCGCTATAGCCTTGGCCTGTCTGCACACTCGGGGGCTGGGGGGGCGGCGGGGGGGTGTGTGTGACAGGGCGATGACACGTGGCCCCCCCCTCACCTGGGGTCTGGTAGTTCAGGGACACCATCTGGCAGCCGGCGTTCCAGAAGATCTGAGGCATGTAATTACTGGAGTCCACGCGGCCACCTTTGGGGTAAATCCGACTCATCTGCCGCTTGTTATAGCTGCGCGTCTTGTTCAGGAAAACTTGGTTGGGTGGGGCGGGGGGGGGGACAACAGCATCTGAGGCAGTCCATCCACGGGGAAGCGGGGAAAGGCCAAAATTTTTCAACCCCAAATTGAACAGGAAGGGAGACAGACAGGGTGAACAGAAGAATGGGCCAAGTCCTCCCCAAATGTTCAGGATACTTGACGAACTCGATGGCGTTGGTCTTCAGGTAACCCAAACCCACTGACTCATTGAAGGAGGACATGTTGTGGTAGATGTTCCTTTCTGGAAAGAGTAAGATATTGCAGAGGGGGCTTTAAACACACAGACGCACATGCAGAATGCTGCCTTTTTCCCCTATGCTGCCTGGTGCCACTATTGCCTCCAGAGGACACACCCCCTGGACCTTGCAAAGACAGATGGATGATTTAAGATATTGTTGGGGGGTAAAGACCACACAAAATGAGGAAAAAAATCAAAAGCCTTTGGACAGTAAACTGATTTTTTTTTTTTTTTAAATACCTACTTAAAAAATACAAAATACTGAGCAATAACTGTATGTTTCCTACATTTTACCCATCTGTCCTTCTACTGATTGAATAAAACCAGTCAGCTAGAGGGCTGAAGTGACTTTCAAATGCCAGAGATGACTGACAGCTCATCACCCAGTGCCTCATAAATCGGAGAGTGACCTCAAGTGACCGTCATAAAGAATGGGAAACATTAAGTCGTGTGAAGGCTGTGCGAGGACAAGTTCATATCAGGCAGGCTGGAGTTTGCAAAAAAAAAAAAAAAAAGGGTATATTTTACACAGGTTCATGAGGAATGAGTGAAACTGAAAATTTTGCTGTTGTCTCTTAATTATTTAAGAAGAAAATCACTAGTGTGTCAGCTTCCGTTTGTATTAGTGAAAAGTAGTCTGTCATTATGCTGCTGAGATGTTACTTAAACATTAAAACCAGACCTCACCTTAAAAACTAACACAAGAAATATACATACAGACACAGACATATACACACACTATCAGGAGTCTAAATATATAACTATGCACACAGCTTTTCACTAATGTGTGTGACAGAAGCCGTAGAGCATCCAGTTTTCTCAGCCGACTGCCCAACGCTGCCCCCTGGCAGCAGGCTGAGGAAGTTCTCAGTAAGTAAACGGCCTTTGGCTGGCTCACGGCCCTTGAGGCCTCCTGGCACTATCATCACATTTACATTTATTTTATTTTGCAAAAGCTTTTGTCCAAAGTTACGTATAAGTGAGGCAAATACAAACATACAGCTGTCAGGGACTCGGCATAAGTGCAGCTAGGCTGAGCTTCCAGTGAAGGTCCAGGTAACAATGTCAGCAGTACAAGAGCAAGATCTACACATCTTCCAAACAAAGCAGGAAGCTAACAGGAGGAATATTCAGTGAGTAGAGGAGCATTCAGGGAACATGGACTGGTATCAGGTCAGGAAAGCTGCACCTGGAACAGATGGGTCTTGAGGTGTTTCTTGAGGTTGGGAGAATCTGATGACTGGATGTGGTTTGGCAGCTCATTTCAGCATCGCAGAACCACACATGTGAATAGCTAGATGAGCAGGGACTGATCTGCAGGTAACCGTGCATTGAGGACGTCTGCAGATGTCACTGGGCTGGCATGGTTTGAAGAACAATGGTTCATTGAGAGATTGATCTCCTGCTTCTCAGGGCTAGGTGATGACGATGACCACCACGTCTTGGAGTATGAAGGGAACTTACCTTCTGCCACTTCGAAGCTCTGGAACTTGACGGGCTGGGCGTAGTTCACCATGGCGGACAGGTAAGGGTGGATGTTGGTGGTGGCCCCCACATACTTGTATGAGGCAATCAGGGCCTGTTCGTCATCCTCCACATTCTCCCCAGCCTTTAAAAACAGAAAAAACATGCACGGGTCACATGGGAGGAGCTCGTTCTAGCACTGAGCGACGCAAAGGGGCCAAATGAAAGTGAGAGACGGCAGTGCGAGAAGCTTTGAGGCAAATGAAAGGACAGTAACAGACTGAAGGAGGGCTGGAAGGACAGAGTGAGAGACATGGAGGGACAGTAACAGACTGAGGGAAAGAAGGATGGAGGGACAGAGAAACACTGAGGGAGAGAGGGATGGAGGGACAGAGTAACAGACTGAGAACAGAGGGAGATAGGGATGGAGGTATAGAGGCACAGTGAGATAGAGAGGAACAAAAATGAAGAATAGACAGAGGGACAGAGGAAAAGAGGGACAGAGAGATGGAGGTATAGAGGAATACACTATATACAGAGTTAGCGAGCGATCTAAGGGTAAATTATTCCGGAGAACATGCACACGAACCAGCAGGTACCTTCTTATTATTGTCCTGATCGGAGATTTCAGACACATCTGTGGTGTCTGGGGCATCTGTGGACTCAGAGATCTCCATTCCCTCATCGTCAGTGACCTGGCAAACATCAGGCACAAGTTAAAGTGCCGAATCTACCGAGTGCAGCCGGACCATAGCAAGTTGATAGGATCACGTGACGTTTAAGTGGTTTAGGTCAGCAGACCAAGAAACTGAAGTTTCTTGAGGAAAATCAGACTGTAGAGGTCAGTGTAGGACTTTGTGAACGTCATATAAGCAGAACTGGATAAGCACTTATGGAAGATGTCTGGGTGGAGGCCTGCTCTCTTCACTTTGTCTGAGGAATGTTTATTTTTCTGTGTCAGACCACAGGTAAATCTCATTGCAAGTTGACAGTTTAGTACGGAGCAGGACCCTGCGCTTAAGTGGAAATCCATGCAACAGCTGTAATGTCCTAGCAGAATGTGAACCTCCCGTTCAGCAGGGGGCAATGTGGAGCAGGTCGCATAAGCGTGCTGTAAAAAAGAGATAGGAAGGTACCTTCTTGACGCTGTTCAGGTGGGCGTCACTCATCTCGTCTGAGGACAGGTTGCTTACGTTTTTCGGTTCTGGGTTTCCGTCCTTCACCTCGGCTGGGAGAGCGGGAAAGAACACAGCAGTGATTGCGCTTGCTGCGTCGGAAGAGGCGGTAACACGGCTACCTGCTGTGCAGTACGCCTTTGTCGCATTTACAAAAATACACAGTGAAGCAGAACTCCCAGGTTGACCAGTGAGTGTCTAGTGAGGGATAAAATGATGCTTTATGAACCATTTGCTGTATTTTCTGACTCCACTAGATGGTGCTCTCTGTTCAAAAAAGGGCACAAAGCATGCTCCAAAGCAAACCAAGAGCACCATCTAGTGGTTTCATGAAGCGTCATTTTGTCCATCAGTACCATAAGAACATAAGAACTATACAAACGAGAGGAGGCCATTCGGCCCATCAAGGTCGCTTGGGGAGAACTTCACTAATAGCTCAGAGTTGTTAAAATCTTATCTAACTCTGATTTAAAGGAACCCAAGGATTCAGCTTGCACTACGTTATCAGGAAGACTATTCCATACTCTAACTACGCGCTGAGTAAAGAAGTGCTTCCTTAAATCCAGTTTGAAATGTACCATCTTTCATATCGACTCCCAAAACAACATGTCGTCTCAAACCCTGCCTAATTCTCCATCTCCATAGACCGCAGAGGTCATGAACCTACAAGTACAAGATCGGAGGTGGACTTGGGAACCTCAAAGATGACAAACACGTCAAGCGGGCCCAGACTTACCACCATCACCCTCCTCTTCATTTTCGTCCTCTAGGATGCTGGCCGGGGTGCTGATCTCTCCAGCTTCCATCTGCTTTCTGAAAGCTTCCATCTGCTCTGTATGCCACGGAGACATCACCAAAGTCACACTGCCGGCCTGAACATATCTGCCAGCCTGAGACCAAGAAGACACCTACAAAAACCTGCCTGGTGCTATAAATTCAGGACTTGTTAAATAATCTTCTTGTACTTCCATTATCAAAAGAAGACACTACAGTAACAGTATCAGCAGACATGTGGTATTTTAAGGGCAACTCGAACCAACAGGGGGAGACCTACTCTGCTCGACTTCCGGTTTTAAGCGTTTGTTTTTGATGAGGATCTTCCTCTTCAGATCGATGGGGGATGGTAATGGCCGCCCGGCTTCTATCTGTGATGAAACACAGAACAGGGGTTTAACGCTGATGGTGGCGATAGCGACATTGCCAGTCGGTGGATGCCGGAACGGGGACACACCGGGAAGCCTTCCAGTGGCTGCTTGAGCAGAAGGTCTCCAAAGATCTCCTCACAGTATCTCGCCATCTTGTATTGTTGCGGTTTACTGTGGAAAACATCGGAGAAAGAGATAAATCTGAAGCCCTTGGTACAGTCACATACTGTAATAGCAGAGATGGTGTGTAGCTTAGTAAGTTGAGGTTCTAAGCCAATGTCCAGAAAGGTAGTGGGACTGAGTCATATCACTGGTAGTAATATTGTCATTGGGCCCTTAAGCAAGGCCCTTAGTTCAAACTGCTCCAGGGACACTGGATGACCCTGCTCTCTGACCCCAAGTTTTCCTCACTGCGTGACAATGCTCAGACATGACTCACCTGCAGTGATTTTCAAAAGAGAGAATCACTGGATACTCCGAGGTTACAAAGGCGGTTTCTTTGATGGCCTGGATCACATCCTGAAAGGAGAAGGCATCTCTCAGGGCTGAAGAAGTGTGAACTGCAAATCTCTGACTGGAGCATTTCTTCATGCGCAGAAGGTTCTGTTACCTCTGGGTCTGAATATGTATCCAGAACACTGTGTTTCACTTGGTACTGCACTATACTTACGCAAAAAAACTAACCTGCTCCATTGTCCCTGTTCCAATACTTGTGCAAATGGAAAATAACTGCATAATCACACTGAAACTGTAGGTAGCAACCATGTGATGTATGAGGTACAGTAATGCTTTAGGGTGCATCTCCAATGTGCATTCAGGGTGTTGGCCTGCCTTTCTCTGTACCTCTGTCCCTGCGGACTTGCCTTGAACAGTATATCGGTGCACATGGCTTTTCCGTGCGTTATGATAGGTTCCTGGTCTTCCCCCTTCCCATCCCAGCAGTCCAGCTCCACGCATCTGAAAAGACACACACCAGGCTAAGTCTGCACCCGGAACAGCGCCACCTTGTGGTGAAGCTTGGTAGGCAAAGTGACACGAAGTGATAGACGGATTTTGTCAATCCCTCTCTTGTGTGGTCCTGAAATCCTGCCTTCTGTGTGTGTTTGCGTGTGGTGCCAGGCTCCCAAACACACGAGCCCGTTCGAGCACATGGTCCATACCTGCATCCAGACAGGAGCACCTGTCGGTACATCTCCACAGAGGACTTGCCCCCGAACTGGCGCCCCGTCAGGTAGGTGTTGTGTGAGGAGCTGATGAAGTAGTGGGCCAGTGGCTGATCCATATCCTGGTACAGATCCAGATGGTCCAGAAAGACGGGCGCGTTCTCGTCCGACATGAGGTACCGGCAGAAGCCGTCGCATGACATGCGGCCTGCGGGGGCAGCAGGGAGAGGCGGTGGCAGGTGTGATAAGTCACATGTGAAAAGGGGAAGTCCAATCAAAATCCGGCTGCCGTCAAATTTTGCTGATGTCTAATACTGGTTAAAACATGGGAAAGTAATCAAACCAATGAATAATCCCCCAAAAATGGACACACATTACTGCAACAGATGACACCTCACAAATGCGATCCTCTAAAGATCACCTGTATCGCATATACAGGACTCAGTGTCATCTGACATCAACGCATCATAATACCTGAAGGCAACATGCAATGATAAAAAGTCAGTGATATTCTTAAAGCCACATTAAATCAACTACTTTAAATGCCTTTCTGCAAAGTACAACCTCATTATGCATTTTGTGGAAACAAAAAATGAAAGTGGAACAAACAGCAACAACTGCTGCTTAACTTCACCACTAGGGGGCAGGAGAAATACATGAATTTATGAGATGGAAGAGAAAATCAATCAACAGGAATAACTAAAATCATAAGCACATTTAATTCTGAGGGAATACTAAACACGATAAGGAAAGGGACCAGACCAATCAGGCCACACTACTCGTCTACATTCCGATTCTCTGCATGCACACAGATGAGCTGACCCCCCCGTTACCTTTCATCTTCAGCTCCCCATCTCGCTCATACTTCTCTATGATCTGCATTGCCCTCTTGGGCTCATAGAACGGAAACAGGATCTCGTTGAGTCGCGGATCCCGCTGATGCTGGTGAAGCACAGTGGCAAGGTGGGAGGTTAAGGGGGCAGCCAGAGCAACGGCTAGCCGTGATCAAAATCGGGGCGGGGCGGGCGGCAGGGACACTGAAATGGGCCCGTGTTACACTAAATCTGACACCTTCTAACGCAGGGGCGTGACTTTTACGCTCGCCGGTTCTTAACACGGTTAGACACAGATACAACGGACGCATGGACACACAGATGAGGGCAAAACACTGAGAAACAGCAAAGTAGCTTATTATTCCGTCGACAGACGAGCGTGAAAACTCAGGTTAACCCTTTACCGTCTACAGCATCATTTATAACGTTACACTTCAGTGTTTCGAATGAAATACATATTCAGCCAAAGAGAAAAATTTAGAGACAGATGCAAAGCAGCCCACCCCTACCCCCACATAAGCGGGGGGGGGCGGATGAGCACAATATAAAAATAAATATTGGCGACAGACTACTACTATGTGCTGCATGGGGCAGTCTGTGTTTTTTGTTCATTTGAGTCAGACGAGAATGGACACCTTGCTGGGGAGCAGGATTTTCAATGGCCTTGGCATAATCCAAACTTGTCCAGTCCCCGGAAGTTGCCCCTAATGGTCTTACATGATTTTTGAAGCATCACTCTCCAGTTGTCTATAAATGAAGGATGGCACATTTGCCCCCCCCCACCCCCACCCCGTTTTTCACCCCAACTAATAAGTAGTCCTCCAAGGCTGTCATTTTGGGACTGAAACACATCTACTTCAGGCAACTACTAGTGAAGCAGTAGCTTCAGCAGAACTGTCACTGTGACGCGGTCTCATATCTGGAGGGGAGGGATTCAGTGTGCTTTGATGGAACGGCCCTAACCCTAACCCTACTTCCCAGAGGAACATTGGTCGTGTGGTTTTTAGCACCATGGAGAACAATCCAAACAGTCCGTCAGCTCCATCCTCCACTGCTATAAGGTCTTGGTTGGGTCTCTGGCCTCCACTCTCGTGAGCCTGGGGCTCTGCTGCTGGGACCCATTTCCCGGCTCACTCCAGGTCACCGGTGCCTCTGCAGGTACCTGGGCTGGGTTTCCAGAGGACTGGGAAGCCAGTGGATTCCTGCTGATCACCAGGTCCAGCTTGTTCCCTGACTCGGCAATCAGAGGAACCACCAGACAGCAATCAAAATCTCTGGTGCGTACATGGTTAATCTGGAATGGGGGGTGGAAAGAGAGAGTAAGCCGTTATGTCAGTATCTGACATGCGTTTTATACATTTTCCCAGTGCAGAGTCCCTATTCCTTCACTGCTCCACTGAGATAGGAGTGAGTTCTCCCTGTGGAAATGCTGCCCATCATTTTTATCTGCAGCTAGCTTAGCAGACACGTTACCGTACACGAAGCACTCTCAGGTCCTCGGTTCCGGTACCTGAAGTAGCCTGTCATAGGGCTTCAGCCCGCCCAGCTCTCCTGGTCCACCAGGCCGTACAGTGTTCACATAGACCCCCTTCTCCAGGAGCGCGTCCGACACACTGAAACCGAAATCTTCTGTGTCTGACTCTTTGTAGAGCGTCACCTTTGGAGACCAGAGAAACAGGGTTTGTGTCTGACTTAAGTGACGGCTTGTGTGCCCTTCATAAATTCTCGATTTTCTATTCGAATTTGAGTTGTAGTTTTAGATGCTGGGGGGGGGGGAGGGGCACAGAAATTCTGCTGAAATAAACAGAAAATCACATGGTCGTGTTCGATCACTAGGCCACAGAAGCGCATGCCTGGTCTCTCATATTCCCTGGATATTATTGCACGTCATCTCTCAGTTGAGTAGCTGTCCATTAGGCTCTTGCTATGTTTGTAATGTACTATATAGCTTCTGCCCCAATACTGCTTACACTTCTACCTGGGCAGTCACTGGAAGCTCAGCCTAGCTGCACTTATGCCTAGTTGACTCCTTGACAGCCATATGTTTGTAATGTGCTAATTGATGTACGGGGCGGCATGGTGGTGCAGTGGTTAGCACTGTCGCCTCACACCTCGAATCCCCGCCTGGGTCACATGTGTGCGGAGTTTGCATGTTCTCCCCATGTCGTCGTGGGCTTTCCTCCCACAGTCCAAAAACATGCTGAGGCTAATTGGAGTTACTAAATTGCCCGTAGGTGTGCATGTAAGAGTGAATGGTGTGTGAGTGTGCCCTGCGATGGGCTGGCCCCCCATCCTGGGTTGTTCCCAGCCTCGTGCCCATTGCTTCCGGGATAGGCTCCGGACCACCCGCGACCCAGTAGGATAAGCGGTTTGGAAAATGGATGGATAATTGATGTATGTCGCTTTGCGAAATAAATAAATGTGATGCTTTGCATGCTGAACGCGGCAGGCGAAGACCAGAGCCCCGCACACCTTGTGCAGCTCCACCGGCGTGGGCGACATGATGTCCTCGATCTCCTGTTTCATCCTGCGCGAGGCGAAGGCCTTGCGGGCCGAGTCACTGGGCAGCGTGTTGCTGCGGCAGGCCGCGGTATACTGAGGTCGACTGGTGCTCCGCTCCTGGAAGCTCGCCTGCCGGCCCAGCTGGCTGCGCATGGACGCCGGGTCGTGGTTCAGGCTCAGGGTGCTGCCCGACATGATGGTGGCCTGGATGGGACACGGAGAGCGGGAAGCCTGGGTGGGGGCGGGCGGCACCACTCACGTGCACACACGCATTGGGCACTGGAGCCATTACTAAGAGGTACACAATGGTGCAGAGGAATCGATTGTTAATCGGGAGGCAATCAGCTACACCCGGAGGAACGCATGGCTGACGGCACATGTTGATCGCTGCGCCGATGAGTCACCTCTCAGCCCCATTTTACCTAGTTTCCATGGAAACACCTTGAAAAGGACAGCGTTTCATCTTGTTCTCAGAGTGTAGCTTAATTGCAGCTCAATCAGCCCCCAAAATCACACTCGGGTTACAGAGCTGTTAAATACACACGGGACGGAGAGGCAAAGGCCTCTGGATGGGCCCCCCCAAACAGGCTCAGACGAAGATGCAAGGAGCCGTGACGCAGCATCTGCCAGGGTGAGAATGACTCGTGTGCAGGAAGAATAAAGAGATTAGTCAGCATGATTTAACCCCCACAGCTCAGCACGATAAACATAAATATACAGTTAAGGTCAGACTTATTAGCCACTCTAATGAAATCACACAAAACCCTTAATATTTCCATGGAAATGACCATAACAAACACTGATACTTGTATTGCTTCCAAAAGAACAAAGACAAAATCTACACAAAGTTTGAGATATTTTATTGATGTGCTGAATTTTAACAAGAAAAGTGAAAAATGACAAGGTCAAAATTATTAGCCCCCCTGACATTTAACGGTCAACAGTGTGGCCTCTCTGTCTTACAACTGACAACAACCTTTCCCTGAAGTTAACATCTGGGCTCGGTGAGGGCCACTCGAGGACCCTGATTTTTATGTCCTTCAAAAAGTTTGTGACCAACGTGGAGGTATGCTTCGGGTCACTGTCTTGCTGAAAGACCCAGTGGCGACCTAAAGCGAGACTTGCTGCAGATTTCTTTATTCTTCAAAATGTCAACATACTGCTCTTTTTTCATGACCCCATGAACACGAACGAGGTTCCCAGTGCCTGAAGCAGCAAAACAGCCCCACATGATGCTCCCACCATCATGTTTAACAGTGGGAACTGTGATTTTAGGGTTGAAGGATTCTCCCTTCCTTCTCCAAACAAAAGCAACTTCCCTGTGCCCAAAGAGCTCAAGTTTAGTCTCATCAGACCAAAGAACAGCTGTCCAAAACTCATCACTATGTTTCAAATGTTCATGGGCAAACTTCAGTCGGGTACTGATGTGCCGTTGGTTCAGTAATGGAGTTTTTCTTGGATGGTGACCTTGAAGTCCTCGACGATGTAGAATTGTCTTCCTTGACACATCAACTCCAGAAGAGGCAAGTTCAGCAACAATCACCTTGGCAGGGACTTGGGGATCCTTTTTGACATCTCTGATTATTTTTCTCTCTAAAGTTTTAGAAACCTTGCGCTTTTGGCCACACGCAGGTTTGTTTGCAACAGATTGTGTCTCCTAGTGCTTTGCGACGATGCATCGTACAGCTATTCAAGACTGTTAAATGTTTGGAAATGTTTGCCTTCACCGTCACGATGAGCATCTGTTATCCTCTTTCTGAGGTCCAGACTAATTTCTTTTGCTTTTGGCATGATGAAATTGCTTCTTACCAAAAGTGTCAGAGTAGTCCAAGTGTTCCAGTGCCACTGGCCTTGTTAACCACAGTTCCTTATGTAAAGTTCAATGCCGATTGCTTACTCGGGTGTGGTTTTAAAGCTAATCGAACAGTGAGGTTTGTCTTGAAAGAGAAAAAAAACAGGGGGGTTAATTTTGGTCTGGTCACTTTCCAGTATTCTTGTTAAAATTCAGCACATCAATAGAATATCTTAAACTTTGTGGAGATTTTGTCTTTGTTCTTTTGAAAGCAATACAAGTATCAACAGTGTTCGTTATCGTCGTTTCCATGGAAATATTAAGGGTGTGTGTGATTTCATTTGGTGGGGCTAATAATTCTGACCTCGACTTTACCTGCTGATGTAAATGCAAGTGCACAAGCAAAAGTATTTTTTTGTTGTTGCTTTTAAATCATTAAACGTGCACTAAGCTCATAGCACCATTTAGAGACATGACTCAGTCACACTGACAGCAACTGCCTCCCACCGCCACTGATGTACAGATTATTAATAAACATGGAAAAAGAAATGGAGTTTCTGTTCAGCATCTCAGCGTCTACAGAACAATCAAAACATCCCAAGGCCTGGCAGCGGCTATCCCATCATGCCCTGCTTATGTCCACCATGCCCAAATCGATTTCTCTCTTCCCTTCATACAGTACTGAGTGAACAGCCCCTCACTCAAACTGAATGGCACAATGTCCCTGTGTTCGTGACGGGTGAAATGGCCGCTTCCACCAAGCTGATGCACACCGCTCTTGCAGCAAAAATAAAATTTAAAAAAAGCTAAACGTACATCACCACACATGCACTTAGCTATTAGGAACACGCCACGTGATTCTTCATATGAGAGATGGCAGTCGATCAAGGCAAACATTTTGTCAGTTTCTTTTACGACCAACACAAAATGCTGTTTTGTACCAAACATTTACAAAAAAGCAAAAATGTTCCTAAGTTAAAATGTGAGCCGGAGGGTACATTCAAGTACTTATAAACCTTCTACAGCTAAATAGAGCGTGTTTACATAGGGCTAAGTAGAAGCTGTCAAATTACAGGCAATGGGTGAATTGCTTTTCATTGATCATCAACAGTGCCAATTTCCTCGCTAAAGACTTTAAGATGGCTCTTTCACACTTATACATGATCCTTTTTATGTACGGCTGGTAGGCATGGAGGAACAGGATGCGAGGAAGCCTCATGGCGAGTAAGGTAGAGTATGAATGGACCCCCGGGTCAGCGGGTTGACAGCGAGCTGAGAAGCAGAGAGACAGGACCATGCGCGGGCAACGGCAAGCTGGAATGGAGGGAGGCACAACAAGGGAGGGGCTACCAGCATGGTCAAGTTTTTCTTATTCAGAGGCCTGTCTGGCTTGTCCTGGAACAAAAGAGGAGCGTCACACGTTACGCAAAGGAAATGTCATCACTCTATCGAGGAGAGCAAATCAGGAGGAGGGGACAGCGCAAAAATATGAGGTGAGGGGAGCATTGTCGCTACCACTAGCTTAAGACCAGTGTTTCCCAATCCGGTCCACAGGGACCCACAGCTGGTCCACAGTTTTGCTCTCTTCCAGTTTCCGGGCAAAAACGTGGACTGTCTGTGGATCTCAGAGGACCGGACTGAGAAACACTGCTTTAGAGTATCAGCTACGGAGGGGGGGGGGGGGGGGCTTTACCTCCAGCTCCCGCAGGATCCCGGACTGGCCACATGTCTCCAAATCCTCCAGGGCCTGGGACCAAAAGTTCTCCTCCTGATCAGGCTCCGTGCCGTCATGGCCCACAGTGAACCTGGAAGTGGAGGGGAGCGGAGGGGGTATGTCAGGCATGTTAGGTCCGAGATGGTGTTCCTGGCAGGACTGGAGAAGGGCGGACAATCACCTGCTGTCGGTGATGAAGCCTGTGGGGAGCGTGGCAGCCCTGCAGGTATCAACAAGAAGGACATCAAATTATCAGGAGGAGGACATCATGAGATACTTACCTTCATAACCCTGAAAGGTATGACGGAGCCCCTTTGTAAGACCTACAGTGAGTTTGGAGTAATTTCTGAAGCTTTACTGGCGTCATCCATCTGATACCATTAGTGACACATCAGTCAGACTATGCTGTTTGCAGATTTTAACAGTGGTGCACATTTATAAACTGCAAGGGAATACAAAGGAGAAAGTGTACCCCCCCGCAGTATAACCAGGCTCAGCTTTAGAAGGGTGGGGGCTCGGCTGTGTGTGTGTGCATTCGCTCTGGGAGTTCAGACACGATTTACACATTTAACCTGTGAATGTAGGAGGCAGAGAAGCTTCAGGCATCGCGGTAACAAACGGTATTAAACGGGAAGCAGTGGCCTCTGCTAGCGGTTATCAGCTGTGGTGTCGAGGGTGTCCCACCCTAAATACCCTGACTACTGTATTAACGTGAATATCAGATAACAGCCGTAAGGAAATTTCATCTGCCCCTGGGGGGGGAGGCATCAGCACACGTACCCGCTGCCTGTGGGCCGGTCCCACTCGTCGTCACTCAGCCCCAGGTCCTGAAAGATGTTGTTCCTCTGGCGTGAGCCGAGGGGGGACAGGCTGCCCCGCGCCTTGGCGTTCCTCCACTCATGGCCGTGAAAGCTGTATCCGGAGGCCTGGTATGCTGGGCCTGTCCCACAGAAGAGAGGGAGGGGTCAGAGGGTCGGAGCGGCTGGGTGCTTCACCAAGGACACGGCAGCAGGGCTTAACATGATCCAAGTAAGGGAGGCGGGATGAGCGTCCTGGGGAGCACAAGAGCGGGCAGTGCGCTGCTACCACCACCAGCTGCTCTGGACAGACCTTCAGCTCACTTCTCCGTCTTAAACCCAACAAGAGGATCACACTGACAATGTAGACTGAACAAGTCCATTTTAGACAATGGAACATGGAATAAGCATTGAAAGTGCATCGAAAAGCGGGAGTCCCTGGTACAAGGACCAAGGTATTTTGTGGGTCGTGCCAGTGGGAACATAACGGTCCGGGTGACAATACGTTCCCACCTGTGTCTGTGCGTTAGACATTCAGAGCTGCCTTCACATGGGTAGGGTTAGGGGACACGAACCAGACACACAAAGGGTTTTACCTTTTCATTTGCCAGACCCACAGATTTAGTGAACAACATATTTTGTCACTGTCCAGTGTGTACTGTATGTGTGTGTATCAATGCTGACCGATGAAAACCGAATATATATACACACACACACGATATATATATTTTATATATGAAAATATAACCTATCAGTTATAACCTGAAAGGGGCTGGAACTGATGCGGCATGTTCTGGCCAGTGTGCAGCTTAGCTCTGCTCTCTGGGCTGGAGGAGGGCCCAGCCCCAAGCCGTTGCTCCAGAGGGCCCTAATGGCCCCCCAGCGAGGAGAAAAGTGGCTGCCAGGCGTGATTCATCAGCCCCTGACAGTGGGAGACGACTGAGGATGACATGATTGACTCTGGGAGCGATCCAGCCCAATGCAGCATGCCAGCCAGGGACTCCAAACCCTCAAACACACCGCGGGCCATCTCACCGCCGGAGATCCGGATGGCAGCAGACGCGTTAAGCTACATGCACTGGCGAGTGATTCAGCGGGTCGACTGGGCCTGAATGCCGGCAGAATGTGCATTATGCATGCGGGTCGCAGATAAGTGATTTCCTGAAGTTCTTCTCGCATTAATAACTCCCGCAGACGCACGAGTCCCCGCTTCACTCCGAAAGATATTAGCCGAGACGCAGCTTTAATGAGAGATGCCGTGTTTGATTGGTTTTCCCTCAGATTAATATCACATTCAGCAGCTCTGCCTCTGACGGCTGATTTCAGCCACTTCCATCTTCGTGTTTTAATTAACAGGGTATCAGTCAGGCCGTGCAAAAACAAACTCTTATCTAGCCTAGGTATTCTGCACCCTTTATATAGGAACGGGAGGCTCATTTTTGTTCTCATTAATATAAGGTTACAATGTGTTCACAGGATCCCCGTTTCTGACATCACTCTGTAATTATTATGGTGATTAATCGCAAAGCCCGTTGTCATTTTTTTCCTCACGACAGTTTGTCAGAATTTGTTTAGACAACTAATCTCCCTGCTGCAAGTGTCACTGTATGTAACTGCACAGAGAATAATACTAATGATGTTAAATCTGTCAAAATGAATCACAGAGTATTTACAGACATTTCGCACAGGACACTAAACAAGCCTCGGTGTCGGTGGTGTGGATTGACTTTTGCTTACTAAAAATCCCCGTAGGGGTCTATGTCAGTGTTTTTCAACCCAGGCCTCGGGGGACCGGCCACACTTTTGCTCCCTCCCAGCTCCCAACACACCTGCAGCAGATGTTCTTGATTATTCTTGATTGATTTGTTCAGGCATGCTGGGAGTGGAGAGGGAGCAAAAATGTGGACCGTCTGGGGGTCCGCGAGGACTGTACAGGTAGACACAAAATCCGAACATAATCCAGACCTGAGCGTAGTGAATTTGGGGCGTGTCTCTACTTGTCAAGCTTTTCTACTGGCATTCAGGGACCAAGCTGGACCACGAAGACAGACTAGTCACAGCTCGGTTCCAGCTGGCTTTGGTGTTCAGTAAAAGTGCTGCCGGGTTTGGAGAGCAACAGTGACATAAAACTGAAGACCCGCTTATTTACTGTTCACACAGTGTACATCAGGACTGATTATGTGCAATTATTATAATTATTTTTTTACTGTGTGGTAATTTCCGCTAGCAAGTCTGAGAGAATCACCAGCTTATGATAGCATCAAATACTAGTAGAACTAGCATTCGATTGTGTAAATATGCAGCAGAAATCCATTACATTCTATAGTACTTTTTAATTAGACGGTTGTTAACTGTCAACTTCTGGGTTATCAGGAATGCATCAATACATCACGATATGAGATACTAGTAATCATGAATGATCCATGCTCACAACACCAATATCTAAGGGTATTTCGGCCATTGAAATGCTGGTGACGTAACCAGCTCAGTTGAGTCCTGCTTTGGGGCCGACTCGTAAGGAGGGCCAAGTCAATGCAGGTACAGTTCGGGTACAACTTGGATAATTTACAATGGAAAACCGGCAGTTTGCAGTATGACTCGTGTACGGCTCAGTTCTTGATGGTAGTGGAAAAGCGCCGATAGTGAATAGAGTATAGCGCTGGTACCGTGACAGGTACTATGCTGGATATGCATGTGCTATAGTGTTAGCCATGCCTCACCTTGGCTGCTGAGCGCCGTGTCGATAGCCGACCCGTCCCAGGACTCCACGGCACTGTCCACGCTGGGGATGGTGGTAGAGTAGATGTCCGACAACTTGCCAGGTTTCTGCAGCATCTGTGTTTCGTCCTCCATGTCGTTGAGTTCACTCAGGCGGCCCGAAACTGGCGACCTTTTCGGGCTTGTCACTGCCGTGGAGGGGGGGGAGAGAAAGGCTCACCTGTTTGGTCTGTTAGTCTGTACCCGACTTGCTGACTTCATGGCTGGTCATATTTGAACTTTGGACAGAAATATGAAGTATTGCAAATTTAAACAGACTGGAAAGAAAATCATCAACTTCAACACATAACCGTAAATATAACTAAAAGGTTCTCTGGCTACAACCAGCCGGTCCATGTACTGCTGAAGAACCCTTCCTAATTCATTAAGGCTAATCATTCAACGATTCAGGCTAAGGGTCTAGCTGTGTGATACAGATCAGGGAACAGCACCCCCCAATGACTCACCCTCGCCCTGTTTCTTGATCTTGAGCGTGACCGACTCCCCTGCCATCTGTAGCAGGTGGATGGCCTCACTCAGTGGCTTCCCCTTCAGGCTGTTACTATTGATGGCCAGAATGCGGTCGCCAATGTGGATGGCACCAGTCCTGGAGAGTTAAGCGAGGCAGAGAAATGAGAAGCAGGGAGTGGGCGAAGGCAGGGTAATGAGGGGTGGGGCGTGGTCAGAGGTGGGGTAATGAGGGGCGGGGCGTGGTCAGAGGTGGGCAAGACGGGGTAATGAGGGGCAGAGCATGTTCAGAGGCAGGCAAAATGGTGTAATGAGGGGCAGGGAGTGGGCAGAGGCGGGTTAGGCCAGGGGCAGGGAGAGGCTGGGTAATAAGGGGGCAGGGGCTAAGGAGAGGTGGGGGAGGCCGGTAAGTAGGGGGTGGGACCAACGTGGTATTATATAGAGGGGTCAGGTGAGTCTAGGCAAGGATGGGAGCTGGGCGGATGAGGCCGGGAGATGTGAGCGAGGCCCCACTGTTTCCTGACCACCACCCATCTACGGCGTCACTGGACAAATTGATCTGATGAAGGACTATTATATACACAATATTTTTTCTAGATAAATAAAAAGAATCATATTAATATAAGCCCCACAATGTGTATGAATGGCACAGAAGTGGAAAGGAACGTGATGGAGCTAGACCAAAGCCCAGCAGGACCCACAGAGGACAGCACGAGCCTCTGCAGCTGGAATACAGCGATGCAGCCGGAGGAGAGCCTACCTCTCTGCCAGGCCGCCTTTGGTCAGGCTGGAGATGATGATGGGGTCGAAGGGCTCCTCGGTGCCTGAGATGGTGATGCCCAGAGGGCCTCCGTACCGTTTCAGCTCCACCGTGTAGATGATGGCACCGGAGCTTTCCTGCTCGTCTGTGGCCGGGCCGAAGCGGACATGGGGTATAAACAGTGCTGCTGTGGGAGCCAGGGCCAATGTATCACCACAGTCCACGTCGGGCACACCAATCACGCTTCAGACGCTCTCATAGGCCATTTGATCACGACTACCAGGGGAAGATTGATGTGGAGATATTTAATCCTTTCACTGATGTGGAACAGAGGATGGGACAAGCACGTTTGTGTGTTGCTATGGAAAGAGCCACCATACCACACACCCTGCAGGACCACAGATTCTGTCTTTTCAGTTTGGGTCATGAATGTAGGTTGGCTGCAGTGCTCTCCTACAAACCCGGTCTGAAGATGGGAGAACAGAGAGATCTGCACACATGCATGAATTAACAGTATTATAAATCTCTCATTGCTGAATCCCTGTCAGGGGAAAGCCTGCCAGCCGGTATTGGATTAGATCCAGAGATTTCCGTCGTTGAACTGAACAAAGTGCGCGATTAAGGAGGCTGTAACTCATTTCCTGAGAAGCAAACAGCTGCCTGTGACATCGAGGAACCAATCAGCAAAGACAGGAAGAGAGGACCGTGGAAATGGACCCCACACCCATCTCTGACAAGCCAGTACAGTATTACGCCAAGAAGGCCGAGCTTCTATAATGCACCGAGAGTAGCTGCTCAGCTGGGGGAAAAAAAAACAGACAACAAACTGCTCTTCTGGGGCCACATGCAGCTAAAATCAAATTTATTGTGTGAATGAGCCCAGCTGTGGGCAATTTGCATCATCAGAACAAATCAAAGGGGATTATCTGGGCCGGTCTAAGCAGCTTGACTCTACTGACCAACTGCCCAATGGTCATACATATAAAATAAAACAACAACAATAATAATTCTCAAACACTATTTAGTGGCCTTTTAGTTACTATACCACAGCTCTAGACCTTAAAGCCAGGCATCTTGTCTATGTTGAATGTTGGTTTCTCTGGGTGCCAGGCCATCACGGCTGCTGGAGATGCCAAGCATGACCACTAGTGACCTTCCTGCCCTCACACCCCTCGCCACTCCTTGTGAGGACACCCACAGGGTTTGGGCTACCGGTGGCTCCCGCCTGCATGACTTAAGCTGCTCATAATACAAAGCAGCATATTTGAAGTCTGCATCTATTCCTCAGTCTGTTAAGAAAACAACACGCTTCAGTGCTGCATTTTTGGTGGCTGAAATGCAGATAATTGGACCAATTAAATGCTAATCATATCGCTGGGCTTTGAGTGAAGATGAGTATAAACACGAACTCCTTCCTGTGTATCTGTGTGTGTGTGTACCCCCCCTCCCCGGTATATATGTGTGTGTGTGTGTGT
>JAODJX010000001.1:14834171-14868083 GCA_026776945.1 Isichthys henryi | reverse complement strand
TCAACCCACCCAGGCTGAGATTTATTTAATCAGGCCCAAAGAGGCAACCCGCTGCTGCCTGAGGACCTGGCTGGAGAGACACCGCTGAGACCCCCCCCCCCGGCCCAGACCATGAATAGCCCACGCTTTGATCTCTCTGTTAAATATTAAGCCAATAAGAGCTCTGTCTGAATCCATCGTGAGCGATTACTGCGTCTGACACGTCGCCTAATTTGTAACCTGCCTCGTTTCATTTTTAATTAACTGGAGAGGAACCTTGGGCTGGGATTCCGGGGCCAGGTGCTTTACGTGGAGCATTAGCTGCAGCTGTTGTGATGGTGCGCTGGTTATCATCTTACACCCCCAAAAGACATCAGCAGGCACCAGATCACTGCAAGGAGGCACCTCCATGCTTATAGACATTGTCCATGAAACTCAGTAATCAGAGCAGGTGGAGTCAGTTAACCAGAGGCATATAAAGGGGCAGGGCCACAGGCCCCAGCAGAAAGCTGATTGGCCCCCCCAGAGTGCCCCCTCCCCTGTCACTCAGAAATACAAAACATTTCATTGGCTATCAAGGTCTCTGCATGAATTATGAACCGCCTTGGGCCATCCACTTAAAAAAAATCCTAGGATCCTCCATTCAATTCCCTAATGGGATTTATGACACACTCCCACGTCACATTCTAGTGAGGTGGTACCTTCATTAGACCCAGGCAGCTTTCTGAGGACCCATTTAAGGAACAAGGAAGAGGTTGGTGATGGAAAATGACTCATCTAATGTCGAGGAGACTTCTTCAGGTCATGGACCAAGTCAAAGGTTCAAACTGGATCATCGTTGCGTCAATTACACCCCCTCGGATTAACATTGCCTTCTTTCTAATTGGAAGCTTCCTGGGAGTTCTTTGCCAAGTTCTTTGCACTTAACATTCAGCTCACGTACTACTTCTCTGAAGAACAGTCACTTATATACAGAGGGAGAGATACTCTGTTACACTGAGGCATGGCGAAGCACACACAGCCTTTCTGCTCATCAGGTGCCTCCCTGAACTATGCCGCCCCACAAATGCAAAACACAGTAACTACGCTGACACTGAAAGTGAGAAAAAGCACCTTTAAGTTTTCAGACTGCATGTGTACACTGTCAGAAAAAAAATACCAATTCATACCTTAGTCACTGAGGCTCTACCCTCAAGAGTCTGCCAGTTATATCCTTAGCTGTAGGTAAAAGTACCAAAATGGTACAAAAATGGACCCTGAGGAGCCCTTTCTTTTGACACTATGTGTGTTTTTAGACTGCACACATAAGTGTAGTAGATAGTGTTTTCTGCATAACTGAGCATATTTTGTCAGGAAATTTGGTTGCAAGATATTTTACATATATTGAGCCATTTTATAAATAATAAAAGTTATTTTCTCACAAGATAAATCAGAGCCTAAGAGACCCAATTCAGTCATAAGAGTTTGCATAAAATATGCAGTTGCGGTGTTTGGTCTTTGTATAGTGCAGTGATTCCCCGCACATGCCAGGTCTGAAGCTTGTTTTTTCAGTGAAGCGTCTTAAGGGCCTGGAGTGCAGTGAGCCAGGACATAATACTGCATGGAAATGCGACGATCACTGCGTTTCAGGGACAATGACCGGATCCAGAGGCCCACTGACTACCGAACAGAGGAGAAGAGGCCGAGTAAATAAAGAAGGGTCAGAGGGGAGAAAGAGGGAGGAGGAGGAGAGTGAAAGGAGGAGAGCGAGGAGCATTACGGGGGTTGTGTGGAGCGGATTTCTGGGATTTGGAGGCCTGAGTCCTGGAATGGTCGGGATGGTAGGTGTTATAGTGTTGGTAGGGGAGGAAGCTGCTGTTGCTGTTGCCGCCGGATTCCCAGGGAAGCGGCCGGTTGCTGCGCTGCACCTTGACTGTCCACCGGGGGCGCCAGGGGGACGAAGGACAACAGTGCACGTCACACACAACATAACGAGAAAACGCACGGATGACAGAGAAGTAAAAAAGGGAGAGAGAGAGACGACAAGAAGTGGACAAGCAAGAGAAAGAAGCGTCAAAAAGAAAGGAAAAAAAAACGGAGAGGTAACTACATGGAACCAGGTAACCATGCTAATAGTCGGTAACCTCTGCTTAACTGGGCAATAACCACCTCAACGGTCACTAAAAGTAATGTGCATTTGGGGGTGTCATTAGGATCAGGGTTGGCATAGGGCGGCTAACACTAATGTGGCTAATGTAGAATATTTTACGGGCAGCTGTTGCTTGTCAGTAACCGGGGCAGATGGCCCCAAGTAAAAGTGCTGCCTTCGACATCCTTGGTTTGGGTTTGGCCGTGACACAGAGGTGTGGGTGTCCGCGGATTTGGGCGAGGGGGCTAGTTTAGGGGAATTTAAGTAACAGACTTGGAAGCAGGACTGTGAGCATGTGTGACTGTACTCCCGTGTGTGTGTGTGTGTGTGTGCGCGCTTCCAGATTGCCCATTACTGCTAAAAACACCCAGAAGAACATCATCATCATCATCATTATAACCTCCAGGCATTTGGGAAAGCGAGGGCGCACTAACACCCCCCACCCCATAACGGCAAAGCCGGCTGCTTGGAAGAAGCTCTCAGCAGCTCCATGTGCAGGCCATAATGTTCCCTGAATTTAACAGTGGCTCTTCCCCCGCAACCCCCGCCCTTTCCCCCCCACAGTGGCATGGTGGGTTTTTTTCGCGGGGGGGGGGGGGGGGGGTGGTGGTGGTGGTGAGTCCCGGCTCACCGTGCTCCAGGCCCTTGAGGGCCAGCCGCGTCTGGTGGTGAGGCAGTATCTCCATCTTGACGTGCTCGCAGGCACTGGCCAGCAGCTGGGTGGCCTCCGCCAGCGTGCAGTACTCCATGCTGGTGCCATCGACCGACAGGATGTGGTCACCTGCATGCAGCGCCCCACACCTGCAGGGGGCAGCAGTGTCACTCTCGCGTTCGCGGAAACAAACCTCTGTTGTTCACGACAGAAAGAAAATTCTCCCCGATTACTTCTGATGGAAAAATGATACTGATTCATTAGCAACTACCCCCCGATAAAATACACTGCGATCTCGCTCATTTCACGGGCATCCGGGCCAGATGGAATATTGAATTTCTATAATGCTTACAATGCATTATCTGTTTAATAAAGAAATAAAAAGATGATAGCGAATTTAATGGAATGAAATTCTCATGGACATTTGTGATGCCGTTAGCAAGGTGTCATTAAGCTGGCTGTGGCCCCAGCCCCTGTCTGCTGGGGAGAGGGTGGGGGGCTCCATGGGGTTTGTGGGGGTGTCGGCAGATTACCTGTCAGCAATGCTGGCAGGCTTCACCTTGTCGATGACGATGACCTGCTTGTTACAGTACATAGAGGTAGACAGAGCTACTCCCAGGCTGGAACCTGGGGATTTGGCCACTTCCACCAGCAGGGGACCTGAGGCTGTGGCCACAGAATCTGCATGAAAGAAGCAGGAGACAGAAGCTTCTTCAACACAGAACATCCACAAGGTCAGACACACTCACAGCCCCTATTACTGCAAGAGGTCCTTAGAATCTGACCAAAAACTTGGCCAGATGCAGTTGGATTCTCATACTGCTCTTGCAGTGTGGGGCTGTTTTGAGTCTGCATCGTGTTCCAGGAGGAACAGGGCACATAGGATCATGTAGAGCACTGGTCACCAACTTACCAACCCTGAAACGCCACTGAATCCAGACTGCACGATAGATCCCCCCCCCCCCATTGGTGAATTTTATCATTAATCCCATCCCGGTTGGCATGTTTGTTTCCTTGGGCTTTGTGTTGCTGTTGGAATTTGGCCTTCAACGGTTTGTGACTCCTGATTTAGAAACATTAAAACGCCAAACACATGCTCTGTGGACTGCAGGAGGAAATCGTTGTGCCGATACTGGGGGCGGGATTCAAACCCACAGCCCAGGGGGCGAGGATACAGCACCGCCCTGTCCTATAATTATGCATGAGCAGTATAAACGTGCGTGACTGGTGTCACAGTCAGTGAAGCCAGAGGCTGCACCCAGTACTGCATACACTGTACAAAGCAGAAATAATAGCTATACAACCAGGGCCTGCTGAGGAACATGGATCTAAACTGTCCCTGTGAAGCAAATTCCTGCCTTGGCATCAAGCATCAAACCCTGCACTGCATTTTGCAAAATGAATGAACTGCTAATATTGTGTTTGCGGGTGGGGTACAGCTCAGTGAGTTAGGAATCTATTCTCATGCCCAGAAGGTTGTGGGTTCAAATCCAATGTCATGTCGCCGTTGGGCCCTTGAGCAAGGCCCTTAACCCCAGTCACTGCTCTCTGATCTTCACCTGCATGTTGCTTCGGATAAAAAAAAGCATCTGCAAAAAAAATGTGATGTTATGTCCCTGAGATGTGCCTGGCTGTATGCTGTACTGATGAAAATCTGCTAATGTGCAGGAAAAAGGCCCAGGTTAAAACTGAAATCAACAATTCACTGCATTGATGGATGCAGGTGTCCAGGTAATGGAGGAACAGGTGGGTCTGGATGAGGGGTAGGAGGGGCACAGAGGGGGGGCTCTTACAAAGACCCACAACATACCCACAATCCCCCACACCCCTTCCTAGCAGATGGTCAGCCGGGGACGACCCTCCTGGCCACCCGCACATATGTCAATGGGATCATGAAAGATGGATGGGGCTGGCGTTAATAATTCATAGCAGGGGATGTTCCCGCTGTAAGGACTTTGTTGTGCTGATTGGGGGGGGGGGGTGTGATTCGGTTTTTGTGGCCCATGGGTGTCTCGAGGCCACACAGTCCAGCCACCGTCAGCACTGAAAGCAGCAGCGGGTGTCTCTCTCCCGTTTATCGTGCAAGTCCGTGAATTCTGAGCATCTATATCTCACAGGAACTGTGGCGACATGTTGCCGTGGGGAACGCCTGCTGTCAGAGGCTCTCAACCTGTCATTACGAGACCGAGGGCACGGCTGGGTTCATACACCGATTGGTAAACCAGTCCTGAGATTCACTGCTGGTTGCGGGCCCTAATGATGTGACCGGAGACTCAATCAATCAGGTGTCCCCCTCCGAGGGTCTATTAAATTAGCAGTCGTTCAGGGAGGCACTCCACCCCAGCAGGGGAAGGTACAACCTTCCAGGTCGAGGCTCAAAAAAAAAAAAAAAGGCAAAAAACTCAGCGCAGTTGTCCTCATGTGCTCAGTGCCCCTGAGGGACTCTGAAGGTCATGCTGGGAAAGGAGAGACTTTTAAAGTCATTATCCCAGTAACACAGTCAGCTAGGAAAGTGAAATGAAACCACAAAGTTTGTGTGTTGTTTACCAGCTGGCTGCCATAAGCGCAGACACACCACGGTCAGCTGGCCTGTGATGTCGCCCCCCTGAGGCCTGATGGAGAAGCTGCATGCCGCCAGCTCAGCACACATGTCCCCTACTCTACAATTCAGGCAGCAAAATCACTGTGCAATTTCAGAAGTGATATCGGCAGCTGTCCAGAATGTTCCGACATCAAAAATCATCTAAGTACCTATGTACTTCTACATTTTCCACACGGATGTTAAAGGTCTGGAAGTGCTGAGAAAAGGAACATTCTAGCATTTCCTGATACAGCAGGGGCTGATGGGAGCTAGAGAATTATCAGCGCTCCCCAGGAAAGCATGCAGCTCTGAGCCAGCAACGCAGTCGCCTTTATTTATATTAATACTACTTTCATGATTTTGCCTATTTAGCATTGACCACACTGTCAATGAATCATTCTGAGACAGATAAATGAAACTGAGCAGCTACTGCGCTGCTGTGGGGGGAGAGCAAAAAGGCTCTGACGATGTTTACGCAACGTGAAGGCAGCAGGTATCAGCAACGGTGGAGCCAGAGAGCGAGATGTGGATCACCCAGGAAGAATTTACATCAGAAATACACCTCTCCAGGATAGCTGGTAGCCATATCACTGGGGGCGGGGCAAATCTGAGATGGGCGGGACTTAGGCAGGAAATGGGAACAGAACGGCACATTTGAGAGGGAAGGGGGTTTGGAACGATGGGTTAAAGACATTTCCATGGTGATGGGGCGATGTGGGGGTTACAATGAGAATGGCAGATCTGAGGGCTGGGGTTATGACAAACAAGTTAGGGTTTGCCACCGGAACAATAACGTCTCCCAGACAAACTCACCCATGACGGACACGTCGTACTCGATGAGCAGCGTGGCCTCCTGGCCGCACTGCTTCAGGATGCTCATGGCCTCGGCGTGGGAGGTGCCATGCAACCGGATGCCATCAATACTCAGCAGCCGGTCCCCAGCCTTGATGGTGCCTTCCCTGGGGGGGGGGGGTAAGTCACAATGCGGCCAGCAGAGGGCAGCAAGGGACAGTCAGAAACCCCGTTTATTTAAGAAACCTTTAATGCATTATGCACTCGGCTGTGGGGAGAGGCCAACGTGAACACACATAGAACAGGGGGGAAAAAATGTTAATTTCATACAAGGGATGAGGAGTGTGTTTATTTGGAGCAGAGCTCAGAGACAGAGACGCGGGTCAAATTACAGGCGGGTGAGCGACAGGAATTTAACTTCAGGGGGAGATGAAATTAGCATAAAAGAATATTAATATTAATAGGACTGAGAGGAACAGAATGAGCGCGCCGTTCACTGAGCCATAGGGAGAAAAATATCACAGAGATTCACCGGCGATTCTTAGGTATGAAATAATTAAGGACTTGGTAATTTATCACAAGAATATTGTCATATGGTCTGCCACTGATCCATCACATGAGAAAACTCACTGCAGAAAAATACCATAGTACCTGCAGTGAAATGGGTTGTACACTAATAAGGACATATTTGTGCATAATTTACAGTAATCAATGCTAATTAAACAGTGCCCATTTGTAATTCGATGTTTAGGACACGCTGATTAAAGATGGGGGCTGTCAGGCCGGGGGGGCGGGACCAAGGTCGTACTGGAGCCCCGCGTCAAGGACTCACCTGTCAGCCGGGCCGCCCGGCCGGACGGTTGTTATGACAACCGGGCGAGACTTGTTCCTGTCCTCGTGGGAACCCCCTGTGGGTATAAAAAGATAGTGGGCACTGTTGGCGGAGAGACTATGGGTATCACCACAGGACAAAACCTTTATAGCAATGGGTCAGAGGTCAAAGGTCACAGCAGTATATCCGTCATCTTCTTTACAGGGAAGCCGACAGCTGCATCCTCCTCCTGTTCAAACTGAACCTCAAAATCATTCTCCATCACGTTCAATAAAGTCATTCTGCCCCCCAGAGCCTGTAGCAGCATGTGTGTGGCTTGCGTGTCCACATACCTCGTATGACGAATCCAAACGTGTTGCCCTCTTTGTGCAGTGTCACCTCCACGGTCTTGAACATCACCCCAGACCCCTGCACAGCTGGGGGGTGAGGGGGGGGTGACAGGGAACCATATCAGAGACAGGTGAGGTCACATATGTGGGGCTCTGATAAGCCGAGAGCCATCACACAGATGGTAATTACGAGTTAAGGGAGTGGCACAATGCTGACAGCAATCACAGATGACCTTTAAGGAGGTTAATTAAGGCTGCCTCCACACTGTGGCCGAACCTGCCGGGCCAGAGAGGAGCCCAGAAGGTGCCGTGCTCTCACTTTTGGAGAACAGGAGAGCGTGTTTCACAGCCGGCAGTGACGATGTGCAGATGCCGGACCCCAGCTTTGCTTCCCGTCCACGTATGGCGCCTAATTAAATGTCAACGTCAGCTGCTGAGGCATGACGCAGTCGGATCAGTGGCTGTGAACCTCGCAGATCCCAAACGGACAGGAAGGGCGGCACTCTGGTGACACAGAGCAAATACATCTGCGCCTGAAGCTGTTGATAGAGGTGGGAGGTTTCCGTAGCTGTCGTTCCAGAGTGTAAGAGGAACACGCAACTGAACTGAAACTAAGGCACCCCCTATAAGAAAGAGTTCGCCACGCAGGCCGCAGATGCATAAACGGCCAAGATACAGCCACAAAATAAATTTTCGGTGTCGAAGGAAAATTTACTTCCTTCCTGGCAGAAAGACCTCATTGAGTTCAGCGGAGTTTATGATGAATGTAAAAAGAAATTGGTTTTCATTGGTTCCAGAGTCATGGGGCCACTTTCTTACGGCTGTTACTATGATACAGGAAGAATAACAGTTCATCTGGGGTGGGGTGGGGGGGGGCTTCTGGCAGATAGAGCAGCTTACAGACAGGAGGCAGCTCGTACTCCACCTCCAGGACCACGCGCTCCCCCACGTTCTTTAGCAGGCTGATAATCTCGTCATGCCGGAACTTGGTCAGGTTGATCCCATTGACGGACTTGATGTAGTCGCCCACACTCAGCTGATCGCTCCTGGGGCCGGGGGGGGGGGGAGCATAGCAGAATAGAAGAATGGAAAAAGCTACATCACACTCCTGACAATGCTGTAATTTAATTTTAAGGGGGGTGTAGTGGTTAAGCATTCACTGAAGGCGTCTGTTCCGGTGAAGGCTTTGCTGTAACAAACTACTTTAGCGATTATTTTTCGCTACTTTTACCGCAGCAAAATCACATCTTGTGTCTCAGGTGTGACACAATAAGCCGGTAGAGCTTCTCTCTGGATGAGAGGCACTGTGAGGAAGTCCCTTTGTGCTGAGCTCGAACACTGCACACATCACGCCAACTCCCGACGAGAGCCTGGTTTACGTTTCTGACCTGCAAGCACTTCCCCCCGACTGCCTGCATAAAAGGCTTATTTCACTGACAGCACATACATAAAACAACAGCAGAAAAGGTAACAGAAAGCGGCATCGATGTACATGTGGCTGATAACTCCTCAGGAGATCATGCTGCATATAAAGGAGGGGTCCTGTCACAGGTGGGTCCCTGCTTTGTGGAAGATCTCCGTCTGATCACCGGCACTGCTGACATGCAGACCTTCACATACAACATTCCCCCAAACAAATTCTGCAGCATCTCTGATGACTGGAGCATGGAGAATGTAATGGTAAATGGGCTCAGAGGCTGACCTCTGGAAGAACCTGGAAGACAGATGGACGGACAGGCAGACAGATACAATGTCCCTCAGCTGTCTAACCTTACAGCACACCCACCACTATCTCATATGGAACCGGACATAGAAACACGTTCTCCGTTGTCTCACGCTCCTGAGTCAGCTGACTAAGCTCCCATTGCATGGTTACCTGGCTGCGATGCCGCCCTGCCGCAGGTTAGACACGCGGGGCTTGCCGTCCTTGTCGATGCCGCCAGACACCGTCAGGCCCAGGGTGGTTCCCTCCTTCTTCATCAGCTCCACCACGGTGGAGCCCTTGAACTCATCTGCGTGAGGGCGGGAATGACAGGGGGGGTTAGAGGGGTGGGGCAGCACATCCCTGACGGCAAACGTACGTGCTTCCTCTGAGCGCAACGCCCTCTTGTTTGGAGAAAGGCACCTTGTCCGCTCTGACCTGGGAACCCACCAAATCTCCGGCATCCCCACTCCCACATCTCCTGTGGCACCACCGTCGCATCTCCTATGACCCCATCCTGTGAACTGGCAGAGGCCTAAGTGGGCCGGTTAGCCAAAGGGCAGTGACCCCCCCCCCCGACCCGCTAGTGCTGGAGGACAGCAGTGATAAACAGGCTGTGTGGAGATGAACAGTGCATCCTCTGCATGGAGGGCTTCAGCTGTGAGATCCCTGACCCCATTTAACATGCAAGGTTGCTGACAAAACCGGCACAGAGCCATGAACATTACCACCAATGTAACCCCCCCCCGAGAGCCATCGCCACAGTTTATCTGCCCTCTGGACAACAAGAAGCCTCTATTTCTCATTAATTTTCCACCTGAACAGAGGATCAGTTAAGCCACTGCTTGTTAAGCATAATCATCACAAGTCACCCACTCACAAATTCTCCTAGTGACTATGGTAGAGATACCATCACCCATCACGCACAGCCTGCTGGCTTCCGTGACGGACGGATCTGCGTTGCTTGTCTTTGCCTGTGACAGTGTTTCTTTTCTTTCCTCTGAATAGCAGTCTGCCTCGAGCCCCTCCATTATCAGAATGGAGAATGATTCACAGTGCAAAATGATCATTAGTGCCGAGTCACAACATGGCCGCGTTTGGGAAGTGATATTTGGGAGGTGGTGTTTGGGAAATGGCTCTGTTTAACTGACAGCGTGCGAGAATGCGGAAGTTGTGTGCCCCCCCCCCAAGACATAACAGTTCATGTCACTAGCCAGCCAAGACCACGTGGTACTCCAGGCAACAGCCATCCCATAATGGCAGCCGGGATAGAGCCCAGCTACATCATGATGGGTTTATTTATACATGTGGACGCCATAGCGCAGACGGATACTCTAGGGAGGGGCATACTCATCTTTGCTGGGACGCTCGCGGTTCTCGGAGCCCCGAATAAGGGCCTGCTCATCGTGGACCAGATGGCCGGGCTGGCTGTAATGCCCTGCTGGTGATCATTTAGGTGACCCACAGGTCACCCCAAACACACACATTATAAATTTCAGTTTGTGGCAAGCCTGCACAGGCCCCCCCCCCCCCCCCAAATAAAACATTTTGTGGGCTGTGACAAGCATGATAAGCAAACACCTGCCACTCAAAGACCAACACCCAAAAGGCTCCACCCACTGTTGATCAGGGGTGTGTGCCAGGTCCTGCCCACTCCTCCACAGAAGAACAGGCTGACAATTTAATCCCGTTACGTTTGCTGCGCTCGTAACAGCCGACACGGTTCCAGAACCCTGTAGTTGTGCTCCTCTGTCGCCAAGGCGACACTACCCATAGTATTCCTCGCTACTGATCCATTCCTGTCCCACGGCCAAAACTCAAAGCAGGTTGCGTGGATCTGGCTGGTAACACCCCAGGGCCGGAGTGGGGGGCAATATGACTATGTGGGAGTTTTGGACAGGCACAACCCAAGATCAAGGTGCGACTTTAGGACGGGGGCATCATTTCACAGCAGCCTCTCTCACTGCCCCTAAATAAGACATTAAGATCATAAGGGGGGCAAACATTACAGGAGAAACATAGATTAAAAAACATTTTCAGCCATTTACTGCATCGCAAAATACTGGCAGCCTGCAGCGGTGTGGGAGGGGCCTTACTTAGGATTCAGTTCACATACTCAGGCCCTGGGAAATCTTTTTTTTTTTTTTTTTTTTTTATTCGATTGAGCCTAAATACAGCTTTCAGCTGCGATGGTTATACAGCACAGCTGCTTGCCCCTGGAAAGACGACTACACCATAATGCCTCAGCTGGAGCTACATGCTTCTTCTGATACAACAGATTATCAGGTTAATCGAAGATACCCTCGGTTTAAGTTGAAAATACTACCGTTTACTGTTTCTGGTTAACATTCACAGTACAGCCCCGTTGGCCCGAGGTACGGATCTCCAACAGGCACTGTACAAAAACAACAGCGGTTTTATTCAGAAACCGATCCCAAGCTGTTACTGCCTCGTCCTGAACAGCCTTGTAAATCCGGTCATATGAAGGAATTTTAGAACCAGAAGGAACTTGGAAGAGGCTGCAGATCAGTGCAGGGGGTGTCACCCTCACCAGGGGGCGCTGTGCTGACACGGCGAGACGGGCTGTTTAACTTGAACACCCTGTGAGAACAGAAGCACAAGGCTGCTGCAGGGCAGCGTCTCACGCTGGACCAAACCCAAGATGGCAGTGCCAGAGTGATAGAGGTTTCATCACGACTTTGGCAAAGCAGACAGCTGGTTTTGTGATTGCATAGGCCCAGATCCTGGCATTTTAGTGGGCATAGATTTGAAGGAAATGACCCGAAGGCTAATTTCGAAAAAACAAACTCTGTGATTATACGAATAATCCCCTGTTTCTGGAACTGAGGTGGGCTGGAGATAATTCCATGCACTGATGCGACGGATGCTGGCAAAATCGAGTGATCTTAGTATGTGAGAACACCGTGTGCGTAACTGATGCGTCTCAGAAACACAGAACACATCCGAACAAAAGCGGAAATGTTCCTCCCAGAAAACAAAGCGGATTTGAGAGCAGCGGAGGCGGACTCCATATTGGTGCGGGTGTCTCCAGCTGGCGGGGGGAAATAGATCTTCTTTAAGGGAGGGGGCCGGGTACTTCGTTCGGAGGTAAACATGACAAACGTTCGATAGCGTAAAATCGCTCTGTCGAGGAGGACAAATTGGAGTTCTGCTCACAGTTTATCACGAAAACGTGGGGGGGGGGGGTCCTGTCAGAATGGCCTACTTGTAATTACTGCTAAAACAATTAATTCGCTTCTCGAGCAGATTGCAGTAATGTGATTAATAAGCTATGCGTCGGCAGATGTGAGGTGCGGTTTCAAAAATCTTTATCTCCAATAATGAAGGAAAAATAATGAAAATACTTTGATCTTATCTAATTAAGGACTGACATGTCCGGCCACTCATTTAGATGCCCACATAGAATTCTGGTTTGTGTGCGATGCCTGCTCCACGTTGAGCTGGACTCGGAGGTTTCCATGCATTCCACGCACACTCATACAGAATTGTCCTCTTCATCTCCCCCTAAAAGATCTCACTGCGACGGAGTCATCACTTCACATTCTGCCCGAACACCACAAAATGATCCTCACGCCCCCTCAAACTGCCAAAATAATGACACCATTACGTTCGCCGTTCTTCAAGCAGATGAAACAGCCGTATCATTGAAACTCCGACAAAGCACTGCACCTGAATGTCTGCGCTTCTGAACGGGGCAAAAATCAGGACGATCTGAAGAAACTCAGAGAGAAGCAGCTGAGAGCTCCACAAAGCACAGCCAGGGCTAACCCAGCGCCACAGCCCAGAGGCGACATCCAGGGCCCACATAATGCCGCGCAGGTGAAACAATATTACTACAAAACTCAATTATCCAGGAGGACACTCCGCTGAAAAGACATTAAGTTCATTTTGTTCATGCTCCAAGAGAAAACTGCATAAACGTGTCACCAGCGGAAAGTGTCCGATTAGTTTCCTAAAACCTTTCAGCTTCACATCACTGAGAACCATCTCTCCCACAATCCTGCTGCAAATGTCCAACATTTACACCACCTCCATCATTCTCTCAACTCTGTGACATGGCGCTTTAAATCCACTCATGTGATTACCATCTTATCTTACTGTTAAAAGGCCAGGGCCCTAAACCAGTTCTTGCTCCTCAGTTTGCCATAAATCCTTGGTATAACGAAGTGGGAAACTGCAGTCTAGGTGGCAGCACCAAGCTAGATTGGAATCACATTAAAAAACACAGACTATAAGGAATATTTACTAACTTTACAAGTATCTGAGCATTTCTGGAGGCCAGACAAACCACGGGAAACCAGAGAGCATCCTGCAGGCGATGCAGATGTTTTCCTTCAGAAAATGAATGACTGTGGCCAAGGCATCTGCAGAGGTGCGAGAGAGCCTTTGGTCTGAAAATGGAAACAGACCCCATTCTGAGGCACAAAGGGGACTAGAGCCAGTAACATCCAAAACTGAACCCATACACACAAGATGCTCTCATACTGCCCCAAGCCAAGGGTTGCATCCAAATATCTGTGATCTCTGCAGGCTGAGAATGACTGGCTGGTGAGACAGGAAGTGTCCCACAAAGCCCCACCCACTGAACAGGAATAGGCGGAGCTTCACCTGAGCAACATTCAGAAAGGTCCTCAAAATGCATGCTCTGCTTGGCACATGTTCCTTATTGCCCCCATGTCAATCCTGAACATGAATTTTGTGCAAGGGAATAATGGTACAAGCACCGACGGAAAAAGTGGATCAAAGAAATTCACATATATATGGACCAGTTGCTGATTGCTTTATCTGTCTTAAGACTGAGGTTGACGTCATGTCTAGTAAAGTGCTGTCACTTTGTCATTGTAGTGTGGTGACAGATCTTCTCATGAGAGCACCGACAAACCATAACAACTGAGCTCCACACAGCTACCATCGTGATCAAAGGCCTCTTTGAACCAGGCTGCTTGAATGTCACATTCTGCACAGGCAGGCTAAACGTTCTGCTACATGCTGTATAAAGTTATAACATTTTATTTCCAGAAAATAAGATTCTGCAATCGTGGAATAATCACTCATCTCTTTTTCTGGTGCAGATTTATCAGCAGTCTGCCAAAAATGTACAATTTACAGCCTTTAATAATCCATATTTCTATAGCTACCTCTATCATTTGTAAAGCAAAATAATGCTTTTGAAGTCTAGAGAACAGAGCAGGTAAGTTAAATTTAAGTAAAATTTGTCTTAAATATCTTATTCATCACTTGATGAGAAAGAATAACATGCTTTGAAATAGTTTATGACATTAATTAGTGTTACAATAATGAACTATTTAACCGAGGCTCTGTAACCAGAAATAAGTGACCCCAGCAACATTACCTGCTCACCGTCGGTCTCGTCCTGGTTCCAGGTTGTAACCAGTGGGTCAGACTGGTTTGCTTTTGTTTGGCCTGGATCCTCTTTGGCACGAGGGTGTGGGAATCCCATATGTTAGCGGCAGTGTTATCATTCGAGTAACAGCTCTGCCAAGACCCACCTCATCAGCGTCCTGGATGTGTAAAAATAAAATGCAGCTCTTGTGCTGTGAAACGCTTGATGCCGCGTGACATGGCACCACCCTCGGTTATTCTAGGAGCCCCGGATTTGATCTCTTGTTAAAAGCTCCACATAAATCACACCGGTCCCCACCACGATACTCACCCAGGGCTTAGAGCTGTCTGTGTCCCACCACCTCAAACGCTACACCATCTCATTACACAGAAACTGAATTTGGAGTTCAACTTTAGAAGAAATACAAATTAGACTAAAGAAATTAATATTTCTAATATTTTTTTTGTTGTATGTTTTTTTGACATTCATCTGCCTAAATTAGCGTTTCACAATTTGGCTTTTGATTTCGATGGGAACAGATGCGTACAGATAAATCTACTTTTTGGCCACTACAACGGATGAGGTTACCAGTCAGGTTGTTACAACAAGATAATTAAAATAAAATGTCGGAAAGAGAGAGTCCATCCATCCATTTTCTTTAACCGTTTATTCTATTCAGATTTGCAGGGGGTCTGGAGCCTGTCCCGGAGGTCACGGACGCAGGGCAGGGAGCAGCCCAGGATGGGGTGCCGACCCATCGCAGTAAAGACAGAGTAATATTTGGAATTTGTTTTGACAAAACAACAGAGCCATCGGAAACCAAGCAAAGCAGAAATGAACCAGAAAACCCGAGGAAGAACAAGCAGAGAGCGTAAGGACCATAAGGACCGTAGAACAAGCAGAGAGCGTAAGGACCATAAGGACCGCAGAACAAGCAGAGAGCGTAAGGACCGCAGAACAAGCAGAGAGCGTAAGGACCGCAGAACAAGCAGAGAGCGTAAGGACCGTAAAAACGAGCAAGAAAAGTACAGCGCAGACGAAAAGTTTGCTGCAGGGTGAGCAGATAATCCATGTCAGGGGAGACACTGCGAGCTACTTCAGGTTATACAAGCTACTTTAAAAGGGAAAGGCTCATATGATTGGCTAAATAGTTCCATTCTTTTTGGACTTTCACTGGTCCGTTTCCTCGATTAACATTAGTGACACATGCATGATTAAAGGACACTGACCAATCAGCATGCAGAAAGAAGTCAGGGCTAAAGTCAACTTCAGGCCCTTTTAATTAAAATGCGAGTTTATAAATCCAGTCCAGGCTCAAAGTGACCCTCCTGACAAGGATTATCTGGTCACCCTATTTGATGTAACTAATAGGTATTGGAAGAAAATATTGCATTGTTACATGTTTTAATTAATAGACCATTATTGTTGTTAAAGACTGATTTATGTGTATTGATGCGATTGTAGTCTTTTTGAGCTCCAGCAGCTCAGATCTTACAAATTAAGCACCATTCTCTCCCATCCATTGGGACAACTGCATGCTGACATGGAATAAAATGCACAACTTGGACAAGATCATCATCAAAAAGAAACAAATACCGTACAAACACTGCAGAGAACTGTGTGTGTTAATGCAGACGGAGTAACACTTTACTTGAGGAGCACAAACAATGTAGTATTACACTCTAACTTAACGTATTAATTAACCAGAAACTAAGTGTCAGTAGTGTACTGGGTCCCTTGTTTGTTCATCAGTAATCAGTCACAACAGTTCATGAATTCCAGGCAGTTACTATAGTTGTTCATGATTTATACTTGATTAGTAACCGAGTTACTAAGAAAGTTCACATTTCAGGATCAGAGCTTGATCGCAGCAGAATGAGGGACACAGACGGCGCCGCCTCAGGAAAGAAAAGGGCATGTTTAGGAATGCATCTCTCACTGGAGTCACTGGTGGATGACAGTTTGATCCCAGCCATGCCATTCTCATGTCCTATAAATGTGATTACTGTAGCCTGAACTGGTCATGAGGAGAGATACCAGCGGGGCAGGGGTCAGCGCAGGAATTGACACGTGCTTATGACCTTAACAACGACACTGTGATGCGAAAGCGTACTTACTACACAGTGACCGTCTTGCACGAATAACCCTCTGCACACGTTTACCCATCGAGGTGCCTGCCAGCTGAAGCGGACACCCTAGAAACGGGCATGCAGATACACACATGTAGCTGTCACACGTGCAGTGAGGTCCCGATGTGCAGTGAGGTTTCTGGGGCAGTGCTCACGTCCCATTGGCCAGCCCAGGGGACATGTAAGCGGCCGTCACTTGACGGAAGGCGTTTCCTGCGTTCCCATTACGTCCAGCTGGACTACATAATATTAAAATTATCCTGTAAGCAGGCTGGTGAGCATGCAGGGTTGGGCGGTCCACCCCACCCCAGATACAGGGAACAGTGCAGTGGGCTTCGGAGCTGTGTTTGGATTGGCTTTCCCGGGACACCCTGTTCACAGCATGGTGCCTCAGCGACATACCGCCTAGTTCATCTGTAAACGTGTCACCGTTCCCCAGCCAGGCGGCTGTAGGAAGGCAGTTCTGTCTGTACCTCACACATGTCTCTCTCCCTTCTCTTTCCCAATCTCTTTCTCTCATCAGCTGTCACCACCCTCCCCGCCTTCTGGGAGCCTTTGATGCCCCCCCTGCCCCGTGCCACCTCGTCACACTCTTTGTGAGACACTGAGAGACACACAGAGGATCTCTGTAATCCCCGTGGAGGGTGGGGTGGGGGGGGGGGCAGAGCAGTGGACCTGATCAAATCCTGCCAACGGGGATGAAACAGTCAACGCTATGCGGGGCAATGCAAGCCATGCAGAGGGGAAGAGACCGTGCCTCTGTATCCACAGGCGATGGGGAAGCTTGATTAATGACCCTGATCACCCCCCCCCCCCTCCTCCCCAAGCAGCAGCCAGCATAAAATCAGCGAGGTAGGATATCGGGTGCCGACAGCACACTGTGCTGATTCTGTCTCCACAGAGATATCAGTGCATCTCAGCGAAGAAGACGAACAGCCTACATACAAAATCCCAAAGCGCATATTTACACACGTCGCCAGTCCTCAGGGGAACAACAAAACAGACGTGGATAGAATTCAGCATCTTGGAATGGCGACTCACCTCCACCCCCCCTGCAAGATGGGGGTGGGAATGGAACAGAATTAAACTGAGGATGCCGTGAAACGTCTTAAGCAGAAGAGTTACAGTGAAAGAAGGGGGAAGTAAAGACTGTATTGCAGCTGAATTTAAAACTGAAATTAAAAAGTGACACGACTAATATTACACTAATATTACATTTAATTATTTAGCAAAAACATTTATCCAAAGTGACATACAACTGACAAAGCGGGGTCAGTCATTCCCTGGATAATATGGCTTAAAGGCTTGTTCAAAAGCAGCCATGCGCTTTAAACCAACAACCCTCCAATCACAGGCACAGACCCCTAATCCATAGGGGCACACATCACCCCAGTAAGCTAAAGCAGAAGACTGGACCAAAGCGCGAAGGAGCAGGACTGCAGTCACCATGATGCAGGCTTTCATCACTGAACTCAGGCCCTTAAGATAAAGTTTGCAGGGTTTGAGCAGCCGGGAGAGTTTTGCTTAAATTGGCCCCAGAGAGGCCAGCACTCAGACACTTGCCCGCTAAACGCTAGCTTTAGGCACACAGGCCTGTTTTGTGCTTCAAATATTAAAACGGTGCTTTCACGCTGATAGCATCTGATTTTCCTGAGCCAAGGACTTAATCTGAAGCACTTGGCAGAGACGTGCTGACCTCCTCGGCACCGCGAGCACTCGAGTGCAGTGAACTGCGGACGCAGGGACGACAGAGTATTTCAGAACATCAGTGCTACACGAACACGGCGTGTTGCTCCTCGAATGAGATAGGACATAACTCCTACAGCAACAGTATACCCCACACTGGTAATATGCTCAGACGTAGGTTAAAGCTAATGGTTATCCAGATTTATTCAGAAAGAAGTCCCTCCCTGAATTCTGGGGAGGACACCTTTTACATTCTCCTATATGTTGAGTGGTAACAGGAATTATGCAGGCTTCAATAGCCAAACAGAGGTTGTGTCATCCTGCATGAATCACAGCGAAAACATGCAACCATGCAGGAAACACTAATAAAACATGTGTCAGATGGACTGCAGACACCCACTACGAAAACAGGTAAGGACGTCAGTGACGACATTTTCAGAAGTAGCTACATTTAGGAAAACAAAGCTAATTAGCGACCGACTTAGTACAGACGCTCCCTGGGCTACAATGGTCTGTGTTACGATATTTTGACTTTACAATAGTTAAATATTTCACTTTCAGTACATTATTCAATAAATTACATGAGATATTCAACACTTCATTATAAAATAGGCTTTGTGTTAATGATTTTGCCCAGCTGTAGGCTAATGTGACTGTTCTAAAGCATGTTTAAGGTAGCACAGACTAGGCTATGATGTCTGTCAGGTTAGTTGCACTGTATCAAAATGCATTGCCGCCTTAAGGTATTTTCACCTTACGATAGGTTTACTGGAACATAAACCCATTGTATCGTGAGGAGAGGCTGTATTTGGATCACTAAACAACATTCCTTTGCCTTTTTCCCTAACCCCCCCCCCAGGCCATCCCAATCCACAGTCAGCCACACCACAAAATGGTTAAAGCGTGAGACGGAGCAGCTTCTGGGTGAAGATGGGGCCACTCCTCTGCCTCACCATATATTTTTAACAAGCTCTTTAATAATGTAACGTACCCCTGCACGGCACATTAAGGCTCAGAGGGATTTATAAACGGTAGCACACGGAGCTGTTGGCCGACCTCGAGTTTGAGGCCCTGTGACATCACCGCCATCATATGTTACCATGCCCGGCCCGGCCTGACACGGGGTCCCCAGCTCTTGCACTTCAGGCCTCGCCCCGTGCAATTCCGCTCCCGCTCCGTCCTAACATAAACTGAAGCTGTATGTAAGTAAGAAAACCACCTGAATACACCTCAAGACCTCTCAGCAGACGCAGGAAGCAGATAAGAAGTCAACGTGAAACATTCCGAGGCTTCCAGCGGGTTTATACCACATTATTAATGAGGGCTGTCTGCACATCGCCAGCCTCCTGCCCTCACCCATGTCGCTACACATTTAATCTTCGAGATACTGATGATCGTGCAGGACGGCACCAGGCACACTGCTAGCTCTGCCAAGAGAGGAACTCTGTTAAATAAACGTTGACTCATTTCCACGCTGCAGAAACACTCCTGCTCTTCTCCACACTGTAGTGGAACCAATCCATGAGACCGCCGGCACCCAATCTACCAGACATGTCAACACGCAGCATGTTACAGGGGTAAAGCCCAATCGATTTCGCAGATGATTTGTACGCCCTCTGATTAATAAATTGCAATTTCCATTGTTACTTACAATAGCAAGAGCTGTTAAAGTCAAGTATACTGGTATAATGTCCTGGTAGCTAAACCTGTAGTTTGTAGAAAGCACAGTTTTATTTAGAAGTTAGCAGTCTGCAGCAACTACTCACTCCATCAAGCTATCCACGGTTCCAGTGGCTAATTAAAGCCAATCATCACACTGGATCCTAAATCCATATATGACTGGTTGGTCCCTACTATGTTAAGGTAATTGAAGAGTGATGCTGGAAACATGCGTTCAGCCTAGCTTGTGGGGGGGGTCCAGAAGCACAGGACCATAGCACACACAGCCTCTGAGAGGAGGCCAACCTGCTGCCCGCAGGGAAAGAGGGGTCCCACACACAAAAGCAAGGTCTAGGGGCAGCATCAGAGGGCCTTACCTGGGATACTCTGTCTCCTGATGGCCAGCGCTCCATCCGGCGGCTTGGAGGAATTGGAGGGCTTTGAGTACGGACCCTCATCTGGGGAACACAAGGGAACTAGAGTCAGCCACGGAACCACCAGGCAATCAGGAGCTTTCGCGAAAAAACGCCAACTCAGCACACAAACGTGGCTGCACCAGGAGGCCCAATGAGGCTGACACACCACTCAAAGTCTCAGGGAAGTGAGGATCGGGGTGCAGATTTTACACACAACAAGAGAGATTTATAACTGCCAACCTTGGGCTCAGCTGTAGACTACTGACTGTAGACTTTTAGTTCCACATAACAATGTGCAGGACATTCTATTTAGACTATAAAAGTCATTGTCAATTCAAAGTAAGGAAGTTATCAATTCTCAGGACAAGACTCCAAAAAAGAGGTCTGTTAGTATTATCACAGAACCCCAGCGGGTTTGAAGACAAGACAAACCAACCAAGATTACAGTAGACCTTTCTACACAATACAAGCTCATTGTTGGGTTCTAGATAAGAACCATTCAATACAACAGTCATGGCACCAGGAAATTACTCATGGGAACACCTACTGATACACTGTAGATAAACAATAATGACACAGTCCCAGTGGTTTCTGTCACAAAGATTAACAGCAAAAGGTCCAAAGACCTTTCAGCTCAAACAGTTCTAGGTCACACTGATGAGCGTATTCCAAGTACCAGGGAGAACATGCGGAAATCACGCCTGCTTCACGTCTACAAAAGGAGGCTGGTTTCAGAGGGTACAGCATAAAGATCGGGGGAGACGTCCTACCCACTGTCACCCCAATCCTTCTGGCCAATCAGCATAAGGAGAGAACAGAGAGAACAGATATGTGAGGTGGCACACTTAGGAGAAAGGGGATGCTAATAGGCTGCTCTGACATAAAGGTCTTCATTAAAATCAGTTCAGCTGTTACTGGATGGTAAGAGCATAGTGGCTTGTTAATGCTATGGAAGGAAGCTGAAGTCAGGCATGCCTAGACAGGGAAAAGTTTAACATCCTATTTAAGCAACGGAATCCAGGAAACGCTACGAAGGACCAACCAAAAACATGGATCCAGTAGAAACTGACCCGAGACAAAGCCATCTGACTGATGGTGCTCAGATCTGGAGACCACCGACATGTGGATCAGAAGAACTCATGACTTTAGGAGGGATGCCTACCTACCCATGTGTAGTCAATACCATACCAAAGTCCACCAAAAACATCAAACACCTTACGGAGGACTTTCTACCTGTGTGCTACTATGGTGAAGATTAACGATAGCAAGTGTGTCAGTTTGGTTTCAATCTTAGTAGGTACCAAATCAACCATGAACCCCCTCCCACCTTAACATAAGTGGTACTCCCACAAATCTATGCCTTTGGTTAATAGCGTCACTTGCAGTAGGACTTTCTAACTGCATGGAACCATTATGATGACTGTCAATAGTATCAAACCTACCCTTAGCCAGGACATTCTGTGCGGAACCATGACATGACTGTTAATAGGGTACCAATGAATAAAAAGTTGTTTATTCGGTAACTGGAGTCACAAATCCTCTCATTTATCTGTTCAATTATCTCCTAGGTTCTAGGTGAATTTTGCTGGTAACCAAAGCGATAACATGATCACTATTACCATTTTTACTATTAGGTTCTCAACCAGACTGATGTTTACATTTTAGCAGAATTTCATCAATTGATGCTGAATTGACTTAAGTTCCTCAGTCCAAGTACACAGCACAGAACTACCAGGAGCTTCAACCTTTTTCACCTTTTACTGCAGGGGGCAAACACACACAGTTGCCCTTCATTCATTAACTGACATGCATGAACTGGAGTTTGAAGGGAGATTTATGCCGTATAATATGCAGGAAATAATGGGTCACCCTGAGCCCTGCCCGTTGTTTATTCGCTAGGTACCATGGGTCGGCACACAGGCGGGCACTGAAGCAGAACTTTCTGGGAGCCATAAATAACAGAAACAGTATTTTAAACAGGGTAATAAGAGGGCAGATATACAACAATCTGAAAATATAATTTAGAAGCTGGAAACTGAGTGTACCTGATCCCAGCCTGCTGTAACAAATAAAACAGTGACAAGGACCTTGTGCGTGATCTATATTAAAAGTGTGTAATAAATCCAGAATGGTGACTCCATGTCCCTGGGTGTGTCCATTTCAAGCTCAAAATATAAAATTAGACACAGACTTAAAGAGGAAACGGCTGTATTATTTCAGGGAAATATTTACCACGACTGGTGGCCCATGTTTGAAACCCTTGAGTATATTTCCACCCACTGTGCTTAATGTTTACCGTTGCCTATATCTGTAAAGCAGCAGTAGCACTCTGATGCAGGTTTAGAAAACACCTAAACAGCACCCACTGGTCACGTGATTTCTGTCTCCCGGTGGAACCCCCTGGCTGTAGGTGGAACACAGAGAGGCACACCGCAACTCCCACCAGCTAACAGACTGCAGGATTTCCTTCTACCACTGCACATACACACTCTCTCACTCTCACACACTGGTCTAATCAACCCCAATCAACGTCAACACCCTCAGACACCCTTATCTGCCCGCTTACTACTCTCCTTCCATCTACCAAGGTCACACCAATCCAGAAGCTGTACAGGAGTCTGGCCTCTCAGGCCATGAAGACCACCCACCCAGCCAAGGGGCGAGCTCTCCACATATGCCAGGACACATCCATCAAGACCTCATAGACACCATTCCGACCTACGCCAGCTGGACCAGCGTCGGGCGACGGTCTGACCGGAGGCTCCACGAGCCCACGGAGAGGCTGAAGAACAGCTGTCGAGTCTGGAATGGACCAACCGGAGGCAGTCCCAGCAGTCACACATAGATCCCCATGTCACAGAAAGATCACGCCTCACAGAATGACCCCCCCCCCATCTAACATGGGGACCCCAGTCTCATCACCCAGACCTCGTCCCTCATCATTAAAGTCCACACGCGGACCAGGCTTAATGATCGGCGACCATTATAAATACAGAACATTTCGGCCCCCACCGCTTCTGCCCGTACTCACCGCTGTCGCTGCGGAAAGCCTGACTGACACCACACAGGAACGCCATGGGGCTCCTGATGGGAGGCTTGTGAGCTACGGCCCTAGTACTGAGAGTCACACCGTGACCCGGCCCCAGCACAGGCCCGTACCAACTCGCCCCACCCTGGCTGCTGATTCACAGCACGGTTTGAGCAGGGTGTGGAACTGACCCAAACTCCATTTCCTCCATGCGGCCGCGGCACGACCGAGTGGCACAGCGGCGGGTGGCTATCGAGGTGGCACAGAAATGAAGCACGAAGAGAAACGGGAGCTTGAGGAATTCCTTGGGCGCTTGGTGGGGGGGGCAAAGCAGAGTCCCAGTGGCGATCCGCAGACCTCTCAGCCTCGATGCCCGAGGGTCACCCGGCTTTGCAGGCATTCAGAGGAGAGCCCCAAATGGCACGCAGACTTTCTGGGAGAAATACAGAGCTGTGGGGCTGCAGTACGAGCTGGCGGGCCGGGTAGGGGGGGGCGGGGAGGAGAGAGGGAGTGAGAGAGGAATGGCACAGGGACCGTCAGCCTGTCAGGTCACACTCTGCCCAGCCATGCATCACTGCTTGACTTGGGGTTGGGAGGGGCTAACACATGACATTCACTCGCTGGCGCCACCTGCTGCCAGTTATGGGAAGCCGCTCCATTCTGGGCAGATCGCCCGGGTTAGCTAATTAAAAAAAAGATTTTGTGTCCCCCACCCCAACCAGATTATCTTAACGTATACCGACATGTCACTACAACTCGCCCCCCCATTCTAATGGCAGCCCACAAGCAGAATCAAACCTCCAGCCATGGGGCTATTTGTTCCTGGCCATGTGGCTCCTCATTCTCTGTGTGTTAAACATGAACCGTCTCGCCAACCCGGCACCAGACGTCCTTCAGGGGGCGACGTGTCGCTCGGTCAGATCACCCCAAGTAGCACGAGCGCTGCACGCATGTCATCGTTCTGTTATTTTTAGAGCACGACTCACGCAGCAGCCCCCCCGAGATACCAAAAAAAACAGGAGTGTAGTGTGGCCACGCCCCCTCACAACACCGTTGGAGCACAAGATGAGAAACTGGGCCACTCCGGGAGTAAAACGATTTCACACAGGTGCTACAAACGATTCCTCTGTCAGGCTCAATCGGGGCGTACGCTGTCTGGGTGGGGGGACTGACGGGGGGGTGACGAGATGACTAAAAATAAAGGCAGAGCAAAGGGAGGAACATCTAATGCACCCGAAGCTTTGATCCAACCTCTCATGGGGGAACCTTTCAACACATTTTGTACATTATTACGCTGTTTGTTTCATCCTATTACTCCGCTAAATAAAACATTTTTATGATTCGTCATTCTTATGCTTATACGGCCATTTAAGGCATAAAATCTTAATTATAAAGTAAAATATGTCCCTTGTGAAACTCTCCCATCATTCCAGAAGCACAGAGGTCAACAATCACCAGAAACAGCAGCACAATGGCTCAGCAGCCTTTCACCATCCCCTCGCTCACCAAGTCACATGGTACAAATGGACAGCATTCTACACCTTTCTATAAGATTCCATTTCTGTCTGGCCCTCAGACTAAAAGCTCAGCCAGTAAGTAGGGGATGTGGGTCTCGGTGTGAGAGCAGTAACAAAGATGTCCTGAGGGGGGTGCTGTAGAGAAGACCAATGTGACAAGTGGTCACAGCTGGCTGTGAGGGCTGTCTGCTGGACACCGCTGCCCGTCACGGCACTCCGGTTGCACCGGAGATGCTGAAGCTGAGTGCGGCGCCTGTGTGTGCCGGAGGCAGACTGCCCCCATGAGGATGGGGAGGGACATGCATACCCAGCAGCCCGAATTATTTTTAAACCATTCCCTCAAGATGGCTAAAGGGAATCAACGTGAGAGCGATTAGGATGATAAACTCTAAATGCTGCGCTCTGCGATAAAGAGAGAGAATATGTTAAATGGATAAAGGGAGCTTAAGAAGACATGGCCTGGTGAATATCTGCGTCATTAACTTCTCCAGTAATCACTCACAGTGTGCTAATATACAGCCGTAAGAGCTCAGCGCTTTATCTTATCTGGGTAGGATAGCAATGAAACTGGAACCAATAGCAGGAGCTACAGGGCGAGAGGACTGGGACCAACAAGGCGGGAGGCGGGGCTATTGGACGGACGGACACACACAATGGTACAATGGTAACTGCCAAGCCAACATGCTGACCTGAGTACAGTGTCATTCATCAGGACACTAGGAAATAGGCGAGGTGCAAATGGGCTCACTGTCCCATAAACAGCTGCCAAAACCGCAAAGGTTTATGGGTAATGTGCGGACTAAGAGTAAATCCCGCTTGGTTAGCTTTGATCAGTGTGTCAAAAACTCCCTCACCACCAGATACCCAAACGCATTGTCCGATTCCGAAGACGAAGGCTTCCTAACAGTTCTCGGCCAGATCAAGGATCACAGGCATCCCTGAACACAAGAGCTGCCCCATTAGCTGGATCTTGGAGGAGAGTCGGGAAAGATGGCGATGCGAGTATCACTGTGCTCCTCGGAGCCGCTAACATGGAGCGGCCCGGCAGGCGAGAGAAACGCTGACACCAAACAGCATGACGAGCTTATAATCCCCCGCGACCTGACAAATGGAAGGGGGAGAGGAGATATCTACTCCCCCATCAGCCCAAGCATCTTCTCCACCCCTCTTATTATTGGGCTTGGCCAGTATTGGCATAATCCAAGGCTTCAAAATACTGTGACAGTGCTGATTTTGAAAATACAGTCAAAATACCATACACCGTGGCATAATGTCTGGACAGTATGATGGTATGAAAAATTATATAAAGGCCAGGCCTACTTTTCACATCCGTTCAGAGACGTCTCTCTCATAAATAGCCGGGCAGGCCGTACTGGGCGTGTCGGGAACTGCGGCAACCCAAGGCGTCTAGCCAATCACGTCGCTTAATCGCCAGCCTCCCGGTCCTATTACCCTCCTCCATGTATCCTTTCCCTGCCATCGCCCCTGGCAGTTAACACCGTTTTTACCTGCCCAGTATCAAAAACCTCTCTCGCCAGCAGTCTCGCATAAAACTTACTTGAATTCCATCTCCCGCCCGAAATGGGGCTTTGACACTTAAAAGTAACAAGCAATCGGCAAGCAGCAAATTTTCAGTGAAGCCGGAGGATTCTCTCAGAGACCGGACACCGCCAGGCAGAATAAATGGCAGTCTGGGATGGGTCCTCTGCTTTAACGGCCGCAAACATCAGCACCCTGACCACCAGCAGTATTACCCGGGAAAAAAAAACTCCCCTGAAATCCCAGCAATTATAGGTGCATCTAATCTTTATAAAATACTGCCTTACATCTTCAAAAGGCCCCTCTCTCCCATTGCACAATCACTTCTCCTTTCATCACAGGGAGAGACACAGCACTGTGTAGTTAGAGGTACACTCAAATTTACATTCTCTGCCTGCTAGTTCAGCTGACTAAGAGACACTGAGATGGATTCTTACTTTTTTTTCCCTTTACTGCGGCTTCCAGAATGAAGGGACTGGGATGGATTTATAATCAGAGTTAGAGTTAATCAAGTGCTTCCCCACTAGAGAATGGGTTGGAGGACCAGACACGTGACTGGCTGGCTGCTCTTGATAAGATCAGCCCTGCTGATTCCTTTCCAGCTGCTTAACCGGGGATGTTCACTCACAGCCACACAAAACTAACTTTAATGGTTGAAACTACTACCTAGGCAATTTAAAATTCCTATCACTATTATAGAAATGCTTGCTGTGATGGTAACGGGCATAAGGAAATACGGCAGGTGCATAAATGACTTAGAGGCACATTTTTAAATTAATCTGACTCCTGATGAGTGTTACACAGGTTACTAGTGGCTCATGTGGAACACATTGGCAAACACAGTTTAAACTATGACTTATTTACAAAGGTTTGCTACAACAGATGTTTACAATAAGGTAATTCCTAATATGGATAATTATTTGTTATTACTCTGATTATACTGTGATTCAGAGGACCAGAACATCAAGAAAATGAAGTTACAGTTTAATTCACTCATGTAGCGCTCCCTTAATTTACGTGAAATGATCGTTACTCCCGCTCTTGCTCAAATCGCCCCTGATTGCGTTAGAATATGTTAAAATGAAGCGATTGTTACTGGCCATCTGGCTGGCCTTCCACTCCCCCCGCCGAGCTGTTGTCCAAGCTGTTTAATCTGGGATCCCCTTCAGTGTGTTTCATCTCAGAGGTTCCCGTCGCTCACAGAACATCTTTGGCACAATGCCGAAGTAGACAAAACATCAGTAACTCGTGCAACTAAAAAAAAAAAAAAAAACACTTGCAGACAGTGTCCCACCTTATCTGCCATGTCCCTAATCAGCAGTAATGATACTGAACATTTATTATTTAGCAGATGCTTTTGTCCAAATTGACGTACAAGTGAGGAGTCAGAGTTCAGGGTCAGCTAGTGTCCCCTGGAGCAGATGGGGTAATGGCCTCGATCAATAGCCTTAAGGTGACATCACTGTGCCAGACACGGGATTCGAACCATCAACCTTCCGATCTGCAGAGCCTCATTCCTATATGCGGCATATGTATTTATTTGGCGTGACACACGGCAGCATTGCTGGCTAATTCTCTCTCATGCACACAGCCAATGGACCTTTTCCCTTCTAACCCTGTGTTACTCATGTTTTATATCATAACTGCGCTACTGCCTGTTTGATGCCGCTGATGTTACTGCCATGATTTCAGCACAGGGATTAGCAATGTTTATTTTTCCCCGGGACTGTCATTTTTACTCTCCTCAGCTTTGAATTTAATACAATCACGCTGTCAGAATTAGGTTAAGACGCAGGGTGATGTCTCTCTCGATTCCTCTTTCCTGATTTGTTAAAGTCATAGGAATACCGTGAGGTCTCTCCACACATCACTTTACAGCTACAGTTCTATGCTGCGGGTCTGTTAAACTGCCAGATTTTGCAGTTTAACTAACAAAATTTGGGGTTAACTACCCAAGACTCTCCTTGCAGACAGGTTAATATGATGGTGCTCTAACAATGATTCAGAAAACCCAAGAAGGTCACGCAGGATTGTCAAAATAAGAGTGCAGACACATTATCGACTGCATCAACCTCAAATTCCCAGTACAATAACTCTGAACGATTTAAGGAAGTAAACAGACATCACTGATTACTAAAGAAGCAGAATCATTTTTAAAAGCTTCATGAAACGTGAAACGCAAGCAAGAGAAACCGATGTTTTTTCCCCCAAATGCTATAACAGCTTCCCTTTTTGGTGAGGGCTCGCAGTGAGCTGGCAAGGTGTAAGACGTGCCATTTAAAAAGTACTGACACAGCAGCCAAGTTCACCAAGCATCAATCGACCTCTGCTTAAGACGAATCAGCATTAAGCACCCAGAATGATTCCAGCGTCACCCAGGAAACACCCCTCTGCGAATTCATCATCCTGAAGAGTCCACATTTAAATTCAGATTTCAGAGCAGCGCACAATCTGAGATGCTTATTAATGCACCAACCTCACTAACATTCTCCTCCTCAACTCCTCTATTGTGTACCACTTACTTGCGTATTTATTTACATTTGGTTTTCATGTTGCAGGGTTTCCTCACGTTATTTATGCAGAATTGCTTGTGCATATTTCCTTGCCTTGTAACGAGACGCTTTCCAAACAACTCCAGAGTGAAAAACCACCACTAACAGCCCACACTGTCTGCAGAATTCCACACACTTTCATGGATGGAAAAAAATACATCAAAAGGTACTTGGGGATTGCAATGTCACCAAGAGGGCAGCCAATTAGAACAGAGAAGACCCAGCACTCAATAAGGAAAGCAAACAGTCCATTAGCATAGCAGGCACTACACTGTCAACAGTAAGGAAACTGAGGGAAATGGCGAAACAGCCTTGGCACATGTCCCCAGTGACAGGGACCCCACACACATATACAACAGCAGGGCATAAAATCTGCTTAGAATACAGAAGATAAGAGAGGCTGAGTCTTGGCTACCCTGGCAGGCACCCGGCTGAGCAGAAATAAGACATTTCCAGCTACCTCATAACTATGCAGAATGGCGGACACTAAGAGGCACGGGAGGGCTGCCGGAAAGCCCAGAATTAGTGCCTTACTGCCATGCATCCTCAGAGTCTGGCTTTATTGAGCTGCCTTTGATATAGGCACTTCCCAAGTTTAAACCCTCCTTTAAAGGACCTTTTCATTCCTGTCAGCGAGCCCCAAACCAAAAGGAAACTGCTTTTGAAATAAAAGATGTGTGATGAGACTCACTGACCAGTCAAGCAGATTAGTGTGGGGAAAAGACCATAAAGTGTAAGAAAGACCCCCAAAAGTACACTGGAAGATGTTTTCCACAGGCTGACCTCTGAGGAAGCTGGAACACTGAAGTGAATGCAGAAGAACATGGATGTTTATTGTTACACACAGTTTTAACCTTAAAAAAAAACACATTTATTCAGTCTTTTGGGGAACTTTGATGTTATACAAAAGTTTTTACAACTTTTGACTGAATTTTGGCAGACAATGCGATTTCTATAGGAGGGGACCGGGCCTGTGAATCTCTGCGTTATAACCCCGAGGGGTTCGGCGGGACACAGTAAGTATATTTGGGTTATTAGCTGTCATCTACGGAGCCCCGGAAGGGACATTTGGAGAGAAAAAAATCGGTGGTTGAAAAAAAAACACACTTTTGCGAGATCTCGCAATACTTTTCCATTATCATTAATAACTGCGCTATGTCCGTTTCAACTACAAAAGATTGATTTTTTTATGGACTAGTAAGTATAATCCTAAATGATACAGACATATCCTGTAAATTGTACTTCAAGCATTAAACTATGGGAGACAATGCACACCATGCCATTTTCATATTATGTATTCTAATACGCTTTTATTTCTTAATTGCCGTTCACCGCCAATGACTGTAAGCAAGACATCTAAGCTACTCATCATTAAGTGCATACACAAACATTGAAATACTCGTTAAAGTTCGCTCGTAGAGAAATCTGAAGAACCAATCTGTATTGCGTGCCTTTGTGAAAAGACATTACAGCCGGAAAATAGAATAAAGCTAACTTTACCGCGGTGCCAGACTTAAGGTTTAAAGCCGAAACCACTTTCGGGAAATGCATACTGTTCTGAAATATTCCAGAAAGCGCTTCGAGTTTAAACCTTAACACCGACACCGCGGTAAGCTTAGCTTTATATGCAGTTTTCCGCCTGTAATATCTTTTATATTTTTTTATATATTTTAATGTTTATGTGTGCACTTGGTGTTCAACAGCCCAGCTGTTTTGCTTAAAGTCACTGGCGGTAAATGGACACAGTGCAATTATTAATAAATACGTATAAAACACGTAGGCCTAATAATATTGAAGTTACATGGTATAATTTGTCCTTCATAGTTTAATGCTTTGAGCACACGTTATAGGAAATGTTTGTGTCGTTTATTTTGATTAGTCCACAAATAAATTCCGTCTATTCTACTGTACGGACACTATACATCTATTAATGGTAATAGAAAACTATTAGGAGATTTTTTTTCCCTCTGTGTCCTTTCCGGGGTTCCGTAGTCATCTGCGCTGATGAAGTCACTTAAGAAATTAATGTACAGACTGAACGGCAGCATTTTTTTTTTTTACATATTTAATAGAGATATTGATCATTTTCGTCCATCACCATCAACGCAGTTCTGGGTGATGAAGCACATGGAGTCCATGGCAGTCAGTGACTACTTCGGGGAAGTATGGCAGAGGCACCGACTCAAAATGCCTGTCGGAAACATGCAAATTTCACACAAAGAGGTGGGGGCTGGAATTGAACCCACAACCCAGTGTCACCGACTGTGCCTCTACGCCACCTGATATTTTTCAATCAATATAAAAATAAACCAAACACAGGAAATCCTTAGAGCCAACATAATGACTGACATGTTAGGCTTTAAAACCAGAAACATAATTCCTAGTTTATCAGACGTTTAAAAAAATGTAGGAGGAAAAAAGTTTTTATAGACACACAGCACAACATGCACCATAACTTAATACATTGTACTGCTGTAACTGCATAGATAAATGCCGCACATTCAGTAAGGTGTGTGGATTTTTCTGTACAGTTTATCGTTACTATTATACCGATTTCACCACCTGCGATACAGCAGGGGGTCCCAAAGCTTATTATCCATCACGTCAATCATCTTCCAACAGAAGACTGCGTGACACTGCCCGATCCCTGTCCTCGATTTAAAAAATATCCCAAAGCATTGAGATTCGATTAAAAATTCATTCTATAAAGGCGTGTTTTAGGTGTGAACTCCAAACACACCACCGTACAGTCCTGCATGTCCGTGAACATTGTGCCCCGGGACCAGTTTCAATGCGCCAGAATCAGTTCTTGATTTAAAAAAAAAAAATACTACCCGATAAATGTAAGAGGTGGATAGGGGGAAATCGTTTATTTGCAAGAGGAAAAAGTGGCTTCGCTAAACAGCGTTTCTCCTCCTAATGCTTTCAAGCGTTTCAATAAATAACGATTCGTGATTAAATGTCAGCAAACTGCAAGCGCGGTCAACTGCATATAATCAGCGGGTGAAAAGCGGGTTTAAAGCAAAGCAAAAAAGCGCCCCCCGTACCTTTAGTGGACCTCCGCAGGATCTGGCAGCGGCATCTGAACGACACGGCGATCATCTTCATAAGGGCGCCGCTTCCGCGGATACGGCACACGGGCATCTGGACGCCAGAGCGGCGGAGAGCTTATCCCGACCGGCAAGGGGGACCGTGCAGCATTACGGCGTGGAGCTGCGAGATCAACAGGGGATCGCTTCTTTCATTCATGCACTAATGTAACCACCTGCCATATCAAATGACACCATCCGGCCGACGGACGATGAGCTCTCTCTAAGAGGAGCTGTATCAGGAATGGCTTGAAAGTTGCTAGTCTAAGCGAGGAGTCCGTCAGTACTATTTAATAATATCAATTACTCGTGCAGCAAATTAATTGACATGCACTGATTCTTAAAACGAACAAGTTTTGAGATGATATATAGGCGGCCTATGATATTTAAGAAATCTGCTAAACAAAACTTAGTTTGAGAAGACAACACACAAATACAAAATACAAATATTTCTTTAAAAACTAGAAAAACGGCCGACGCCGCACCTTACAATCTCACTCCCTAACTTCCAAGCTGCCTCTTAAAATAGCCTCGCAACCCCGACCATCTCCACGTACAGTTTTGTACCATAATCACTCTGCCCCCTAGGGAGACTACCAAGAAAAGCAACAACCACAGCAACAACAAGAGCCTATTTATATTTTCAGACGGAGCGCGGTTTTATCATCTCCCGATCGAGTCCAACCTGCCTTTAACTTTAAGCAACAGGATTCAATTTCAGTCTAACTGCTCCGTCACCCTCCATTAAAATGAGCGATTTACTTCTTCAGTCATGCTTTGAATAAAATTGTGCTCCGTCACCATCCCTATAAAATTTAAACCGCGCTTCATATCACCGTTTCCATACTGTGAATCAGTCCGGTACAAGGCCTGGCTACTGCATCATTAGCTATCGCCCAATTGTAAAAGGCTTTACGTGGTGATGTGCGTTTTGCTATGAAATGAATCTTGACTCAAGATCGTCCCAAAACTCACACGTTCAACGAGCCTTGTCGTCCTTAAAAGCAAATATTCCAATGAACCAGAGTTCATTTCTTATAGTCAAAGTATGCCGAAGATATCTGGTGTCAGCACACAGGCACTCTTAGCCCTGATCCCACATGAGGTGGGATCATTAATATTCGGCGACTGGATTATTAAATCATCTGTGTAAAATATTCCCACTGCTCCTGAAGTATCTTCTCAGTCACCGCAGAGCTGATAGTATGGATAAGGTACCATGACTCTTCCAGAACAAACTCTCCTGTTGTATCCAAAAACAAGATCATCCGAATTCTCCAAGCTTTATAAAAAGAAACCATGTAAAAGTTAAACTTCAGAAGTGACTTCTGATCCTCCTGTCTGTAAACAAACTATGAGAGCACCAACCATACACACCATCTCAGTCTTACCCTTTGTTTGTGAGTTACACAGGACAGCCTTTCACTAACACAGTACTGCCCCATCTCCTATTCGCAAGGTATTACACAGTGATTCAGATTGAATATCGTACCTTGCAACTTCATAAATTCTTTAAAAAAATGCCCAGAGGTCCATATCACCTACAGCTAACAAAATAATAATGAATAAATATATTCAATAATTTACCAATGTAAAAGTGTCAAAGTGGAAGTTTTTCTTTCAGTTTATCCATCCATCAATCCATCCATAGTAATTCTAGAGTGGGTCCAGCTGACAGTGCCCACATCCCAGGTCACCAGAGGCTAGGCGCCTCCGGGCTCTGCAGTGTGTGGGGTTGGGGAAGCACAGTGCTCGAAGAGGAGCATCTGGGCCTTAGCGGAGGGGATTCCATTAGTGCATTAGCGGGCTGCAAGGAAGCCAGCGCTATGCTCTGTTTCGATGCACCGCCCCTGGGGTGCACAATGCACTGTTCTCACATGGGGGGGGGGGGGGGGGGCGCGACGAAAGGCATTTTAGAAAAATACAAGTGCCCGTGA
>JAODJX010000001.1:14819502-14834071 GCA_026776945.1 Isichthys henryi | reverse complement strand
CCCCCCCCCCCCCCCCCCCCCCCCCCCCCCCCCCCCCCCCCCCCCCCCCCCCCCCCGCGCCCCCCCCCCCCCCCCCCGGCGACGACTGCCTTTTAGCAAAATTCAGATTCCCCTTACGTAACGACATTAATGGACATCCCACTGTCATCTCTAAGAAGCCGCCACTCTGCAGCAAGTCATGTTCTGTTAATCACCGAGCTATGAGGTTACATGCGAAGATCTTTCAGCATTCCTGTGCAAATGCAGCTACAAAATACGACAGGCTGACAAGACCGAGAGACACAGCTGGATGGAAAGAAAGTTAAACGCTCCACACGGAAGGAAAACAATTTTGAGTATTTTATCAAGAACAACCCCTAAGTTCGATAGAATTTAAAATGTATTATATTCTCGGAAAAAGTAGCTTTAATCAGCGTTGGATTGTTTTGCGCAAGTAGCCTAGATTTTTTTGCGTATTTAGTACTGGAGGAGAAAACGCCTGAAATAGCATGAAAGGCCTGAGACTGACAGCCTTCAGCATAAGCCCATTAGCACCACGCCACCTCGCCACAGACCGTCCCCAGCTCTCCGGACCAACGGGCAAAGCGCTTTCTGCTCCAGCCGCTATGATGTCTGCAGCTCATTGTGGCAACTAAGGAAAGGTTTCTTCTTAGTCCATGTATTAGGCTTAATCTGGGGTTTAAATCAGGGATCAGCAAGTGAACATAAACAGCTAGGTGCCCCCTTTACCACGCTGTCAGGAAAAAGTGCCAATCCATACCTTTGAGGGTACAATTCCTTGTCACTGGGGCTGTACGCTCAAATGTCTGCCAATTGTGTCACAGGTGCAGGTAAATGTGCCTCTAAATGTCTTATTTAAGGTATAGAAATGGACCCTGAGGAACACTTTTGTACCATAGCGGGTATCCTGGGGAACAAACCTGTACCAGGGCTGTACCCTTTTTCCTAACAGTGCACTTATGTATGATCTTTAACTAAGAACTGGGTGGGAGAGGATTTTGTGCATTTCACATCATTTGCAAAAATATTTGTGCGATATATGGCCCTCAGATAAAAACCTGAATAGTTTACTGTCCCCAAATTGGGAATTAAAACTGATTAAAAGTAACACTGTCTTTGTTCACGGCATCTCGTTATTTCATCTCACCGCCAGCATTTTACAGTTATTAAATATGAGTTATGCGTCGTCAGAAAATTTTGCAGTGATCTGACAATCTCTCTGGCATCAAGCTAAACAGATTAGCCCAGTCCATCTCGAACTTGACTAAATTAACCAGCCCAACATCCCCCAGGATCTACAGTCTCAAAATCCATCTGATGACCTGGCCTACAAACTGCAAACGCACAGTCTATAGTATACAAAGTAAATAGAAGTCAATCTTCTTGTTTCATTAATTCTAAACATAAATGGATGACCAATAAACTGATCTGTAAAGCAATGACACTCGAAACTGCAACATCTCCACATCAGGACTGTATATAGTGCTCCTCACGTAGTAACTCTATGGAAAAGGTGCTGGAAGGATTCCCATCAACATCAAGTCTCCATCACAGAGTATGACTGTCCATCAGCAACTGGGTGACAGGTAGCAAGGCCACATAGCAGCCCCTCCCTCCCCCAAAATCTCACATGCCTCCCATTTTGCACAATGAAACGACAGACAAACACTTTTTGCTCTTGCTGACAGTTCTGCAGAGTCAGAAGTCGTCATTGGGACAGATTCTGTCAGTCACGGTGAGTGACCTTTTCCGGAAAGCGAGCCGTAAGCAGTTTCGGCTGCTGACAGCTTGACAGCGGTATGCGACGGACACCGTTATCACTGATATGCTCCAAAGACCCTCACTTTTTCTGATAAACAATACGGACTGGATGTTTTTGTTCCTCTGTAATGCTACTTCATGTTAATGCAATGCGACATCCAAAGTCAATCTTGGCATTCTATAAAAGATAAAGAAAATACCACAAAGAAAGTATTTTTCTCCTTAGAGATCCAGCACTGGCTTTCCTTCACAACAGCATCCCCGCTGTTGCCAGAGGGCACATTTATTTAAAAAAATCAGCTTAAGGACCTGCGAGACATTACCCTCCTCGGAGAAAAGCAGAGTAAAATGAGCTGAAATGCACACAACGATCCCGGCGGATGCCCCCTGTTATTTTGGTGGACAACAGTGTTACAAGTCACTTGGGATTAAAAACTCAAACACAAAGGGGAGCAGTCGACAAAAACAAACCTAAAGTGGTACATTTCCCCCCCTAGAGACTTTGACAGGGATCTTCTTTTTAATCCCACAAATGATGAGTAAATGTCAAAGGAAGACGAGCGCTAAACATCACAAGATTATAACCAATCCCCTCTGGGTGCCCTACAGAAAAAACAGCTGCCACACTAAACACCGCAGCAGTTAAACCTCCTACAAAACACCACTTTAAAACAGATAAATAACAGTACAACCGAAAAACAGCGAATAACAACAATAGAAAAATAACTTTAAATAGCTGACACATTACATCAGTCACTTTGCATCCTTGCTGCATAATAATTAACTGAGAGTCTTATTACTAGCAGCAGCTACCAGGGAACGATGACGCTGCTGCATTTTTCATGGGGAGCCTCTGACACCAACCTGAGTCTAGCAGGTTCCCCGTCCCGGTCCTGGTCCAGGAGATGCACAGGCAGCAGGGGAGTGAGGTCTGGTGGGCTTGGGGCTGCGGCAGGGGGGCAGGCTCCACCGCTGCCATGACACCACGGTGATCTGCGGTCAAGCAGCATCCCTGGGCACACTGAGTGCCGGAATGTGGGGGCAGTGCTGACAGCCCCTCCCAAAGTGCTCAATCACATCACACTATCGACAAGTGTCAAGGTAAGCTGGAGGCTCAGAAATCTAGGGTTATCCAACCGAATTTCTGAGCTTAAGTTTGACGCTCTCAGAACTCGCGGTGTTTCATATGTTGGCAAACTAATTTCATGCTCAGCCAATCTGGAGTCCAAGGGATTATAGTCAAGATGGTGGAGAAGAGCAGATGCAGAACAGCTCTGGAGGAGGAGGCGCTGAACACAGAAGCTTGATGTGAGCTCTGGTTGGCTACAAAGTCAGGTGTCGTTCCTCTTGGTACACGGACCACACATGAGCAAATTGTTGAGAACAAAGCTCTTTTCATTGTTGAAATTAAGTAGTGAAAATAAGTACGACGACCATGTCCTTCCTGTACAGATGGGCCACTAATCTGAACACAGACGAACTTGCATGTCGTTAGCAGAACTCGCTGACAGGGCTGTGATTGGGCTGTAAGGGTGTCGCATCAGAAAGTCGGCTCTGAGAGAGATGTCAGGGCCAGGGGCTCCCCCCTGCAGGTCATTCAACCCCGAGCCTTTTATGCCCAAAACTGTGACAGAAGCAGAGTGAACAACGGCCTGGCCAGCAGTCGATTGATGTTTACAGCAGAGCATCAGCGTTACACAAGACATCAGCTGCTGCAAACACTGCTTGCCCGGTACGGGGGCCTGTCGGCCTTCCTCTCTCAGTGATGCTGTTTTTCTGGCCAAAAGTCAGCCAAGGTAAATCTCTATCTAGTTGGGATCTGCTGTGGCAGTGACCTTCCGCACAGCATGGTCCATATCTGGTGCCAAAACAAACATTTACTGAGTATTTTTTTCTTAACGTTACACCAGCCCAACACGCAGCACCAGCAGTCAGACTGTGGCGCTCCCCAGCACATTGCTCCAAGTTTTCTGATGACTCCTTCCTAAACAGGTCAACTGTCCTCTGATGTCTAACTACATACTGAGGATGGAGCAACTTCAGTCCACTAGGGGGCAGCAGGGTGCAGCTGTGGCTGGTGGCACACAAGCTCAAGGTCACTTGACAGGGAAACGATGTTGCAATGGCAAGCCACCATGGGAGATATGCAGTGTCGGATTTAGTGGCACTGGGCCGTTTCGCGGTTCTAAGCCTTCACACTTTGAAATAATGTCCGGATGGTGCTGCAATGGAAGTGGCCTGGGAATTCAGTCCCCGCTGACCCTCTGGTATTCAGCGATAAACATGCTTTACTTTACAGGGATTTGGCAAGCTTTGTTTGTGACACTTCATTGATATTTCCATCCGGAAATCAACGCTAGTTCAAATACCTACGGCTTTCCAGGAATTCATGTTTCGGCAGCAAAATGCGACCTCAACATACAGTGTTGAGGATAAAGTTCTCAGTTCAAGAAAAGAAACTCTTCATACGCAATGCAAATTAGTGTTACATAATGAAAAGTAGAAAAGGGCAATCCGGGAATGTTGCCAATATCCAAGTTAAATTCTCAAAAAATTAAAAGAACCAGGTGAGAAATCAATGAAATCAAACTCAAATACCCTCACAGGATTCACACAAAAGGCCACCAAACCGTGCGCCATGGATTTCTCAGAATCATAACCCACACGACAAAACTTTCACAAACGTTTGCTGCAAATCAACCCGTGGACCCTTTTCCTGAGAGCACAGACTCAAAAGGCACATCGCTCAGCGTGCCGGGTGAAAAGGCATCGATCACGGGCTTGCGCAGGCCACCGAGAAGTGCAGCTGCTCTGTTTGAGTGTTTGAGCCACAGGTCTGGATGCTGAGAGCTAAGCCTCGGAGCAGTAAGACTCTGGAGGCACATCTTCAGATTATTTACGGAGAGGAATCCCCAGAACGCTCGCAGCTACGAGCGGATGCTGAAGTGCAAGGATCTAGATTGGGATGCAGGTTTTAGCAGCACAGGTTCCCTCCATCCCTGCTGGATCTGATTTATATTCACAAATGGAACTTTCCTGCATCTTCAGCGCACCTCTGCAGTTAGGACGGCCCAGACACTGGCGACCAGCCGGCTTTGCAGCGCCTTGTCATCTGACGCAGACGGGATCCAATCCCCATTTCTCAGTCAGGCCCATCGAGGAACATCCCAAAGAGCATGGGGATCAACCTCCATTCACGGCAAGATGGTGCCTGACCAGCTCAGGGGTTCAGGAACGCCAAGCACCTGAAAAGACATGCATTAACTTGTCCTGTGTTTTGCACTTTAAGAACCATGATAATCCCCCCCCCCCTTGTCACTTGCTGTTTGTATGTCGCAACATGGTCCTAGGAGAACCATTGTATACCTGTATATGGATGATGAAAGCCCACTTGGCTTGACTTGTCTTGGTCCAACCTCAGCGGCCGACTCTCGCACGAACCACACACACATTCTGAAGTCTGAGAGATATTATATGAGCGTAAGATCCCAGTGAGGAAGAGTGAGACACCATACACGATAATTATCTCTTCGCTCTATGTAGCCACAACAATAGAAATCACCACCCACCCTCAATGCTGTAATAGCTTGGATGTTTTTACAGCCAGGGGTAGGTTTGTTGTTTTTGGGGCTCCACTTTAAAAGTGCCCCCCCCGGCAGTGGCTGTCACCAATCCTCGAGGGCTCCATGCAAATGCGTGGTTCGAGTGGCAGTAAACAGTGCTGCTGTTTACAGCGTTTCTGCTCTTGTAACTAATACAGTGGGGCAGGGGAGGCAAATGCAATTGTGCAGCCGATCATCTGATTATGCCGTTCCTGTTCTCAGGAATTCCCAGCATGCGAGTGACACCCGATACGGCAGAACAGCAAGCAAACGGGTTTGGGCTGGATGCGGTTCTCCGCCGCCTTCCTCGGCTCCACATGATCGAGTTTGGGATGAAAGGGGCCACCGCAGAAATGTAGCGTACGCTGATTGGTAAGCGGCCAGGGAGTGTGACAGCCGGACATAGCTTCCGTACACAAACTCCATTATGTTTTGGCATGTCCCAGTTCTCAGACTCATTTAGAAGAGACCAAAAGGGCCCACATTCCAAACGCATTCTTGTGAATATGACCACAGCTCCATAGTTCATAGGTTTGGAGTAAATTTCAGCAAAAAAGAGCCAAATTTATTTTTTTTTTAAATGATCGAGTTGTCTCCATTGATGACAAGCAGAGCATTATGGGACATTCACAGCTCGCGGCCTGCACGCAAGCAGAGCATTATGGGACATTCACAGATCGCGGCCTGCACGCAAGCAGGGCATTATGGGACATTCACAGATCGCGGCCTGCACGCAAGCAGGGCATTATGGGACATTCGCAGATCGCGGCCTGCACGCAAGCAGGGCATTATGGGACATTCGCAGATCGCGGCCTGCACGCAAGCAGGGCATTATGGGACATTCGCAGATCGCGGCCTGCACGCAAGCAGGCAATTATGGTTGACTCTCCTCCTACTAGCTAATGGTTCGTTATGCATGTGGCTCAAATGAGGCAGCAAGGAAGTACTGGTGTGGCATCTAAAGCAGGCAAGGACCCCTTGCCCATCGACATTTTAATTTAAGAATGAAGAAAAATCAATTGTCCCAAATAAAGCATCACCATGAGATTGAGGAAGGGGGGGGGAGGGGGCACAAATGTTCCAAAATTTGGAAGACAAGCCTGTTCGCTCACCAGCAATCATGTACTCATCATTAGTGATATAACAGGCCCATTTTCCTGTTAGATTTCCCTAGCTGAGTGGCGGGGCTGAGGACAGGCTGAGGGTGAGCGAGTACCCTTAGACAGAGCCCTGCGTTCGGTCCTGGTCTCCCCAGTGAAAAGGCTCTGCTCTCCCCTTCTGCAATCCCTAGAGTGCTAATAAACCATCCTCCAGGCCCCCGTTTCACAAGCATCTGTCTGCCCTCCCTGGAGAGAGCCAGTCTTACAACCACAATGCAAACACCTGCCACATGAAGACAGCGCAGAGTAAAAGCCTGGAGTGCAGATGTCATCATCAGACTCAATGTATCAGATTAACAATAGCATTTAGTACAAAGACGCGCAGGAGCGTGGTGATGTGCACATTAGCAGGTGTCACATCAAATGGGAACTGACAGCCACAAGTCTGCAGCTCAAAAACCCATCATGGCTTCCTGTTTATCAGCCTGCTACCTGAGAAACACAAGGGAGACACGGTGGATTATAAGGGGGCGCCAGTGAGAGGAGAGCAGCAGCGCGTGAGGAGAGAGATGGCTTTCTCAGAGTCACACATGGGACTTCACCTTTCCTGACTTTCAGGTGTCATGCTCAGGTCTGCCTATGGGGGGCAGCACACATGGGCGCCTCCCACTGCGAGTACAACACCGGCCAGCTTTTCAGCTTCACCCTGCCGAGGGGCCTTCATATCTACTTAAGCAGCTCCGAAGAAACGAGGACGGCCAATCAACAGAGGGGAACGGAGTTTACAGAACCTGAAAGACCCACTGATTAACAGCAGTGCATTCCTAGTCCCTCCGACCAGTTTAAGACCAATGTACCAGGCAGGCTGAGCATGTAACTCAACCAACACGTTGATTTCTCAGGGAGCAGGGAAGGGAAATAGTTTCATTTGAAACCAGAGCATGAGGAGAGACTTATAATCACAAAAAAACAAATACTACATGCCACATTTTTGTGCATGGGTGCTTGTGGGTAGTGTGTACATGTCTGGCTTCTAGTCTTTAGCAGGACTGAGTCATTCTCATTCTTCGCATAACTAATACCCCCCCTCCTATAACATATATCAAAGAGGTCAGAAGAGCAAGACCACATATGATCCGTACTATACATGCATAATTTGTTGGTTTAATTTACGGGGACATGTGTGGGACAGTGTTTTAAAAAAAAAAAAAAAATGTCATTTATCATTTAGATGGACAGAAATACCTTATCGATCCCGGGGGGGGATTTGAAATTCATAAGGTTAGTTAATAAGATTTATACAGTCATGTACAGTACTGCCATACTGTACAAAGCAGGAAATTCGTGAACAGGAAATGAACCCAGGGTGGAACGCTGAGTGCTCCTTTAAAGGGCCGGGGAAGTCAATAAAAACAAAAAAAGCGGGTCTGTTTTAAAACCACGCCAAACAAACATAGGGTCGTGTAAAAAAGGCCCAGATGGCAGATGGACGTGGCGGGCAGATCGATGGTGACAAATCGTTCGGCTCGATGATGTTTGTCCGCCGCCAACCAGCGTTCCATTAACCTCTGACCCGGTGAGGCTGCAGCTAGGAGTAAGCAGCGTTCGCAGCCAGCAGGGACCCATCGAGCGATTGCGGTTCGGGCGGCTTTGTTAGCCATTACAGCTGCACTAAAATGACCCCTATAAACAGCTCAAAGGAGCGCGAGAGACGTCGGATACCTCGGTGAAAACCCCTGACATTTACGGAGGAGATTTAGAGGGAGCCTGATGCCTCTCTTTGTCAGGGTGTCGGCCTCCGGCTGCGGGAAGAGAGATAGGGCTCACCCAGAAGAGGGGACCCGTTTCCCACACCGAGCTTTTCATTCCATCCCCACATCGAGAAGCACTAAAGGTCATCAACTCCCCCATCACATCCCGAACACTGATACTGACTTTCGATGATACAAGGGAGACCGACATGATCGAAGGCCCACGGCTCCTCTCTCGCAGCCTCTTCGCCCCTCTGCCAGCTGCTAGGAGGTTCTGCCGCCACAATGCCAGGACAGCAAGACTTAAAAACAACGATCTGCCTCACTCCAGTGTAAAACCAGATCTCCTAAAAAAGGACTCTTTTCTCCTCTGCACCAAATTCATAACACAGCAATAAAAATTCAACTCATCAGCCATTTTCGCTACTATTATTTTTTTTGTATTTTTAATGTATTTTCCTCTATATAACTTATATGTCCATATCTCAGTATGTTGTGTCTAAATTGTCAAGTTGCCAGTGTTGAAATGTCTACCACATTTCATTTTTATATTCTATTTATCACAGTTTCTTGCACAATGACCAGCAAGATCGAAATTCCATCTCTGTGTATGACCAAAGGATTGCAGACGCTCTGACTTTTGGTTTACATCCACACACGAAACTGACAGCTTCCTGGAGAGATCACACATACCCCCGCTCACATGCTATGGATTTTCCCCCCACTGATTAATTTGTCAGGTTACATTAAGGTGCTGTCCTATCACACGTGATGCACCACACAGAAAAACAAATCCTAGTTAACCACCCGAATCTCAGTAGGTCACAGCTACTGTATAATAATTGATGTTGCCGCCACGAATGCAAGGCCATTTCAGATCATTCACAATTAGTCGGCTTGCAAGAATATACAGAAATCCAGAAATTTTGATAATCAGAGCATTTATGTAATATTTATGATTGGATTTATGTATATACTACTCAGACTATTATACGACGCATTGCATGCTTTAACCCTTTTCTACAGAAACAGGTTGGCCATAAATAAATCCATGTCTGTTTACATGCAGTGGTGGATTTTTATTTTTTTTTAAAAAGGGATGGCTAACAATTTTTGTCAAATTCCCTCTTAATCCTGCCTATATTTGGCATTGTCAATGTTTACGTTTCACATTGAGGGATTACGTCCTTCCACCAAAGGCAATAAAACTGGCCACAGCAAATACATGAATGTGTGCCTGAGTGCTAGCAGACAGTCAGTCCAGCACTGTGTGCACCTTCCATCGTCAGATTTCACACAGATTATTGCATTCGTCTTTAATGCTTCAAATGATGGACTGAACTAGCACTTATTGCTACCACACTGTTTTTAATAGTATCTTGATTCTGATATTTACAGATCATATTACAAAAAATCCTTTGAAGTCAAAAGGATTTGAAAGTTTTTTTGGTGTGTGACTCAGTTTCTTCATTCTGATAAAAACCACTAAAATCTCAGTAGAACAGCTATAATTCGAAATTCAGCAACAATGCTTTTTGTGAGAGTAAATGGTCAACAGTGTGCACACACGCTGCCTCCTCGGACTTCCGTTAATCTCTCCCCGTAGCTTGCATCCATCTTCTTCCAAGTTGCCGGTCTGTCCGAAACGAATGGAACTATGCGTGTGCCTTTTTTGTATTGACAAAGGACACTGAGGCATTGTGACTGCACAGTGGAAGCAGCGCTACACGTCATCAGCGACAGCTGACTGAAAGCACAAGTGACATGGTGACCCACCAGATCCTTCTGGTTACTCTCACATTGAACTGGTCTGACGGTTTGGCACATTCCTTTGCTTAAACATTCTAGGTGTCCTGGGGTGCAGCCAAATTATTAAAAATCAGGTGTCCTCCATGGTTCAGCTTTTGGTTCCCTCCTCACTCTTTACATTACCTTTCTAGGTCCAATCATCCAATCAAGTGGCTTCTCACCTAGCACTACGTTGATGGCATCCAGCTGTACCTGACCTTCCCTGCAGATAATACAATGGTTTCCACTTGGATCTCTGTATGTCGTGCACCTTGGATGAGGGATGGTCACCTCCAGCTTAATCTCTCCAGGCCTAAGCCTCTTGTCTTCCCCACTGGCCCTACAATACACAGTTACAGTATATTGCTGTGCAGCTTGGATCATTGACATTGTCTTCATCAAGATCCTTCAGAAGCCTAAGACTAATGATACTGACCACATAAGCAGCCATCTCCCATTATTGTAGATTTAATTAGTGTAAGTTTGCAGCTCAGCTTCTAGTCCAGGCATTTGTCAGCCTGTGACTAGACTACTACAACTCGATACAGACAAAGCTACCAGCTTGTGCTGTCAAATCCCTGCAGATGATTCAAAATGCTACAGCATGTATGGTATTCAGTCAGCCTAAATTCTCTCATGTTACACCCCTCCTTGTCACTCTTCACTGGCTTTCTAGAGACGATCACATCAAGTTCGAGTCCTTGGTGCTGGCCTTCAGGGCCATTAAGGTGACAGCACCCATTCCATCAAGAGGCCCCTCCATCCGCCCTACATCCCATTGTACCCCTTTTAGTCAACTAACCAGCTCTATTTCTCCAGTGTGATATCTCGATGGAAATGTACTATCAGCTTCACTTGTAAGTTGCATTAGATAAATGTTTCCACCAAAGAAACAAATGTAAATGTCAAAAGCAAACAGAATAGTAATCAAAGGTGAGGCAGAATGACAGTGCCCTCTGGTGGTAGAACACAATGCTGATCCAACAGACAGCAGATCTGGCAACCCAACGGATAAACGGAGGCCTTGGGCAGCCCCAGCTAGATAGCTGTGCCCTAATGAGCCCAAGAAGCCAAGAGAGCCGAACCAGAACCCACAACATGCCAGAAGTGTCACCAGTAGCATCAGATCACAGGATCGACGTGAGACCGGGGGTAATGCCGACAACGTGGCATAGCAGTGATGACAGTGATGAACACGTTGATGATTTATCCATGGGTTGGGCCAAGATGGGCATTTTGACAGACAGTACCTGCTTCGGGCACAGAAGCTTCTCTCTCAGGTTTGAACCATGACCGGAATGGGAATCAGCCAGGGACCTCGGTTAGTAACACAGGAAACTTCGCAGTGGTGTGCCCAGGACAGAGTATGGCGTTTCAAATACAAAGAAAGTGGGGGGGAAAAAAGAGAGAATTAAGCTGTCTGCCCTACAGGGTGATTTTAAGTGTCCCAAATCAAAGGATCTTAGGATGTAAAGATGCCCCATCGTGGTCATCTCATTGGTGCCTTTAAATAAAGTTTTGAAATATCTCACACTCTATCTGACAATATTTACTAAAATCTTCTTGCGTTTCTCTTCTGCCTTATTCCTGCTCTCAGTAAATCACCGAGCTATCAGCCAGTGACCGGCTGTCAGGCCTCCCCCATGGGGTCCGCCTGCAAGGCCCTCGCCTAACGTGTGTATGTAGGGAAATAACAGATCACTCTGTTTCGCCCGCTGCCCCCTCTCGACCAATCGCAAATGTCTGATTGGCTGCCCCCCTGGGGCTGAACCAAGGCATCACGACGGCATCGACATTCCCGTCACGGCGGCCATTATTGACACTGTAAATCACGGTGTGGCGCTGGCTGCACCCTCGGGGGAGGGGTAAATCCAGCCTGAGCTGCAGACGACCTGGGGCAGAGAGCTATAAAGACTTAACAACCGTGTCAGACCACAGCGGCACCCATTTTCGTAAATTATTATTTACAAGCTTTCTACAGGGGGGGATAAAGAACCTGTATAGGTTTTTTTTCCCCTGTAGTAGTACACCCCTCCCCGAGCACGTGTGTGATTGGCTGGGCTACACCTCTAACCCACCACCTGACGCTCTGAGTCTGCTACCTGTCTGCATCCCTACCGCCCATTGAGATGGCACCCAGGGCCACTTACCCACAAGCACCTTCGAGTCATATGAAAGTGTTGCCAATGATCGTACGGTAGGGCTGTAATTTGGGCTTGTACACCCTTCTGAAAGGAAAGAGAGGCCTGACGAGTCTGCTGAGTGGACGGTATAGCTGTGAACCTGGGCCCAGCCATGTGGAGTCCAGATCCCAGCCCCATAACGCCTCATGAGGGGAGATGAAACTGACTTGTGCCATGGGGAAGGTGCTTATATCGCACTACACCATGTACTGCTAGATGGGCAAGCACTGGGGGAGGTGTGTGGCTCAGCAGGTTAGGAAGCTGTGCCTATGAGGGGAAGGTCGCAGCTTTCAGTCCCAGCATTGCAAGAGTGATTTTACTTTTGAGCCAATGAGTAAAGCCCTTAACCTCCAATTGCCTCAGGGACACTCACAACTACATGTCGCTTAAATGCCCAGGATAAATGTAATAAATAGATTTTTGTACCTGGAGGGAAATGTTTATGAAGAGAGACTGACCTGTAACTGACAAGCGAAAGTGACTGATGGTCTGTGGAGCTAAGGGGGGGAAGGACACAGACACGTAGGAGGAAACGAGGTTAAAAAGATGCAGAAAAAAAAACAGTCGCTTGGACACACGATGCTGATCGTATTTAAACAGCCTCTCTAGCAAGATAACAGCCTCCCACAGCTGCCGAGTTTCGGACAACCCCCCCCTCCCCTTACATCCATACTGGCGTGCACCGTGTGGAGCGGAACGTCATTCACATGGACCGAAACAAACTTGAGCGCGTTCAAGGGGAGCGCTGGGGGGGTGGCTTGGTCTCTCCTGCGGGCTGTTAACAAAGAGCTCACAAAACTGCCCGCTCAGCTCCTCAGCCAAAGCCCTGATTTAGCGAATGCCAGCTGCTGCCTTTGTAACACCTGTTCAAAGCTACACACATTTCATTAAGGGTTCTTTTCTTCAGCTTCCAAGTGGTATTTGGAAAGCCTTGCAACTCCCCCCCCCCCCCCAATTCCTCATCTGCAGTCCCCTCAGGCACCTGCATGGACAACTCACGCCAACAGAGCAATATTTCTGTGTTGAGTAGGTCTGAAACAAATGTCTGACAAGGGGGGGGGAGTTTGGTGCTTTGCCCTGCGGCTACAGAGTGCTTTTCACACTGACCTACATCCTGGAATCTGACAGGATCACTCTACATCACGCTGAAGGGGAGCCAGACTCAGACTGGGCTGGATGGGCAGTTACTTGTGGGACATGAGCATACCTGTCTAGCAGGGGGCCAGGGACACAAATGAAAGGGATGCAAAGCTACCCGCACCATCGTTGTCGCTATCCAACTCATCACGGGCATTGCCACCCCCTGAAATGACCTTGATGACGAAGTGGGTGCCAGCTAAGTGGAGCCGCTCTGACGGGGCTGGCACTGGGTTCGAGGGATGGCCATGCCCCTGCCAGCATGTGTTCAGCGCCAGACCAAGGGTGCGGTCGCTGTATGAATCGATGGCCCTGCTGGCACTGCCCTTTCTGGGCTGCTTTGGTGGGCGATGAGGCACCACAGTGGAAGCACCTTCACTAAGAAGCAGGGTATAAACATGCTTTTTATACCAGATTATACCACCGCCATGCTACACTACAAGAATGCACTCATTACTGTGCCATTAACAGGGAAACTAATTAGTATTTAAAACATTCGTCATTGTTCATAGAATTCACTATTACCGTTTTCTTAGTGTTATCTTTGCCCATAATAAAACCCACCCAAAACATGAAAAACATAATATAAGGTGAACTACCCCCAATACAAAACACTGGTACTGATCTCTACTCTCCGCTCCAGCAAAGCATTATGGGAAGTGGCCAGAGATGCACCAAGTCGTCTATGCTCCGTTCAGCCCAGCTCCTAGTGAAACCCCGTCCTCTACGCATCTGAGCTCTTTCCTGCATCCCTGGAACCGTAAACAGTGTCAGACAGAAGCTGCCGCCATGTCAGGAACAGAGCTGCGAGCTCCTGGATGTTTCACTCGCCTACCAGCAGCACTTATGACAACTTACTTATGCAAGAGGAATGACGAGCAAACATTCTATTACTGTACAGACCCCTCCACCCAGTCCAGGAGAATCCCAACACACACGGAGAGTGAGCCGCGCAGCTAAAGCTCCAGTAAATCTCACCTGTGTGTCCGAACACATCCTCAGAGCTCCGGGGAGCCCCACCGAAAGGGGGGGGGGGCTGACCTCATACACAGGGTAGGGTGCTTTCAGATTCTACACAAAACTGACGGAGTAAGCCGACACCGTAGTGAGGCTGCAAGCCGGTGTTATCTGTTAATAATAGATAAGGGAATATTCTGGGGGGGGGGGGGGGGTTTGGGGAGGTTGGTGTTGGGGGCCGCCCAACAACCCCCCCACAAAAGACCCGGGTTTGGCAGGATGACCCGGAT
>JAODJX010000001.1:14749334-14763500 GCA_026776945.1 Isichthys henryi | reverse complement strand
TTTCTGTCTGTTCTTCCTTGGCCCCCGCCCCGGCGCCCCGCCCGCCCCCGCCCCCCCCCCCCCCCCCCGGATAATTTAAGACGACCACTACTACTCAACTACCAACTAATTTAAGACACTTAACTACTCAACTACCAACTAATTTAAGACACTTAACTACTCAACTACCAGCAAAGCCAATCTGGTTAATGAACGCCACGGTTTCTCGCTGTGCTGCACCCCTCCACCTGTCAAGGGAGGATGGGTCAGTCTACTAGTCACCTGATACCCCGAAGGACCACCATAATGGCTCCATAGGACAATGGAACTAAAAATTAAAAGCCAGACATGAGCAGCTACACGACTTAGTAAGAATAAGCCTCTTGTTCACAAATATTGACATTTATTGTCCATAAGCAGTTAAAATATCCATGATTTATATGAGCATGTCAGCATAAACTGCCACTTGTCTTAAATCTCGATTTCAAGGTCAGGGCTCCACGCCGGTGATCAGAAGGTCACCAGTTCAAAACTCAGCACTGGCACACTTATACCATCACTGGGCCCTTAGGAGAGGCCCTTAAACGCAAACTGATCCAGAGGCACCGCATGCTGGCTATCCCTGAATTCGGACCCCAACCTTCACTCTCAACTGTACATTTCTGTGTGTGTCAAAGGCGGAGACGCAGCAAGAGGCCAGGCAGGGCAGGCAATGGCCTGGGGCCCTGAGATGGGAGGGGGCCCCTGAGGGCTGCAGACTACGTAGCACATTGCAGTAGCAAATCGGCAAATATCTGAAAATAAAGGCCTTATGTTTATTAAATTCTCTTTTTGGATATTATTAATTTTCACTTCATAGTAAAATAAAGGTAATCAACTTACAATGCCAGGGGAGAGGAAGTTGGAAGGCCCCCTGGAGTTTTTGGCCTAGGGCCCCCAGAGTCCCTAAAATCATTTCTGCTCAAAGAGCAGCAAAACAGGATATGCAAAAAGCAACATTGCAATGTACCTGTATTCATGCTTGTAAAATGGCAGATAAAGCATCATTTCATTACATTTTCAAATCATTACTTCCTGTGGTCATTCCAGTCCCTTTTGTGTATGGCAGGACACGCTTGTTAAGCGTAAATGATCCCCCATCCTGGTGCCTGGACTTTGGCCCAGAGATTGTTTAGCTGTTCACTCATTGTCATTAAATCTCTGCAGGAAGGGTCTCGCTGGGTCAGTGAACAGATGCACCCGGCATCCTATTAAACGAGGCAACAAAACTGAACCTCACAGGCACAAAGGGGGTTAAACATGCATTACACACAAGACAAGAGCTGTTTCAGCTAATGCAACAAAGCACCCTCTGTTACTTTATCAGAAGGATAAACAGAGTAGCAGGGAAGACAGACCAGTGGAAAAACAGACATGATAGAGCCTCACCACGCCTTCCAGTCCCACATCACACCACTAGCTGTTTAAGATTTGACACATTCATTAATGAATACGCCAACTCAACATTTCTCAGCCCAGTCCAGAGTTTTGCATCCTCCCCACAACCTGTATCAGGTATTCAGTGTTCTTGATTGCTTGGCTCATTCTTGTGTTTGGTTCACGTGTGTTGGGAGCTGCGAGAGAGCAAAAATCTTTACCGTCGTAGGGTCCCTGAGAACTGACTCGCTAACCGATTATCAAAGCTTTTTTTATTTTAGTAAAGATTCATTGATATTAGCAGATTTCTTGAGTTTCGTTCCCTTAAGATTCATTATAATTTTCATAGCTGGTTGCTTAGCTCACGGTTGCTTAGTTTGCCGTTAAACTGATAAAACTTCCCCGGTGAGCAGATTACGCCCCATCTCGTGTTTGAGTGCATGACAGAGGTGCCCTCCACGGCCTTTCCAAGCCCCCCCGAAATCACTCCACCACCGGTTATAAATCCTCCATTAAGCGTCAGATAAGATCCAAAAACAAAATTTAAAAGTTTACAAAGGCGATAAACGCACACATAGGAGCGCTACACCAAGCCTCAGTTTTTACCCGCCGTCAAAAACGCACAGGGGAATTGACAGCACACCAGCGGGAGAAATATTGCCGTCTCAATACCCTTTAATTCCCATGTGGGGGATTTCATTGCAGCAAATATTCAGCCGTATAAATAGGTTAGAGCTTAAAACGCAGACATTTCTGGGCTTTTGCTTTCACGGCGCATTAAATATCGAAGGAAAGCGCCCGGAACGCGGCGCGTAGACGCCACCGGTGAATACTCACTTATCAGCTCATCAGAGGACTCGGAGCGAGCGCGAGCCAATCAATGCGCACCTTGTGTTTGGGCGCCTTCGCCGCACAGCTGCGCGAGACTGTAACGCGTAATTACACCAATCCGGCACACAAAAAACCCAATTCATCACGAGCTGCATGGCCCTTCTTTCCGAACGTGAACAAACACGACTTGAACTTAATGAGGAGAAATTCCACTCGTTATTTTTACGCGGTTTAAGACGACGTAGAACGAGCTGCGAATCTGTCAGTTCGTTTCTCAAACCGGACACTGACGGTTTTTTAAGACTCTTCTCTTGAAGTGTGCAGGCTTAAAATCCGACATGATATTTAATTAAAAGCATCTTAAATTTTGCACCAGCTAGAAATTCACAACTGTAACTAGTCAGTCACCAGAAAAGTTCCTTAATCTGCAGCTCACGTAAAGCCTCCTGGCCAACCGCAATGCAGACAGCGCACACCGAAACATTCTCATTCTTATGGACCACTCCCAGACCTTTGTTGGGACAAGGGCAGACATTGGTGTGACCCCCTGCATATCCACGTGGTAACAGACACTGGAAGTGGACTGGGACCATATATCCACAAACATTCTGGAGATAAAACAGCTGTCAGGCGTCATCATCTGGACCTCGAGGCTCTGGTGTCATAGACACAGCCATTTTCATGCTAACTAGATGGGGGATGGAGGGATGGACAGGACAGGGTGATGTTAAGTGGTCTCCCAGTGACACAGTCCACTCAGAGCGACATACACTGGGCTAAATCTCCTGAATTGGGGAGGAAAAAGAATAACAAAATGTTTCATGTTTCCAGGGCGGGTGTCAGTTGTCTGCCCGCCTGGAGACCGGGCAGCAGAGCCAGCCTGTGGCACAGTCCAAACATCTGGTCAGGACGCCGTTTTGCAGAACAAGCGGCTGGCTCCTCTCCCAGGGCTGACAGTAGCCAGCTGAAGAGCCGGCTCCGGGGAACGGCCATTCACTGCCCCCCACCCCAGCTAATGCTAACTATGTATGCATAATAAAGGAAAACAAAAATATTGAGCCTGCAATTCAGGAAAAAGTGAAAACAGCATCATATCTTTACCTTCATGCCCCCCCGCACTGCCACCCCCCCCCCCCCCCCAGTGAGATTTAATTTATTAGGGAAGCACTTTGATGGCAGAAAACACAGCGTGGTGTAATATTGCAAACAGATTGCCTGATAATATTACCCACAGAGAATTAAAGCCGTAGAGCGGGACCGTTAAACAGCTTTCTCTACAGCTTAATTCGTTTTTTTCTGGCTGTTTTACCAAAAGGGCGCAACACTTATGATTCCACACAAAAATATAGGGAGAACATTTCGGTTCTACTGGAGAGAAGTTAGACCCAGTGTTCACCTTCTTGCCATCCTGGGAAGTATCGGGGGTTGGGTCGCAGCCTCCCCCCAGTGACAGAACAGGACTCTGTTACAGGAAACTTACTCACAAACTCTAAGAGAAAGGCTAAGGCCAGACATGATGAATGAATATCCTGTAGTCTGGCTAAAAATAATGCAAATAAAGGAACATCGGTCATCATTTTCAAGTGTTCTACACTACAGAGGGCTTATGTCCCATCCTGCCTCAACACAAGAAGCAATTTATTTATACATAACTCATTATTTGTTTGAGGAGTTCCCAATAAAATTATTAAATTATTAGAGCTGGTACTTCGGCCCAGTGACCTAAGAGATCAGTATTTGTGATCAAATGCAACTCAAAAACAGGCCAAACCAAGTCTGGTCCCCACACAACCTCCAGTCTCCACACAGCCTGCTGTCCATGGCCATAGGACTTGACCATTTGATCAGAATGCATGATGGACACCAACTCGGTACAGAGGCAGGTTGGTACCTGGTCCTGTTTGCACCTTCAGTCAACAACATTTGTTCTACAGGTCCGCAGTGCTCAATTTTGAGAACCTGCCATCAAACCACATCCAGGTCCTCATTGACAACAGTAGGATGCACCTCATCTCCCTCAAAAAAAAAGAAAGCAGACAGCATTGTATACCTACCAGCCGAGATGCAGGGGGGTATATTGCAGTCTGAGGGCTTTCTGGATACATGTACAGATGAGAAGATCAACAGCACCCTCCCCCCCAGCTAATTTCAACTCTGGTGACCCATCCTGCAATCGGTAAGTTTCATCGCCAACTCCTCTTACAGCTACCCTTTCAGCTGCAAAAAAAAATTGCTTAAGTAACCCGTCTGGGAAGTGGTGGTGGGGGGGGGGGGCTCCTAGCCATATCAGCCTAGGGTCCACAGAGAAGTTAATCCACCACTGTCTCCAGCGTTCCCCTGGGGGTCACCAGTCACTAGATGCTCAGCTGGCACCACCTCTTAATTCTGCTGCAGCACTAAAGCCTACAGTGTAAGCAGACAGGCCTGGTGGGGGAGGGGGAGGTATACGCACAGGGGGTGCAAGTGCCCGCTGCAACAGCCAATGAACTAGGGTTTGAAAAAAATAAAGTAGTAGAGGAACTGGGTATAGAGAAAAATGGAAGGGGAGGTGCAACAGCAGCAGTAATAAGGGTGAGGAGCCCCCCAGAGCACGGCCAGGGCTCTCGCCATGACAACCGTGCCGTTTGACGACGGCTGCTCCCAGAGCGACGCCGCATTAGATCACGGTTATCCGTACGGAGATAAATGAAACGGACACTGCCAGCAGCACCTGGTGAAACATAGAGCTTTGGGTGTGGGCGATAAAACAAACAGGAAATGAAATGACTTTGACGATGGCAAGATACAGCGGAAATACAGCCCCATCAGGAGGGTTAACTTGTAGGCAGTGGACCCCGGATTAGAACCCAGGCATGACAGCTGGCAGTGCTATAGATCTCCTTACGGTGAGCAAACGTGCGGGCCCTCCAACTCAGAGCTCAGGATGCAAGCAAAGCTGGCGAACGGCAATGTAGCGGGTGTGAAGGGTCAGGTGGAGAACGGGCTGCAAAATGGGGCAGCTAGAGTAAACTGGTGTAAATGCGGGAAGTCAGAGGAGATAAGTCTTCAGTTTGAAAGCACCCCCTGACTGCCATCTAAAGTAATTCCCTGCAACCTCCTTCATCGGGGAAGGTCTATTCATCATCAGTGGGGCATTCTGTTGCCATGCTATCAGAAGAACTACCACACAGGATTTACCCTCCTCTGTATCTGCCTCAAAGTGGCTGGACCTCTGCACCCCCCCCCCCCCAAGCCCACAGTAGGCTTTTAATGTCAGCGATTCATTTCGCTTAATGTGCCATCATGCAATTTTTGGGACACAAACCATCAGAGCCAGAACAATGAAAGATATAAAGTTTTTTTTTCCTTTTGGGGGTGGGGGGGGGGGGCGATGTAAATGAGCTGAAACCAGGACAGCTCAAGCTGGACAGTTCTAACCAAAAGCAACATGAAGAATTGGGGAGGGCCTGAAGGAACAGGCGTCACGTGACCAAGGACAAGAAGTCAAAGCACCGCCCACTCTTAGGTTGGAATATATATTTGCACTCAAACAGTCTACGTAGCATTGCAACCAGCTGCAGAACCATGTACCGACATGCATTGATCTATGTTCTTGATCTCCGACACACAAGCAGAAAGGCATTTTACACGTGTGAGTCGTCGAACAGGGTGATTTCTGTGCTGCATTCATTAAAATTCTGAACCCCCCCACCACACTATCCCTGCTTCAAGTCCTTCACAGCAGGAAACATGCTCAGGCAGCCGACTCAAAGCCCATATGAGAATCTACCAGAGATAAGGAGCAGCTTTTGTACACGGCAGCGTAAATTAGAGGGGTTAGGGGCCCAGGAAACTGCGCGAGGCCCGACATCCAGACACGCAGCACAAGCCAGCATAACGTTTCTAAAAAGATAATTAGTTGCTCTTCATCACCGTCAGCACTACGCACATGAGGAGGTGGGGGCATTTTCTCTGGGACAGAAATCAGCTACAAGCCAAGTATCATCCATCAGTGCCCACACAACGTGGAAAGTAGTGACCCAACACCATTAACCAGAAGAGGACAGATCACATTAGCCGCATTCAGTTGAGTTGCAGTTGGGAGGAAGGTGTGCGACGACAAGAATATCATGAGAAATCTGTAAACTGGTGGAAGAGGAGGACAGGAAACATGAGTGTGAGTCTTGAGGCTGATAACATCTCTCTCCCTGGGTTTGGTGGGACCATGCACACTAAAACTCAAAAACCAATACAATAAACAAATACAACACCAGTAAAACCCAGTTTCAACACCAGCAGACATCCTTGGGGTTATGATTCCACCCACTTTGAGTTATGACCCCCCGCCACCACACTGGCTGCCTTTAACTGCTCCTAGTCTGTACCTTGAGATTTTTTTTCAAACCTACCCAGCCTTGAAGTAACCAAAACAAAGATTTAATATTTTGATAATTTAGATTTTATGCAGACATTACACCCCCCCCCCCCCACGCTAGGCAAAGGAGAGCCTCTAGTCACATCACACAAGTTCAATCAAAACATTGCAGCCACCCCAGCAGGTGAAAGAGCGTTTATTATAGACCCCACAGACAATCTGGGATGGCTGGGGGCGGCGGGGGGGGACGACGACGACAAGGGTTGTAAAATGGAGCATCACCACAGCACTCAGAGTACCTTTTAAAAAACATAAACCCCAGAAAAGCCCCAGGCAGGCAAACGGCATGAGCTCACCGCACGGAGATAAAAATCACACACATGCACACACTCACTGAATTTCTGCAGAACCCCCAAAAAAATGCCCCATCAACAGAAGCCCAGCTGTACCAAGAAACAGTTTTCATAAGGGTTGGGGGGGGGGGGGTGGTTTGAAACACTTAACCCAGAAGAGGAGGTCAGACAGACTGGTAATGAAAAAAGAGTGGATTGCTTTCATGTGTTAAAACCATTATCTGGGCAATTCGAAGCCAAGCAGCTCTGAGAATACGCTTAACTCCACTTGTACGATATTTGCATTTCCACAGGGCCTGGACGCTCCCCTTGAATACCAATGCAGAGCGATACCGAGGCCGGATCTGGGCTCTTTTATGTTATAATCAGAACCAGGCTCCTGGGTTTCCCTTAAATACCTCCGCCACTTCCCGCACCGTTATTGACTTTAACCATTGACTGACCTCTCCGGCCCGTGCCAGGATGGGCACCATCGGGGAGTAAGATGGGCTCATTAATTTATGGATTTTACGGATCCTGTGACATGGATCCTCCTCACCGGACAGCTATGCCAAAAAGGAGGTCTGTCTCCAGTGAACGCGATCCGCACACAGATCCCCTCCGACGGCGATCCCGACAAAAGGTGACAAAAGGCGACAGATCCATGGACCCTTCTGGGTAGAGATTGATAGGCTTGAGGGATCTTTGCATGCGGATTAAAGTTGTTATCGCAGATACAGGAGACCAGGGGGGCAGCAATTGTGAAAGGTCCTTAAGGCTAAAGGCTGGTGTACCAAACAGCATCATAACAGACTTTACCGGTACCCAACCCCTACCCATCGTCACATAGTATTGTGACATCGCGATGGCCGTGATTACAGCCAGGAGAGCGATATCAAGAGGGGAAGACCTGATGAGTTTCTCTGCCGATTCCTGACCATCACAAACCCAAACGCCTTTTTGCTGCTTGTTCTTTTCTCCCCTAAGATCCAAGAGTCTACATGAAAAATAAACAGATGGCAGATTTGTAAGGTTGTCTAGCAGTGGCACTCGTGTTTTTGTGTAATGAGAGGGACGTGTCTCACCCCTTTCCCAAGACCACACCTCCTCTGGAGGAAAAGTGGTGGTTACTGGGTATCTCCAACCCAGCCTACAGGACCTTCAGCGTTTTCTCCCGATGAGGCACCCAGGCTAGTATCCGCCATGCTGAAATGCTGACACGGTACAGTGTAACCTAACCCCAGTCATTCGGGAATGAGGCTTTACGAGATTTTTATTCTCATCTACGTTTAGTTAAAACCCAAGACACCTTCGATATGCATAAGGCCATTCCCCCGTTTGAAATTATCACCAAGCCAACCATCTTTGCATACTTCTCCGCGACCGTGGATGGAAGCGCTCACACTCATAAGGAAAGGGCCTCGCTTAGGTGAATCTCCACCGACAGTCAGCTCACTCTGACAGGGTTTAGGCCTAATCTGGGATCAATTTGTCAAAGTCAAGTCGGCTTCCTGTGTACATCATCTCCCGCCTATGGCAGCTCCTTATTTAGAAACGGTTTATCCTCTGGCTCACAGCCCAACAAGCAGCATGCAATCAAAATGGAGACGAACGCGTGAGGCACAGGAATCCGGAAATTCATGCAAAGAAAATTAGGGAAATGTATGTTCAGCTCGACAATGCAACCTTGTGACATGGGTGTTTGTGGGGGGGATCACTCATCAGTTTCGACAGAAATGCAAAGACATCAGTCAGCACGTGCGATCGAAATTGTCCAACACCTTCAGGGACTAGGGGGGGGGGACCATAATTAAGTAAGAAGGAAGAATGATGATCAAGTGGGAGACAGTCGCCCTCCCGGGACAGATGGACGGACAGCCTGTCTGCCCCCATATGAGATGAGAAGCCTCATTTTCTGTATGCAAATGTCTTCGCCCATTTATGATGTTTAAGGCTGTTTAAACAGATTGAAAACAACAAATTAAATTTCAAGTAAAAAGGCCGCTGGAGACCAGCTTGCAGAGCCAGCTATGCTTCTGGAGCGAGGCGCGCCGCTCACGTTCGGCTGGCCGTGACTAACGTCCGGGGGAACGTCCATGCGATACGAATCGCAGGCGTTCCTTTGGTCAAACAGTTTGGTCATGCGGCACCAGCCTCCTCTCCACAGGCGACTGTCACACTAATTAATCTCTCTGGAACTTAGCAGGCAATCTGCTCGTCGAAAAGCCTGCTCTCTCTTCCCACTTCCAATCTCCCCAAAAAACAAACAAGGGGTCCTAAGTGAAACACATCTGTATAGCTCCATAACAAGAAGATCACCATTGTAGTCCCAGTTTAGAGGTACAATGTGGGGCAAGAATTCAGTCTGCAAGATTTTATCCTTCAGAATAAGGATTTAGGCTTAACGGGTTTTTACTTAAATCACTTAAATTAAGAGGAGAGGTCTGGTTCAAATGTGACAGCTAATTACAGAAACAATTGCCAACCAGACAGGCATGTAGCCATGTAATAAAATAAGTTGGAACCCCCTCCCCCCTTGAAATTTGCCGGACCCACCTAAAATTTTCTGGTTACGGGCCTACATCCAGAATGAGAAGAAACAAATTAGTTATACATACACTGGGCAAGGATCCTCTTAAAACATTAACGCGCTTGTCAGAGTTCCCAGAGAAGTAATAAAACAGCGAGATAAACCGGAAAGGTCAACGCAGTGAAGCGAAAGTAAAACTGCATTACAGCGCAGAGTGCCGTGTGCCTACTGCGTATAAACATCAGGAACAAACGTACATCTTCCAAGCCATTCCTCAAGCAGAGGTTCGCAATGTGCCTGGAGTCCGTTGCCTGCCCCAGTACATCCTGGGATATCCAGCACAAGATGCCATTAAGGGCAGGGCACAGACATAAATGGAAAATTCATCAATACCACAACAATTGCCCCTGCCCTCGGATTCTCCTTATTGCCCACCGGCAAACTGCTTCATCTCCTAGGAGGGCCCATCATTAACCAACAGGCCCGCTCCGGTTTTTACAGGACCCCCACCAGCTCCGAAATTCAGATCCCACTTCATCACAGATGTTCCTGTCGGATCTGCGGACCCGTCCACAGAGGCACATGCACAGTTTGCCTCCGGAGTGTTTTTTTTAAATAAAAAAAAAACCTGAAGTGCTAAACTGGACAGCAAAAAAAACCACACGAGTCAAAGCGATGCCTCTCCAGGGGCTCATTCGATCCCCGTCAGACCACATGAGCAGACTGCATGCACATCAAACTAACAGCAGTGAAAACAGGGAGTGACACAAAACTTGGACATTTCAGTGAAAACTGAGTCATCAAAAAAATTTCTTTTGCTTTTATCTACGCTTGCAGTTACACTGGAATAAAAAACAATCTGATAAATAATGTCTATAACTACAGAATGTAACTAATCAAAAATCTAAACTTTACTATCCGGGTCACAGCAGGGCCCCCACGAGCATATTTGTTTATGACCCGGAAACTAATGCAATGAGGCTACAGAGGGTGGGATACATTTTCATATGCATTTGGATCAAGCCTTCACAGCATGTCACTTCTGATTAAATTTTCTTTCTAGTATAAACACACATCACAAGATATCAGCAAAGACAGAAAGCTGAATCTCACGGGTAAAATGCGACACGTCTATGGGATTGGGCTGAGAAGAGGGTGGACGGGTCAACGCATCACGGGGCCTGCCCAGAGTCCCGAAGATCTATGAGCGGGCAGCCGGCAAAGCAATGGTCTGAGGAAGAGCGTGATAGGTCTTTATCCTCCTAAGATGGGGCGGAATGGCCACCATGTAGAAGAGGAGCAAAAGAAACTGACATACAACTCTGGGAAAAAATTGAGACCACAGCAACATTTTTAGTTTCACTTATTTCTCGCTTTATGATAATGCATCTGTGTAAAATATACATATTTTTTGCAAACTCCAGCCTGGCTCTTCCCTGTTTCTCATTGATGAAGAGTTTCTTCCATGCTTTATGAGTCTCTAGGGCCTTCTACGAGTCATATCTGTCCTATCAGTGCACTTCACACCTGTATTTAATGGTTTTCCATTCTTTTTGGAGGTCACTTGGGGTCATGCTCCGATTTATGAAGCACTGTTGGAGAATGTTGACAGTAGTGTCTGGCATTAGAAAGTTGCTTCTGCCCTCTTCCTGGCTGGTTTTTGGTTATTGCCTGTGTCCTCTGCATCACCTTGTTCTTGGGTACTGCTGTCTTAGGGTGTTTTCATATACAAGTCCTCTTTAAAGGAACCAAACTCAGACCTCTAGAAGTGGTCCCAAATGTGGACCATCAGCTCAGACGGATCCTTTTTCTGTTCATACTTCAAGTTCTTACGGAGCTCTCAGACCTTTACTGCTTTGGATACTGGGTAGTTTTCACTTCAAACAAGATGCAAATTCCTGTGTGTTGTAGATAGTTGACGTTTTATGTTTTCTCCGTTACAACTGTCAAGAAGCACAGTAGTCTCCTCCTCTGACCAAACTATTCTAGGTCCCACACTTGCAGCCATTATTTTTGCTTGTTTCCCGGGACTGTACCTACAGCAAAGCTAAAGGGTAAAAATTGTCAAAGCAAACCAGGTCCGCTTTGTGTTCCTAATGCAAAAGTTAAACAAACCATGACACGGACTAAAAGCGAACCGGACTGACTACCTCCCAATGTGGTCTCAGTTCGGTTCGCTTCAAAGAGATCTGAGTTTGTTTGCTGTTTTCATATATACGCAAAAAATGCTGACTAATCGATCTTAGTTCGCTTTAAAGGATGAAACGGACCAAGTGTGAAAACACCCTTAGAAACTTTGAGCCTGGAAGCAGCCTGTCTTGCAGTGTAGCCTTCTGCCAGTAGAACCAGGATTAAAGCAGGATTAACCATGCAGATTCTTAAAAAAAGAAAATATGGAGCGGTCTCATAATTTTTTTCCTGAGCTGTACGTAGAGCCGTGTCATCAAAAGGAGGGATGCAGGAGGCTCTACAAAGCATCTCAGCTCGACTGAAGCAAGTCGTGTACGATGTTCCTTACCCTCTCTTCAGCAAAACGGGCACCGGTGCTGCAAGAGCCCAGCAGATGTCTCCATTTCAGAAGTACGCTACAGTATCCTCAGCAAACGTCAACTGCAACATTAACAGACCCGGATTCGCAAACCCATCCAGATCCCTACTAGACTTCTGTGTATCCAGATGGGAAAGCCGCATATGACCCTGGACTCCCCCGTCCATGTCCTCCATCTTGGATTTTACTCACAGATACTCAGTTTTGATAGCAGTAGGTGGTATTATTTCCAGGGACGAAATCACAATAATGTGTGTGTGTGTGTGGGCATGTAAATTTACGCTTAATTTCCATATGAATAAGCCTCACTTACCACATGAGGAAACATTTGTGACAGAAATAATATTTTGTTGATAAAAAGTGCTCCGCTCAGCTGCAGCGTCGCAATCCAGTTCATCGCAGGCACCTGGGACCTTTGGCTGAGGGCACCTTTCGTTTGTCACCTTCCAAGACACGGCATCAGACGCCTAAAACAGCAGGACCCAAAGCGGAGCGGCAGGGCAGTCGAGCAAACTAACCAAATCCATTACGGCGAAAACGTCTGAAACACGCAGCCGTGAAAAGGGAGAAACTACTTGAACGGTGGAGCCTTTTGAAGTCTTTCTTGGCTGTCACCAGTCAAATAAATCCTGGACAAACCTTTTCAGCTCTTGTCACCAGTGGACTTTCAGTAACGGCACTCGGCCGCTGCTGCCATTTAGCATTACTGGTGTAAATCAAACACACCCTGCAAATGCAAACAGGAAAGTCCAGGTCCCTACAGAAGGCCAAGGTTTCAAGCCTCCTTCATAAAAATGTATGAAGTTAACTGGATATTTTATATACAAATTCAAAACGGCAGAGAACCCAATCTAAACCGACAGCAAGACGCCGCCCAGCCTTTGTCTGCTTTATGACTGTCGGGTCAATGCTAACATATCTGGACACCACATCCGAAGCATACAGCCTTGCATATCCACAGCAAAGAGCCATTTACAGATAAACAAATGACAGAAACCCGAGTAGTTTGGGGGCGGAGGGAATTATCTACTGAAAAGGTAAGCAGACAAAACAGTACTTCGAATCACACGACTACAAAAGGACTCAAAGCGGAACATTCATAGCAAACTCGACGCTTCGCTTCAAGGAGATACCGTAAAAGCACTTGAAGGGTATAACAGGTGCAATTTCCTTGTGCTTTTTGTCAACTTGGTGCTGAAGCAACCATGAAAGGGAAAAGGAGGAGAACCTAAACATCAAGCCTTTTAGACGATGACGTCATTCTCATTCCTGCGTGGCATGCAAACGCATGCTGGGGCTCGGGTACAAGGCCCTCCAGCGCGTCAGGGAGAAGCGGCGCCCGTTTCACAGCTAAGGCAACTCATCCCCTGAGCCACAGCGGGATCGATCCCAAACGGCGTGAGAGGCGTGATCCTCAACATCTTGCCTCCTGTTCACAGAAGGCCTGTGATCAGCCTCGGGTCTCCAGCTCTGACGCAATCCAAACACACAAGCGCATCCCAACGGCTAGATGAGACAGGGTCCAAAAAAAAAAAGAGAAGAAGAAGAAGCACACACCAATCAGAGATGGACCAGCATTCCACATGACAGGATGCAGAAACGTGTGAAGAGGAAACTTTTACAACCAGCGATTTTGACAAACAGACACATGAGCGGATTAGAAACCCACGGAGTGAGCGTAAATCAGACCGTCCCACAAAGACGGCAAATTGAAATCTATTATTTAAGCCGCAGTAAAAGAATTATGCGCAGAAGTAATGAGTCCTTCAGTCCGTGCGAGTGATTACGCACGTTCAAGCAGCCGCTCGCCGCGGCCTGACAACTTGGGTGCGTAAACACACATCCAAGGAAGGCCATCGAAGGGGGACCAACCAGCAGGGAACAGAAGCACCCAGGCACCCAGTCCGTGCTGTCTCCTTCGGGTGAAAGAGCAAAAACCAAACAGCCAGGGAGGTGGGTGAAGCTGGTGGGGTGGCAGGCTTCACGAGGAAAGCAGGAGAAGGAGAAGCCGTCTTGTACCCTGCGTGATTCCCGCTGCCAGTCACCACACTCACCTGCAGCAGTTTGTGGCTCTGTCCTGTGGTGCATGTAATGGGAGGTCAGGGTGAGGCAGCTGAATGCAGGCCCCAGGGAGCAATTTGCCTTATTTGTAGGCATTGCTTCTCAAAGACGTAGA
>JAODJX010000001.1:14724439-14737970 GCA_026776945.1 Isichthys henryi | reverse complement strand
ATACATACATAATACCCTGATTTATGGTTTTATAATGTTATAAGCAAAACATCAAATTAAAGAAGAGTTTAGTTTTTTATCCGATTAATCGATTAATTGAAAAAATAATTGCCCAACTAATCGATAATCAAAATAATCGTTAGTTGCAGCCCTAGTTCAGATTATCCTCATGTTGGTGTAAAACTATGATTTTATGCTTGTCAAAGTGTGTCAGCTCAGCCATTTCAGAACCTCTGCTAAAATCATCCTAGTATTTGGAGCGATCGTCCAGTACAGCCATGTATTTCGGCCACTAACACACCACATACAGCTAGTCAATCTGTCACTGACTTTTTAAACCAATATATTTAATTATTTACTTGAGCTGTTGGTGAAATTTAACGAATACATGGAACAGCTGAGGTGCCACTGAGGAGAAGTTTGGGAACTGAAGCGGTGTTTATCTAGCCATACAACTAGATATCAGTAACTTTTTAGAAAACAGAAGAAATTATTACTAGTTTTTATTGTGTTACTCTTAATTTGCCCCTGGTCTAATGTTAAATTGTGTTTTTTGTTCTAAGCCAAAATACACTGGCTACCCAGATAAACAGCTTTAAACATTTCTTTGGACTACTTAAGACTTTTGCACAGTACTGTATATGTATATTTAATTGCTATAGTTGTATGTTATAGTATGTTATGGTTATCATAAATTATAATACGTATTGTTCTAACGAACTCTTGTCTAGCACGCGTAGTGACACATGAAAAGTGTATGTACATTTCATTATGAATTCCTGTACGTAACAGTATGTTTTATGATTTACTAGTGTATTGCTTAAATGTTATGTATACGTTTATTATAAATCATAATATTGTTCTAAAGAATTTTTGCCTAGCACACGTAGAGTCTGCTGAAAACCGAATGCTTTGTTATGAACAGGTAGGATGTACTTATTGAATTTTTACTTCATTTTTATGTATATACAGTACAGGTATGTATGTTATAATTACAGTAATACATTGTTATTAATAGTTTAGCATAGAAAGATACTTATTTCAATGTAAAAATTTGTAAAAAACGATAAAAAAAAAAAAACACGATCACTATAAAACCGCAAATTTCCACGACAGAACATTACATATGTCCCACAGAAAAATCCACGATACAGTGGGGGCGCAATAGCTGAACCGCAGTATAGATGGGGATCACTGCATTAAAAAAATTATGGGTCGCGTTGATGTACTGGCTACACCCCTCTCTCCTCGAGCCTGATCGTAAGGACAGGGTCTTAATGGTTTACCTTTTTCCCCTCTCTCGTCACAGCAGTCAGGAAATTGCTAAGGAAAAATTAATATTCTGCTACTGTTGACTTTACTACTAAATTCACCAAAACAAACCATTAACACACTGTATAGGTGGGACGATCACATGAGCAGCACATTGACAAACGGATAATTTATAACTGAAGTAAACTCCATCCATTAAAAACTCACTGAAATGAACATCGAAAAAGTGGCAGCAGGACAGATGGTTGTTCATGTTGGTCCCTCTTAGCTGACACAAAAATGGACAAAGTTTGAAGGCATTTTAATTAATTGCATTAAAGAGAACAAGAGCGGTACAAAGTTTTAATTAACTTCATTAAAAAGTGCTGTAGAAAAGAGCTGCAATCTGGGATTTGGGGTATTACTATTGATAGATTGGTCATGCAGTTGACCACCCAACAGGGGAGGGAGTGCGGGGGGGGAACCATTGCCCCATCATTTGCTGCTGCTGGTCACATGACCTGCTGCTGCATTAAAAAAAAAAAACAGAAGCTGATGCTGAAAGACGACAGTGAAGATCATGCTGTAAGAGGTTAATACATCCCCACAAGTCAGGCCAGGAAAGGCAGATAGTACATCATATATTAAAATCTCCTTTAAAAGGCTTCACAAAACAGAAAGCCTGGCAGAAAGAAAGCTTGCTTCAGCAGGGACACATCTTTGTGTTTATACTGCATCAGCATCTGCTTGTGTGTATAGAGACAGACACACACAGACGCGGGATCACCCAGGATTTAAAACAAAATGCTCAGTCAGCCTACAAACGAATTTCAAAACAAAACAATCCGAACGACCTCATAATCAATCATTTTTACTGTAAAAAGAGGCGAATCAGGGCACCGTGCCAACAAGACAAAGAGCTCAACCCTTCACGTCCAGTGGGCCTGAACAAAATACCCACAATGCATCTTGGCACCCAGCTCCTCCTACATTTCTGATGTTAAGCCAGTGAATTTAACAATGAAATGAGTATGACAGGGTCCTGGACCATCTGCCACCTCACACCTTCAGGCCCTCAGACGTCATCCCCTTTCAGCTCCCATTGTACTTTTAATATTAATTATCAATGATGATTCATTTCAATTGGGGTGTTGATACGCATTCCTGTTCCCGTCTGCTCTAAACAGTGTATAAGGGAAGATAAAATACAACAAAAAATATTGCATGCATAGCATATATTCAGCACATGCAGTGGAAAATCTTTTAGACACTGATTATAGCAAGTTTTCAGAAACAAGTTTTTACCTTTCCCCAGACAGAAAAGCAATTTACTTTTTCAACTGTTCTTTAATAACTTGTGTTGCACACGCACATGCACACACAGAAAGGTCACGTGGGGAACAATTTAAAATAAAAACATTATTAAAAAGAGTCACCACAGCCAAAGTATTAGTCTTTTCTAAAGGTGCAGGCGAACCCGCCACCCTTCCCAGCATGCCGAGGGCTTCATCTCCCCGCCACCACGACATCTGTCAGGAGGCCTCGTTTCTAGACTCGCCATTGCGGCCGCGTCTCTTCTTCAGTGGGAATTTGCCTGAATTTGTCAAGCCCACAAAATAGGGGGGGAGCAGAGAATGTGCAGGGCCTGAGGGGGGGAGGAGAAATGGGTTTAAATGTAAAAAGATAGGGTGATAGATGAAAATGTGTTCGGGCACCGAAAATGCAATTTCCCTTTTTATTAGAAAATAAAACAAAACAAAAAAAACCTGCAGATATTTATATAGCGAGACAAATCGCATCTTCCGCTGGCCTTTTATACTTTGCCTAATTTTTTCTTACACAATTCATATCATATATTACATACTTCTCTACACCCCCCATCTCTGTTAATCACCCCAGTTATGTCAACGATAAGCAAAATGTACAGCTGCAGAGGTAATGGGAACAGAGACCGAGAGACGGGCACCATTTCTGAAGGGGCCCCGAGAGACGGACACCATTTCTGAAGGGGCCCCGAGAGACGGACACCATTTCTGAAGGGGCCCCGAGAGACGGACACCATTTCTGAAGGGGCCCCGAGAGACAGGCACCATCGTTACAGCGGCTTGGTCTGAGATTTCGATGCGGCACACGACCCATTCAGAGGTACCAAGCCCCAGTGGAAAGGGGCCTGCTGTACATCAATCCATCCATAATCGCCTCTGTCTATGAAGGCAAAACCCACCTCTGGTTTAACGTACAGACGCTCCTCTACTTATGAACTTTCAACTTACGAACTTTCAGACATACGAACGAAGAAGACTGTAAATCCAAATTGTGTTCATTAGGCTCCCGTCTCCTGTCCGCAAAATCTTTTTTTTTTTCTGCGCGCCAATTCCACCCAGTACGACTTCTGGCCGCTACTCCCGCCCCGCAGCAGCGTAGCGTGCGTACTCCCAGGATCCTAGTTCTTTGTACTTGCTTATACTCTTAAAATGATGTTGAATGACGACTTATGGATGTTTCAAGTTACGAACAGCCATTCAGAACACATCACGTTCATAAGTAGAGGAGCGTCTGCATTTAATTCAACACAATAAGGTTTCATCCAAATGGTTTAGAGAGAATTTTGTCTTGTTGGGAATAAGGAACATTGAGGTACAGGTTGGGGTATGGAGAGAAAACTTACAAAAGAACAGAAAGATTCGAGGACATTACTTAACTAAATATTAATAGATATGGATAGCAGAATATCACCCCCCCCCCCCCAGGACCACTGGCATCTCCCCAAAATATCCCAATGCCCACACCAGGATGACATCCTAGAAACGTCACCGATCAGTGGCCATTTAGTTAGGGATATAGAGTAGAAAAGCACACATAAAAAGTACAGTATATCACACGTTTATAATACATCGAGATGATTAGGAAGACAGTTAAGTTTTTTTAGACCGGATTTATCTCCAAGCATTAGCTGAAATGTCACACAGGATTAGATCTATGGGACCGGGATCTGGCCCCGGACTGCGGTGGCTGGACTCACCGGGACGCGTCGCTTTAGAAAGCGCGATGGAGCGGTCATAAAAATCTTTATCAGCGCCGGATTTGCATTCCTCAACACCGCACAGGCTGCCTACAGGAGAGGCAGCAGGCTGTAGTACCGACGTTACTGACAGCTTTCCTGACAGACAACGGTGCTTCGGGGAAGGGGGGGGGGATTAAGATTCCCCCCCATCCTGATCGTCCCTCGGCATGATTTATTGAATTAGTTATGAAAGTCATAAGCACGCTGACATTTCTCAGAATGAATATCGGGGGCACCAATTCCTAGCATCATTATTTGGATAGCCTATCTGTATTTGTCTCCTCTGACAGATAATAGTAAGTTATGAATTTTTAACTACAAAAGCGGGCCAAGTTCCTCGGTGAGAATGCATTAATCCTGGTGTCAAGAAGCATATCCCATTTGCCAGCATTTCAGAAACGTCACACACAAACTCGTCTGAAACTCACAAGCATACTTCAACAAACTGCCTTTCTCTGGTTAGACACGGGCTGTCAATATTTTATTGAAACCGGAGTAGTATTGACATTCAGCGCATTTGAAAAGGGGTAAACATGCTATAATAAATTATGAATGCCAGCACTCGTGAGTGTCCAATGGCATAAATTTCAATAAGAGACTAAACAATCAATTGCTACTAATAAAAAAGCTGTTAGCAATGATTATTGCAATAGAGTATAATACTAATGTCTACTAAGCTCATTCTACATCGCACTGAAACGGGTTTTCGTTTTCCTCTCTGTGCATAAGAGCAATCTTTATTATGCAAGCTAGATGTTGCAGACTATTTACCGAGAAGACAGGAGGAGGCTTCAGTGAAGACCACAAGGTTAGGGTTAACGCTACACTTGGCTTACACGCTGCATTGTGTTTTCATGGTGTGGAACCCAAACTAGGAGCCAGGGCGAATCTCTTCAGTAGTACTTTCCAAAAGCACGTCGGGGGGGTGTCTGTTTTCTCCCTTTGCAAACACTCTACCACACATCGGAGATTGGGGACTTAGTAAACGGGAGGTTTTGACAGCTGCGATCAGAACACGAAAGAGGTACGATCTCAAAAAACGCAGAAACAATCCCCTTCGTACTAACGAGACTGATTTTATTATACAATGAAATGCGGGAACCTTTGATTCCCAAACTTCATAACCATAGACTATTAAACCCACGTTCAATATTAAATCTCGTCCAACTATTATCGACTATCGTGGTACGAGTACGACCCCAAATAGCTCGCGAACTGTCCCTCAAAGTCAAACGCCTATATGCATTATCCCGAAGTAGTTAAGGGCTCCCAGTATGTACCTGTTGAAGGTAAATGGCTGCGATCGAGCACAAACCAAGGGCTCTGTAATCAAGCCCATATCACAAAAATAAAAATCCCCTACGGACTTGCGTACGCTGTAACAACTTTTCCGTGCCCGTTGAGTACAACAGGGAGCGCACGAAATAAAGCGAGGCAACCCAAAGAGGACGCTGAATAAAACTACAAAACGCGTTTAAAACGCTAGTCGACGAACATGTGCGCGGACCCGCTGCCTGGACAGACGAGTCTCAAGAGAGGCCCCCCCGTAACATGAGCTACCCCCAGTAAGGCAAAACTGCACTTGCTGGACACGAGCAGGGAGGGAAAGGAAAAAAAAGTTCCAATTTAATCCAATCACACAGGCAACCAAGCAGCGCTTAATCGCTGCCCATCTGACTTCTCGGCGCAGTCACATGCCAGCCGCGGCTAAAAAGCGCAGGACTCCCGGCGCTGGGTTCTGTGGAACTTTGGCTGCTGCGCGCTGCCAGTGAGCGCGGCTCCAGCTCGCAAGCAAACCGGCTCCGGTATCCCCGCAATTACAGGCAGCGACGCGCTCCCTACCTCCGTCCTGGTCAGCCTGCAGGCAGGCGGGAATGTTCTTCTTCCAGCCCGGCATTTCCTATTCAGTGCGCGCATTCAGGATATTTTCACGGCTTCATCTCCGGCGCATTGCAATCTCAGTACAGGTTTTTTTCATGCGTATCGCTCTCTCCCCCCAACAACTCCCCCCCGTCTCATTTTTTTTCTCTCCTGGCTGCCCGGCGTAATTCAATGCCGCGTCTCCCACAGCCTCGTTATGGGAGTGAGAGAGGGCGCCATACAAGAAGCGAGAAAAGCGAGGGGAGACCTCGGTGTGCTCCAGCCCTCCCCAACTTAAGCACAAGCGTATCCCTCAGGTATTTTTCATTTAAAAGGCCGCAATTATTCAACCCGAATTTCTCCGACTGTTTGTTTGAACCGTATTTGTTTCATAGGCTCCTGTGCTTTCTTGGTTACTTGCGTTTGAAAAAAAAGAAACCGTGCCATGTATTTTAGGAAATGGTCTGGTCCACGCCATAAGAAGCCCGGTCAACATTAATTTCTTGTAAATGATAAGAGCAACTAATTAATTTTAATAACTTAAGAATCACGAAAGTTTTTTAAAATCATAATACGTCTGACGGATCATAACTAGGAACTAAACAACAGAAAACGAAATCTGATTTTTCAAACTTCACCCAGTCCTTGCATATTTAATCTAAATTACCAGCATTAAAGGTCAAGGCTCAATTTAGAAAATGATCAGATTATATACTATAGTTTCTATTGCGCGTAGATGACAGATGAGCAGTATATGAAACTTTTCCAGATCAAAATGGAACGTTTTATGGCCACTGCAAACTTAATTACATTTGTAGTAATGTACGTTAAACACTACAAAATGAAACTATATAATAAATCATATACCCAAATACATTTTAAATATCAGTGTACTAAACAATCTTACTGTTTATTTCTCATTATAATTTTTGATATAATTTTTAAAAGGTAATTTGCATAGTTGGACCCATTCTGTACGTTGCGTGGTTTCAACTATGTATGTTTTGGGAAACGCACTCTTGTGCTTCACTTTGTATTGTTACAACACCGTAATTTTCATCGTCAATAGTTCGGTAACAGAACACAAGGAGGAATCCAATCCGTGCGATTTACCCGCACCTTCGGCGAAATCAGCCGTGGTGTCCGCTGGACCCTGCACTGATATATTGTGCACTGACACTAGATCGGGGGATATGCCTCGAGACGGGAGCTTTTCTTGGGGGAGCAGAGCTTGCAAATTTCAGCACTCCACTGTGGTGGAACAAAATGACATTAAAAAGCATGTAGTCTTTCGAGTATGGATTTGACCAGATAGTTATTACTATTTTGTTAACTTACAATGCGATGCAATAAAAGTTTACGATTCTATGCTGGTCCAAATAGCTGTGATGGCGTCAGTGGCGCCTGCTTTTTGTGGTGGTGTGCGCGCTGTGTGTGCGAAGCTAAATGGTAAGCGCAACTCATCCACTAAAGGTAAGAGAGGTAAGGAGCATGCGCCGACAGCGCGTTGCTGCACCCACCACACGACGAACTACCACAGGGATGAGAACCTGATTGCCGCCATGTGGCAGGTGATACCTCAGCAGAGATTTTTCCAGGGGCTGGAGTCCCAATCCATCCACTAAAGGGTAGTTTTTAATCCCTCACCATTTCTCTGCTGCAAATTCACACTCAGACTGTAGAACCTTGTAGGACAGAGGAGGGTCATCTTCATGCTTTCCTGTTCAGACTTATGCTGAACATATTAGAGTTTTTCTGCCACAGAAGAGAGCTGAACTATCTTCAGCTGCTCATCCGGACATGTTGCCAAGAGGCGTGATTAAAGAACATGGTAGGGAATCCATGTTGAGCAAAATCCTCCGTCTCTGGCTATTTCTGCTAACATTTTTGGTAAGCAAGACATGTTCACTCCCATTCTTGTGGATTTCAAAGGATCTGTCTTCTTGACTTATTAATCAGCCATTGCCATCTTATCAGATAATCATCCTCATTTGCAAACAAACTACAATTCTCAAACCATAAAAGTTAGAGGTTTGCGTTCTTCTGAAACGATACAGCTTCATTAGTGACAGACAGACAATCAAAAGGATTATCAGTATTCATAGCATCAGCACTGGCACAATTATTATGATCTATGTTAGTGCCAGTGCAAGCAAGAGTGCATCTTTATTTAGGTATAAATTTTCTGTGTGTTTATTCAATTGTTCCCTACTGTCTTTCACCATGCGTTTGGCTGATTCTTTTTCCCTCATTTTTGCTTCAAGGAGAAATTACTCAACACTTTGCACAGATTTTGCCATTGGTCGCTCAGTTAATAGTTAAACCGGCTGCAAGCCAATGAAGTTTAGAGGGGAGGAACTAGTCTTCAACGGAATGTTTTAGAATTAGGCTGCAGGTACAGGTAAGGGACTGCATCCATGTTGTTTGAGTTGGGTCGATCTGATGACCTTATAATTGGCCTTTTTTCCCCAGTGAGTCAGCAGGCAGGAGATGAATTAGTGGACACTAAAGCTCATATTTGTTAAGCGTTTTGTGCAACATGTTGATGTTTTGCACATATTTTCTTCTTTAAACACTGATTGATTGGAATGAGTACATTGACACAATGAGCAAAATTTACGGAGTATATATATGCACCCATTTCTCTAAAGTCTCTTGAAATCAAGGGTACAGGCAATTGGTCACTTCTGAATGCTGTTAATTATCCACACATTGAGCAACTTGTCCTCACAAAGTGCAGGTTTCAGCTCCAGACTTCAGCTTGTTCTTGATTGTACAAAAAAAAAAATGACCTTTCGTTTAATTGAGCTTGTCATCCATCTCAAAATCAGGACATTTACTGTTAGGCTGTAACAGCACATGGCTCAATTGCGGTGCAATTATTGTCATTTTTGATGGATATTAATGCAAACCTGTTGCTTCTCAAGCGCCCGGGGCCGTGATAAATCACAGGGAAATGTTTTACTGCAGCTGTCACTTTGCTACCAAGAATTGAAAGCACAGACCAGACAGAAATGATGTGTGGGAAGTTGTTTTTTCCACCGGCAGCCCAGCTTTTTATTTGCGTTTTCCATTTCCTGAACCACGTCCATCGCTTCTTATTTCACGTCGATGGCTTCCTTCCTATTTGCCGTGTCACATTAGATTCAGAAAACGCGGCCCCATGTCACCCAGGCTTTTCACATATCGGCCCTAATGAAGATGTAGCTGTGGGTTAACCCCCCCCCCCGGCTCTTTTCACTGAATCGCTCACTTCCTCACTGCACGGGCGACACTGTAACTCAGCCGTTCGCTTGGCCTGTCCATGCACCTGGAACGATATTCACTCGGGTGTCACCCTCATCTTAAAGTCATTCTTAAGAAACAGCTACTACTTTCTCCAGGCTCTTCGTGGTTTTGCCGGTGTCACAAGAGCAGAGGTGAAAAGTTCTGGTCCAGAAAGTACAAATCCAGACCAGGATTTTGTGTCAACCAGCCAGTTGAATATAAAGAGTGACAGTCACAGAGTATTCAATTGGTTGGTTGAAACAAAACCTTGGTCAGGATTTGTACTTTCTGGACCTGAAATTTCCACCTCTGCACAAGAGTACCGAAGACTCGATCATCTGTGGGTGTTGGGGAGGGGGGAGCAGAGACAGCGATGCCATGTAAACATCGGTTTTTTGCACCGTGCTTCGAGTCGCATCCAGGTGGCCATCTGCGGGATTGGGCATGGCGCTGCATTAGAAATTGCACTGGATGATGGCCAGACTCTCTTGCACGTCTCCCCCTGCCGCCAGCGGCAGCTGCTGGTAAGATACGGCGGTATGACAGCGTGACGGACACAGGGCTGTATCCCATCGGCAAAGCAAATAGTGTAATGACCGCTGCAGCATTCCGGCGCAGAGGGAAATCATATTGCCTTAGCTGTCCTGAGAGATGGGAAACAGGGGCCACGGGCCCGTAAATCTGCTCCGGGCTCAGTGAAGCCTGGCCTGGTACTGTTCTGTAAAGTGTCATGCTTCATATTTCACCAAAGAATGATGTCTATTCAGGGTTCTGCAAGCTTCACCCTGGGAAAATATTAATTCTCTTGCCCAACCATGTCTGTTTAAAAATTCCTGTGACGGCCTTTTTGGGATCAACTGGGATTAAATGGATTCCGGCCAAGATGCTGGTCTTTTGCACCAGATGATTTGTGTCATGTTGTGTTTCTGTGGGAAAATACATAATAAACAGACATCTTTGAAAAACTAAAGCACTAAACAGTAATGGTAACAGTGCTGACATGAAAAGGAACATTGATTGAAATATGGATAATGTTTATCTTAAACAGACCTGAACATCTGTGTGTGTGTGTGTGTGTGTGTGTGTATGTATGTGTATGTGTGCATGAATTAGGTTAATATTACACTGGGAACCAAATATTCTCTCATGTTGGGATTAGAACTTTTCCCATAGAAATGGAGAGTCCCCACAAAGATATAATTACAATCCTCTGTGTGTGTGTGTATGTGTGTGTGTGTGTGTGGGGGGGGGTGTCTCCTGCAATGGACTGGCATCTTTTTCAGGTTGTACCTTTAGCCTGGTTCCCTGTGCTTCCTGGAAGAAGGTTCAGGTTCTCTAATGACACAATTCTGTATAAGCAGCTGGAGGATGGATGGATGGGTGGAAAATATTTTGTTTATATTTGTCAGAAAAAACAAAGGATCAAGATTCAATCTTTGTTGTCAGCCTATCAATGTACATGTATACATCTGGCATCTTCTCGCTGAACCCCATGTTCCTAAATTTACACATTTACTGAACAATATACTGCAGCATCCTAACATTTACACATTGACTAGACAATATACTCCACACACTACATTTACACATTGACTAGACAATATACTCCACCCACTACATTTACACATTGACTAGACAATATACTCCACACACTACATTTACACATTGACTAGACAATATACTCCACACACTACATTTACACATTGACTAGACAATATACTCCACACACTACATTTACACATTGACTAGACGCTGTACCGAAGTGCAAAATAGACTTGAAGGCAAGAACTCAGAAGCGGAATGACATGATGAACTATGGACCCTCCATGACTGCAAAAAGCTCTTATTTAAATGTGGGAGGGTGGTCATCTGACACATGTAAGGAGTTTATCCAGTAATGAACTGTATTTAGTAAGTACTCAGGTACTCAGTACCCATTTAGTTTTTACCACATTTTCTTACATAACAGCCATCCTCCAATATGGATTCATTCATTGAATCAAATTCATTTCTAAGTCATATTTCTGCACACAATTCACTATAATCAAAAAGCAAAAACAGGTTTGAACATGTTTTTGAATTAAAATAAAAAAAAATTTGATATACCGCATAAATAAATATTCAGACCCATTACTTAGTACTTTGTTGAAGCAGTCTTGATGGTGATTACAGACACAAGTTTTCTTGAGCATGATGCCAAAGGCCTGCCACACCTGGATTTGGGGATCTTCTCCCAGTCATCGCAGAAGATCTCAGCTTCTGTCAGGCTGGATGGGGAACACCTCAGGGGCGGAAGGGGTAAGCAGGTTATGGTCTATGTCACTCTGAACGTTTTGGACCAGCCACCTAGCCATAAACAGGGGCCTCTGCGCTGCAATGCATTGTGGGTATCCCTTCAAAAGCTGGAGGTGGGGGGCGGGGGGGAGGCGCTGCCTGCAGAGGGAGCTCCATGTGAACTGAGAGACGTAGCAGTAGGAGCAGTTAAACTCCGGGGTCTGTGATTCTTTCTGCAGGAACGGTCTTGCTGGCAGCTCCTGAACCGCACTGAGTCGCATTACGGTAGCAGCGTGAAACTGAGAGGTAAACACCTTGGCCCACTGTGAGCCGGCGAACGCCGGTACATGAATGACGATGCAAAAGAGCAACAAGCAGCCGGGCGGCAGATTAAACTCCTCTGTCTTTAGTGCCTCTGAGTGTCTGTCCACATAAACAAGTCACACGTTCGAAGCATCACCATTAGCCATTAATTTAAAGTCGCCCATCCGCTTCCAATGGCCTTCTATCCAATTAGGATCACTGCAATCCACAGCCTGCCTCATGAATCATAATGTACAAGTCTGGGAACAGGGCACGGGTCCATCAGAGGGTTATTTAAAATCAGGAAGTGTCCCTTCATACCATGATATAAGTGTCGATTGTGTCACATTATTCTTCAAGGAGAGCCCATCTGCTTTTGAAGCCAATGTGATGCTTCACTGTTCATTGGGTTTTCTTTTAAGTTTGTTTAGAAGTAAGAGTATTATTGTGGGAGCACTGTTTAGAGAACTCGAGATGCCAGCAAACAGGATAATCTACATGGTTGTTGTCTTTCTTTCAGTGATTATGAGGATCCCGGCGACATCCTGTCATGTTTCATGTACTTCTAATCCGGAAATGTGGTTTTGAAATTAAGGACGCAGATGTTCCTTAAGAATCTGAGGGATATCCTTGAGATATCGGTGTGAGGCATGCAGGAAACCCCACAATAAATATTTATGTATTAATTTATTGATTTTGACAGTGCATAGTGCTGGGATATGAACTCAAGCTGAGTGGTTCTGGGTGTTGGACGGCTTATCACAGCTATGAGTCGAACTGCATTGTGTTGATATGGCAGCAGCTGCCTTTGGTAAACGCCCTTGATTCCGTGTGCCCTCACAACCACTTGTGAGCATTTCACAAACAGCAGGATCAATCATTCGGCTGGCTGGCACCGTGCCAGTCCTCGGCAAATCCCCGAGCCCTGACCCCGTAAGTGGTGTTGTAAAACATGTCCCCTTCGAGGCAGAATGACACGATGAATCATGGCCCCTCCGAGACTGTAATAAGCTCTTATTTAAACATGGGGAGGGTGGTCATCTGACACGTGTAGGGAGTTTATCCAGTAATGGTCTGTATTCAGAAAGTACTTAGACCGTTTCGTTTTTTTCCACATTTTCTTACGTAGCAGCCATACTCCGGTATGGGTTCATTCATTGAACTCATTGAATCAAATTCATTTTTAAGTCATATATCTACACACTAGGTGTGCATGCGTGAGTGTATGGTGTGTGAGTGTGCCCAGCGATGGGCTGGCCCCCGATCCAGGGTTGTTCCCTGCCTCGTGCCCATTGTTTCCGGGATAAGCTCTGGACCCCCCGCGACCCAGTAAGGATAAGCGGTTTGGAAAATGGATGGATGGATGAAATTTTCAGACAAAGGAACGAAGAGGGGGGTGGTGCAGTGGTTAGCACTGTCGTCTCACACTTCTGGCACCCGGGTTTGAGTCTCCGCCTGAGTCACATGTGTGTGGAGTTTGCATGTTCTCCCCATGTCGTCGTGGGGTTTCCT
>JAODJX010000001.1:14695000-14713704 GCA_026776945.1 Isichthys henryi | reverse complement strand
ATTCTCCCCTCCCCACCCCCCCCCCCCCCCCCCCCCCCCCCCCGCCCCCCCCCGCGCCCCCCCCCCCCCCCCCCCCACCGGTGTTATCACAGTACTGAGGGGAGTGGATGTTATCTCCACGAGGTTACGTAATTGGGATATGAAGTGCATGATTGCGTGAAAAAAATCACCACGTGCTTGCACTGTAAGATTTGACCCCGGTGGTTCACTGGACAGCAATGGCAGAATGATGTGGGGACTCTCTGCTGACACCTACTGGCAAGACACCACATCCTGAGTAATTCACGCCTATGGATAAGCAGACAGTTGAGCAACACCCACATACTACAGGGGCTTGTATCAGGAAGCTGGATTTTCGGGTTAGTAGTCTTGGCGGATTTAAGGTAGCCTGAGCTAAACATAAGTGAAAAAAGATAAACCGCTGTACCTTAAATCCGACAATTTATCCAGCTAACCAACAAATCTTGCTTCATGATGCAGGCCCCTGGTGACAGATTTCCCTTACTCAACACAATAGATTTCCATGCCTATTTATTCTACATTTTGAGGGAAATACTTAGTGATTTTTAGTTAAATGGACCCAAATAACCGTCCAAGTAGTTAAGGTAGTAATACTAAATGAATTTCAGTCGGCAGCTTGGGACTGATTCTAACTTTTGTTATCTGTTTTTTGAGACCTGCAGTACACAGGTCTACAGATTGAATAGGCAGCCCCTCCAAGATGTGGATAAGGAGTTTTTGGGGGCTGGTCAATAACGTCCAGAGTGTTTCAGGAGGAAAACAACTGCAAAGATGGTTTGAAATATAATCCAAAGATGTGTTTAATGTGACTGTTTCAGTTATCTTTGGATGAGTCACGGTTTCAATGGCTGAATAGCATCTGAGGACAGGATAAAATGTGTTCAGCCTCCGAGATTTTTAAAGCAGTTAGCTTCTTTAAGAAATATTTTCTATTCTGAATTTCAACTCATCCATAATTTTCCATAACAGCATCTAATCTAATATGGAATGTTTCTGCATTGCTTGTGTGTTAAGTATTATCCCACTAGGCGTACTCACCCCCTAACTGATCAAGGCCTGAGACGAGATGTATTTCAGGTTAGATTTCAGGTATTGTGGAAATAAGGTTCAGTCTGATTGGATGAGCCCATTGCAGAACACAAGCATATTTTTAAACAGAGACATACATCAAAAGTGAAGTATCATTTTGAGAAAGTATGGACAGACAATCCTTGGAGAAATTGGGGATTAAGTGCTGTGCTCAAGGGCCCAATGGTGACATCATCCTACTGACCATGGGATTTGAACTGGCAACCTTCCCATCATCGGTACAGAATCCCAACCTGTGGAGCCATTCTCTATAAAAATGCATCCTTTGCAGCAGTAAACTAAGGATGTTGATTCATATTCCACTACAGCCCTCCACTCTACCAAGTGACCTATCAAAGGAGACACTGGACAGCAAATTCTAACATGCATATTCATTATGTTTGTTTGAGAATGAATGAACGCTGATAGTTGATAAAGCAATCAGAAATTTTGGGTTGACTTTTGAGTAGCTGTCTGGTATTGTTAGAGTTCCTGATGGAAAAGTGCACAAATCCAGGAAGAGATTTTACCAGAATGGAGCTGCAACTGTAGCTAAAATCTGTGAGCTGTGAGCCATCATCACATCCCACTGAGGCGTGCTGTAAAGCCCCACGTGCAGCACTCAAATCAATCTAGCACAAATTGTTTTTGAAATCAGTGCAATTACAAGCAGGGGAGGCTTCATCCCCGTCTTTATAATGGTGTTTTTTTGCAACACAGTTACTCCATAAATCGACTACAAGACACTGAAATTGCCATGTTTTAGTTTTCCGCTTGTCTAGCTAAGCCAAGAGAGATTTTGTTAGTGCTTTTCATCAGCACCTGTTATCAGCTCTAGATATTTCTTTCAAACTACCTGGGGTTCAAATACCACCCAACGTGTACCTGCTAGAAATATTCAAAGAATACTGATTGTTTTAAGCGATTTCCTGCTGTCCATGTTTAAATTCATTTTTCAAATTTTTACGTACTGTAAGCAATTTATCTTTTAAGAAACTGAGTCTGTTCAAGATATTTTATACAGAAACACACTGCATGGTTATCGTGTGACTTATTACAATTTACGTTTTAATTTTGATTACGAAATAAAGACAAATGTTAAATCACATGCTTCATTCTAAAAACCATTTTAGCTTGCAATGTTTCTTAAATCAGTGAACTCAAGATTTGAGTTTGAGGGTGGTGAGCAGTTCTGTGCCCGTGATCAGAAGATTGCCAGTTTGAGTCCCGGCCTCAGCAGAAAAGCCACATGTTCGTCGGCCCTTAACCCCCAGCTCCAGGGGTGCCACACATCCGCTGACCCTGCACTGTGACTTCCCAAGCTATGGAGACCAAGGTGGGGTAGATGAAGAGGAGCAGTCCAATATATTTGTGCAAATAAAAAAAAAACCACATTTTTCATGTAATGCACTTCTGTAGTATTTTCATAGTCATATAACTAATAGTCCAGCAAACATATAAACATTATACCAGCAGATAGATTTCTGTATTTAACCAATAATTTGAACTCTATAACGTGTAATAAGCATTGTGCCTTTTTAAACCCAGAACATCAGGTAAGTCTACCAGAAGTTAATGTAGAAAGTCTTAGCCGATTTAGGTGATTCAAATCGCTTTCATAAAGATATTTTATGTGTTCAGCTGTCTGCTTAGTTATATTTTATGTTTTACCATTTTGCCTGCTATTCTGTTATGGAAGAAATGCTGTAGAACAAAAGTCATGGTCATAAAACTCCGAAAAGTGCAAAACATAAATGAAGAAAAAACATTGCTGTTGGAAATATAGGTAGGTATGGTAAATATCAAACAGGCACCAAACCTGCATCCAAACATGGGAACAAAGTCATTCTTATCTTATTGGTACATTGTCATGCCTCCAACCAATGCAATATGCCTGATATCTGCAATCTAGACGGCTTGTTTCCAAGAATACTGACATCTGCTGGTGTTGGCACATGACTCTGTAAACCAATGGGCTGCCAGTCTGTCTTTGCATGCTAACGAGTTTGGCAACTCACTGAAAAGTGTCTGTGTGTGCTGCTCTGTGGGTTAGTACTCTGTGCCTGTGAATAGAAAGTTGCCAGTTCATATTCTGTGGTTGGCAAAATGATTTCACCATTGGGCCCAATTGCTCCAGGAAGTGGCTGACCATTCTTACTTAGTCATACGTCACTTTGTATAGAAGTGTTAACTAAATAAATAAATGCAAGTGTAAACAAATAGGACTGGGTGTGGGACATTTCAGTATTTGAGGGAGATATACGATGACAGTACACCTTTAGTACAAAGATGGATTTAAGAAAAAATACTAACAAGTTACTTGAGTTAAAATGCCATTTCTGAATAAATGATTTCCCATCCCCAAACTTTGTAAATCTTGTTCAATTCCCATCCCCTCAGACTAGATAAAATGCACCCCTGAAAGCCCTCCATCAGATTCCATTTTTAGAAATGTATCTCATGTACTGATGCCGAGTCCAAGGTGTCTTTGCCCTGTGCCCCATTCTTGCAGAGAGCCCCAAGCTGAGTGTAACCCAGGACTGGAGAAACGGTTACAGGAGAGGGACAGATGGAAAGGTACGACCAAATCAGAAGGTATAAAACAGGCAAGCATAGACGGACACATATTACTCGGTACGCACAACACATTTTCACACATATTGTGCTCCAGATTATGATAACAAATTTATATACTGTTCATTAAAGGTAATTTTCCGTAAAAAGTATTTGGATAAATTTATTGATGAATATATCCAAAGAACCATTTTATGTATTGCTGCAATAATATATCCAATTGTATAAACTCGTAAAAATTTCAAATGCTTGAAGAACATGAAAAGTTATCCACTGTCATTTGCCTTTTCATCATCATCATTTCATTTATTCTTAAATTACAACCAAATAGGATATGTCGTGATATGTTTAATTAGAAACTACAAAAGTATTTACCTTCCGTTTTGACACAATGTATTCAAATCGGTATAAGTATTAACAGAACGACGTTGCTGAACTTCTGCACATTTTCCCCCTCTGTATCGTTGATCAATATCAATAAATATCAAAATGACAGCTATAGATTGGAACAATGTAAAAACCGGTTTTATTTCTTTCGAAAAAGTCAAATTCCAATATAAAAATAGCTAACACGATTCCTTTGGCGCTAAACATATACCTTAACATAAAAGAATTTGAAAAGACAGGACATACTTTTAATGATTCTCATTGTTTTATTAATAAAGTCAGATATTTCCATATGATACGATACACAGACCCTCATATGTAGACCGGTACCCAAATCTGGATAAACCGGAAGCGCATTTTACCTGTAGCTTGATTGACAGTTGCGTTGGCCGCTCATTTGATCATGTTGCTTGGAGGACGTCTAGGTCCCGCCCCCACCGGGAGCCGTAAACTCTGACCCCTGGCGAAAAGCGCCTGGAAGAGCGGTGCCGTATTTCTGCCTCCTCCGCAGAGACGAGCGAGGTCTCCATTTAAACGCGGCTGAATGCCGAGGAATGAGATTTGACTCCTCGCGTTGGTGATCCAGCTGCAGAATAGGGCTTCGCTCGTCTTGACAAAGTACAGCGATCGTGGAGACGGGAGGGAAATTAAAAAATTGGAGCGTGGAGAAAAAATTACGCGGCGCTGAGAGAATAATACTGGCACGTAACAGGGCGATAAGTGCTAACGTTAGCCGCAGCTAGCAAACATGGCGAGCGCCTCGTACCACATCTCCAACCTGCTGGAGAAAATGACGTCCAGCGACAAGGATTTCAGGTACCCGCGCCTCGAAATATGCACCCCGCTCTTAGACTGCCCTTCATTAGCAAACTGCCCCCGGTTTTCTAACACTTTTCTGTAGACTTAGGGGCGCACTTCAGACGCAGGTACCCGGCCGGCTAGACATGAAGCCTCGCTTAGTAGGCCCAGAGTCTGTTTATATTTTGGGAACTCATTCGTTATGGCTAAAATATTAACCATACTTATCTAAGGGTTAATAATTGTTGCTTTTTTCGGATGTTTTTCTTTCTTTGTTCTCCTTTCCGGCTGCTCGGTTTAGTCGCTTCGTTTCACCCCATCGTAATAGAGGTGGAAGGCGAAGGACCTGGGCGCGTTAGTCTGGCTGTGGCCGTGAGCTTGATGGCTCCCGCGAAGCAGCGTGGCTCGGCCGGTTCGGCGGTGTCCCGCCATCGCTGACCGGCAGCCAGGTCTCAGCCGGGGCAGGGTCTGCGGTGAGCGGTACGGTAGGATCTCTGCAGGCTGCTGCTGGTGGCAGGCGCGTTCATTCGCACCGAGACTCACGGTTGTAGTTAGATATCCACTATCCCGTAAAAGTAATTCTAACACTGTGCAGGGTGACGTGAAGCGCTTGGCGCTAATTAGGCCCTTTGGGAAGGTTACTGTCACCGAAGGCGTGTCTCCTATGTGGGTATGCGGTCAAATGTGCGGCTTGTTTTTGCAAAGTTCAGCTTCTTTTTTTTGCATCCCCCATTCCCCTTTATTCGTGAATTGGGTATTGTCGATTTTATTTTTGATAATTCATTAGTTAAACATCCCTTTCAAATAAACATTCGGTATTGCCTGAAGCTGAAATGGTGCACAGTCTGCTGTCCAGTAGAAGTTTCTTATCCTGCATTATTAGCCTGCGATGGGAATAGCAGGGACATTTGTGGCTGATGTACACCAGATTTGTTAGCCGCACTAAAACAGCACAGCGGTGACAAAAACTACAGATCCTAAAAACGATCCTCTACACATTGTATTTGTCATTAATACTGCGATGTTTACGTTCACGCTGGTCGGTATTTAATTACCGTATTGAAACGACACACAGATATAATACCACTATGGGGCGAAATGCTGTGCTCTTTGGTAGGAGTCCCTGATTAGCAGTGGGGGGATAATTGTTCCGTTTTCTTTTAAACTATATGAAGATCATCTAAAGTACAAATGTTATGGTGTGCAAGATAGTAAATGTTAATCTGAACGAATGGAGCACGGGTGTGTAAGAAATGACTCAGATTCTGCCCATTTGTGTGTCCTTGACTGTAACGCCCATCCGTATGCTGCTTTGCAAGCTAAATGTAACGATGGTAGTCATTAAGGGCGATTAAAACACAGCTGTCACAACCCGCCAGCGATGTTATTTCAATGTCACGTTTAAGGCGAAAGCAGGAGGCTGAGTCGCGCTTTTGAAAAGTGCAGTGCGACAAAAAATGTGTACGATTGATGTGGGTGGATGAAGCCGGTCTGACTTTAAATTCTTATCACAGAGGAGCGGCCCTTTTCAGATAGGCTGCTTCATTCTGCAAGCACAGCAGGTTGATGAAGATGGGCCTTGTGCTGCATCTTTCATTTTGAGAGGAGGTCTCTGTGTATGAAACATGCTGTGATCGGGGACAGAGGCCCTGTGGCGCTCCTGTGTGCGGGAGTGCAGATAACGCAACAGTCCAGCGATGCAGATGGCAGTAACGGTGCACTCTAATAGATCAACAGTGAAAGTGACAAGCCAGTTTGCTGCTCTGTCACGTGATTTGTACCCAAGCTCCGTCTCACGCTGGATTGTTTTTGTGGGCTTGGAGATTTCGGATGTGACTCTTCATAATTTCAATAGTAAGTAGGTTAAGTGGGGTCGCATGTGTTTTTGGGCCGGTTCTGGGAAATTGAGGCTGGAACAGCAACATTTTAATGTTGTGCACAGAGAGAGAGGGAGAACGAGGTGTAGGGAAAGCCAGTTGTGAGCTTTAACAGTTTGGTGCATCATTGTTTGGCGTTAAAGATTTTAGTCAGTTACTGTGTGCAGTGTTGAGCTGGCTTAGGTGAAATGTGAGTGGGCTCTGGGGGGTGTAAGCGCATCATTTATGCTGGTGTGGAGCTCGGCGGTACTGGAACGAAGGCAGTCTGCCCACCCGTCGCAGCCCCAGGGAGTCTGTTAGAAGTAGCTGTCATGGATACTTTTGGCTGCCAGTCGATGGAGGTGTGCGTCAGGGCCTGGTGCACGATGTGAAACCTGCTCTCACTAGAGCAGAGATATTGCACATTGAATTAATGTGCCAAAAAAGAAGATGGATGGATCTACAGTATATGGACAAAAGTATTGGTACACCTAGCCATTACAACTGCAGTACATTCTACGATGTCCCATTCTAAATCCATAGACATCAATATGGAGTTGGTCTCCCCTTTGCAGCTATAACTGCTTCCACTCCTCTGGGAAGGCTTTCTACAAGGTTTTGGAGTGTGTCACTGGGAATTTTTGCCCATTCATCTGGAAAAGTATTTGTGAGGTCAGGCACTTATGTTGGACCCGAAGGCCTGACTGATATCTTCTGTTCTAGTTCATCCCAAATGTGCTTGGGGTTGCGGTCAGGATTCTGTGTGGGCCAGTCAAGTTCTTCCACACTAAAATCACCCAACCATGTCTTTATGGACCTTGCTTTTTGCGCTGGGGCACAGTCATGCTGGAACAGAAGGGCCTTCCCCAAACTTCCCACAAAGGTGGATGCATATACTTGTCCAAAATGTCTTAGTATCCTGAAGCATTAAGAGTTACCTTCACTGGAACTAAGGGGCCAACCCCTCACAAACAACCCCATATCATTATCCCTCCTCTAACTGTACAGTTGGTACAGTGCAGTCAGGCTAGTAGCGTTCTGCCGCCATCCACCAAACTCAGACTCGTCCATCAGAATGCCAGGCAGAGAAGTCTGATTAATCACTCCACAGCTCCAGAGTCCAGTGTGCTTTAGACCGGCGATTCTCAACCCATGGGTCACGACCTAACTTTGGGTCACAGCAAGTTCTGAAAGGGTCACGAGGCAGAGTTGAAAATGTAAGCATTTTAAAACCAGCAAGCTCCTATGCTATAAGATTTCCCAGCCCCAATCCTAGAATTACCTACATAAACCAGTCTTGGGTCTGCAAATGCTTAGAGCAACACTAGTGAACACTAAATCAACCCAAGAAGCCAAACCACAGATGCTTAATTCAAAATTCACTGGCACATTCAATCAAATTTGTGCGATTGACATTGATTGGTGTGATCTGATTGGTGTGAATCTGAGTGCACTGAATGCTTGTTCATAGCGTTAATTTAAATCCATATTTGATATAGGGTCGTGGTAAAGATTGGGTCGTGGTGTAAAAACGTTTAAGAACCACTGCTTGCTTTTGACCACTCCATCCGACATTTGGCATTGCATTTGTTGATGTGAGGTTTGCATGCAGCTGCTTGGCCATGGAAGCTCATTCTATAGGGCTCCCAGTAGGCAGTTTTTCTACTGGCGTTTGGAACTCTGCAGTTACTGAGCCAACAGAGCGTTGACAACTCTTATGCACTATGCATCTTAGCATTCGGCGACCTCACTCTTACTTTGTGGTCTGCCTTTTCGTCTCTGTTGTTCCTGAACGCTTCCACTTTGCAATAATGCCACTTACAGCCGACCATGAAATATCTAGGAGGGAAGAAATCTCACAAACTGACTTATTGTGAAGGTGGCATTCTATACCTGTGCCACGCCCGAATTTACTGAGCTATTCAGAATGACCCATTCTTTCACAAATGTTTGTAGACCAAACTGCCTTGCTAGGTGCTTGATTTTATATATTTGTGGCATTGGGTCTGAATGAAACGCCTGTATTCAATGATTGTGTCCCAGTACCTTTGCCCATATAGTGTACCTGAAAGCACAGGTGCTTGACTGCTACTGCATATGCCCTCGACTTGTGGATTGCGCAGATGTTAAATTTGTCATTTAACGGATTGGATTTAAGTCACATGTAAGTGATCGTTCATTGCCGTTGACTGAAAAGGAAAAGTCGACCCAAATGACAGTTATTGAAATGTGGAGTAACCAGTCAGGGAGTCTTTGGCAGTGATAAGTCTCTGCGCTTACCCATTGACGTAGAATATATATGCTTGCCAATGCAGCAGTCATGCAGTGCAGTTATTCTGTATATGTGGCCCTTTTTTTGGTGTTTTATTTTAATATGCTTTTAACAGTATTGACACTAATTGCTGTCCTGTCCTTAAGCTATTTTATTTTTTTTTCCAGTTTGAGATGAGCTTGCCTGAAAAATGTCAGAGAGCCATAAATTACCATGACACAAGCAGCAAGTGTACTGATCAAAATGGAGACAGTGATTGATCGTTGATCCTGTGGAATGCGTAGGCTTTACACCCTCCTCAGGGTTTTCTATTTAATTACGAATATGCTGGATTAGGCCTATACTTGCCGTTCTTGAGTGGACTTTCTGGTGCGCCCTGTTTTGATAATGCTGTCGGGCTCATAAAATCACTTGGGGCGCTTTTCATCTCAGTTCTTCATTTTGCAGTTATCCTTCCGTCTTGCCAGCTGTCTCACAATCCCCTATGTGGCAGAACTGTCATCTCATTTTTGTGCAGCTGGACGCGATTGTGTCCGTGGAGTACTTGCACGTGTTTCCCACTGCGTGCTGCAGAGATGACACATGGTGATAATGCTGAGGGTTTTCATGTGTTCACGTCTGCTCTCTCTTCTGTCAAGTACTGGGTGCTTGTAGTCATTCAGTAGCCTTCGTTCTTGGGGGTTGCCCTAGTTAGGTCTTCTAACGTTTACCTGTTGGATAAGTAAGTGCATCTTGGAATGTATACCTTACTGGGAAGTGTTCAGGTTAAGTGTCTGTCATATCTACCTTTTTTTTTTAAACCGTGTTGATTTGTGAAAATGCAGCCAGCCCGATGCGTTTTATTACTTGTAGACGTGCACGTGTCTAATTATTCTGTGATTCTCTCCAGGTTCATGGCCACAAATGACCTCATGTCCGAGTTGCAGAAGGACTCCATAAAACTTGACGACGACAGCGAGCGCAAGGTGGTCAAGATGATCCTCAAGCTGCTGGAGGATAAGAACGGAGAGGTGCAGAACCTGGCCGTCAAATGGTAGGCGCTGTGCACCTCGCAGCTGTCTTCTGCATAAAGCATCATGATGTGTTTTGGGGGAAGCGCCCCTCTGTAAGCCCTTAGCATGGCAGCTAGCCCCACTCCAGAGGGCAAGTCCCATATTCGTTAAGTGGTGCGGCGATGTTTAGTGCATCCAACAACCTGTTATGTTCTTCCTCAACCTGCTGATCACTCTGCGTAATTAATATAATTGCTTAAATGAATACACTCTATCAATATAATTTCCTTATAGTTGATATAGACATTTTTTTACACATAAATCAGATCATCTGGATGTGTTTCTGCTCTGCCTCCAGTTCCTGGTGCGTGATGACTAACTCGCTTGCGCAGTTGTACATTGTGCCAGAAAGATAAACGGCCGTGTTTAGGACTCAACAGCTAGGCAACGTTAATGTCAGCAAGTGGGAGCCTTTATTCTGTAGACGTACCTGACAGGATATACTTTCCTTTGTTCAGTTTGTCAGGAAGGTTACTGTGATGCCAAAGTCGATTTTCAAGCGAACAGCATTAAGTATGAAATGGATCAGCGCTGTTGTCAGTTTCAGAAGAACATGTGGTTTATCAGTGAACGCAGGGCGTGTTTATTTTTTGTAGTGTCGTTTTGATTGTGAATCCTGGATTTTTGTGTAGTGTGTTTTTCAGTATTTGCTTTAGAGATGCTTAAGCGGTTCTGCATTGCATTTGTTTGCCAGTCAAAGGATCTGCAGTGCACTATATGGATGGATGGATGGATGGATGGATGGATGGATATATATATATATAAATATAAATTTTTTATTTTTTTTTGCTTCATCTACTTTAATGCTGTTCGTTTTCCTGTCTTTGCTCTAGCTTGGGGCCCCTTGTCAGTAAGGTGAAGGAGTACCAGGTGGAGACCATAGTGGACACACTGTGCACAAACATGCTGTCCGATAAGGAGCAGCTCAGAGACATCTCCAGTATCGGCCTGAAGACCGTCATCGGGGAACTGCCCCCAGCTTCCAGCGGTGAGTGTCATGGTCCCTCCCCCTGGAGCTGGGAAGTGAGCGTGGGCCCAGGGAGCAACAGAAAGGGTTTCTCCACCTCTGTTTAGAGGTGAAGCACAGGACCGCAGGAGCTGCTGGATGGGCAGCCCAAGAGTTGTTCTAATGACTTCACTCAGTTTCGTCGGTTACCGAGCTCTGAGAGTTCTTTGTGTTCCTTTCATGATATCCAAGTAACTGGAGATGGGACAGTGTCTAGGCACTGTGGCTTGGAGGAGAAGGTTCCCAGCCGTGTTTGGATACTGTAAGCTGACTGCTCCCTCCTCCACCCTAGGCTCTGCCCTCGCTGCCAGCGTGTGCAAAAAGATCACGGGACGCCTCACCAGTGCCATAGCCAAGCAGGAGGACGTCTCTGTGCAGCTGGAGGCCCTGGACATCATGGCTGACATGCTGTGCAGGTGCGGGGGGTGGGGTGCATGTCCGCCTGTCTCTTCTCTTTGGTGCCGGTGGTCTGCGAGTGTTATTGAATGGGGATTCAGCCACCTCAGGATGTGACAATGGCATCTGCCTGTTTAAATGTGAATAGTTCAGCTGTTTGTCTGTGTTTATGCTATTCTGGAGTACCAAGGACACATCAAGGTCCCTGCCAGCTTGAGTGGTGCTCTCCGTCTCCTGGCTGCTCTGATCCCCTTTCTCGGTTGTGGGCGAGTCACGGATTTCTGTGCTCCGGTGGGTGGGGACCGGGGTCAGGCATGATTGCAGGCTATCCTCTAAACCGAGCGCCACTGTTTCACCCCCCCGCCCTCGCAGACAGGGCGGCCTCCTGGTGAACTTTCACCCCTCCATCCTGAGCTGCCTGCTTCCCCAGCTGACCAGCCCCCGCCTGGCCGTGAGGAAGCGCACCATCATCGCGCTGGGCCACCTGGTGATGAGCTGCGGCAGCCTGGTGTTCGTGGACCTGATCGAGCACCTGCTCTCTGAGCTCTCCCGCAATGACACCATGTCCACCACGCGCACCTACATCCAGTGCATCGCCGCCATCAGCCGGCAGGCCGGCCACAGGATAGGTGAGGCAGCCGCACGCCTGCCTCTGAAGTGCTGCATCACTGGGGGCAGCACCAGTATAAATGTGACTTATTTCACGTATGTTTTAAAATGATAAATTTGCCCCCCGTCCACCCGCTTCCTCAGTTTTCACTCCGGGAATCTTTTAGATTTACTGTAATTACTTTATTTACTGCATCGCATCTGGTTGTTGTTGCATGTTTTTTTTTCTTTTCATTTTTTATAGCACAAGTGACCTTTTCAGACAGCATTTCTACCTGTTTATTGGTCAAACCGTACCGGGTTTCCCTGTCTGATTGGAGCTGGGAACCTTCCAGTCACACACCCCTGCCGTTAACCCCTGTGCTCCTGTGTTGAGGATGTCGTCTGTTACCCTGGGTCTGGAGGAAGCTGGCTTTCCGTTTCACTTTTACCTACATAGAAATTTTTAAATGCGCTTGATTTTTGTCTCTGCGGTGCGGCTTTGGTTTATCTTGACAGGGGATGATGCAGTTGTGCCGTTTCATGGCTTTGTGCTTCATGGCTTTGTGCTTCATGTTTACCCATGAAAGGACTCGTAACCGTTATGAGTTTCCATCTGAGAGTATCCAAGCGAGCCAGCCTGGGTACCCCTGTGTCCATCTAACAGCAGAGCCAGCACTTATTTAGTGACGTTTCACTGGGCCCGATGAGTCGAGTCTTGGCAGCCCGTCGCTTCCTGAGCAGAGGATTTTCCCGACTTTTTTCTAAAACAAAAGGACGGCGGACGCGGCAGCAATTAAGATGCCCGAGATTTGGTGCCGGCCATCACATCCACTGTGGTTATCTGTCTGCGTTTTAATTAAGTTTCTTTGTCTTAGAACTGTAAGGGGGAGCTTTCAGTGCTATCTACTGCACGTCCCCGTGTTCACTTATTGCTGTAGCCTTAAAGAGCAGTAGATGTGGTGCCCTCTTCCCATATCGGTGCTTTTTTGATCCGCGATGTCCCGAGTCAATGTCAAAGATCAAACTTGGGGGCCAGTTCAGACATTTGTTAATTGATCGGCTGCTCGACAGCCCGGTCTTATTTCATTTCCCATATCTGCCCAGTTTACGTCAGTTACATTCATTTGTCGGATTCTGTCACGCTACAGTAAGTCTGAAGCACATGGCTTGAAACGAACTATCAAGATGTCAGCCATGTGGAATTGCTTTAAATTGGAATCTCAAAGTGGCCTCACAGCTACCTGTAATGTTTGCAAAGCCATCTTTTCAAGGGGAGGTAGCAACAGAGTATCATTTAATATAATGAATCTAATTAGGCACTTAAATTGCCCGTAGGTGTGCATGAGTGAGTGTATGGTGTGTGATTGTGCCCTGCGATGGGCTGGCCCCCCATCCTGGGTTGTTCCCTGCCTCGTGCCCATTGCTTCCGGGATAGGCTCCGGACCCCCCACGACCCAGTAAGGATAAGCGGTGTGGACTATGGATGGATGGATAATTAGACACTTGCAGAAATATCATAAGGATGAATACTGCAAAATTGTGAAGCTTACTCAGTCAAAGAATGCAGTAATGCCTGCTGTTCGCGTGTGTATTTTAAATGTGTGTTAAAAGGTCAGATCGGGACTCGGAATTGGTAGAGATCTGTATATTCAATGGATTGCATCGGGGTACCAGAAAATTATGATAAAACATGCCTGCTTCTGACTCTCGGGTGATGTCTGAAAAGGCATCGCTCGGCCTATTCATGCGTGACGTTCCTCTGAATGAGTCTGTGCCTGTGTGTCTCCCGGCAGGTGAATATTTGGAGAAGATCATCCCATTGGTGGTGAAGTTCTGCAACATCGACGACGACGAGCTGAGGGAATACTGCATTCAGGCCTTTGAATCATTCGTCAGAAGGTCTGTCACGGGTCTAGTGGCAGGACACCGATGCCAGTTGTCAGTACGGTTTAATTGAGCTGTATGGTATCAGCACTCGTGGGAACCACCTTGTGTGTGAAGTCCAGCGAGGTTCAGTGCTCGGCCAGCCATACAACTGCAGGCGTCTGATAGGACAGAGCGAGCTTATCTGTCTCTGTAGAGCAAACCTCGCAGCTCAGGCTCGATCATCAAGTGTTGGCCTCGAAGACAGACACGCTGTGGCTAACAGTGTCCACCTGCGCCCCCTAGTGTATGCCCGCTTGCCTGGCTTTCTTCCTATATTCCCCTGCTAGCTTTTGTTTTAATCTCTCAGAGCATGTGCGTTTTATCGGTTTGATCGTATGTGCACGAGCCTGGAGATCAGCGTGAAAATCAAATGGCAGTGAGATGGAAGCGCCAGCGCCTTTGAGCTCTCTGGCGTGCTGCCGCTTTCATGCAGCTAATTAAGTCTCTTTCGACAAACCGAAGGTTCTCTCTATGGAGGCATAACAAAGATTTCTCCTGCAGATGTCCGAAGGAAGTCTACCCTCACGTGCCCACCATCATCAGCATCTGTCTGAAGTATTTGACCTACGACCCTAACTACAACTATGATGATGAAGACGAAGATGAGAACGCCATGGATGCTGATGGCACGGACGAGGACTACCAAGGTGCGTAGATCACCAACCAAGATGTCCGGCATGAGCCCCTGCCGTGGCACTGATGGGCTATCTGGGGGGCAGGGGAGAGCATATAAGCATCTTGGAACGGTTCCCTTGGAACGCCTGTGCATTTGAATGCTCTCTGCTGAGTTAGATGCCCTTCTGTCACTTAATAGTAACTGATGCAGGTTGCCTTGCTGATGATTATAAACTGCGTGCTGCAATGTCCATCGATCCATTTTCTTCGACGTACCTTTGCTGCTGTTTTCCGTGTAGATCGGTGGTGTTTTCGCCTCCTTTTCTAGGCGTACGCTTATCTGCCAGGTGTAATTCTGTCTCATATGTTGCCCGCACTCTGTCCTCTCTGTGGTTGAATATTTACAGCTATGTCTGAATCACCACCCTGTCCAACCGTGACATGTTTGGGGCCGGGCGGGGTTCTGTTCACACCCCCGGCACACCGGCTCACGTTTTACTCAGCGAATCAGTTTTCTTTTTTTTTGTGGTGTCTTTAATAATTCATGCAGCCAGCTGTCTGCTGTGCTGTAAATGCCCTCTGGGGGTCTCCAGCTGTGGTTTATGAAGAATCTGTCTGAATTATGATAGGGGCCCCTCCCCGCCCCCAAAGCTACCGCCCTTAAAAGGCATTGTGGTGGGGGCAGGAATAGGTAGTGCAGTGCAGTGGCTCTATCAGAAGCAGATTTTGCCATCCGGCTCCTGCCTGAGTTTTGCTGCCGTGTCTGGAAGCTTCGTCGTCCGCCTGCATGGTCTGCTGCTGTTTCTCAGGTATCCCCCGGTTTCTTGGGCCAGGATCCTGTGTGTTCCACACATCTCTGCGCCATAACGTGCCCATTCACCCTGGGAGTGGGAGGAAAGCTTTAGTGAGATGCTCAGCTTGGGCTGCGTACAGATTTCTCATCGCAGCAGAAACTGCCTCGTCAGCTGGTGTGATTTTAAGCTGAATAAATCTCCCTCCCTGTAATGATGTGACAATTTAAAAAAAAAGCTAGCATGTGATGTGTGCTGCCATGAGTCGGGATTTTTCTGGGTTTGTTCTGTCCTTTTCTGTCTTCTTAAAGCCTGAGTGAGATTATCTCATGGACAAAAAAAATAAAGCCCCGCTTTTGTAAGCCGCAGTGGATTTTTTTGGCTCCCCTCCCCCACAGCTGTGATTTGGGATTTACTGCTGTATGGTGAGATGCAGCCACATTTGGGGGTGCAGGACCACAGGCCGTGCTCTGTCCCTCCCTCCCTCACACCCGCCTCGTCTCATACACCTCCCCCTACCCCCCACCCCCTCACAGGCAGCGATGACGAGTACAGCGATGACGATGATATGAGTTGGAAGGTGCGGCGTGCAGCCGCCAAGTGCCTGGCGGCGGTGGTGAGCACGCGGCACGAGATGCTGCCCGAGTTCTACCGCACGGTGTCGCCGGCACTCAGCGCACGCTTCAAGGAGCGCGAGGAGAACGTCAAGGCCGACGTCTTCTACGCCTACCTGTCGCTGCTGAAGCAGACTCGGCCCGCCCAGAGCTGGCTGTGTGACCCCGACGCCATGGAGCAGGGCGAGACACCGCTCACCATGCTGCAGAGTCAGGTGCGCCCTCTGCTGTCTGTGCCATGCCTTCTGCATGTCTCTCAGGAGCTTTGCTGGAATATTCCATCACCATCAATCAGACAGCCTGTGCTTTTAAATTGACACACATTTTCCTGTCCTGGTTTCTGATTAGCTGTCACAGGTATGCCTTCGAAATTAGAAATGCAGGCCTTTGTCAAAATATTTAAACATGAATAATATAGGTAAATAACTTTAATAGGTATGATGATACAAGAACATAGGACTCTGGTATGAAGGATCGTTGCCCTGAAGCCGCCCTGCACTGTCCTGTGGACTCGTGAGGCTGCTTGGTGTTACTTCTGCAGCTGAGCTGCCTGCCTGCATGTTGTGGCTGCAGGTGCCCATGATTGTAAAAGCCCTACACAAGCAGATGAAGGAGAAGAGTGTGAAGACCAGGCAGTGCTGTTTCAACATGCTGACGGAGCTGGTCAACGTCCTGCCCGGAGCCCTCACCCAGCACGTGCCCATGCTCGTCCCGGGTACGACTGGCCACACCTCGCTGTGCCTCTTAGAGCCTGTCTGGGGGACGTTTGTCACTGATCAGGAATCTTGCAGGGATGATTTTAGGCTGTTTTTAAAGGTGAAGGGCCATAATCCATACAGAAGGCACAACCTCATTATTAGCCAATGATATATTTTGAATCTGTGAATGGTAGGGGAGGAGGCTCTGTGGGACCAATCCGCTTTCAGGGCGGGCTAGTGCCCCCCTGATAAGTCACAATAATGGCTGTAGATGTTTATGGTTAATGTATATCCTTGGCAGGAATCATATTCTCTCTCAACGATAAATCCAGCTCCTCCAATCTGAAGATCGACGCCCTGTCCTGCCTCTATGTGATCCTGTGCAACCACCAGCCCCAGGTCTTCCACCCCCACGTGCAGGCGCTGGTGCCCCCTGTAGTAGCCTGCGTGGGGGACCCCTTCTACAAGATCACCTCGGAAGCCCTGCTGGTCACGCAGCAGCTGGTCAAGGTCATCCGGCCGCTCGACCAGACGGACGCCTTCGACGCCTCACCCTACATTAAGGACCTCTACGCCTGCACGATCAAGCGGCTGAAAGCAGCCGACATCGACCAGGAGGTGAAGGAGCGGGCCATCTCCTGCATGGGCCAGATCATCTGTAACCTGGGCGACAGCCTGGGCTCTGACCTGCCCAGCACCCTGCAGATCTTCCTAGAGCGGCTCAAGAACGAGATCACCCGTCTGACCACGGTCAAAGCCCTCACGCTCATCGCCGGCTCCCCGCTCAAGATTGACCTGCGGCCCATCCTCAGTGAGGCCGTGCCCATCCTCGCCTCCTTCCTGCGCAAGAACCAACGGGCACTGAAGCTGAGCACGCTGGCGGCGCTGGACATCCTGGTAAAGAGCTACAGCGACGCCGTGACACCGGCTATGATCGACGCCGTGCTGACCGAGCTGCCGCCCCTCATCAGCGAAAGCGACATGCATGTCTCCCAGATGGCCATCGGCTTCCTCACCACGCTGGCGCGCGTGCACCCTGGCTCCCTGTCCAAGATCGGCGGCTCCATTCTGGCGGAGCTCATCGCCCTGGTACGGTCTCCCCTCCTGCAGGGTGGCGCTCTCAGCGCCATGCTGGAGTTCTTCCAGGCCTTGGTGGCTACGGGCACGGCCAGCCTAGGCTACATGGACCTGCTACGCATGCTTACAGGCCCCGTGTACGCTCAAAGTGCTGCGCTGGCCCACAAGCAATCATATTACTCCATCGCCAAATGTGTCGCGGCGCTGACCCGGGCCTGTCCCGCCGAGGGCCCTGCCGTGGTGGGCCAGTTCATACAGGACGTGAAGAACTCGCGGTCCACTGACTCCATCCGGCTGCTGGCCCTGCTATCCCTGGGAGAGGTAGGCCATCACGTGGACCTCAGCGGGCAGCCCGAACTCAAGGCGGTCATCCTGGACGCTTTCTCCTCCGCCAGTGAGGAGGTGAAGTCAGCAGCCTCCTATGCACTGGGCAGCATCAGCGTGGGCAACCTGCCGGAGTACCTGCCCTTTGTGCTGCAGGAGATCTCGGGGCAGCCCAAGCGACAGTACCTGCTGCTGCACTCGCTGAAGGAGATCATCAGCTCGGCGTCGGTGGCCGGCCTGCGGCCCTATGTGGAGAGCGTGTGGACGCTGCTTCTGGCGCATAGCGAGTGCACCGAGGAGGGCACCCGCAACGTGGTGGCTGAGTGCCTGGGCAAGCTCACCTTGATAGACCCAGAGACGCTGCTACCAAGGCTCAAGGGGTACCTACTCTCAGGTAAACCAGCAGGGGGTGACCTTGAGTGCATGAAAGAATCAGCGCATGGTGTGCTTTTTGTGTGCTTTGGGGGAGAATTATGCCTACTGGGTTCAAGAAGGGTTAGGACATCCTGGTTTCTTCCTTCTTGGGAGTTTTTCCTTGCCACTGTCGCCTTTGGCTTGCTTACTGGGGGCTTTGGGTGGGGATGCTGTAAAGCGCTTTGAGACGATGTAATGTTGTGATAATGCGCTATACAAAAATA
>JAODJX010000001.1:14671666-14694900 GCA_026776945.1 Isichthys henryi | reverse complement strand
CTTTGGGTGGGGATGCTGTAAAGCGCTTTGAGACAATGTAATGTTGTGATAATGCGCTATACAAAAATAAATTTGTTAGGAGTCAAAGAAAGATGGTGCAAAGATGGCGCTACTGTTTAAAGATCACTTGCTGGTTATGGGTAGGCTGTGAGGTCTGCCATGGAGGTGATCATGTTCTCGATTCAATTCTTCCAGGGTCGTCTTATGCACGGAGCTCGGTAGTGACTGCTGTGAAGTTCACCATTTCTGATCACCCACAAGCTATCGATCCTCTTCTCAAGAACTGCATAGGTATCTTGCTTTACTTGCCTCTCCAAGTGGAACAGTTCCTGCAAAATGTACCATATTAAATGGGAATGAAGCGTAATTCTAAAGTGTTATCTGCAGTATCTTAAAATAGGTTTTCTTTTACTAGAATGAGTTGGTCTGCAGAGTATTGTTATTGGACAGACCTGCATGAATGGCGAATGGAATAGTAAGGTTCTGTAACTTGTACCAGGTGATTTCCTGAAAACGCTAGAGGACCCTGACCTCAACGTCCGAAGGGTGGCTCTGGTGACCTTCAACTCGGCAGCTCACAACAAGCCCTCCCTCATCCGAGACCTGTTAGACACCGTTCTTCCCCATCTGTACAACGAGACCAAAGTTCGCAAGGAGCTCATCAGAGAGGTGATTTACCCCTCTGATGGTGTCATTGGAGGCTGCCTCTGAGGTTTCTGCAGCATTTTCAGCCTCTGGCATTCCTTGAATTTTAGGTGGAAATGGGACCATTCAAGCACACTGTGGATGACGGGCTGGACATCCGGAAGGCTGCCTTCGAATGCATGTACACACTGCTAGACAGCTGCCTGGACAGACTAGATATCTTTGAGTTCCTCAACCACGTGGAAGATGGGCTGAAGGACCATTATGATATCAAGGTAATGTTAACCACAGCTCCTGCATCGTGGTGCGAAAGGTTATCGAGACTTTATAAGTGATGGAGATGACCAGAAGATATTGGTGCAGCTTTTTAGTTGCAGGGCAGGGATTTGCAGTAGAGTTGGCACCTTGAGTGAGGACATTCTGCTGGTCTCTTTCCCTAGATGCTCACATTCCTGATGCTGGCCAGACTGTCTACGTTGTGCCCAAGTGCAGTTCTGCAAAGGCTTGACAGGCTGGTAGAGCCACTGAGGGCTACATGCACCACCAAGGTCTGTACACTGTTCTGTTTGTGCTGTTCTGACTCTCAATAGACTGTGTTCATCCTCCGATGAGCTTACCATTCGCCTACGTTATCAGTGTATCCTTCAAAAAACAGCTCACATTCGTTCTTCTCAAAGAGCTGTTAATTTGACACTTCCTAAATTGTTATTCAGTACTTGTTATTCAATTTTAAGCGTGTCCAGTATAGGAGGTCAGCATGCGTCATCTTTGCTTGTAATTCCCGCCCTCCTTACTGCGGGCCTGACAGAAACCGCAAATATCGTGCCCGCAGGTGAAGGCCAACTCGGTGAAGCAGGAGTTCGAGAAGCAAGACGAGCTGAAGCGGTCAGCCATGCGGGCAGTGGTGGCGCTGCTCACCATCCCTGAGGCGGAGAAGAGCCCCCTGATGAGCGAGTTCCAGTCGCAGATCAGCTCCAATCCTTTGCTGGCGGCCATATTTTAAAGCATCCAGAAGGACTCCTCCTCTGCCAACATGGTGTCCATGTACACCATTTAAAAAAAAAAAAAAAAAAAAAAAAGGAAGGAAAAACACAGTTTAAAGAAGAGAAATTCACCCATTTCCATAATTCAAAGCCTTGGGGACCCTTTTAATGTTCCATGCATTGCACTGAAATATCAGTTTAGAAAAGATGAGAACGCAAAAATTTATTCAAGAAAAACATAGTGATAAGCCTTAGAGCTTAAACGAATGTCCCCTTCCCCCATAAGAACTGTACGGCTGGCCACTTGTTCACAATCACCTTTTTTGTCTAGTGTTTATATGTACGGGAATCTGCAGCTCTGCATAGGTACTTCCATGGTGCATTCCGAGGTTGAGTAGCTTGCAGTGAAATGACAAGTTTTCTAAGGTTAGCTTTAAGCTGCTGGTGGAAGGGTGAGAGAGGCGCAATCGGGTTTCTGACGTTTCCGTTCTTTCTGGACCACCTCTTTTTTGTTTTGCATTTCCTGTGCTTTTTGCTACCTGCTTCTTGGCAGGTTTTTGTTTTGTACATTTCGGTATCACCCCCCCCCGACGATAACGGCAGCCTTCTGATCCGAGTGTCGGCACGAGAGCCGGTGCCAGGAATGTGGGGGGAGGGTCTGCTCTGTAGGGTGTGCTGCATTAAAGACGTACGGTGTTCTTGGGGAACCGCTCTCTGAATAGTGTTTGTGTGGGCGAGGGGGCATTTCTCTCCGTTTACAATGGTGAGGAAACCTGACCGCGAAGATGGGGACGCCCTCACCAGGCCGCGCGACCCCCTGCAGTGGTGACGATTAGAATGGCACGCTCCAGAATGGGCTTTGTGTGACACAGGCCTAGCGCTAGGAGCTCATTCCGTACGGAGAGTAGGGCACGTCCATTTGCCTCACCTCCATATTAGTGTTTTTCTTGTGCATGTGTGTATAACAGCAGTTCACCTGAACGACACACTGGCCACAAGTCCCCAAGTGGTGTTTGTAGCAAGCGAGTGGGTCTTTTATTGTTTTAAATCCTTTTCACGAGTTGATCATCAGTTCTAACCAATTTCCCAAGCGCAAAAAAAAAGAATCACTTAAACGATCAGCATATAAACCTCTCTGTTATGAAAGGCTGCCTTCTCCCCATGCGGCTGCCCGCTCATTTCTACGGAGGCAAGGTTAAGGAAGTCAGTGATTTAGTCGGTCATTCCCTCTTTGGTTTAGGACCAGTGCGAAGAACGAGGCTTCAGGGCTCTGAACCTGCTTGTTCTCTGGAAGAACGCCGTACTCCTGTGTTGTGGAGAAGGGTATGTTGGAACATACATCTCTCATATCTGGAAAACCATCCACCACGAAAGAGTAATAAAGTGTATTTCTGCCTGCTTTCAACTGCCTATATGCCACATTTTTACAATTGTCTTTGTTAAAAGTGTGTCAGATTTGGAACAATACAAGAACCTACAGAATTTTGAAGATCCTCCCAATCAACATGCAGTGTTTTTTATTTTAAAATCTTAACTAAAAATTGACATTTAGTGTCCAGAATTACTGTCCTGAAGCGCTGTTAACAAAAGCCTCCTCCCATGTGTGACTGACAGACCCCTACCATATTCAAAATTATAGGAGAGAGTTTAAGATGGGGGGGGGGGGGGCAACTTAATTGAAATACAGAGGTCTGTTTATTGGGGTGGACTGGTGTTTGATTATGAGTTTCCGAGTGTCTGAATATGTATGACGCTGTGCTGTCCAGGATGAGGACTGATCACGTTTCTGAAATGAGGAAACTGCGTAGGGTCGTCCAGTGCACACTGCCAGTTGACTAGCTGGCCACCCTAAATGTTTGAGCTACGAGAGCTGGAATGTTAGCATAGACATATAGTAGGTCTCAGATTAGGAAAGCCAGTGGGTTCGCCGCAGCGGTCTCCCTAGAAATGGTGGTATTGTGGATGTACGCAGCCGTCTGACCGTTGCTCCATTTCCTATGCCAGATTTGGGTAGTCATTTCTTAAGCGTAGTTATGGTTGTGGTGTGTCTTGCAGGTAACGGGTGGTTTTGTTATTCAAGTGTGTGCAAATCCAACATTGGGGATGGATGCTGACCTTTGTGCGGCTCCTGATTATCAGGGTCAACCTCGTTATCGTTTCGTGGCTCTTTTGCCAGGGGTGGCGACATTGATTTCGGGGACAGTCGTGGTTCCGCTCTGCCGGCGCTGCTCGTCGCTCTGTTTCTGCTACTGATGAGAACTCCAATTTCATTTTCCACGCTAATGAGTTCCACTAATAATTTTAAACACCAATTTGCCGCTTCGTAATTTACAATAAAGAGCGAGGGATAATGGCGGTCGTGGTGCTGAGTCCGTAATGGAGACCGGAGTGGGGAACTTGGCCTCCTTTCAGTGGGGTGTTTGTACCCTTTAAACGCCAAGGTCTCGGTAAGGTTGCGGCTGCCTGTACTTTCCTGGTGCTTTTCTGTTGGAGTGAGGTTTTGTATGTGTTTAAAACCCACCAATCTCAATAGTGTTTGAGTTTCTTGACCTCCCAAAACCTTCGAAGGTCATGTGACTCGTGCAAGACAAATTTTTAACTTTAATGTCAGGTGAAAAGCTGAGAGATGCTGACCAACGCTCTTTGGTACTTGTCTTTGCTTCTCGTTGATGGTTCTCCTCCTGGGCTTAAAGTAACGGCCACTGCTGGAGCTGTGAATTTACTCCTGGAGGAGTTGTGTCTCCATTCTCTCCTCCTGGAGGAAATTCATGCCGACCCACAGCTGGGTCCCATTCCAATCTCTTGAGAGCTGCTTTGAGTTACTGGTGGGAGACCACCATGTGGAACTAAGACAGCATCTGCTTATGTCCATTGAGACGGATGACAAATCTAAAACTTAACAGGTTTCCCATGAATGTCTGGAGCCCCTCAAAAAGCGCCTTAACTTTGGCTGATGTGAGTATCTGTTTTTCACTGCAGATACCAAGGGCGTCACATTGTCCTCGCCTGGCCATGGAAATTACCTCGGCATATGTTGATATTGTTGGGGGTCTAGAGCCTGTATGGGGTTTTATTTGTTCCTTTTCGGTACTTGTGTCTAGAACAGTGTTTCCCCTAAGAGCCTCTTGCTAAATCTTCGATTTGGGCACTAATCATCACCTCCATCTAGAAGATCTTCACTCGTCATGGTTGCATGTCAAGGAGTCAATGTTATTTTGGCCCGTTCATCTAGTCACCTGTTTGTTATAATGAATATAAGCTCCGCCTCCCGTGACCTTATCACAGAGGATGTTCAGGGCCCGAAATCCTTCACAGTGGGGAGCTGGTCGAACCTCTGGGAAGAGCAGAAAGCTGGCTTTGGTATCTACAGCCTCGGAGACGGCGAGCCTATCTAGTGATTGTTTATAGAGTGTGACCTGCAAGTGAATGACTGCTCCTGATTCTGCTTAATTGGTGATCAATAGTATACACGGTTACTGCTAAATACAATTAGCGAAATATTTCGGGGAAGAGTGCAGGACGGGATATAGAGAATGGCACAAAATCAAGGTTCCCCTCCCACATCTATCGACGGCCTATGTGTTGTCACGCACAGCCCTGCATTATTGATGTGGTACATCCTTGAATTCTGTTAGAACACCGTTGACGTTTTATCCTGTGGACCATCCCCATGCAGTATTTAAATTGGGGGGTGGGGGCTTTTGATGTCACTCCTGAAATGTGTACGGTCTCATTTTGCTCCTGATAGTTATTTGCCGTGTTGCTCTCTTTCCCCCCACCCTGCTGTTTGTTTATCGAGCGTCTTGCAGGTGCGTGAGGGACAGCGTTTGTGCTGCCTGACGCATTTCCCCGGCTTGCAGATTTCGCCGCAGTCTGGCAATAATTGAAATTGAGTGGTGATGAAGCGGATTCTGTCATCCGCCCGCTGCTGGTGGGGCCTCCCATCACCACAGCTGTAGCCTCTTAAAGGCTCAGGCACTCCCCATCCTGGCGCTTCTCCTCTTCGATGCGTGTGAATGACCAGAGGCCACTTTGTTCAGCAGTGTCTGCTTTTTATAGCCCTAAATGATTGTGATTTAAGATGGAAGATAGATTTTCCCTCATCTGCCATAAAACAGGTGTTGCTTGTACAGCAGTTTGTAACTGTTAATGTAGCGTAGGTGAAACTGGGTTTTCTCTTAATTCTTAGTTTGTCTGCCAAAATTTTATTGGATAAATAAATCTTGCAACTTAGTCTGTTAGATTTATTCTCTAGAGTTGAGGAGTTTTGGGTAATAAGGCCATCTGAATGGATAGATGAATTTTCGTTATGGCTGTTGACCATTCATTGGTTTAAAAACTCCTCGAGTCTAGACTGAACCATTTCCAGGAATTGATAACGGGTAAACGCTTAAGAGGGAAGCAGCTAAACATTCCAGTTATTGCTGCATAGTCGTAGTATCATTGCATTCTGCAGAATGGCACTAAAGTGCTCTTGCTGTTAATTCTCCCAGCTCTAGTTTCTGCACGTGACCAGTAGGAAGGTCTGTGGAGAAGCTGGGAGCGCTGGGACCACTAGCTGCAGCTCTGTTTTCAGCAGGGTCTAGAAGCAGACAGGTACCACTTGCAGGGAATGGTAACATGCTCCTAGCTTTTTATGATGCACTGAATCAGAAATGTGTGTGGTAGATGAACACCTCTACTTCTGATTGGTGTGAATTCCATCCCATACCAGTTTTCTTTCATAACAAATGTCACTGTCCCATATTTCTGTCAAGCCAGCAAGGAGGATTTAGCGAGGCCAGTAGGTGTGTAAACTTAGGTGGCTGCGTGTGGCTACAGCCTGTCATCTGCAGTGTTGCCAAGGTAACAGCATTGCTTTGGACGAGTCCAGTAGTAAACATCAGGTTCTTGCTGCCCCCTGCTGGACTGAGGCATGATAGCGGGTGGGTCTCCCAAGCGTCGCATCTTGCGACTGTAGCTTCCTGGCAGGGTACCTGACGACTGACGTGCCTTTATCCAGCTGAGGTTCCCGTAGCGGTGTGCACTCATCCTCGCTGCTGCTGTTCCTGCTCGCTCCGGCACCATTCCCAGCCTGTGCAGCACCTGAAGCATGTTACGACGGAGTGAAAAGCTCCTTTAGATGTACCGTCAGAGTGACACAACCTGAAGGCCCTGAGCTGTGAACACAAAGCTGTAACGGGCAGCTCTTGTGTGCCAGTGGTGGCACGCGCTCCTTTCTGTGTTTTTAAACCAGGCTTGCAGTGCTCTGTGGCAGGATGTCAGGTAGGCAGCCAGGCGCACTCTGATCCTTGCTAACTCAACAGCAGCTACAGCGCCGTCTCCATTTATGGGCTTATCTCACTGTCACATAATGACAATACAGGCAGTTCAGGGGCAGAATTGTACAGGTACCTTCAGCTGTTATTTAATTCTTGACTGAGATGCATGTTGCCAGTCTGAGGTATGTTTCCCAAAAGGTGCTATCAGCGTTGCTAACAGGAGCTTCAGGGAGACGGATCCTTGATGATCATCTACCTTCCTTGGCTTTTGAGTTTTAGGTTGAGCAAGTCAATTATACAGAAGGTTCTGGTTTTCCCAAGATGCATTTCGAACTGAGACTCTGGGATTAGCCTGTATAATTAATCGGTGCTGCGGATCAGCGGGTAGAGAAACCAGGAGCTCTGGAGGAGAGGGGAGCCAGTCCCCTGTAATGTTAACATTAGGGGTGTTTCTGTTTCTCCATATGAAGGGTCAGGAGGGATTCAGGAGATCCTGACAGACTCATTCCTGCTGGAGTGCTGTTCTGATACCAGCCGCTCCCTCCACCAGCAGTGCTGCTCTTATCTGTCTGTCAGCATTTTTCTTAAATCTTAAATATTTAATGCAAAGCCTGTTCCCTGGGATCACAAGTAAAGGCGCCCTTACTACAACCCTGAGCTGCATAAGTGGTTGGACGATGGATGGATAATCTGTCCACTTTTAAAGTCAGCTGAGATTTGGGTATTGAGTATTAATCGGCAAAATGCTGTTTCGTTGATCAGTGGCCACGCTTTGAAGTACTTTCTGGCTAAAGTACCACTTTTTGACAGAGTGTGAAGCCGTTGGTGCGTTTGATTTGATGTGCTCGTAGAGAATGAGGTGCCTTCACACTTGACCCTCCTGGCACAAGCTGTATGCTAATTTCAGCAGCGTTGATCCTTCCAGCTTTCATCAGTTCTTGATATTTATCATCTCCCCCCCCCATATGCAAGACCAAGCAGAATGTATGTGAATAATGCATATCGGTTACTAGCACTATTGACATGAAGTCGCTTAACTAACACATGAGCGGCTTTTCATGAACAATAACCTGAGTTTAGCAGTAACCTCCGTTTTCAATAAGACCCCTTGAAATTCAGTTCTGTTCTCATTGAATTGTTTAAAACCTGTAATTTCCCATGTTTTTAAGCAAATGTGATTGAGCCATGTTTGGCTTTTACTCTTGTAACTCCTTTTGCTGTGTGATGTTCCTAATCCCCCTTGATAATAGCAGCTAGATGTGGTTATTTCAGCACAGAAGACCCGCGACATTTCAGTCTGCTTACTGTATGGAAAATATTTGGTGCTGCATCTAAATTTAGGTGCCTGAAGTGCCTTGTACTTAAACACGAGTCTCCGATTGCCTGGCTACCTTCTGCTGCTCCGGATGCATCTCAAGAAATGTAATTATAAATCACGACTCGCCGGCGTGTCAATTTGCCAGGCGTCCACTAGATGGAGCCTTTAACTTGGGATAGGGAGACTGTGCTGGTTTGTGTTTTCAAGTCAACTAATGACACCCCAGGTGCATCAAACTTGTGAAACCTTTGCTACTGTGTGAACCATGGTGTCACTTTTATACACAAAAAAATCTTTGGTGTAACTGTTGCCACTTATCAATTCGCAGTCACTTCCCGATTTGGACCGGCCTTTTTATTTTTGTATTGTTGATTTTTATATAGATATGCTTTAATTCAAACCCGTTTCCTCCATAGAGCCAATCTTGTTCATTACATGATATGAGGCCCATCGCAAAGCGTTTCCACTAGCTTAGTGATTTCTTAAACGGCAACATTGATCTTCTCCAACTGACTGTCGGGAGTTGGTCAGCATCCTTAAAGAGGATGAACTTTAGAGTTGTGTTGTAGTAGTTTACAGCAGTGTTTCCCAATCTGGTCCTTGGGGACCCCCAGATGGTCCATGTTCTTTCTCCTTCTGAGCTGCCTACCAGAAGTTCACATTTTCTGCTTTATGGTCCTGATGCCCATGTTCAGTTTCACTATTTATGAGCACCATCTATAGAAGGCAGTCCCACATGCAACACCATCTAGAACCCAACGCGAGGTCTGTTCTCAGAGAGAAACTCAAATGTAACTTTTCTCATGAACTGAGGAATTCCCGCCAACATGATGCAAATTCATGCCAGAAAATTCCCTGCGGTGTGTTACTGGAAGTGCCCCAACGGGGTAGGAGAGGTAAGAACTGGCCGAAGCTGCCCCGATGCCCACTGCTTCAAACCCAGAACGTGTGCTTCACTGTAGGGCGACCCGTGGGTCCCGCCCGTGACCCTGACACTGCGGTTTCAGCACATCTCCCTGCCTCAACACATCCCCCAAGCCCCTCCTTCCCAGATCTCTTTTGCTGGGCCATCTTTCTTTATCTCCCCCCCCGTAGTGTTCAAGCTGTGTCAGTCATCCCCTTATTCACGAATGAAACATGCCGATTGGCTGTGTGCAGAACCAGGCCAAGCACATGCCTGTGTGAAATTGAGCCACTGTTCAGTACCAAGCAGTGATTCTATGACCTCACTGAAAAAGATGCCTGCCAGTTCATGCTTGTCTGCCTGTGACTAACGGCTAGTTAACATCCCCCCCTCCACCATATCAGTTCCTGGGGGTGTCTCATCAGGTTGCATTAAGCTCCATTCCCACCTTTTCTTTGAGCTGCTTAAACCTCCTTGCACTGATGTCTGCTGCCCCAGATTACGGTCTGAGGATCATATGATACGGGCCCCCATTTAATACCCCTCGGGGTACGTCATGGATCCCTTTCCAGATTCCCACTCGGCCAAATGGCCGCTTCCTGCCATTGGTGGGCCTGCCAGGACCAGAACGGCCTGGGTAAGAGCAGACCCGTGGGGCTGAGGTCACCCTAAGGGGGAGGACTCTGGCTCGGTGCTGGCTGATCTGGGACAGATCCCACCCCTCTATTTACACACACCCCTCTCTATACAGAGGATCTAGTTCCTCAAGCAAAAATTGCACCCGTTTACTTTTAGGGTTGGAAAGTTCATTTAACATTTCATCTACACTTAAAATTTATTTTGATTCCTTTTGATTATAAATACAGTTAAAACGGTGATATTTTAGGACTTTGAGTTTTTTTTTTGTTCTAATTGCTTCAAGAAAAGTTTCAAGTAGAACAAGCGCTTTGTAAATCACTGTTTCAGGTAATATGTATGTGTGTTTAATACTTTGCTGTTGCACCTTAATCGTTTTCTCCGTACGAATGTCTCAATCTGACGACTTCAGAGTTTCCATCTTTGCTGCCAGGCCCAGGTGCATGAACCGCCCACTGTCCTATTAAAGCGGCTGCTATACTTAGCCTTTCGATAAGCGCTGATCCAGAATTCCCCGGATCGGGAGAGTTTAGCAAACAAAGCGGGTCAGCCGGGATCGAACAGGTGCTCATCCTGCTGCTTTGGGCCGGGTCCCGAGTCAAGGGGTTCATCTGGAGCGCTTCTCGGCCCGTCCAAATTTGGACCCCGTTGGCTGTTCAGTTCCATAGTCAGGCTGCCAGGACATTAAGGAAGCTAATGCCTGGCCCTCGGCAGATGCCAAGAGCTGCTTTTTAAACGGACAGCTCCCAACCTGTCGTTCACACGGAATTCCGTCCAGCAGAGTGAATCCTCGGTTCCGACAGAGGGTGCCATCGCTATTTATGACCTGCGTGGGCTGCTTTGGAAATGCTGCCCTGTGGTTCTCCAGCCTGTCATTTAATTAGACTGCAAAAGGTAAGTCTCTCAAACACCTCGGTGTAGTTTTGGGGTGGGTTGAAATGTCGGTACCACAGAAATGCCGGTGGACTATAAGCACGATTGGATCAGCGCTGTCTGTGTGTGACTCATCCCGGCAGTCATCGTGGTTGTCATCCTCGCTACCTGTAGGCCGCAGTCATTAGCGCTCGGTTGCAGTAATGGCACACACTCAAGACCATCCCCCGGTGTCAGTTAATTAAAGTTAATCCCAATTAATGGTCCCAGGGCAGGTACAAAGCTGCTTATTACTGCTCCACATGTTGTTCACCAGCCTCAAAATCCATCATTTTTCTAGTTTCCCCCCGGAGTTTGACACGTGTGACCACTGAATATCACATGACCTGTGTCATGTTTTGATTATCATGAACTGAGCTGCTCTAAGGGGGAGTGTCCCTGGATTAATAATCTGGGGATTATACAGAATTAATATTTGGTATGTTTCAGTATATGTGCATGGTAGACCCTTTGATTTCAATCAATCACGCAATTAGATATTAACATTTTTACCTACAGAATGGTGGATTTATTTGTTGAAAGGTTAAACTGTTGATTAAAGTTAAGTATCTCACTTGAGAGGGATGATTTTGGTCAGGTTTACTGACCACAATAGCACCTCCCCTGGTTTCCTTCGTGTTGCCTAATGGGGTATGGTGGCAATCTGCAGTTAAAACCAGCTTGGGCTCTGATTGGTCCTGCTGTAAAGGTATAGAACGCTTCTTGAGTGATGGTTCAGACTCAGGGCTTCATACAGCCTAAAATGGGCTCTGCTGCTTCACGTAATGGTGGGGGGCTACATATGTTCCTTTTGTCTTTCAGCAGTCAGTGAAATGTCTCACTCGGCTCCCCCATTCCGCCACTGTCAGAGAGGTGTCGGTCGTGCACCCCCTCTTAATCGCATCTGCAGTATTACAGTGAGAGAGTCATCATTCAGAATGTGCGGCTGGGACAGTGAGCACAGGTCAGAGTAAATGGGGGGGGCATTGTCCCCCTCAGCTGTAACGGTCATACTTAGAAGCACCTGTCAGAGAAACTAAGGTGATCCTGCCCCACTGAGACATGGAGACGACATAGTGATGCGTCCTGAGGTGCAACCGGCCTGTGTAATGGGCTCTGACCCTAAAACCCAGTCTCTCACAGCAGGAATTAACAGAGTTAGTTAGCCTCACCTTTACAGTTCCATATTATATAAAGGCAAGGTGATAACAGATCCTGGTTTACAGCTGTAACTTATAAAGAAATGGGCCATTTGAAGAGACAGAGTCATGACTACATCGTGGGAAATAAATGCTACCCATTTTCCAACCAAATCATACATTTTGATCTTCCTGTATCCATTTATCATTAATTGGTGATTGGTTTCACTTGGCAAAACTCTTAACACCTGTTTCCTGTTGAACCACCCCGAAGATTCAGTACCCTCAAGGACCAACAGCGAGGACATTTTATGCCCCCTCAATAAGCTGATGCAGGCCAAAGAGAGGGCTGCATTGGGAATAAAAGGGCGAGCCGGGCCTGGGGACAGCTGGCCCTCTTTATCGGCTGTCTAGCCGGGCCGCTGCACAGCTGCCAAAAATAAAGTGATTTGTTTGAAAAGGTTAAGTCAGCCGGTCTGCTCCTTGCAGCCGGGAATAGACGCCAGTGGGAAAGCGAGGCAGTGGGCAGGAAAAGGGCAGGTGAAAAAACGGCCGGCCTTTTTTAAAACCAGACCACCTCCATGCCCCCAGCCCCCCTAAAAAGGGATTTGGGGAAGGCAGCTTCTAGGAACTGGGCAGGCATTATTAGAGCCAAGGTGTGGAAGAATGTTTCCAAGCCAGCGGGCAGCGGTCATCCCAGCGGGCAGGCTGCATTGGGAAAGGAGAGCACTGGCACACTGCGGCCCTTGACCTCCCGGTACATGCCCAGACCCCAGCAAGCATGTTCATGGTCTTCTGCTCACCACTCCGACAGTAACATGCTGACAACTGTAAAGTACCAGCAGTCTCTTTCCCGCTGTCCGAAAACACGGTGCTGACGGCAGGTCGAGACTAACGGATGGAGCGTGATGACCAGGCAGAGATCCGGCAGCATGCCGAGGTAACTGGGCAACCCAGGTAAACCGTGTGCGTAGGGATTGCCATGCAGAGAGCCCGAGGCTATTGAAGCTGAAAATATAACCGTAATGAAGCGGAAAGGACATTTAATAAATGGATGGAGGAAGGCTGAATGGACGTCAGCCCTTGGAGGGCATCTGCTATCCACAGCAAAAGCTGGCGAAAAGAGCATCGAGCCCCACGACGGCAGCAGGCCCAGGCCAAACACACCACGGGCAGTTGAACCACAGCAATGAACCCTAAGGCATGTAGGAAGAGACCCATGTGACACGGGAAGAAGATGCAAACTCCATACACAGCAGAGAGGTGAAAATCCCCATCCCTGTAGGTGTGAGGGCACAATGCTGTCCCCTACAGGCCAACTGATTTTTAAAATTTAATGACATGATTTCCTTGGAGGGGCGGCATGGTGGTGCAGTGGTTAGCACTGTTGCCTCACACCTCTGGGACCCGGGTTCGAGTCTCCGCCTGGGTAATTGTGTGTGGAGTTTGCATGTTCTCCCCATGTTGTCGTGGGGTTTCCTCCGGGTACTCCGGTTTCCCCCCCCCACAGTCCAAAGGCATGCTGAGGCCGATTGGACTTGCTAAATTGCCCGTAGGTGTGCATGTGTGAGTGGTGAGTGAATGGTGTGTGAATGTGCCCTGCGATGGGCTGGCCCCCCATCCTGGGTTGTTTCCTGCGTCGTGCCCATTGCTTCCGGGATAGGCTCCGGACCCCCCGCGACCCAGTAGGATAAGCGGTTTGTAAGATGGATGGATGGATGAGTTCCTTGGACCTTTTCAAAAGGTATCCTGGTATCTTATCTTGGGTGTACCCTACCCTGTGTCCCATCCTACCTGGGATAGACTCTAGACTCACCACAACCCTGCACTGGATAAGCAGTATATAGGATAGATTAGTTGGTTTTTTTCTTTGCTGATAGAAGTTGGTAGTTAAATCCTTCAGATCTGAAAAGTACAGCAATGTTGCTTTTTGTCCACTTTGAATTAATCAATGGGGCTGGCAGGAGACAATGAACCTGTTGGACCCCAAGCTTTGGTAAGGCCTTTCCAGGCGCCGCTGATGCACATGATTATTGGATTCTTACTGGCTTTGATGACGGGAGGCCTCCTGTCAGTAGTGGGCTTGAACGGTAATTCCTGGACATGCTCATGTGGATGCACTCAGTACCGCAGAGCACAAGACTGATCCAATTCCTGAAAATAGACCCATTTGCTCAGTCGGCCACCCTGGCGAATCATGAAACGCTCTTTCTCCATCGGTGCCATTCTATTTTCAACATGGTTCGAATCTGGGACCCAGAGCACTGGGCCAGAACTAGCAGGGCTGCATGGGATGAAGCAGATGATCAGCCTGGGATCTACAGGAAAATCTGTCTCTCTGACCAGCCGGTGCTCCCCACTCTGTCCCACACTCCTCTGTGTCTTTTTGAGTGGCTTAGGCCTTTAAGTCACTTGAAATTGTCAAGCGCATCGCTGCCATATGATATGTTCGTCTGGTCACCTATCCGTCTTCTTACCGCTTGTCCTGGTCATGGTCTCCGGCATTCCTGCAATCCATCCCAGGCAGCACAAGGCTAGGGCCCCACCCTGGGCAGGACGGTAGTCCGGTGTTAGTTATATTACTGGCAAAAAAAGTCAGTCTGCTCTGAGTCTATTACAAGTGTTAATATACAAGTGAATTAAATTTGTTGTGCCATGAAGCATAAGTAGACAGCTGTTTGCTCTTCCGGGACATGTGCCCACCACACATTCACTATTAATATAACAGAGGGAGCACAATTCATCAGCTGTCTTTGCTTCTAACTACAAAATGGAAATGCTCATGGAATGAAAAAGCTGTTCACACTGATAACATGCAGGGCTGGGGGGGGGATTTCTTGCTGTAATAGAGGAACCACAGAAATGACCTTAAAGTCATCACACAGAGGAAGGCAATTGTAAGCATGTAACCAATCTATACAAGTCCCAGGTAACTTTATCCAATATACATGCATAGATTAGCTCTCAATGACCAGTAATTAGCTGCAGTCTTATGACATTCTCATCTGCGAGGAAGCAGGGACCAAAGAGGACATTAATTGCCTGTAGTGCTGCTTCTAAGTGGGACGTGATTCAAATGGTGCTTCACTCAAGTGGAACCTAAGTACCTCCGGCACAGAGTCTGCTGCCTTTTTAATAATTTCTGCCTAAGTCCAGGAATGAAAGGCCAATGCCAGTTAAAAAAAATGGCCTAACTCTGTGCTAAATGCCGCATTGTGATCAGTCCATGTAGACACCAGAACCACAATCATCTCCTCCTCTGGAACTATGATTTTATGGTCTTGAATTTGGGTCAACGTGGCTTACAGACCACATAGTCCCCTGCAGGTTGCAAGCCATTTTGTGCCCATAAAATGACTCGCATATTCCCTACATGGCTAGTCAACTGGAAGTACAACCTGACTGCTTCATGTCCATTGGCCCAAATGTAGGCTTCCTGGTTGAGTGGCAGTTTGACAAGCCCCTTTGTTAGCCAGCCGCTCAGGCCGGAAGCAATACCGCTCGGACGGGGAAAGCTGCCTGCGCTGGCAGTTTAGCAGCGCTGGGGAAAGAGTTCCGAACTGTCCAGAGAGTCCTCCAGCACCTCGGCAGGGAGACAAGCAGGGACGAGCGCGCATGCCCCAAAGACAACCGACGAGGCCATCGTCTGCTTTCTCCTCTTTTTCGGCCGGTTCGTGGTGGAGGCGGGAGGCTGTGCCGTCTCCGTTGGGACTGACGGCGGGGAAACAGCCTCTGTGCCGCTCGGTACGGCTAGCCCGAGCCTCCGCTCCGTGAGCTGCTGGGCTAGCCGCTGGAGGCAGGCACGTACCTCCTCCAGGAGGTACTCGCTCTCTGGTGGGGGCCTCTCCATCAGGAGATCTGCGCTGCGGCTGGCGAACTCCAAAGCCACAGGGTCCTCTTGGACCTCCGGCTGGTTCAGTCCGTAGTAAGTTGCTTGCAGCAGATCGAAAGGCTGCTCCTCGGTCTGCTGCCGCGCCTCCTTGTTTCGGTCTGTCATTCTGTTGTGATTCGCTCGCGATCGCTGGGTGAGTGTGCAGGCAGGCGAGCGAGCAGGAACAGGCAAAGTACGGGAAACCGGGGTTTATTCGCAGGAATCGGGGCAGGAAACATCAGACACTGACTAACATCAATGACAGACAAGGAACCAGTGCAAGACACGGACTGAAATACACAAGACTGGGCAAACATAATCAGACACAGCTGGGTACGATCGGGGAAGTACACGTGGATAATCAGGGGGGCGTGGCACACACAAGGATCGTACAAGCCGGGCATGACACCAAACCTAAGTGACTATCTTGGTATCATATATTTTGTATGAATCTGTTTTATTTTGTCTAAGTTAGTATAAGTGCATCTCATCAGAGTGTGTGATAGAAGATATATTGATAGAAGAACTTATTACAGTATTATTATGCTTAATTTTACTGTCATAGTGTGACATCCCATCAAAGGTGCACCCCAACCTTGTACCTGCAATGCCTGAGATCGGCTCCCCCATGACAATGTCCAGGATATGAAGTTAGAGGATGGATGGATGGATTGATCGATGAACACTTTAATTAAAATTGTATTTTGATATACAGTCAAACTTCGGATTGCAAGTAGCTTGGTTTGTGAGTGTTTTGCAAGTCGAGCAAAATTTTTAAATAAATTTTAACTTGATAAACGAGCGAGGTCTTGCAATACGTGTATTATGTATATGCTTTGTCTGCCTAGCATCACGTGATCACTACTGAGCTGATGGTTCTTCTTTCTCTCTCTCTCTCTCTCTCTCTCTCGCTGCGGTATTGTGGGTAATTGTTGCCCATGCTTGGTCTTAGTTGGCGTAACTCACTCGTATAGTCAAAATTTACTAGAAAAGCACCATCTGAATAAGGGCGTAGCAGTGCGAGCAATGAATCTGTTTAATGATGCAATGTCCACATTTCCGCGAAATCGAAAAGGAGGCAAAAGCAGCTGTCATTGGAGAGTTTCCTTGTTAGTCACACAAATAGAAAAATATTCCAGTGAGCCAACAGATAGCAGTGATTCTGTTAGTTATAGTGAAAGTCGTCCTCTAAAATAACCCCCCTCTTCTCTCTCTCATCTCTCTCACACCATCCATGATTCTTTTCAAAGGTAAAGTGCAGATTAATTTGTTTTATGTATTTTCACTTTATATTTTGTTTTAATAATTTTTATATGAATATTTTTGGGTTGTGTAACGAATAATCTGAGTTTCTATTATTTCTAATGGGAAAATTCGCTTTGATATACGAGTGCTTTGGATTACGAGCACATTTCTGGAATGAATTATGCTCGCAATGCGTGGTTTTACTGCATATCAAACTTCACAAGCTTTTCATAAATTAAGAGCCAGAGGTGGAAAGTTCAGGTCCAGAACGTAAAAATCCAGGCCAAGTTTTTGTATCAGCCAATCAGTCACAGAATATAAAGAGTTACAGTGACAGAGGACTGGTTGAAACAAAATCTTGGTCCAGATTTTTTCATTCTGGACTTGAACTTTCCACCGCTGCTAAGAGCTGTTATAACATTATATAACAGTATAATGTCTGCTGGTATAAATACAGGCACATACAGGATTTGAGCTGTTCTCCACACTAATAGGGGCTGTCATTTGGATTTCCATTCTATTTAGTCATGTTGTGAATGTATTATTGAAACTTGCATTTAAACCAATTTTTAGTATGGATTTTACAGTGTCTTCATCTGAATGTAATTAGGTGTTATTTAGAATTCAAGGAAGTGAGTATTTTAAAGGAATAAGCTTACCCACAGATAAAGACCACCATTTCTTAATTAACGTGTCTTCTGACCCATTAAATTTATCTTCGAGCAAAGCTTCAGACCTGAAACAATCATGTCTGCTGGAAAAAAGAGGAAACAGCCATGAGAGCCATCTTAGCAATGATGGAAACGAGGTTGTTCTAAACTTCCTCCATCGCCAGTAGGCTGGGATTATTCTGTGTACCCTGGAGATGGGACCCAGTGTTGTGCGGTGGCAGAGATGTGCCTTGTAACCCACCCAGGACTGTTGTGAGTGAATGCACTGATCTATACCCTAACACAGACTGGAGGTGATTTGGTTAAATTAGAACTAATGGTTAAAGTGTGGCTGGTGACTTTCTCAGAACCACATCTGCTGTGAGATCCAGGGTCAGTTTGGCAATAGTGAGTGAGGCAGGTGCTCAGTAATTTGTTAAAAGGCTGTTAAAGCTGGCGTTTCTGTGCCAGCTCCTCTCTAAAGGTGGGCTGTCTGAAGGAGCACATGGCTTCTGGCATTTAACCCTGGAGCCAAAGTGAAACGACTTGCAGCTGAGACGTTTGTCTCTGATGCTCTCAGATACACGTTTTTAAAATCCTGCATTCATACACAAATGCACAAATCAAACGCTTCGGTGATGTTTATGCAAACGCTTTCGTTACACATGTCGGCGAGGCCTTCAGAAATTCCCCCTTGGATCCCTGCCGACGTATCACGTGTCCCGTTGACATTTCACAATGAAGCAACTCGTGTATGTGAACCTGACAGATCGGTTTCAGTCGCCCACGTGTGAGATGGCGGCCCAGGTTCTGCATAGGAGCACGTCTCACTACAGAAACGTTCTGCTTCCCGTCAGAGTGGGCCAAACAGCCAGTGCCCTTCCCAGAGGCCTGAAAACATACAAACGAATCAACGTACTGTCAGGTGTCGCTTTGAATGTTATACTATTGCAGGAAAAGCCTGCAGAACAGTTGATTCTAAATTAGCCGATGCCCCTTTACATTTCAATTGGATGATTATTCTTAAAGAGCATGAGATATACATGGGCTGCTGCCATTGGCCAGCCTTGGTACAACAGCCCTGATAGGCCCCCTCCTACTACACGATGTATCACAGCCAGGGACATCAGAGGGGCTTGAATACCCTGGCAGACTCAAGGGACCCATATTCAGGGGCCCCTGAATGTGAAAAAAATATCATATATATGCTAAGGGAACATTATTATACCTCAACAAGTTCTATCGCGGAGAACCCGTATTTCTTTGAATTGAAAGTGGCAACCCTCATGGGATGGGGGGGGGGGCTCAGGGTATTTTGTCAGGGGGCCCAGAATTTCTATCCACGCCCCTGATTACTGCTGCGGGATGTTGGGCGTTCTTCATGATGTGCTTACCAGACCCAGCTGTCAGTGGTCTCTGGGGTTTGGGAGGAGGTTGCATGTAAGGGTTATGTACGGGTGGGGGTGATTGGCACAAAGAGACGGACTAAGGTGTCACCAAAGGCTGATCTGAGTGTGTCTAACTCCGCAGCCTCAGGCGGAGGCAGGCATCGCGAGCAAACGAGGATGCACCGACGGGCATGACTCACGCGGCTCTGTCGCTAATCTGCTCCTACCTGGCAGGTCCAGAAAGTACAACTCCAGACCAAGATTTTGTTTCAGCCTTATTGTATACTCTGTGACCTGGTTATACTCAACTGGTTGGTTGAAAAAAAATCTTGGCTTGGATTTGTACTTTCTGGACCTGAACTGTCCAACTCTATATGCAAGTTAATATGCAACGCTGTAATACAGACACACTCTCCCCATTCCTCAAAGACCATGAACAGAGGACAACTCTGCATTTAAAATCCTATAGACTTGTAACCAGATTCATTTTCCTTTAGTTCATCCAAACATAGTTGTATATTTATTGCTCTGTAATGATAACCACCATCTGTGGAGCGATCCGGTCTGTGGTGTGTTTGGTACGTTAAACTGAAAGCTTTCCATTTGGAATCTGAATCGCGGTTCTCTGAGAACCAGACCAAGGAGATAAAGTGCCTCTCTCTTCAACTGTGACAAAAACAGAGAAGGCAGATTAATTTGTATTCCTGATGTTCCCCCACGGTCTCCACAGCCCTGCAAACGGGAACAGATATGAGCTCGGCTAGACTCCTGCTGTCAGAGGTCTTCTCCTCGCACTGCGAGACGCAGTGGATCTGGCAGCATCCCGGGTCTGTAGCTGATTAAAGAAAATCCCCATAAAAACCCTGTACTAGCATGAGGGCTCCTGGTGCGACAGGCTGTATGAGGAGAAGAGGTCCCTTTTGGGGGGCTGACAGTGCCACTGGACCAGTGTGTCCCAGCCCAGTCCTTGTGCATCTCCATGTTTTTGCTCACTCCCAGTTCCCTGCCAGACATTTTTTGCAAAAACGTGGGCTATCTGGGGGTCCCCAAGGATTGATTTCAGAAACACTGGTCTAGACTCCCGCATCCTCTGCTGTGACGGCACTTGGCCACACGGGGGCGTGGTGTCTAGGGCACCATAACCACTCAGCTGCAGTAGACTAGAAGCTCCCATGATGAAGAAGTTCAAGCTGTCCTAAATCCAAGCAGGAGAATGATAACTAGACTGTGATTTCATCTTTTGCTTCTACAAACTGGGAGTCTGTATTCAGATGTGGCAGATGTACTTCACTGCAGTGAAAAGAGATTCGGGGGGATTATGTAACATTCTAGCAGTTTGATATTTAATAGGTCAGATATGTATCCGCTGATGAATTACAGCAAAGAGATCAATCCAGCTTAGTGGAGAGGTCTGGCACTCATAAATCACTAGCAAACAATAAGACGAATAACTAAATCTTGCTATTTTTAGAAGCCTTTAAAATTGAATTATCAATGGAATAATTGCTTCATTGTTACTCTCTGTGAAATAGCACTGGCATTCCATTGCTCGTTAACAGTTCTCAAATGACACGAATTGACGAGCAGCTCCTTCAGGGGACACCTAAATAGTATCTGGCGTGATTTAATTAAGACCTTGGGTGTGTAATCTTGCTGTCAGGAGTGACTTTGGAGCGATTTCATTAGCAGGAATTACAGCTGATGGGGCGGCTCTGTCAAGGGACCCGGGGGAAACCGGCCGAGTGAGTGCGGAGGAACAGGGCGGATTCCGGAACGTCTCCCTTTGCGGAGCACTTTCTATCCACCTAAGCATCTAGAAAGTGACGATTCAGCTAATTATTAAACGGCCACTCCATACCAACGCTGGTATCTAGTGACGATTCAAGGTAACGTGTATGTGGCCCAGGACCAGACAGCAGTTTCTATGTTTGCAAATGATAAAATCTGCGGAAGTATTTTATAAATAGGAAAATCTATCCGTTTTCCCGAACCGGATTTTTAAAATAGGTTTGCGGTGAGCAAACACAGATAAGAATCAGGGGACACCCTGGACAGGATGTCAACCCATTATATATAAGCCTCCCAAGGGGCAACTGGGGGTCAGCAACTCACCTAATCCACCTAAAGTTAGATAGGCTACAACACAGCCCTGGGCTATAATGCCACAAACTGAATCACTGAATTAATAAAAAAAAGTATAACCTTCAGTTTTTTCCCTGTGTTTTGAATATACAGGAAACCAGTCCATCATGCCATATGTCTTCTTTCTCTTGGACTTTTTGGACCTAAACATGCCTGAAACGTCTGCGATTTTGCTTCATTTTGGTTTCATTTTGTTTTGCTTGTTTCATGTTGACACTTGCTTTTGACAGTCAGAATACTTCCTGTCTGCATATTTGCATCGCTTTTACGCCTCTGCTTGCATCCTGCCGCTGGTGTCCTCTTTTTTTGCAAAACAAAACATGGTTACCCTGCACAGAGGTCACGCGCACGACCAGGAAACTCTAAATGTCACAATAGGACATGCAAATCCCATTGAAGAGGCATTGACAGAGCTCTTGGGTGATAACACAGTTCCCATGGCCACGATGTGTTGGGTTAACACTTCCTAAATTATCCTTTAACTTTACAGCTTGAATCTAGCTGGGAGTCCAAAGCACAATCACGTCACGTTAAATGATGCCTCCTACTGCACTTTTCTGCAGACCTACTCTGGGATCAGAGTAACGTGTTTATCAGCTTTTTTCCCAACTGGAGACACATGTTTGGATGTGAGCAGCGCCTCAGAAGCTCTCAGGTGCGCCAGCTCCCAGATGCGGCAGTAAAAAAGCCGTAATGAGGCGATTTGTCTTTCACCTTCTTGTTGTTATAGTGGCACGGGTTCCGTAATGTTCCATCCGCCTTAATTGGTTCTCGGGAGAGACTCGGTAGTTAGGGATCGTCTTGAGGAGGAGAGAGCAAACAGAGTTGTTTTCCGTAGCCTGATTTATATTAAATGGGTTCTTTAACCAAGCATCTACACAGTACCTTTGTATTACATATATTTAGATGCTTTTGTCCATTGTGACGTACAAGAGAGGACGAGAGTGCAGGGTGAGCCAGGGTCCCTGTAGCAGTTGGGATTGAGGACCTTGGTCAAGGGCCCAGTGGTGACATCACTGAGCGAGCCATCCAGTCATAGGCACAGAGCCACACCCCCCCCATGCAGTAGAGTGACACATATGTGTAAGATATTCCTGTTACAGTGCAGCTATTTTAGACATGATTCCTGCATGGATTCCCATTCCCAGATCTATGTGCGTGGAGTTTACATGTTCTTCACAGTTTCCAAGGATTTTTTCTGGATACTTCGGTGTCCTCCTGCAGATTGGTGGGATGGTGTCTCTAAATTGTCCATATTGCGTGATCGTGTGTGTGTGTGTGTGTGTGTGTGTGATAATTCACCCTGTGATGGCCTGGCATCCTGTCCACAGTGTCCCCTTCCTGTTACCTTCTGCTCCATGGGACACACTCCAGGTTCACAGTCACCCTGTGCTGGATGAAGCAGTTATAGAAGGTGGATGGATATACAGATGGGTAGATGGTATTTATATTGCCGTGCAAGACATTGAGCCCATTGGTGCAGTAATTACTGTGATGAAGAGCTGGACTTCAATATTGCTTCCTCCAGGTACAAGTTAATGCCTCGAGGTCCATAGATTTTCAAAGATGACGGTAAATATAGCCCAGCAGGGATGTTCGCTTGATAAGATCAAGTCTATCATAAGAATGTAAAACCACAGCTTCTCTTTTTTTTTTTTTTTTTTTTTTTACTAAGTAGTAATGATCACTAACAGCATGTTCCATCAACAAGCCAACGGATCCACAGAGGATCAGAAGCATGAAGGAGGCAGCGTCACGCAGCCTGTGTTTGTGGGTAGCTCATGCATCCTATGAGTCAGCACTCAAACATCAGATGTCTCCAGTCAGCGCTGGTAGATGGGGGGGGGGTGGTTGTCTGACAGCTTAGGACTACAGAGAAACACCCAATGAAGTTCTCAGACATCTTGGGAAAATGGCCGATAAAGCAGTAATGGCCCTGCTGCAAAGCTTATTGAAGTCCTGCAGATATCACCTGACCCTTTCATGACAGGTGATATTTTAGCGGGAAGAAATGCTCATCATCTGCAGTGCTGTCATCCCAGTGACCCCATCCATGACCCCACGCCAAGTGACAGCTCGATAAGATGGGGAACTCACAATGTGGCTGTCACCGTAGACTGATTTTTCACTATCGGGGGGG
>JAODJX010000001.1:14647765-14671656 GCA_026776945.1 Isichthys henryi | reverse complement strand
CCCCCCCCCCCCCCCCCCCCCCCCCCCCCCCCCCCCCCCCCCCCCCCGCCCCCCCCCCCCCGCGCCCCCCCCCGCCCGGCCGCCCCCCCCCCGCGGGGGCCCCGCCCCCCGGGGCTCTGAAACACAACATGGCTTCTTAGACACCCCTGCACCAAAAAAGCGAAAAAACCTTCTGTCTCTTACTACATCAAGTCCCATGCGGCATTCCTCTCTATCTATCGAGCAGATGATTTCAGCGGCTGCTGTTCTGACCTTTGCTCATTGAAGGTGAGCAGCTTTTCTGTGAATGAGGTTTTAACGTCGTGCTTGACAGTTGCAAAGAATGTTGTCAGCACAAAACCAGACATCTTTTGCTCAGAGGCGTTCTGACATTACACTGTAGGTGATTACACTCTGAAATCTCCCCGTCAATCTTCCATAACAGTTATTCATAGTGAACCTGCATCTCATTAAGCTCAGTGTATAAGAGGGGGGGGGGGCACCCAGTATGAGCTGATAGCACTTAAATTTAGGACCACTATTAATAATATCCAAAGATCATTAAAAAACATCACTTTGACTAATAAATCTCACACTCTACTCCTACACCTGCTACTCTAAGGCACAATATACTAAAAATATGTAGGAAAAAAAAATTAAGCTAACATGTAGTTTGCCTTATAATTTATAACAGGATGTGATGTGTGCAGGGCATTTCCAGACCACTGGGTATGCTTGACATAATGGATGGTGGATAATTTTCATCAATTTAATGCTAGAGTTCATTGCTCAATCCACATTTCCTCATGACCCCCTCCAGCAGTTTGATCTGCTCCATATAACATCCTGCTTGTAGAACATCCTGCCTATTTGCTCATGCTGCCTACAACTGCCGTTCAAAAATGACAAACATTCCACTTGTCTTTATCTCATTGTGTGTAATACTGAAAAAATAGAATAATATTGAGTTTCTAGTGAGACTGACATGAATTTACTGTAAACTAGAATGGTATAAGTCAGTTTTTTTGTGATTCTTTGTGATTGTGATTCATTAAAATGAGATGGTTTGGTGGCTTTAATCGTTTCACACATGCAATGTTGGGAATCCTGTACCCAAACTGCATGTGTAGAATTTGCATGTTCTCCCCATGTTGCATGACATTTTATTTATTTAGCAAACACCTTTTCCTAAAGTGAAATGCTCTTCAGAGGGCGGGGTCTGCCAGTTCATGGACCAATTTAAAGACACACAGTTAGGTGAAACGGCACCTCTAAATCACCCATTGTGTGAGCATGCTCTGCATTGGGGTGACATGCCATTAGGATGTCCCTCTCCCTTGTGCCCTGTGCATCCTGGGATAGGCTCAAGAAGTGACCAGAAGGTTCCCTGATATTTTTTCTCCCTCTTTTGAATGTGTTCCTGGCCAGATGTGTGCCAGCTCTGCCTATAACTTCATCTGCCTTTACCAATCGACTAATCAGCTGACATCCATAACTATGAATGAGTTCTGTGCCATACTGGGGCCAATGCTAAATATCAGCATGACCTTCTAGGTAACTGAAGACCAGCTTCATAATAATGTTGACTTGGTTGCTTGTGCAAACTGCTGTCATAATCCTGCCTCCTTCTCAAATGTCTCTCACCATCACCTGGCATGTAAATGGGTACAGTAATAGCAGAAGAAAATGGACCAGGTCCATCCATCTACTGCCAATCTACACTATTGTACCTACTAGCATTAGTAATGGGGTAAATATGCTTTCAGCATCTTAATAACGATACAAATACATACAGTGAAATTAAAGACAGATCCTAGGAAATCCCTTTGTTATGTCACTGTGACCTAATTATGGAGGGGCGCCCATGACCTACAGACTCACCAAGGTGACTTACATGCTTTGTGGCCACCTTCAGTATCTCATACTGCTGAAGCCACCTTGTCTGATTACCTCTTAGGACTTTTGGTTTCAGATCAATGTCTTCCACATAGGTGCAGCTCCTTCTCCATTGCATGCCGCAGAAATTTGCTGTGATGTATATACAGTACTGTGTATGTGAAGCCACTTTGGAAATCTACAGCCTCATAAATATAGAGGGACACTGAACCTCTGTTAACACAAACAGGGTTTTACTGGATTACAGTGAACGTGTATTTCTGTCTTTTGTGATTTGCAGTAAGACTTACCCTCTTTTTAATTACCAATTATGTAAGAGTTTCTATGTGTATGTGTGTGTGTATGACAGGGAGAGGGAGAAAGAGGAGAGAGAGAGGGAGAAAGAGAGCGAGATTAAAGATGACCTTACATTGCTAGCTAAATCCATAGCTAACCTATGTATATAATGTATATATATATGATGCATTGGAAGACTGCACTGGTCCTAATTTTAGGTCTGAGGGCTATGATTAGGAGCTCAGTGCCTGCTGTAGCCTTTCATGGTCAGCAGAGGAGCTGAAGGTTGCCATTGTCTTTCAGAAGATACCCACAATGCAGCCGTCAGCAAAGACCTTGCATGTCTAGCATCACGGTTCCCAAATTGTGGCTCCAGTCTCAAAACTGGTACTGAAAGCAAATATCCGAGTGTCTAACCTACCATTCTTGTCCTGTTATAACAAAAAGCACTGTTCTAAATAAGAACATAGTATGTAGTTTTGGTTCTCTGCTGTCGAACATGTTGAACAGAGCTTGTAAACCATGTTTGCATTAACTGGATTTAGCCTTTATTTCAATGTGGGAATTAAGGGGGAAATCCGTGGAAGAGGCACAACGAAAACATGGGAATAAATAAGGAGATTTATTTTTCAAAAGTCGGATATATGTCATCAGTATAAACCAAACAACACGTACTCGTCATCGGTGGGTGATTAATTACCTGTGTTGTGGTTGTGCGCGAACAACAAGAAACAATGACGCATAAAATGTGTTCATATTGAGCAACATCAAACAAAACAGAACACATCCGGTGACAAGCATGGTTTTTCAAAGACTGTTCACCTGACAATAATGCAGGAGTAAAACGCAACACTGAATTGTTCAGTCGCAAAGATAAACTTCACACTAGCAGCAGACCCGTGTTACAAAATTTACGATTGAAATATGTCGATATTAGCGAGGGACACGGTCCCGCGCCACCTAGCGGACGGCACTATATTGCATGTCTCGTAACACTAGAGATCCCGTGAATTTTTATAACACGTTTGAGGCGATATACTTTAAGATGTAGATGAGATCTTTGTATAAATATGGGTTATTACTTAATAGGATTGAGAAAGTTTCTACCAAAAACAAACAATTTTTAACTAGAAAGTGTTTTATATCTCCCGAGGGAGGGGCAACAAACTAAAACACAGTTGCGAGACTGAGAGTTCCTGGACAATTATAAAATTTTTATTGCCCTGAGGCAGAACACATCACTGTTTACAGTCATTAAAAGGCTAGCTCGCATTATTATTTTTTTCACGGGGTTTGTCTTGGATCAAAGCGTACGGCACTAAATGTCCAGCAAAATAGTGGCTGCACGCTCAATATGCACAGGGCCCCCCTTACCTCCGTCCCATTCACTCCCACTTTGCATGGCGAAACTCAGGAGCCTAACCAACCACATTTCGTGCGCACCAGCGAGAGAGAGAGGTACACACATAAAGATTACAAGCAGAGATAGACGCTGTACCACCGCCGCCATCGGCACAGTGCGGACCCCAGCGATCAGCAATGCCTGAATGCTGCATAAGCTGAAGCTGTGGACTTTTTATTTCCTTGCAACTTTTCCTTTGCGGATTTCCACTGTTTTTGCCGTTTGCTACGCGCGTCCTCGGGCGATGGTGGCGGGACCTCCGGGGTTGTGGGAGCAGCCCCTCGGCTTGCGGCTCGGGTTGAAGTTTCAAGGCTGGATGTAGCTGATTGGAGTAGCAGAGTTTTATCCGAGAGCACAGAGGGGGGGAGGAGGGGATAATCCGAAGCGCCTCTGCCTATGTGTGACTCTCCAGCGGCCATGTTAACCAAGAAGCCCTGCGCTGCCGTCTATCCGACCGGTAAGGAAAAAAAAAAACTAGGATCCAGGCAGGCAAAAGGCGTTTTTAAAAAGCATTTCCCTAATTATGAGGGCCTGATGTTTTCCAGCCTGTTTGGACACAGTTCACTACACATAAGGGTCGGATTTTTCTTGACCTAAGCGTTTCTTAATGCTTTGTCTGTGCAATTCGGGTATGCATGCTAGTTAAATATTTTGGTGCCATATCAATGGCGATTTCCTTATTACAAAGCTTTATGTGGGAATGGGGAAGGAGGCGGCGTGGTAATAGCTGAGTGGTCTTTTTACGCCCATTTTTTTTTGTTAATAGCCCTTTCAAATCTGCACAAATACGTGTGTATCTAGCACTTCGTTTGTATTTTATATTCTTCCACTATTTGCATTTAGGTTAATACTCACCTTGAGCAATTTGTCAACTTTGTTATTTTGACAGGGGTGGGCTATTAATGTCCGACATTATCGGGGAGTGAAATGAACGGACAGACATTGCTGTAATAATGAAATAATGCATTTACTTGTAATAAAGCTCGAAATGCCTTCGATAGATTATAAGATGATCTCAAGATGTTGAATAAAATAATATACAGTGAATAGAATGTATGAGGTGAATTCTGTTTTACATGATGGGGCAACGTTATACTTTTTTTTTTGTACATTTTCATAGGCAAAGGGGGTGAGATTGTCTGCCAGCTGCAATCTTCCCCCGGAGTCGGCGCTGGGGGTCTCCGGGCCGGAGCTGGGACCGACCCACCGTCAGGCGTCACATTGCCTCCCATCAGGAACACGGGCCCCCTTACGGTACGGAGCACGCCTACCGCTCTCACTCTGCCTTTTTGCTTGCAACGATTAAATATTGCGCCTTTAAATCCCACACTCTGAAACAGGCGAAATATTTCAAGTTTTTCCGCCTCGACGTGTCGCCAGTGCCGATACTGTAACCAGCTCCTCCAGGAAACAAAGGTTTCCAGTGAGAGAGCAGCTCGCCGCTTCATCCAGGCGGATTTCAGCCTGTCATACCAAAAAAAAATCATAACCATAAACCAGACCATACAACACGATCGGTATGTGTAAAATACATCAAAGGCGTCGCAACCAGCGAGTATTGAGAAATATCAGTGATCATTATATTATAGCTTACTGTGTGTATAACATAACCGAGCTTGTCACTGTAAATCGAGCAGGATTCCACACAATAGAAATGGAAAAATGTAGATTAAGACGAAGGAGCACAATAAACATCATGGTGTGTATCTGCATTAATGCCACATTAATATGTGCCTCATCATATAAAACGATGGTATCAATGGGACAGGAACCTCTTTCCTGTTTGAAGTAAATATAGTATTTGTCAGTGAATAGATTATTTAATGGGTGTGCATACACACCTGAAATTAGCCGTTCAGCTATGAGGAAAAGCCCTCTTGCTATCCCGCCTCCATTTATTATTATTATTTTTTTTAAGCTTGAACGCCCAGCTACAGGGTGTGACAGGGTGAAGGACTTACCTGTCGACATCTTTACTGGTGTTCATTTCAACAGTCATGGATATTCCAGTCGGAAGCCTTATTCAGGTTTTCAACCCGGTTCATTTGGGTTCGAACAAGACTGGCTGTACTGGTTTCTTAATTTGTTGGTTTGATAACTGTGCCACTATATCTACTGGCTCCCTAAAGGTGAGTAATGTGCGTTAGATCCCAATCAGGCTGAGAAATTACCCCTTACGTAATGTAACTAAATAATAGTTAAGTTGAATTTGTCAGAATTAGCAGATGTGCTTCTTAAAATGTTCCTTTACCGACCTTTTGATCTGCTTGGGGTGTAATTTTCTAGGGCTTTACTGGCTTTGCCACATCCTCTCCTGCCATGTGGTTTTGCACTGCTTAGGGAATGGACACGTTTGTGAAATGGGGGGGGATTGTGCATTTTCATTTTTCTTCACTTCTGACGTTAACCGGGACACGCAAACGAAGGTTCTTGTTGGTTGGGTCAGAGGAACATGCTTTATGCAGCCCAGTATATTTTCAGAGACTGTTTAACTGATAATTGTTGGTTGCATCACAAAACTGGGAAGCGAAAGCAGGTTGGTGTAATTTGACTCTGGAGTTTTTATCCCCAGTGCATGCAGGTTGGCTGATAAGCGCTTCTCCCGAGTGTGTTTGGTCGTGCCGTAATTTGCTGTGCGTTGTAATCTCCCTCCTCCTGTGCATTTTAGCATTGCACCCAAACTTGCAACGGGTGCACAGGCAGGGTGTGAAGATCAGTCTTGAGTGTGCACACTGCTGAGTGCAGCTGTCATTCTATGTACCTCTGTTGTCATTGGCAGGGGATCGGTGAGGTTTGTGTGTTAGATGCACCAGGGATGATCTGTCTAGGAGCTTAGTTGTTCGCCGTGCTGGTCTGTTCCCAGTAGCCAAGCCTAGAATCCTTTACCATGAGAGAGGATTCGCATTTGCAGAACCTGCCTTTTGTTACCTTGTCCTAGCAAAATCTTGGCAGTTTTCCTTGATCTGTCGCCATTAATTAACCTCCAGATGGAGCCTGTTGGGAAACTTGGAAACAATGAACGGTTCTATGGGTGATTTATTACAATGGAAGTTGCATCGAGGGCTTGTGGTGTATGTGTGCTAAGAAAGAGGCCTCCAGCTGTGTGTCTGTCAGGATGCCCTTCAAAAACCCCAGCTGTCTGCATCATGTTTGATCTAATTAATGGCAAATCCGACATTCTTTTTTGGCATTAGATTTTTACCATGCAGGCCGTGTTTGCATATGTGTGTCTTGTATATTTAGGCATACTCTGTTGGAGGCATATCCTGGATCTCTGCAGAATCCGGATGTCCATGTCTGCTTCGAGCTCGTGGCGTGTTTTGTGAGCGCTGACTGAATGGTGTTTCACCTTGATGCTTCATACGCAGTGTCATTGGCTTTGTGGTGTTGGAGAGCATTTTGTGTTCGTGGTTCAGGCGGGACTGAATCTTGCCTTCAGTGGTAACCTTGAGCTGGGATTCCGTTTCATTTTCAGAGCGCATCTTTAAAACCAAGATACAAACTGTATAGCAGAGCTGTGGGCCAAAGGGAAGGGATACCTCTTGGATCCACAATGAGGTTTGGTTAGTCTTCTCTGGTGATTTTTTATTTATTTATTTTGTTTTGTTTTCACCGTGTGTGCCGACATTCATGCAAGTCTGCAGATGCTTTTGTGTGTTTTTCTTGTGACTTTTTTGGTCAGGCTACCTCATCTCATCTTCACGCTGCCTTTCCTGGTCAAGGTCGTGGTGGCAGCATGTCGAGAATGTTGCAGTAGATGTGTTTTTTATTTTTTATTTTTTTCCCTATGGTTGCAGATTTTAGCTCATTTCACAAGTTGGGAAATATATTCCCCTGCAGTGTTTCCTGTGGTCTGCTTTAGGATCTCCCTTACAAGATTCCCAAAGGACATCACTTTACTTCTTGTGATCTAAAGGTTCCTCTAGATCGCTGAAGTCCTTACCCTGTCTAGGAGAGTGAATCTGGCAAGCCAATGGAGAATCTTCATTTTGGCCACTTGTATTGGTCGACTTGTTCTTTCAGTCACTACCGATGACCTAACTACTCACGATCATAGGTGAGGATAGCTATGTAGACTGACTGGTAGCCATGAGCCTCTCCTGACAACTTAATACTTGCTTTATGCCCTCGGACTTCCTCAATTCCCACAGAACAGCCACAACTGAACCGATATGTCTGTCAGTCTCTCGTTTCCTCTTTACATCACTATTAAACAATATCACATAGTACTTAATCTTCTTCACTAAGGCTACACCCCCTCACCTAAAATGAGCAGTTCGCTCTTTTCCCAAGAGAATTCCATGACCCTGCGCTTAGAGGTTGCTTCACACACTGCATGCATGCTAGAGGTCCCCGTTGATGAGGAAGACGACCATCACTTCTTTTCCTCCCCCATTCTGGATGCCCTTGCAGTCACTGCTACACCTTAGTGCCCCATCCTTGTGCATCACAAATGGGAGAGGCAACTAGACACACCCTTTTCAGAGGCCAACGGCCACTCTAAGCACCTTTGATTTTTGTGCCAAGTTGCAGACACTTATTTCATCCAAGGACCAAAAAGCATGCAATATGTGCCTGATATCCCATGTTCCTCTAACATGTTGAAACGTGTGTCATATGCCTTCTAGTAGTCCATAAAGCACATGTAGTCTCACTCAGCATATTCCCATACCCTCACACAGCTGTGCGAGGGAGAAGAGTTGGCCCACTGTTCCAAGGCTGGGCTGGAATCTGCATTGTTCCTCCTGAAACCTCGGTTCAGCTGTGGGGCAGAGACTTCTCCCCAGTGTCCTGGCGTAGGCTTTTCTAGGGAGGCTGAGAAGGGTGATGTCCCAATAATTGGAACACACCCTCATTATTTAGTTATTAGGTCATTTTTACATTTATAGCAATGAATGGTACTATGTCTGATGGTTATTAAAGCTTTAATAGGAATTAATGGAGTGATTTAAGGGTGCAGACCTAACCTGGAGATTGCCAATTCTAGCCCTGGAGGGTGACCAGCTCTTGGGTCCCTGGCAGAGTACTTAACCTGAATAGCTCGCTTAAAACAATCTGCAGTATACAAGGACAGTTCTTTTTTAATGGAACTGTGTGCTAGCTAATTTGAAAAGCTAAATGAGTCAGTCGGGGTTACAATGAGGCATCCAGAGTAGCCTCACTTTTGCATTTGTTTTTGAAGATCTTGAAAGAATGCACAGACATCTGGGAGCAGCACCCTTCCCTCGTTATGTACAGTGAAACTCTTAGTTTGTGTATGTAGGTGGCGATTGGGTGCGTGGAATAGCTATCTTAGTGGACGGACTCTTGGACAGTTTGAGCAACGGAGCACTGGCTGGGAGAGCTTGACGCTCTTTCCTCAACATTGCTCACCGCTCTGCCAGAATCAGGTGATTAACACTGCGGCAAGAGGTTTATCTGTGGGATTAGCAACACGAAAACGGTAAGATCGATTTGCCGGGTGGAACGCATGGGGACGGCAGTGACAAAGAGAGAGAAACCGGCCGGTCGCATTCCTGAAGAGCCACAGGTTCTGCTGGCTTTTCCTCAGTGTCATTCCTAATGGTATTAGCTGCAAGGGGAGGGTGTTCTCCGAAACTCGCATGACCAGGTTTGGCCAGCCCTGGTGTACAGCAGTGTCTGTTCTGTGGTATTTGAAGTTCTCAGTGTACATATACAAAAGCACAGGGTAGGTGCTTAATATCTGCTAAATATTCATCCTTCGTTCTTGTGAGAACGTAAAACTTTTTTTTGGATGCATCCCTTTTAGTAGACATTGTAGAAATTTACCGTCAATGATTCTGAGATTATAGGTCAGCATTGGTCTGCTGAGCCCCGAAAAGCTTAGTATTTTGGTTTTGCGTTGTAGCTGTAATGATAATTATGCCTGGCAAACTGTTGGAAAAGGGGCTCTTCAGCAAGGCAGGGAACCAGGCTGCACTGTAACAAGCAGAGATGTGCAGAGGAGAAATGAGGGATGTTGTTCAGCCTCGGAATTCAGATTAGTTTAACCTAATCAAGTAGCTAATGATGTTATGGACGGCCTTGTGTATTAAATTCTGTATCAAGATTGCAGTTTCTTCCCGTACTGCTAATTTGAACAACCCAACAGGGGTACTAAACGGACAGAAGCCGCAGGATGTCGTGTGTGAGAGACGTTATCAAGTTATCAAGGAAACCGGCTTCTCAGAGGAAGTTGGAGATTCAAGGAAACAGGAGATGCACATCACTTGATCTTTGTGCACATTAAAAATTCCTCAATTTAGCAAAATCAGAAGGATTGGACATTAGCCATCGTAGCAACGTCCTGCATTATTAATTTCTCTCTCACTAAAGCACAAAAGTAGCCTGCTTGTGCTAATTTAATGGCAGGCCGTCTAGGGAAGCAACGTTGTTTAAAAACGTGAGCGTCAGCTGCTCCTCAATCTGCCTTTCATTGTCATAAATCAGCCACGGAATACGGCCCGAATTATGTGTACACAGCTCAGTGTTTCACAAACACCGGATACGAAAGTAAGAAAAATGTACGTGACATTCCGAGTAATCTAGAGGCTCAGCCAAACACTCTACTTAAAGCCTGTTAAAAATTAGGGTAATGCATTCTGATATTAGGCCAGAAGGATCATGTGACATTTTAAAGCTTGCCTGCAAATTATGTTTTAAATAAATTTATGCTATGTTTATGCAATATTGCTGGCTGACTTTGTTTCTGGGACAGAAAATTGGGAGGGGGGGACAGATGAGTTTATGAAAATGACGACTCATGAAAGAGAGGAGTTTTAGTTAATGAGTTTGTTTCTGATGCTGACATTATTCCTGTGTGAAATTTCACACAGGTAATAGTATCATGAAGAAAGAGGGTTTTTTTAAAAAAAATTTTAAATAAGTGTTTTATATTCTGTGCTAATGGATAGTTCACTTTTTGCCATATGCTGTACTAAATATTTAAACAGCACATGAATGGAGGGGAACAAAGGATGGTTTTGTAGGCTAGTCGCTGATAATTAGCTGCACTAAAACGAAAATCTTGACTTTGATTAATTCGTAAAAGCTTATGTCATGATGGTGAGTTTGCTATCCAGACCGCACTCTGGATAAATTTTCAGTATGTGAAAACATGATAGCTGTGCTTGTTCATTAAAAGCAAGTGTAAACGTTATATGTCATATAAATATATGTCCTATAAACTTACTGCTATTTGTCATTTGGGTTTGTGTTTTGTGTTGTTTGGGATTAGCTACGATTTTCTGTGGATGAATTTGTATATCCGACAGCCCAGGTCCTGTAAGACTGCTCAAGTTCGTAAGGCAGGATGTTTTGGTTCTTGCTTCAGAGTTTGAATCCCATCCCATGATGCTGGGGAAAGTCTAGTAGAAACATACGTTCTGCATCCTGTTTATATTGGTTTAAGTCCTGTCACTTGCCTATAGGTAGGTGACAACGTATTAGTCGTGATTACTAGTCATGATGGATCCTGCATCCAGGCAACGTTGTGCATGTAAACTGTGGAACAGGTATGCCTGAGATCTGCTAGTGAGCTCCACACAGTCCTGGCTGCTGAAAGGGCTTGTAATTACAGATGGTCTGAGATGGGGGGGGGGGGAAATGTCACCTAATGCTTTTTTAATGAAGCTTGTATAAAAATCATAAAATACGATCTTCATACTGTATTTTTTATTGCATTTTTGAGCAACATTTCTAATTGCTGTAATTGTCGGTTTTTCTTTCAGATTGGGGGCAATAAGCACACAATGAATGACCACTTGCACATTGGGAACCACCAGCAGATACATGTTCAGCAACTGTTTGAGGAAAACAGCAACAAAAGGACACTGTTGACCTCACAGCCCAACGGCTTGACGACAGTGGACCGGACGGGACTCCCAGTGCCCGACAGGCAGTTGGAGGGCACCCAGTGTCGTCAGGGCAGTTCCACCTCCCTCAAGTCCTCTGATAGCAAGTCTAAACCAGTCTCTCTAACCCCTGAGCAGGCTATGAAGCAGTACATGTCCAAACTCATGGCTTTTGAGCACCAAGAAATATTCAACTACCCAGAGATTTACTTCACTGGTCCAAATGCCAAGAAGAGGTCCGGCGTGGTTGGGGGCTCCAATAATGGTGGCTATGATGACGACCAGGGCTCCTACATCCACGTGCCCCATGACCACATCGCTTACCGCTACGAGGTGCTCAAGGTCATCGGCAAGGGCAGCTTTGGGCAGGTGGTGAAGGCCTATGACCACAAGTCTCACCAGCATGTGGCTCTCAAGATGGTGCGCAATGAGAAGCGCTTCCATCGGCAGGCGGCTGAGGAGATACGGATCCTGGAACATCTACGCAAGCAAGACAAGGATTCCACCATGAACGTCATCCACATGTTGGAGCACTTCACATTCCGCAACCACATCTGCATGACTTTTGAACTGCTCAGTATGAACCTCTACGAGCTCATCAAGAAGAACAAGTTTCAGGGCTTCAGCCTGCCACTGGTGCGCAAGTTTGCACACTCCATTCTCCAGTGTCTGGACTCTTTGCACAAGAACCGGATCATCCACTGTGACCTCAAACCTGAAAACATCTTGCTGAAGCAGCAGGGTCGCAGTGGGATTAAAGTCATTGACTTTGGTTCCAGCTGCTACGAGCACCAGCGGGTCTACACTTACATCCAGTCCCGTTTCTACAGAGCACCGGAGGTCATCCTAGGGTCTCGCTATGGAATGCCCATCGATATGTGGAGCTTGGGTTGCATTTTGGCGGAGCTTCTGACAGGGTACCCTCTTTTGCCAGGGGAAGACGAAGGGGACCAGCTAGCCTGCATCATCGAACTTCTCGGAATGCCTTCACAAAAGCTGCTGGATGCATCCAAAAGAGCCAAAAATTTTGTTAGCTCCAAAGGCTACCCTCGGTACTGCACAGTCACTACCCTGCCGGACGGCTCTGTGGTGTTGAACGGAGGACGCTCACGTCGGGGCAAAGTTCGGGGTCCCCCTGGGAGCAAGGATTGGGTGACGGCCCTCAAGGGCTGCGATGACCCTCTTTTCTTGGACTTCCTCAAACAGTGTCTGGAGTGGGACCCCTCTCTGCGCATGACCCCCAGCCAGGCCCTGCGCCACCCCTGGCTCCGGAGACGCTTGCCAAAACCCCCTACAGTGGACAAAACCCCCATGAAACGAATCACAGAAGGCTCAGGTGCTATTACGTCAATTTCCAAATTACCTCCAACTACCGGCTCAGTCAGTAAGCTGAGGACTAGTTTGGCACAAATGACTGATGCCAATGGGAATATACAACAAAGAACAATGCTGCCAAAACTAGTCAACTGAACACCAGGCACGTTCTGTCCACTAATTTATTTCTTAAAAGGAGACGTTTTTATTTCCAGAGGCTGTAAGGAAAGCGAAACCATCCTACTGCTGGACGTCACTCTATTATAAGTGCGATCATCGCATTTTAGGGTTAGCGCTGTGTTTTAGTAATTATTATATTGCCGTTTTTATTGCAAATTTTTATAAATCTTGAAATGGTGAAAAGGAAACAAGGCTTTTGGGTTCTTATTAGAGGGCTTGTCATAACAGGGTTGCCAACACTTGTGCAGTCAAGCCAAAAAAATTATGAAGCCCAACTTTTGTGTAGTGCAGTCGTTAAGAGAGATGCTGTGGCTGGCCACGAGGTAAGAAGACTGCAATTCCGAGTCCTAGGGGTCTGTAGGGCTTTTCTTGGTTCTCTCCTCTCATTATTGTAGGGCTCATTTTATAAAGGGGAATAAAAGTACCTCATTTCTATTCAGGTAGCAGAAGGACAACCTTTTGCAAGGAGAGGGATGTTTTGAGAGATAAGACTTGAAAACGGAAGGGCTTTGTTACTGGAAGGAAAAAATATCGGAGGTAATGACAAGAAATGTTTCGTTTTGAAAAGTTTACATGACTTGGTACGTGCCTAAATTCTCTTGACATTCCTTACAAACAGGAACTGCTAAAAGTGGCATGGTGCGTTTGTAGAAACACGGGGAAGAGCAGCGCTAATGCTAGGCACTGTTACCGTAGCCTTTTCTCATGTCTCATGTGTAGATTGACTACAAAAAAAGCAAAAAAAAAAAATATATATATATATTTTTTACAGAGCAGGGAAAACTACTCTGGTGCTTTACCTTTCTAATTAAGGTATTTTTTGATCTTTAAAAATAGTCTGAAACGTGGTTACGAATTCTGCTTTACCTTAGCGGTTTGCACGCTAATGCGCTAACTCTCCTGGTGGGTGGCTCTGAGTCGGACTCTGCTAACGCGAGAGTGTTCACTGTGAAAGTGAACGGATGGGGCCCGCAGGTGCAAACCCAAGGCCCGTGACTCCAGAGCTTCCCACGCAGGCGGCCTCGCCCCGGAGTGCCCGTCCTGAGGGAGCCTATACTCTGCCCTCGGGTAACATGGGCAGTTTAGAGTGCTTCATGTCTGTTCCCTCTCCATGTTCAGGTTGTCCACTGTATTAATGTTTACCGTCCCCTGCTGACTTGCTGTAGAATAGGGTTTGCGCTTTGGAAAATTAAGTAGGGCAGTCTTGAGTGGGCTCATAAATGTTTGGCAGGCTTTTAAAACCCAAAATAGCTTGTTCCCTTTTCCCTTTTTGAGGCCAAAAGGTGGCATAGTAATTCAATGTTTTGAATCCCCTTTGCTCAAGTAATGTATTATCTTTGTTTTTGTCCTTTTGCTTGACATCTTTTTAATCCAATATCCTGTTTAAATGATTTCAGCTATGCACTGTTCACTAGTGAACACCTAGCCAGATGTGTATTTGGCATTTTACGAGCTTTTGTCTCGAAAGGAAGTGAAAGTTACCATTTCGGTTGCGTTTTTGACACGTTTTTAAATACTATAACTTGTTTTTAGAGCTTCATATTTATTTCGTACATGATTTTCACTGAGGACTTTTCTTGTATTTCTTTTTTCTCCTCCTAAGAGCCATACTGGAAACGGTAGGGCGTTAATGTGCTGCGTCATCTTTGTTACCACGGTAACTGCAGCGTGCACTAACAGTGTTCTCTTGGAATGATGTCACCTAATACCACACCCAGACTCCTCTGTTAAGTAGAAGGAAAGGAATCCCTTGTTGAGGAGGCTCTATGAGTCACAGAGGGCAGACCAGGGGTTGTCAGGGACTCCTGACACGCAACCGTGGCAACTGCCCATGCCTTGCGTCTCTAGTTGCTGATTAACTGCCAACCCTCCTTTGTAGCGCAGCTCTGACTAGCATCTCATTGGCTGTTCCCACAAGCTGTATCTGACCGACCACCAATGAGCAAAGAGGGTGCATCTTCACAATAACTTCATTTTGTACTGGTAGTAGTGTGTGAACTGATGCCCTACGGTGTGTAACAATGTGCCTTTGGTTATCGATGCTGTTTTCTTTACAGTAGTTCCCTTTTTTTGTGGGGGAGGGGTATGATTTACAGTAGTTTAGTGACACTGTTCTTCATACAGATTTGAGTAACATCTACAGAGCCTCTCATGTTCCGTTACATTCTGAGAAGCAACCTTGTGTAACGCTCCTTATACAGAAGATGTTTTGATACCCTGTGTGGAAAAGAACTCATTTTATCGAAGTCCCTTTCTCAGCACAGAAATCTCTACAAGTGATTTTTGAAAAAGAGTATTATATCTAAGTAGACCTCTCTCACAGGGTGGACACTAACTTCACTGTAATATCGTTTGTCTTAACGTGACGCAACTCAGAATTAAACGTTAAATTTTAAACTTGACACTAGTTAAAAAATAATCTATACAAACATTTTTACCTCAGACTGTTTATACGTTTATAAGCTCCCAGGGCATTTGGGCATGTACCAAAGTGCATTCCCGTCTCGCTATCTGTGGCAACAGCATTGGTAGCGCACACGCTGGATCGCGTTACTTCTGAGAAAAGGCACTCCAAGCCATTCTGTCACTCAAGGGCCACGCTTAGATAATGTCTGCTCCCAGTCAAGAGAAGCATTTCGCTGTGATACTACAAGCCCGCGTCGTGTGAATCTATCAGCGCGACCCGCTTCGATGCACCTGGGGGTTGGCATGACCTGTCTCAAGGTGCATTGGGCAGTGGGCATGAAATCTGACGACCGACATGGCGGTCTGCACCTTCTGCTGTTTGTGTCAAAATACTAGGGCTGAATCTGAGTCGGCCGTTGTCCGTCAACATCTCCGACAGTGGCTGGTATCTGTCTGTGTGTGTGTGTGTGTGTGTGTTTTTTTTTTTTTTTTACAAGACTGAGAAACCAGAGGACTTGTGAGTATTTTGCTGGAGTTATGTGTAATGTACATATGAGGTTACTCTGAATTCACCGTGGACATGGTACATATCGTGGTTTTTTATTTTTTTTATTTTTTTTTTGGTTGGTTGGTTTTTTTATTTTGCTCGTTAAATGCTGCTGAAAACACTACATAATTGCAGTAGTGAGTTTTAATCTTGGCGGCCAGTTTTATGATACTGTAAGTATTGTACAGCTGATGAAGTAAACCTTTTTTCTAGTGGTCATTTGTTAAATTTTATTGTTGTGGCCAGAAAATATTAATAAAAAAAAAATTTAATGTGCATATTTGCAGATGGCTGGAGCGTCGTTCCTTTCTTGTGAAGATGTTGAACATGGTATTTCATTGCACTTGAATATCTTCTTTTATGGAACCAATTTGTAGCATGTAGTAGAAGAAAGCATGTAGCATGTAGATTAAAGAAATTGAATTGCCTGCTGGATCATGGACGGCATCCAAATTACCGGGGGAGGGGGGGAGGTAAAGCATCCAGACTGAAGAGCTGTTGGCTAAACACCTGAGGCAGACGCTCTTGGTCCATTAAATATGTCACAATCTCACCAAAATGGAGATGCAGGCTTCAGCACTTTAAGCGCTCGGGCTGCTGCCCTCGTTCATGCCAATAGTGAGTGGCATGTCCCTGATGCCACTTCACGGCAGTGGACTGGGGTCGGACGTGACGGAGACAGGTAGGAGCCTCATGCAGGGGTACCTGCCTCCCTGTGCCGGCAGCATCATATATGCAAGATTGGATTTTTGTTCGTGTCTGTGTGTTACATGGTCAGACACTGGACATTTTTTTTTCCCCTGGGATACCCAGAAATACTCTGCCCTACTGATCCTGTTAGCTTGGCTACTAGAACGACTTCAGATACTACACATCAGGTGGGAAACAGCGTGACTTCAACCGGCACACGGTGGGCAGTTCCTGATAGATATGGATACTGACAGCACCCTGAACTCTGCCACTGCACCTGTATGTATATCTGCAGCCCGTTACCTGAGCTACTGACCCAATCTTCTCATTCCTAGGAGAAATTTAATCTGGAATCTTTGAGCGGCACAGCGTAGGTATGTACGGACTTGGTTCTGGGCAAAGACTGTAAAGTCAATTTCCTCTTTAAAACTGGCAGGATTATCATTTAGGGTATTACCAGTAGTTGTAAAAGCCGTTTCAATTCGGAAACTCATTCCGAGTTCCAGTTACATGGAGGAAAGAAAAATATGAGCAAAATCTGAAATTATGTATGTGGTCTGAAGGTTTTTTTTTTTAAATTGTTCCACTGAAACTCCTCAGGTTTGCAGGCTACAAGCTGAAATATTGTTTTGGAGCTGCAGGTGTCTTCACTGAAATCTGAGATGGGGGGGCAATAAGCACTTACATCTGAAGTAACCGGAAAGGTCAGGAACATCACAGTAGCCGTCCACAACCCTGCCTGTCAGCTAGTGTTTCTAAAAAATGTCTCTGTGGATAGTGGACAAGGCAGCCTTTTAACAGCACAACACCATAGACACACCGTGGTGCCCTGAGGGACCGCAGCAGGACCAGCGGATGGTCATGTCCCTTTGCATCAGGTCTGCTGATTTGTCATGCCAGTGTTTCCCTCTACAGCTGGCCAGTGTTCCCAGCACCCCTAAAAACCAGGACTGTAGTGTGTGAGAAAATACCCATAATGTACTGTGAATTGCATAGAGAGGCACACAGAGATGCTTCATGTTTCCCACAATGCTTGTCACCACCTGCTTACTCATAATATAAATGATAAATACAACATTTTAAAACTAACTTATGAGTCTAGCAATGTCTGCAAAGACATTTCAATTTTAAATGTTAAATATTTACAAAATAGCCATTTTAAACAACAGGCTTCCATATTTACGCTGCATTTTGCTAATCGCAAATGTCAGCTGATAATGGTTGCTAGGATACTGACACAGAGCATTTTGGAATGTAGTGTCTGAAACCATCAATTTGTTTCACTTTCCCATTCAGGAAAGAGTGAGTGAGCGAGTGAACCCACCAGCCAACCATTGCAGATACACCCAGGCCTGTTGCTTGACATTTTCTGATGAAAGGATTGTCAATGTCTGAACAACTATATTAATACCCTTATTCTTAATTTAAGAAAATACATCACTGAAAAAAACACCATTTACAAATTACTCGTGTTTGCGAAAATTAATTATTTGAATTAATCTTTTATACATATTAATAATCACATGGATAAGTGTGGAGTGAAAAATAATACAGGGAATAAGTCAAACCAGGGCCAGTTATTGGCGTGTGAGCTAAAGGTAATTTTTTGTGCTGATGTAATTAATATCCCATTAACAGGTGTGGTTTTTGTTAACTCGTCATTGCACAAACTCAAGTTAGCAATCTAATTAGCAAAGCATGGCCTCATAGCACTCCTGAAAATGATGCACCATAATAAAGAAATATTCATTTGTGATTGTTTCTTATACATGCCTAAAAAGTGACCTTGTTTTCACCTTACAATAGAGCGTAGCCTTGCAGAAGGTTACCAGCTCCTCTTCAGATGAATTGTCGAATGTGGTCATTGTGGAAAAACAGCGATCAGCTCGATCAAGTGTAGAGTCTTTTTCTACCCTAAATTCCAGCCCCAGAATCATTTGCGTGGTTTTTCCTTACCTGTGCTCAGTCTGTTGCAGCATATTTACTGAGATTAATGGCTTGGTACCACACACATCATAGACTCAGCACAGGGATTGATGCATTTACAGTATCGATGAAAACGGCAGCTCAGAAAAAGCAGGAACGATTCATATGCCTTGAGGATGACTGCGGGAATCTGCTTTCACGTCAGATTATTACATAGTGAGTACTCATCAGTATATATGTAAGTTACATAGTGAGTACTCATCAGTATATATGTAAGTTACATAGTGAGTACTCATCGGTATATATGTAAGTTACATAGGGAGTACTCATCAGTATATATGTAAGTTACATAGGGCATCTTTATGGGGGAAACACTGCAGACTGGGGAGTGGGGGCGAGCAAAGGGGGGGTGATGAGATGGAGCGTCACAACGACAAGTACGTGGGAGGGGCCAAAAGACACTGTCTATTCCACACAGAGATGATTCTAGGATGTTTTTTTAAGGTGGGGAACATAAAAGGAGCCATAATTTAGCCAGAGGGTCCAACCCTATCGTGACCCAATGGTATGTTTTGATTCAGTGAGTAATGGGGGAGGGGACATTCCGGGGGCCAATCAGCTTTCAGTACTCCTGTGGCTCCGCCCCTGTATTGATCCCTGATTGCACAAATAAAGGCATTTTCAAGCTTGAGGCAGGCATAAAAGCTCACTTGCAATACCTATATGTGTCTTAATTTAGTAAAAAATTTGAGGTAGAAAAGAAGCTCGGAAACCAGAGGCAGGTGGCATTTCTATCTCATAAACTACAAACCATAACAACACAAAAGGTTTTGAACTGTAACGATTCCTGCAGGGGTAAACCAGGCAGTGACTCATAGTTTGTGGCAATCCCTTTCACTTTTGGGTTTATGTGTTGCCTTGTATTATGATCCTGCAATATCTTCCCCATGGCAAATCAAAAACACCCAAAGGGAGGATGGCTGGGTGGGGGAGGGGGGAGTTGCAATGCAGGGTGGCCCATATGCTGGTCGGTTTGTGAAATCCCCTTGCAAATCCTTTTGTTTTTCATAGCCCACTGTGTGGAAATATTAAGTTTACCTCTGAGTTGAGGTTCTTAATTAATGTTTCCATTCATCTTTGTCCTGTAATATACCAGAGATGTACAGACATACAACCAGTCCAATTGTTCCGGAATGTGAAGTCCCAGTCTGTTTGGCAATGGTGGCGCCCCCATGTTCAAAACGCAAATGGCAGTTTCAGAATGGCCCGGTTTTGTGAATTGGTATCAATTTACTCTTTTTCAGGGTGGACAGGGACCCTGGACCACAGTGATAAATAATTAGTCTAAGAAGTCTGGATTAAGTTCCCCAAACCTTTTCACTATTGTTCTTTACGGTTACTGAGCCCCTCAGTTCTCCCTGAGCTCGCCAACGGCCGTTTGCAAGTCACTGTGCCGTTAGTTTGTTGGCCAAAGATTCAGAAGGTAACTCAACTCGGATTTTATCCCAGGAGAGTCCAGCTTAACAGCCTCTGTAGCTTTCAGGCAAGGGCTGTCTATTATCCTGAAGTGACACGGCTGGGGAGTGACTGGACCCCGAAGGGGTGAACGTGCACTTACGAGTGTGTGACTGTGAGTGCGGAAGATGATTCATACGACCTATGGCAGAGTTTCTGAACTGGTTTAACCACAAGAGCTGCATTATTTACACAGGATGCAATGTGTGGCTCATAGTCCCCACAATGTAATAAAAATCTGTTACTTTTTACCTTTTTTCTGGTCCCCACAAGGGAAAATCTATGAATGGAAAAATAAATAAATGGCCAAAAGTCTAATACTATGTCTGGTTGCTTATGGTTAAGGTTAGGGCTGGGTAGTCGTTAAGGCTGTCATAGTTGGGATTTGGGTTATGCTCATAGAAATGAATGGAGAATCCCCATAAAGATATGAATATGTAAAGTATGCGTGTGTGAGTGTGCGTGTGTACGTGCGCAGTCACCAGATCTCAATCCAGTAGAGCACCTATGGGATGTGGTGGAATGGGAGATTTGCATCAGCTGACACATCTGCAGCAACTGCATGATGCTATCATGTCAACATGGACCAATGTCTTTGATAAATGTTTAAAACACCTTGTTGAATCTATGCCACGAAGAATCGAGGCAGTTCTTAAGGCAAAAGGGGGTCCAACCCAGCACTAGCAAGGTGTACCTAATAAAGTGGCCAGTGAACATATGTGTGCGTATGTATATATATAATATGTATTATTGTGTGTGTGTGTGTCTGTGTGTTTGTGTGTGTGTGTAGTGGTACTGGCAAAACTTGTCAGTGAGGCTGGCGATTCACTTATTTCTCTTTTTTAAACCATGATCTCCGTGACCCAACAGCTGAGAAATCTTGACCCTATGGGACATTTGACCTATGGGATATTTAACCTATGGGACATTTGATCTTTTGGGACATTTGATCTTTTGGGACATTTGACCTATGGGGCATTTGACCTATGGGACATTTAACCTATGGGACATTTGATCTTTTGGGACATTTGACCTATGGGGCATTTGACCTATGGGACATTTGACCTATGGGACATTTGATCTTTTGGGACATTTGACCTATGGGGCATTTGACCTATGGGACATTTGACCTATGGCACATTTGACCTATGGGAGATTTGATCTTTTGGGACATTTGACCTATGGGGCATTTGACCTACTCTAAGGGACATTTGACCTATGGGACATTTGACCTATGGGATATTTGACCTTTTGGGACATTTGACCTATGGGATATTTGACCTACAGTATGGGACATTTGACCTTTTGGGACATTTGACCTATGGGACATTTGACCTATGGGACATTAGCCCATGCTCCGCTGTGCCCTTCAGATGTGCAGAATGGTATGGTGCAATCTAACGAAATGCTTATTCTGCAGGTAGCTACAGAGGTAAGGAAATGTGCCAGTATTTGGTAATAAGTAATTAATTACTCCAGCTGTACTTTATGTTTGCTTGAGGTGCTACGGGAAGGGCTGAGATTTTCTCCATGCAGGTTAAGAAACTCCGTTGCTGATGTACGCGGGTAGGAATGCCGAGGCGTGTTCGTAACAGTTAAGGAGTCTGAGATGAGGGCGTGTTATTGGCAGCGAGTGTCTGCGTTTTCTGGAGGTTGCCCGGCCCCATTCAGATGCTTTCTGACTCTCATATTTCCTGTCCCTGTCGGAGCTGCCCTTGTTCTGGGGGGCGCTCCCTCCCCCGTTCCGCGATGCCCGAGCTTGGCTTGGAGGCTTGGATGCAATGGCGAGGGTTGTAAAGGTGAGTGTCATCTTAACAGGGTGAACCTGAAGATAACGAGCTGCAGAGACACGCATGCTCTCTGCTTTCGGTCTCCGTTAGATGATTTAAGGGTCGGAGGAATAGCACCTGCAACCTGCTGCCCCACAATGCCCCGCTGCAGGATCACATGCTCTGTGCAGACGGTGTGTGTATCTGTCGTCTTTTGCCATTCTCTCTTTCTTTCCTGTTTCATGCGCCATTTAATATAAACGATGTATTCATGAATTGGCACGCACTCATCGAGCGCCCTGGGGTGCCTCTGTTATGAAAGGCACTATATAAAAATGAATTTAATCTTATTAAATGCGCTCACCTCCATCTCTCTGTATGTGCTTTGTGAGAGTACAGGGTGTGGACATGGTAGGCCGGGTCCGCTCCGGTGATGGGCTTGTTTATTCACTTTGACACGCCTTCCTCCCTCTTTTGTGTTATATGGTTCTGTCTGTTGTTCTGCCAGCAGCGAGTCTCACACACCTACACAGAGTTTGCATAATAATGATGATGATAATAATTATAATACTGGTATAGTGGAAGGTGAAACCACAGCCGGGCCAAGATTAATAACTAAAGTATGTTAATTATTATATACAGTTAACCAAAGTCGAGTAGATTTAAGAACCATCTTTAACACTACAGAAGCTATATCTGCTAAGGCAACCGACACAGGGCCATTGCCAAGGTGGCGGAGCATACAGATAGCAGGACAAAGGAGGCTGTTGCAAACCCTGCACGCCTGTCTTATGGCACTGGGTCTATTCCCAGGACTGGCCCTTTCATTAACCGCTTGTTACGGGGAGAGCAGCCAGTCGTGACAGACTGGGCAGGGCCTGGGAGGCAGTGTCTGTGACATGCCGGCCACCGATCCCCTGCGCCCCCCCTCCCTCTGCACCGCCCACCCCGGTGGCTCATGTACTTAATAAACGGTCTGCAGCCAGGAGGTTAAACGCCCAGTCTGGCAGGAAATTGGGTTGGTCGATGATGGCAGGAGATTCATGGATGGGGCTGTCTGGTGTGACACCCCCCCCCCCCCAAAACCGTGGGCACGGTTAATGAATCAAAATCAAAAATGAGGCTAGGAGACACCAAAGGGGGTCATGTGACCGTGACTGTGGTGGCGGTGGATTATGGGCCGTTAAGCTGTGGACACCCATAGCTCTTTACATTTTGATGCAGTAACAGCAAAGTTGTAAAACTACATTTAAGAAAAGATTAAAACCTAAAACTAAATTCAGTCAAGATGATATTTAAAACAAAGTATTACCTTTGGGTATCCATTGTGAAAACTGCTTAGTATCTGTATCAAATTAAAAATGCTTTTCCAATGAATTCTTGGTTTATATATGCCTGTGGCAATACATTGTCTTCCAACAGCACTGAAAAATGTGGGATAGGGCTTTGAACTCTCTGCTTTGACGATTACTGCACCGGAAAGCTTCTGAATGTGCCGGCATTATCTTACAGGGGCAGTCGATTGAATGAGACTAGTGCTTAATATCCTTCTGCCTAAAACTGCTTCCGCGAAAGCTGAAGGACAGGTATTTGTCCGAAATGCATATTCTAAATCTAAAGATGACTGCTTCTCACCTAGCAGTTACATAGTGTTTGTAGGAAACAAACAAAACATTTGAATTTGTCAGCATTAGCCTCATCTGTGCATTCGCTGGTCAGTGCAGAAATACTATGTAGTTGTTCATGGAATAGACTTAGGTCTGTGTTTCTGCCCTGAACAGAACCTGATCTGAGAGCTAGTCAGACTCTGACATATGGTAATAGAGCAGGGGTCTTCTACTGGCATTTACCTGAAAAAACTGTGGCTCATCAGAAGCCAGGTAGGATAGAAAACCTACTGGATAGTAACTCTCCGGGACCTGAGTTGGAGACCCCTGTAAGAGAGGGTATGTAAATAAATGTCTTCTTTGTGAGTTTGTCAGGGGCAGCATGGTGGTGCAGTGGTTAGCACTGTTGCCTCACACCTCTGGAACCTGGGCGAGTCTCCGCCTGGGTTACATATGTGTGGAGTTTGCATGTTCTCCCCATGTCATCGTGGGGTTTCCTCCGGGTACTCCGGTTTCCCCCCACAGTCCAAA
>JAODJX010000001.1:14635226-14647665 GCA_026776945.1 Isichthys henryi | reverse complement strand
GCTGGCCCCCCATCCTGGGTTGTTCCCTGCCTCATGCCCATTGCTTCCGGGATAGGCTCCAGACCCCCCGCGACCCAATAGGATAAGCGGTTTGGAAAATGGATGGATATATGAGTTTGTCATTAGTCATGAGGCCAGCTCTGACAGTGTCTCACCGCGGACGTGTGTCAAACGCCCGGCCAGGTCTCTTACCCCATCCTCCTCAGGTCCCTGACTGCTCTGGACGCCATGAGCTGCCTGACCTAGCACTGGGAACCTTTCATGTGTTTTCTTCAAGTTGCAAACTGCCACTTTGGCACGTGCGAGTTGAGCTTTCGAGGAAAGCGTGCATCAGGTCCACACCAGTCACAGGTGGAACAACGTCTGTTAGTGATAAACACGCACATAGACTTGAAGGAGCGGGTTAGTAGCAAACATGGCGCAGTCAGCTAGAAATGATACCAAAGACTTGGTAAATTAACTTCGACCAACGAAAAGCAAGTTATTAAATGCTATTTATCAATGCTGTTATTTATTATTAAATGCTATTCATTCATGCTATTATTATACTATATTGTATTATTAAATGCAATTTATTAATGTTATTAATTCAGTTGTGAACCCTTGGCTGTTCTCTCACTGGGGCTTGACTGAGTCTGAGAGCCTTAATCACAATGATCAGTACGAAACGCGTCTGTTCCTTATGTGTCTGAGTCTCCGGGTCCCGGGTCCCGGGTCCTCGCCTAAACAAGCCCCACGGCTGTTATCCGAGATTCTGTTTTGATTCCCACAGTGGAAATTTGCTGGCAGTGAGCACATGCCGTTTGTAAATAGTTACTCGAACATGGCCCCCTCCTCCCACTGAAGCGCTGCCAGCCTGACCACGGACGCCCTCTGGCCCTGCACTGAGTGCGACGGACGACCGCCTGTCCGCGTTGCCCCGCCCGGGGGCTGGGCTCAGGTTTCGCACGCCCGAGCGGGGGAGCCGGCTTCCCACCCTGGCTTGGGGCAGAGCCCAGATTCCCACGGCGTGTTGCTAACGAACTACAGGAATAACGGCACAAACGGCCGTCTCTGTGCTGGCACGGGCATGTGACCCCCGCAAAGCTCGCGCGAAAAGCGGGTTTCGCTGTGAAACGGTCACAACATGAACACATTCTCCAGGTGTGACTAATGTTTCTTTTTAAAACTAAATTTTAGAATGAAGTAAACTGCCTGAATTTATCAAACAGCAACAAACATATTTGGAGAGAGACATCTGGAGCAGCTACTGTAAGGACACTGTAAAGATAAACCAGCAAATGTGTCTTTTAATTATAGGTAAATACTCTTCTTGAAATGTTTCCCTGTGGTGTCTCGAACACTCTAGAATGTTATATTAGGGTGTTATTATTATTTCTGAATTTATCCTAATGCCAGTTGGACTTTGCTTTAAGTGACCGGGTTTAAGAAAGAGAAAATGGGCAGGATCTTTTATAGTTCATCTCGGAAGCAGTCAATCCTGATGACTTGATAACATTAGCACTCGGAGTGGGACTGTGCCATATTCGGAATGAGAATGTGGACCTTTTGGAGGCCCGACTCAGTTTGGCGGAGATCTGTCTATATTTGGCTTTGGCTACATAGTGGGAGTAGCTTAGATTTGGGGGGGGGGGGCAGAATCGAAATGGAGATGACCCTGTAACTTTTCAGATCATCAGGAGCAATAGCTTGTTAAAATGGCAAGTGTTTTCTACATCTAAAAGGTCAAGATGTAACAGGTCAAGATTCATGGATTAGCATTGGGCCGGATAAGCATCGACCCACCTGGAGATGCATGGAAGTCACCGGAGGGTGGAGGGGGGGTTAAAAACATGCCCTTGATGCATCTTCTGAGAACAGCAAACGCTGAAGAAACATGAAAGTGCCTCTTCCCTGTTGCAGATAACCAATCCCATTGTTTCTTTTTGGTCATGTGACTGTCCCTGCATTTCACAAGCTGCAGATCAATGTGCAAAACAGAAGCAACTGTTTCTCTGCATGTATCAGGAGGGTTTCTGTGCATATGGTGGCCGTCACCTGCTTCCTGTCCGAGTAGAAAGTGGCTGATGCAGATTCCATCTCATGCTCTGGACACGCTGTCCGGGCCACTGAACGCAACTGCAAAAAAATTTTTGACGGATTAGACCTGATGCACAGTCAGTGTTTGAGCTTTAGGCTAATGTGCGCAGTCTCTCATAACAAAGAGTAACATCAGCTAATCACTTTCCACATTCATCGGAAGCTTATCTTAGCTGCACCTCGTCGATTCCTTGTTAGCTGTATACTTGTGATGTATGATTGTGACTATTTGCCTTGTTTTTCACTTAGGACACTTAGTGCCTACTAAATAAATGAAGGTTGTTCTTGTTATTTATACGTAGTGAAAAATTTATAACAATGCAGCAACATACCTTAAAAATGCATGACCTCAGCATTAATTATTCAGAGTTTTCTAAACAAACCCAAGCACTTTGATGTATGGATCCCCTCCTTTGATGATATTTTGTCTGATCATTATGGCCTGTCAATGCTCAGGGTCTGCCTTGATATTGTACCTAAATTGTTTTGCTTGGAGATGCAACATATTAATGCTGTTCTGCCTGCGAAGCTGCAGTGCTGCAGATGAGTCTCTTTCAGGGATTTTTTTTTAATTAGAATTTAGTGATCAATGGTCATTGTTGACACACCACAGCACACAATAATGAAATGTGTTCTCTGCATTTAACCCATATGTTACAATGTGACATAGCAGGGGGCAGCTAATTCAGCACCTGGGGAGCAGTACCTTGCTCAGGGTACTTCAGTGGTGCCTTGAACCTGCAACCTTTCAATTACAAGTACATTAAACCACCACTGTCCACATTAGTAGGGAGCATGAGTCTCTTCGGAGAGTACTGTGTCTCTTCGGAGCGTCCTGTGTCTCTTTGGAGAGTACTGTGTCTCTTTGGAGTGTACTGAGTCTCTTCAGAGAGTACTGTGTCTTTTTGGAGGGTACTGTGTCTCTTCGGAGAGTACTGTGTCTCTTCGGAGAGTACTGTGTCTCTTTGGAGCATACTGAGTCTCTTCGGAGAGTACTGTGTCTCTTTGGAGGGTACTGTGTCTCTTCGGAGAGTACTGTGTCTCTTCGGAGAGTACTGTGTCTCTTTGGAGGGTACTGTGTCTCTTCAGAGAGTACTGTGTCTCTTCGGAGAGCAATGTGTCTCTTCGGAGAGTACTGTGTCTCTTTGGAGGGTACTGTGTCTCTTCAGAGAGTACTGTGTCTCTTTGGAGCATTCTGTGTCTCTTCAGAGAGTACTGTGTCTCTTTGGAGGGTACTGTGTCTCTTTGGAGAGTACTTGGGTACCGTTGGTTTGACTGTGTTGAATGAGCAGTTGCTCAGGGAGTCCTGAATGAGGCACTTTACCTGCATTGATAGGGAGCGTCAGTTATGGCACAAAGGCGATGCCCTGAGGGTGATCCGACTTGCAGGATCTTCATTGCCCAACCGGGATCCTGAGGTGTTTCGTCATGTGGTAGGTACAGCCATGTACTTTACTAATACATGCTTCCTGACCTGATCATAAAAGAGGCAATAATTCATATAGAATAGCCGACCTTATCATTAGCCAATGAAACATTTTAAATCAATGAGTGACAGAGGAGGTAGCAGCTTGAAGGCCAATAAGATTGTAGCTGAGGCCAGTGCCACTGTAGTCCAGCCCCTATATATAGCCCTGGGCTGCATCTGAAACCACACACAACGCACTATGCACTTAAATGAAGAAAAAGCAAACACTCTGGCAATGGTCACCTTCTGCGATTCCTTAATGCGCGAGTACAAAACTTCGTACACTTTCTGGATGCACTAGGTTACGTTCAAACTGCTACAAAACTTCGTACACTTTTCGGACACGCTACGTTGTCTTTGAACTGCTGGACTTTGACTTTTAATGATTGATGTCCTGTATAACAACAAATACCGAACAAACCATGTACATTTATCAATATGTTAAATACATTTATCATACTTTTTTATGATCATCTGAGCTTTAAGATTAAATAATCATACAGTACTCACACTTAAAATCACCATCACCCTCGCCGGCCATGTTAAAGTTCACTGCTGACTTCCTTAGAAGTCGTGTCTTGGATTGTGGGATTGAATAGTGTACAGTGTTTGCACACTTTGGATTTTGACCGGATGTAGGGTGTCATTTGGGAACTTTTTGTGCACTAAGCAATGCACACTATGGTTTCAGATCAAAGTGTGCAGCCCTGGTCTTGATGTTCCTATGTTTACATCTGTGTTGTGGAGGAATGGTACTCTGCAGCGATGTGGGAACATGGGGCCTCCTGTGGAGCTCATCAGTTCAGAGCCCATGCCGGCACAGTGAATGTGTAACACCATTATGAGTGGGCGGAGCTTCTTGTTGAGCAGTGGGCCCCTTCCTCTGCCAAGATAAGGCGTGAATCCCAATACCAAGAACACGAAAGTCATACCTGTGATCTTAGCAACACTGGTCTCGCTAACTTGGGACACAATGAATCATGGGATTGATCTGATTCGGTGAGGATGGAACCGATATATCCTTGATAATTGGGGCGGAACAAGGCCAACATTCGGGGATTTTTACCGTCCTCTGTACTTCTATTCTTAGTATTGGATCTGGTCTTTGGTAATGGAAGATAATGTAAAACAGGTACGTGAGAACACAAATATGGTCAAGTACACACATTGAGATTCACCCACAGTGTCTAGTGAGATGGCACCATGTCAGGACCACCCGGCCCTTGCAGGGTGACGGAGTGAAGCGCGAAAAACCTCCCCGGCTCCATCGTGATAACAGGGTCTGTATTTAAAGTGTGGCTGGGTGGTGGGGGGCAGGGCTGGAGGGTATCGAGGGAGAAGAGACAGGGCTAAGCCTCCTCTTTACGCATTGGGTCACGGCACTAAAACTGAGTTATAACTGCAGCAGGATAGTAAGATACAGTCAGTTACCATTACTAACCCATATGTGACAACAATATTGTTTCCATTAAACAATTAGGATCACTATGTGTGGTGGAATCATTTATAGATGTAATGTCATACCACTGTTAGCCCTCCGCATAGTCCTTCACTGTCATTGGTTATGAGTTGCACTGCAGCAGTGTTTCCCAATCCAGTGCTTGGGAACCTCCAAGCTGTCCATGTTGTTACTGCCTCCCAGCTATACCAATAGGGAGCAAAAATGTGGACTGTCTAGGGATCCCCAAGGACAGGATTGGGAAATACTGCTCTACAGAATAAGTAATCCCTTTAGCGTCTTCAGTGGCACTCTCGATTGCATTGGAGGTAGCGTCCAAAGTGTTAAGGGAGTCTGTTACCGGTGAGACCTCATGGTGGCGCTGTGCTTTCTGCGTGGGAAGTCAGTCAGTTATGCTCTCATTCGTTCTCTACTCGTGGGGTGGAGCGCTTTGCTGCCTCTTGAACATGATGATATGAAACCCATAAGAATTTGTCCTGAGACTCATTTCAAAGCACTTAAAGTTAATTAGAAGAGGTGCTACAGAGAACGACGCCTTGTGTGCCGAACCCGGATCCCCGATCACTGCATCTCTCCTTCATCATCGTCATCGGGTTTCACGTGGATCCTGAAAGCTTGCCCCATGACCCGCAGCGCCCCAGTGCTCCACCCTGTGAGAGCCTGCCGTAACGCAGATGGCGTGGTCTGTGCGGCTGGCCTCTTCATCAGGGTGGCGGTCTGTCACCATGACGATCATTGTTTTGAAACCAGATCGCCGTTTACCTGTGCCCAGGATAGACGCCCGCAGCTGCTGCATGCTGTGGGCGGCACTGTAAATATTGTGTTGTATTTTTATCCTCCTGGCAGCCTCTGGTTTCAAGCAATCGAACTGTGCAGAGCTTGTCACACTGTACCTGGCTAATTTATCACAAGGTTATATGCAAAATGTTTTATGCAGTAGGACATAATGCTCCAAGTTAGGAAAAGGCCCACTCTAAGCTGTATTTGTAATGCACAAAAATAGCTCGCCTGTGGAAAGAAATATTTAAGATATGTCTTAATTAAAGGAATCATATGATTATTTAGCCCAGCAGACCGTGACAGGAGATGGACTTTCTCGAAAGACTGCATGTTCTTTTTTGTGACCCTAAGGTGAGTTATGTCACCATGACAAAGATGTTTGGAATTCAGAGACACTGGCGACAGCAGGCCCTGCGATCGATTATTTTCATGGCAACAAAAAACCCTTGGAGAGAAAGTGGTCCTCCTCTTTATTCAGTGCAGGTTAACATTACTGAACGAAAGGCAAACTAAATGACACTGGTTCGAAAGCTGAGCCACAACTGGATGAAAACCCAGCGTGGTCCGTATGTGACTTTTGACGCTGGTATGAGGGGTCATGTCACACGACAGGAAAATGTGATGACTGAGCCTGTCATGCCTGGCTCTCACACTTTTGTCAGGGTGGTTTGTACTCTGCCAGTAATTCTTACTGGTCAGTACTGTATGAGGCCTGCTGGTTCAAATCCCAGGGATTTTGGCGCTAAGCTGCTGTCTTGTTTACTTGAAGGTCTTTCATGGAACAAAGTAAGCAGGATTTTGAAAAGCACAAGCGACTCCATGCAGAGTTCTCCAGAACTTCCACCAGAATGTGATTTCATTCTTCTAGATTTTAATAAAGAGTACAGATCTGTGCATCAGCAGATATCTAACTGGTATCTGTCTTTGGTCACAGTGTGAGTTCAGCTATTAAAAGAATCATTTTGTATGGAGGGAAACTGTGTGAAAGTCTGCCGATGGTGCCTGGGTGATGGTACCCTGGTCAATGGCGCACGTGTGAAAATTGTGAGAACTTGTTGCCTGCTTTAGATTCCTGCTTGTGTGAGCACAAAACATGACATGGATATCCTTAAACTTTCGATCATGACATGGCACGACCCGTTGCACTGAGCTGAATTCTGAAGGCTCCCATGCAAATATTTCTATTTTGAAATATCCATTACATAAACAAAGTATAATAATCAATAAGTATTTTATTTAAGGATTGTTTTTATTGCTTCTCCAGCTTCTACCATCTTGCAGAAGTTTGTTTTTATTCGAAGATGCAATATCCTAACAAATATGGCAACAGTATGGAAAAAGAGGTATTAACAGTTAAGTGCATCATAACCACGCAGTACAAAACAAGGAAGTTAAAATAGGGGCTTCACAGAAATACATTGTGATAGTAAGCCATACCCCCAAGATTTAGTACCTTTCTAAATTGAGAATGTGCAAAAACACTGCCCAGCACTAACTGAAAGTTCCACCATGTACAGCACATTTATTTACTTATTCATTAAATGTGTAAAACCAATTTTAGAATCTCAGATAAACACTTTAATTTCACTGTATGCCTGTTTATTTTACTGTAAATGGCAAAGTTTGACTTTATTGCAACTGTTTTTGCATTTTATTATCAATGGGGCTGTCAGTAGTGCGCAGACAATCTTTTAAATTCTAAAACGACAGGAGTATATCGTGAATTCTACATTTTCGTATGAGATTCCTAGCAAGAATATTGTTCACTAAGAAAATCCTCTTTATGTTCATGTTAACTTGCATGGACCACAGGCTTATATTCACTTTATATTTACTGTACTCATATTGGTGACCTGTTGCATCGCTTCAAGAAATGCTGATTTAAGTGTTTCTCAGCCCAGTCCTCAGGGACCCCCCAAGAGTCCACATTTTTGCTCCCTCTCAGCTTGTGAAGGAAAATGCAGATCAGTCTGGGGTACGAGGTTGAGATACACTGACTAAAATTACAAGGTAATCCAATACTCACTGGTTTGAGTACACTAAGCATAAGGTTGTTTGTTCATCTGTTATCATGCCTGATAATGGATCTGTAAGATCTCTAGAGTGTCAATAAAGTTCTACTGTCCAGTAAACCCAGGCTCTTGTTGCCAGGAGAAATGACTGTCCGACTCTCAGCCCCTGCGGTTCCACACTGAGAGGGAATCATGTATGCTGTGGGGTTTGTTGATGTTTGCTGCAAATACACTTCCACCATTTTGTGTGTATTGGGACACTGATGGTTTGTTTAATCATCACGGTGATTTAATCAACTATACTATGACCCTACAAGTGCTAATTCTGAAGAACCCTCTCCAAAGGTTATCAGCCTCCCTCGGAAACTGTACTGGGGAGATTTAGAATAGTGCTGGTCGTTAATTAGCTGCTTTGGAAATAGCTTTTGCTCTGGGGGTGTGAAGATCTATATGGGGGGATGAACTTTATGACAAATTTGTACGTGACATGTGCTGTGGAATTGATGTCTGTCTGGTGCCTGTCAAGATTAATCTTGTTTAGGTCACTGGCAGTACTTGAATTTTGAATTTCATGCTTCCATAAATCTTTTCAGGCAGCTCCAGGGTAAGGTAGTGGTGCAGCTGCCGCATGTTGGCACTGAATGTCCAGCAACGATGGATGTGATTCATGGAGCTCCCAGCCAGCCGGGAAACGTGCCACTTCAAACCATGGTGACCAGTCAAACAATAGGCAAGTGCCAATCGGCGCATGGACCAGGGGACAGAGGGTTCAAAACAACTGTTTCGTCAGCCACTGGATGTCCTCTTGCAGAGTTTCGCTTCTCCAGACCTCTATTTATAGCAGAGTGCTCTGAATACCAGGGTGGATGGCCTCGTCAGTCACGGTGGACATGCCGGTTCATGTCCATGCTGCTTTAGTGATAGGATGCACCATGACGGCGGAGTCATGATAATCTTCTGTTCAGCAGATTTCAGTTAGTTAGTGCTGTTTAGAACATTCTGGTGTTCGTGTCTTTGAACTGCTGCTTGTATCAAAAGGCAACCAGAGGGCTTTGTGATAACTGCTGCGCTGCAATCTCCAGTCTGGAGCAGTGATGCCTTGTTTGAATTGGCAGCCATTGTAATGTCACAATGCTAAATAGATAAGCAGCACAGGAAGTTAGAGCTGACATTAGAGTGATAGTCAGTGGTGTCATGCTGGGCCAGGCATAGTGAACATTAAATTTAAATCCAGTTGTAGAGAATGCTGTAGATCCCTCTTTCTGTCAGCATGAGGTTAAGACACCGTACAAAGGTATAGTCAGGTGTTAACCAAAAGCATTGTATGTCCATATAACCAAGATGCCCAGGCGTTATCTGCAGGCTCTGTCACTACATCCTGCTGCACCTTAGGAGATCAGGAAGCAGGCATCTGAATAATCTGCTGTAGGACTGTTGTGCTGATACACAGCTGCTTGTAGCTGGCAACCAAGGCAACCTGATTCGGTTACAAGTTGCGCATTTGCTCCCGATGCTGCCACCGTGTTGACATGTTTGTATAAAACACTCACCGGGTGTGTCTGTCATACTGACTTCGTAAGTTGATAAAGATGCATGTTTTTCACATTTGCTCTTTGAAGGACTTTGTCTAATGCATGTATGTAAATTCATTTATCTCCCTCTGCACACACAGACTTCCAGAGGCAGATTACATTATATATTGTGTGTCCGCGCACGTGTGTTTACATTTCTTAGCACATTTAATTTCCGCTGTTGCAAGCAACGTATGGCAGCCCTGCTATTCTCTATGTATATTTGACGGATGTTTTGCACTCGATCCTATCCCCGCTACAATCCTTCTACACTGAGATCTTCAAGGTGTTTTAAATACTTGGACCATCTACCCATGAGCTGGATGAATCTGGCAGGAACCAAAGAAGCCGATGCAGGCGGACCAGAAGCGGGTGATGGCTTGGCCGCCATCCTGCCCACCCGTCGACGTTCTCTCTCGCATAACCGCAACTCCTCTTGCCCCCTGACGTCACGCAGCTTGGCTGCAGGATGGCCTGAGCTGCGTCTTTAGCTGAGGTCACGCCCCGCTAATCCGATTAGCCTAAGCAGGCACTGAGCGGCATTTTCCATGCTGCGTTCTGCTGGGTCACCTGCACGCTGTTACCTGCACCCTGTTCGCGGTGAACCGACCCCCACCAAATCACAGATGTGTCTCTCTAGGCCACGTCACCAAACACATTTCGTTATAGTGGAGACCTGTGTTGCTGTTTGGCTTGAATATTACTGGCCATTTCCTGTTATTATACCACAACATCCACGGAGCGATGTGGGCGTGAGCATAGGGCTAATTTCGGTATTAAACGGACATGAACGTTTCAGTGCTTGTGTTTCAGTTGAGAAAATTAGGTTTGCGGTAAACAATGAAAATTAAATTTCCATTAATATTCAGCCTATGACTCAGCTGGTCATTCACATCCAGCATCGAATACACCACGGCTCCCCAATTCCAGTCCAGGAGGGCCAGAATCTAACAGTGTTTGCAGATTTCCCTGTTCAAACGCACCTACTAAACCCGGTAATTAGCTGATTTAATATGTATTTGAGCAGGGAAATCTGCTCAGAATACTGTATTGCCAGTGTGAACATACTGGAAATGATTGTGGTGAACAGACAGACGACTACAGTTAATAGGACACAGTGCAAACAGGAATGAAGACACTGTTCAGTGTAAACAAGAATACAATAGGGTTAATAATAATAATAATAATAAGAAGAAGAAATAATTTTAATGAGGGTGGCGTGGTGGTGCAGTGGTTAGCACTGTTGCCTCACACCTCTGGGACCCTGGTACGTTTTCTTCAAAAGCTACATTTGTATTGAACATTTTGCTGCGTTTATCCAGGTCATGGGCTGCATACAATGGCTCGTGGGTAGCTTTCTGTGTGTGTGTGTGTGTGTGTGTGTGTGCATGTGGGTGTGCGGGTGAGTTTACATAGGTCACATGTGGGGACCATTTGGATAACCTGAATATAATACAAATCTGCGATTGCAATCAAAAAAGTAAAAATGCCAAGAGTCTTGTATTTTGTTTAGTTACCTATGGTCAAGGTTAGGGCCGGGTAGGGGTTAAGGGTCTCGTGATTGGGATTAGGGTTTTTCCCATAGAAATTAATAGAAGGTAACCATTTGGATAGGTACGCTAACGTGTGTGTGTGTGTGTGTGTGCGGCGTTTTGAAGGTCCTCCCCCATATAGATTTCCTCCCTCATTCCGAAGATAGGCAGTTAGATTAATTGCCATCTCAAGAGTGTTAGTATGTGTTCATGTATGTGCCTTGAGATGGCCTGGCATCCTTTCCAGGGTGAACACCAGCCTGTGCTGTGCAGGATAGACTCCCTGTTCAGGATAAGTACTTAACAGATGGATGATTTTGTACGACCGTGTAGATAATATGTCAGAGTTATTCTGTGAAAGTGGAATTTTGTGGAAGTAGAGTTGCTGGGTGTGTTTTCCATTTAGCTGCTGCTTAGATTAAGCTGTTTTTCAGCAGTATAAGACCACGCAGCAAGTCGGTAAATCTGTTCTCCTTCGCTGCTTCGTTTCGGTTAGTCAAACAGCCGGTGTAAGGGATCTGAGAGCCACAGTAGATGATATTTCACAAAGCGGCTTGCCAAGTCTCCATCTATTATAGGAGCTCATCGAGACTGACTCTAGGTAAGTGCTCTGAAAGATGGGCGGATGGGTATTATGGACACTCATTGGCTAGTATCTCGCATGTGGCTACAAAGCTGAAGCTTGGCAGTTATTCATGCCAATTATGATGCCACCTTGATCTTCACTGTTTTCCTCTGGCCACACCTCTGTGACTGGCTCGGGGATCCCGAAGACTAGCGTTACACATCTGTATGGGATCCCCTTACCAAGCCCATCACGGTGACTACGTCGGCTCATGTTTCTCGGTGCCTGCTGGGAACCCGCTCCGGGCCTGTGACTCACACGCCGAGCCCTTTCGTTGGCCTGTTGTGAAGATTGCGTAAATTAAAAATGAGCCACTCTTGGGATTAAGTACGTGCTCATGGGCCACCATGTCATGAAAGTCCCACGAACCTCCAAAGACTTGCCTTATAATCTCTCTTGGGACCAGATACTTTTCAGGCCTCGAGTTTATATGACTAACAGTGGGAAATTTTTCTTATTCCTTCTTCTCTCTTTCTTTTGTCCATCTTTTGGTTCTGAATTCTGATAGCTGCCTCAAGTTGGGCTCAGTAGAATTATCCTGCGTTTGGCAGGTGTTCCAGTGCTAATGTCATACCCTGCTTCCAGTTTCCACACCCAAAACATTTGACATATGTATTCATCCTACTGAGGCACATGTTTTGATCTTGCCAAGGTCTTAACCCTCATTCAAGAAGAGTGTCATCTGCACAGGCATTTTTGGATAGACAGTGCGGAAGGCTGCTGAGATGGGTAGATCCGTGCCAGTTTCATACAATAAACTAACAAAAGCTATTAGGTCATTTATGTAGTATACTTTGCGTTACTACAATGCGATTTTTACCCAGTGTATGTGGTATTCCATCCATCCATTTTCCAAACCGCTGTTCCTACTGGGTTGCGGGGGGTCCGGAGCCTATCCCGGAGGCAATGGGCA
>JAODJX010000001.1:14599422-14619567 GCA_026776945.1 Isichthys henryi | reverse complement strand
CCCCCCCCCCCCCCCCCCCCCCCCCCCCCCCCCCCCCCCCCCCCCCCCCCCCCCCAGAGCTTCTAAGCATGAACAAAACATATTACATCACAGCTGCACTGCATTTGTCCCTAAACAAAAAGGTGCTTCCCCTCTGGCTGGTGAAGGGAACAATGACCAGCACTGGAGATCCATATCAGATGACCCCTGGGAGAGGAAGGCGCCCCCCCAGGTAGCTACAAAGCAGCAATCTCTCTTGCTGACACTGTGCACATGTCCTCTATGCTGTCGCACTGAAACGTTGCTGTAAAGAAGGCAGGTCAGGCCTGACCCTGTGCAGCTGGCAGCTTTGTCTGCTGCTTCTGTGCGCTGGGTTATCTTAGATGGGAGATGCCAGCGCTGTTGCTAAGGGACTCACCCCTTGCGGCCTGACGAGGTCCCCAGGCTGCTTCTGCCGAACAGTGACACCCCTCCAGCTGTATACAAAGTGCCAGCAATTTCAGTAATAACAGAATAATCTGTGTCAGTTTATTAAGGTTAATAATTTGTCAGAGAACATAGATATAAGCTCAGGAGTAAGACTGAAAACTTATTTACTTACATACTTATTTAGCAGGGGCTTTTACCCAACACAGCATGCCGTTGAGAAAGCTGTTGGGAGTCAATGGGATCACTCAAGGGCCCAACTGTAACATCACTCTGCCAACAATGGGGTTTGAACCAGCAACCTTCCGAATCATAGGCATAGCATCCCACATGGGTGCCACTCGAGATTATGGGCCCGCAACCCAGATCAGTCCCTTTATGCTCCAAATTTTTTAGAGATGCTGTCACTCAGGGGCCCACCTTAAATCACCTTAAATCCCCTCCCACCTGTAAATTGCCCGCTGGTGTCCGAATCCACTACACAAGCCACTTGAACATTCACAAGCTATCCAGCCCAGGACTGGGAATCTGACTCTTATCTTAAAGGGACATGGTGAGACTCAGGTCCCAGGGGACTGCTGTAAAGGGAAGATGGTGCAGACTTTGGACTGAGCATTTTTATTTATTATTAATATTATTATTTTAAAGGGGAACGGCTTTCCCGCTTGCTCTGCACCTTAGTAGACACACACTGAGAACTGCCATCCATGACTTGGCCGACTTCAGTTCACATGGAACGTGGCTCCTGGGACCATATACGGTTCAGTGTGACTGCGTACCAGCGATTGATGCGACTGCGTGACTGCGATTGGTGGCCGGGATGAGTGCAGCATTCATGGCTGGAATTGGCAATCAAGGAAACGGACCTGTGTGATGACGATTTTGGCCAGTAACTTCTATGCCAGGTTTGTGTGCCTTATGTAGAACGTATTCTCCCATCTTAAGCATTTTTGCATCGTGTTTGTTATGCCTGCCTGCAGAGATACTCTGTAATAATGTATACTTGGTGTGGGACATGGTCCTGGATGATGGATGAGATGTAACGGTACAGCGAAGTCTCTCCATGTGAAGGTGGTGTATATGAGGAACGGTTTAGGCACTCGGTAATGGGAGCGGCCTGGCCCAGGCTATGTATAGCATTGCTGTGTCGTGTTTGTCAGTCATCTGGTGCCATGTGCCACCTTCAGTAACATGCATCCCTGGTGCACACGGCTGACATGTATGGAAACAGAGCACATTTAGAACACGGGTCTGGGGCTGAGCTCAGGATAGGCTGCTCATGCTGATCGTATCATTGTTTTTTGTAGTAATGCTACAGCAGCACATATAACGAAATTGGAATGATACAGAGAAGATTATCATGGCCCATGGAGGGCCGATCTTGTCGTTTAGCCAATCGGCTGACACCGTTTTGAAACAATTCCTTGAAACACTTCTTCCCCTGGGAGGGCGGGCCTTCTCCGCGCCGGTCAATCGCGAAGGGCCAGTCCCGTGGCTCGGCCAATCGGTCGAGACCATTCTGAAACATTTTGTAGCCATCAGCCAATGGAGAAACATTTGTTTCACTTCAAGCCAAAAATAGACTGGTAGGAGGCGCAAGGAAGACGTGCTAATTTGCAAAGCTTTTCATGGGCTGAGCCTTGCCGGTTCAAGCCTCGGCAGAATAGCCACATGCCCGTGGGCTTTTAGTAAAGGCCCTTAACCCCTGCATGCTGGTTGACCCCGCGCTGGAACCGGCAAAGCTTACTCTCACCTGTATATGTATCTCATGGAGATGCAATGAAGATGGGATGCAATGAACAGTGTTGCAATGTACCTGTACTTGTACAAATGATAAATTAAGTCTCATTATTATTAACAAATTGCACATGAACCTGGTTTCTCCCCACGGTCCAAAGACATGCTGAGGCTAAGTGGAGTTGCTAAATTGCCCATCGGTGTGTGAGTGTGCCCTGCGATGGGCTGGCCCCCCATCCTGAGTTGTTCCCTGCCTCGTGCCCATTGCTTCCGGGATAGGCTCCGGACCCCCCGCGACCCAGTAGGATAAGTGGTTTGGAAAATGGATGGATGGATGGGTGCAGGTTGAAGTTGTTGATATTGTAGGCAAATTGGTTGAAATACATCTCTGTATGCAGAAGACCATCAGTGGATTCAGTATTCAACATCCAGTATGTAGTAAGCCTGATCCTCCTGCCCTCAGAAACTCATCCTGAACAGTGTCCATGTCCAATTCATGTCTAGGCTGGTCTTCACACTTTTTAAATTGCTTCCCTGAAATGAATGTAACTATAATTCAATTATACCTGAAGTAGCAGCGCTTTAAAGTGGGGGAAAGTTTAGGATGATTCCAAGGGCCCGTGAGCGACACAAGCCCTAAAAACTCTATTATACTCTGAAATATAACGGGATTGCTCTGGGTTGGGGGCCAAACGTGAGAAGCTTTCATAGGGCCAAAAATCTGTAGCAGCGCCTATGACCTGTATGGCAAATGCAGTCTTCCATCTACATTACGGCCCAATCCGGAAAAATACTGCTTGAATAGAACGCTTAATCTGCTGGAAGATTGTAAGGTAATATTTAGTTCTGCTCTTACTTCATGGAAAATAGCACCCCCTATGGACCTTTAAGACCATTGCATCCATCTATATCTATTTTTTTTTGCTGCTGATCCAGTGCAGGATCACAGCGACTCACCTGGAAATCCTCCCACAGGGAGGCACAGTTTATTACATCTATAATATGCGCCTTGACGTCAAGGGAAATGCAAAGATGAGGTGTCGGCCTTCGAACGCTGATGTTTTCACAGCCTGTGAATTAGCCTGCTTCCTGTCTTGTTTGCCATTAAAGCACTGCCTGTAGGCGGTGTCAGGTCAACACGGCCTGGCGATTTACAGTATTTCATGTCTCCTGTAGCCCCGTGCTGGCTGACTGCCTTTATTTCTCATTTTAATTAATGTGTATGGCGCACTTCCCTGCCAGGCCACGCGATGAATTCCAAGTGTCTCTCAGTCTCCCGTCAACATGTTAAAACTGTCCAAGAACTATTTAAATGTATTTATACATTATTAGATTCTTATTATCTTAGCCCAATGAAACTATATCTAAATGGAATTGTTCTGATTTCTATTTATTTTAGTTGTTTAAAAAGAATTTTGTAGATCGATGTTTGAAACAAGCTGCTAGGTAACAGGAAAGGAATAACCTGTTAGGACAAAGACACAAGCTTCCAAGATGAGTTATTGAATTGTTTCTCATCCAAACTGCCTTATATAAAATCTGCATGTGCTCACATACATACACAGTTTTTAATTTTTTTAAATCTCTGTCTGTCAGGGTCAGCTCCTGTTGCTCTGTGTCCTTTCCCCATTTGGCCAGCAGGTGTCGCTGGCCATCCCGTCCCTCCTGTTGTCAGTCTTCGTGTTTTCCCCTGCACCATCTCAGCCACACGGCTCAATGCATTTAGCATGCGGCTGCCTGTGATCCTCTCTGTCTTATGTTCCAATCCCGCCTCCTCTGTTTCTGTAGTTTTGTACATTTTGTTCCCTTGTGTTTCAAGTCTATCAGTTTTCTAGTCCCTGTGTTTTCATTTATATTCGGTTTTGGTTTTTGCCCTTGATTGTGTTTTTTACCTGTCAGTTTTCCCCACTGTTACATTCTGTTTCTAGTTTGAGTTCCTTGTTTTAGTCTATTAGCTTCACCTGTTGCCCTTGTGTTTTCCTGATTTGCTTGTTATCCTGCACCCTCCCCTAACTGTCTGTCCTCACCCCGTTTGGTTTTTGTATTTAACTTCCCGTTTTAATCCCTAGTGGCTCATTGTTTGTGTTATTTGGGTGTTTTTTATTTTATTTTTGAATATTCTGTTTGCAGCCTGGCTGTCAAGACCCTTTTGTAAATTTAGTCTTTGCTGATCCCCTTTTTGTTTTTGACCTCTTGTGGTCCTTTTGCTTTTTGTAGTGTTCGTAGTGTTTTCTAATTGTTAAATAAACCCCTGTCTGGTGAGCCGCAAGTTGGATGTCCACCTTTTCTGCCAGTATCATGCCCCGTCCATGCTCCAAAACCGCCTGGATCCATAACACTGTCAAAGTGTGTCAGCTTAGTCATTTTCTCTTAAAGTCACCCCGGTGTTTGCAGCAACCATCCAGTGTAATCAAGCATTTGTTGGCTTGGCCACTAGAAACTAATTAAGTTGACTGTTGATTAAGTTGAACTAATATACAGAATGGCTAGTGTGCCCTGCGGAGATGTTTGGGAATTGAAGTGATGTTCTTCTAGCCATCCTACACGATAACAGGATATCAGAAAGTTTTTGGAGAACGAGGAATTAAAATGTTTTGTTACATTACTGTTCATTTTCGTATATTATAATCTAAAACTGTGTTTTTTTTTCTGACAGTGAGAAACATACAGGCTACAGGCTAGACGGTTTCCGTCTGAGTCCTTTATCAGATCATCAGCCTCCTACACTGTGGTTTCCATAGTTGCCTGATGTCACTGATAGGTTACCATTCAAAATTTATATTTACCTTTTCACCAGGGGACCTCTGATGTGAACAGAAGGTGTGACTCAAGGTGGGCTCCCTTCTTAATGGTGTGCAGCATTGTTCTTTATTCATTAGCTACTACTGCACTTTTAGAAAAGTAGTATGAAGTCTCTGCAGCTCTTAGCTTGTGATGCTAGACCTGGTTTCTCAGCACAGTACTAGTCCTTACCTGCATGGCGACAGGGAGTCTGATGCTTTGCATTTCCAAAGATATGAGCCTGATTAAAAGTGTTATGTACTGACGTATGTCAAACCTGCCATTGTGTGTGTGTGAGAGAGAAAGAGACTCATAACCTACCCCTAATAAGGCACCCAGCCCCCCCCCCCCTTCTGGATTTTGTTTGACTTTTGTTCCCCAGTGTTTGTAGTTTTGGATTTTGGTTTTCCTAGTGTTTTCTGTCAGTTCTCCCATCCACGGTCCACCCTCCCTGTGTTAGGATTTGGTTTTCCAGATGTCTTTACGGGCGAATGTTAATGAACATCTCAGCATTAATTGTGTGTGCACTTCACATTCAACAGCCCAGCTGTCTTGCTTAAAGTCACTGGCGGAGAATGGACACAGTGTAATTAATAAATACGTATAAAAACACATAATATTAAAGTTACATGGTGTGCATTGCCCCTTGTAGTTTAATGCTTAAATTACACTTCACTGGATGTGTCTGAATAGTTTAGGTTTATACTTATTAGTCCATTAATTCTATCTTTTGTACTTTAAACGGACACAGTACAGTTATTATTCGAAAAGTATTGCGAGGGAACGCAGAACTGTTTCTAAAAATATTTTGCCACCCTGACCTCTTAGGCGGGGCTACATTGTAAGTAAGTCAAACGTAACATTGTTTCTTCAAATTCATATTGCCGGCTATGTTTAGGACCCGGGAGAAGGGGTTGCACTAAATCTGCATTTCAATTGGTTACCGAAACGCTTAGCGCTTAGCATTCGGGTACCGGTTGCAGCGGCGGGACTTTTGAAGAGGAGTGCAAAAGGAGAACGAAAGTGTATGTTGACACAACTTTTTAGCCAAAGCGAGAAATTTCTGAAGCTTTACAAACCTTCATAATGTCAAAAAGAAAACTATATTTTTAAGTATCCAATGCAGTAACGTTATGTGTATGAACACATTTTGGCCAACAGTAGGAGCTTCTCGTGTTACCTCTAATAATATACTTTGAAAAATAATCCACATTTTACCAAAATAACATGAATCATTATAATTATATCTGTACAAGACTGAAAGGATTACACTTTTAAAAACATTTACATGAAACGCAACGATCCGTGGTGAGTTTTACCTCCCGCCTCTTTCACTGAATTTAAAATCGCGCCTCGCGCGCTGTAGTTTGCGGCGCGTTATTTCGTTGGTGGTAAGATCCAGTTTGGCCCAACTGCGTTCCTGTCATTGTAAATTAGGGAAAAAAAACATACATTTTACATCAATATTTATCTAAATTAACCCACTGTAAAATAAGTGTACTGTGTTTAACTTGTACTTATTCAGGGGGCTGAGCCCCCATAATTTTCAAATTCTAGATTTGCCCCTGACCTCCCCTTACAAAATGTCACCATTCTCCATTCTCTTCTCAATTTTACATATTCAAGAGCACCTGTCAAGTACTTGCAGAATCTGCTAGGATATCCCTAACCCACCGACAGCCCTGCCTGTACGTTTCACTAAACTTCATACCTTTTAACAAAAAGATTCTGGAGTATGCATGCAGTGCACGAATGTCAATAGAATAACCTTAGAATGCACCCACTGTATTATATATAAATATAAATTAGCATAATTATATATAATAATTTAGCATAAAACGGGGTAGCGCTATAGCCTTGCATCTTCAGGCATGCGAGGCTTGAATCCCCCAACTCTCTGTGTGCAGTCTGTTCATGATCTCTGACGTGCTCCATGCAGATACTGGTGCTTTGACTTTGTGTTTCCTGTTCAGGGTGTCCCCTTTTTAGTTCACCGTGTCTCGCGATAGGCTCACAGTGGTCCTCGACAGGATGGTGGATGTATTGTTGGAAAGCCTAAATGCTTCCAATTAAAGCACTGTGATCCATAATAAATGGTTGCAATTAATATGGGACCTGTCGCTGAAGCTGTTTTATAGGCAATATAATGTCATGATCATGGGCAAAATGTGGCTTTGGAATACTAATAAGAAGATAATTTGAGTGATAAAAATCTGCACCGTTCACAGCTGAGATCTGCTCATTTAATCCAGGTACTGCGTTATCATATCCATGCAGTTGCTTCAAAAAACCACTAGGTGGAACTTTGGTCCATATTTTCGCACCTGATTTGGATGCGTTGCCTGTTTCGCTAGGCATTGCGTCATTACAGGGTTAGAGGCCACCTTGTGGGAGTATTCACTGTTTCTACAGTCGGATTAACATAAATACACCTTTCACGTTTGTGACACAGCACACAAGATAACACGTCTACAGCGTCTTTATTTGTTCCCGAGTCACTGGCTGGATGGTTTCTGCAGGTGAAAACTGCCGTCATCCGCAGGGCTGCGGTTCCCTTCATTTATTTCATCCTCATCTGCATTTTCTTCTTTTTTATTTTTGTTCTTGCTAGAGCAGTGAACAACACTGTACATATTCTAAACAGCAGATGTCTCCATTGGCCAGGTGTCTGTCCATTAACCCAGCTGACTGTGTCTTCTGCTTAAACTTGGGAGGCAGGGGTATTCCTACAGATTTTGGACCCAAACCCAGACACCCCCCCTCCCCTTGGAAGGCCAGGAACCCAAAACAGGCAGCAGAGTTCCCAAAGCCAGGGCACACCCTAGATAGAAGGCTGGTCCTTCGCAAGGCATGCACACCTACACGCATGCACTATACTACCGTTTAGAGATGCTTATAAGATTAACTCAAGAGCCAATTTTCCAAAACTCACTCAGATGCGTTATCGAAAAAATTTCTGTGAATTTTGGATATTTTAACAAAATATATTTGTTGGATTGCTTGAAGACTAAGTGAGTGTTGCTTCCCAATACTGTGACAATACTGTGTCATCTCAAAAACAAGAAGAAATGGACTGAGTGGGTTTTGGAAATTTTCTCATCATGTTTGGATTGCGAGAAGAGAGCAGAGTACCCAGGGAAACCTAAGTGTCGTAGGGGGAACATGCAACTTTCAGCATGGCCCAATTTTTAAGCCTGCTTGCATTTCTCTTATCTTCTGGGAACTATTCAAAGAGCCAAATCTATCTCACAATACCATTACAACAACTTTAATACACATTGCAGCTGGACTTCATACTCTTTACCAATGTGAAAATCTTTATACACTCCTAACAAATAAAATTATTGGATGGATACTGTAAGCTGTGTAGGCAAGTGGTAGTTCTGAGGCTTGGGTTTGGTGCCCGCAATCGGACGGTCACTGGTTTGAATCTTGTGAATGCCAGGAGTGATCCTACTCTGTTGGGCCTTTGAGCAAGGCCCTTAACCTGCAATTACCTTGTTTTGGGTATGATGTTAATCTACATCCAACCCTGCAAGGCGGGTCCTCCAAGTTACAGGGAAATTTGGGGGTTGGTGACAGGATTGGCTGAGGTATCACCTGCCACATGGCTGCACTCAGGTTCTCATCCCTGAGGTGGTATGTTGTGTGGTGGGTGCAGCAATGTGCTGTCAGTTTATGCTCCTTACCTACCACTGTAAGCTGCATTTTATGTTTCCCTAACCTGGTGTTAGTGATATTTTTATCTATACTTGACTACCATGTCTTTGATGGATGCCCTGATGCTGTGACATATGTGTTAAATCTTAAGAACTTATTTGAAGTATGAGTCATGCAAAATTCCAATGAGTCAAAAACATGACATTAGCCAGCAATGGGAAAAAAGTGCTGTTGAACGTTACTGATTTCTTGGTGAAGGTGAGATGAATGACCATTGGAAGAATTCAGCCATCATCTTGGTGATTGTGCAGATTTATGTTGGACTTATTTCCGTCACTGGAAAATGATACCACAGAATCATTCCAAACAGAGCCTGGCAGTTACAGTTTATCGTTCCTCTTCCCCTCAATGTTACTTAAAATGGGAGTCTGCTTTTCGCAATTCTGTCTCTACAAAACAAAAAAAAGGCCATTAACAGTATTTTGTTTGGGTTTTTTGCTTTTTGGTATAAATTATTTAGTTTCTGTACGGCAGCCTACTTAATCGTTAAGTGTCTGATTATAATAATTATAGCCATTAAACATTGATAACCAACTGAAATTCATTGCATGCAGTGAGTGAGTAATTTGTTGAAGTCTGACATCATCCTACATTTGCCCTGTTACCATGATAATGTATACAAACACTTGCCATGCTGGTGAATTTCTTCAAGGCAAATGGCAAACTATAGCTACGAAAGTTGGGCAATGAGTAAGCAGTGAGGTTTGTGACCTCTTTTCATTCACACTGATTTTACCTGCACAAACAGACTTAAAACATTCTGTGCTATAACATCTTCCAGATTAAACTTTAAAACTTTTTTCAGCATTAAATTTCACCAAAGCAAGAGTTTCATTATTATGGAATACAGGAATAAGCATTATGTTGGGAGTTGAAGTCGCGATCACGTCAGTGGGAAACCTGTGCCTCTTAAAGGGCTTGGTGGTTTGCGTTTTGCCTTTGGAAATTCAGATGCGCGTGATGCTTTGTGTTTGCTCAGCATCGGTTACTCTGTCTCCTCCCTTCACCAGGGATTCACCCAAATCGTCAGCATTTCTATTGCGCATTGAAAACCCTCCCCTCTACGAGCCTGGTAGATGGAGGGTGTTGCAGCATCCGAGAGCTGAAAACCCTCAGTTCAGCATATTTCACATTTGTTCATTTGTTGCCACAGAAAACGAAGTTTCTCTTTTTTAGTTCTCAAAACTCCAACACCCACATGCTGCCATCCCAACTGAGTGATTAACGTGTGGTGATGAAAGAGCACCAATCAGGAAGTGACATATCTCTAGCTGTTGCAGACAGAAATGTCATGTGTCACCCCCCTCCCCCCACACAAGTAGCAAGTGGGCCTAGGGTGTAGGTATGGGGCTGAAGGAAAAGGGAATCTGTGAGTCAGATCTCTGCCACACTTGGGGGTGGGGGCTGCCTGCATCTTACCTCCCAGTATCCTCTTTCAAACCCCCTTTTTGATGATTTTTCGTGCACATTGGTGTTGGTGAGACTCAGGTGATCCTGGGTCACATGATGTCCTTTATCCCACTGAGGAAAGGTACGTTTAAAATAGGTCTTTTGAACATCTTGTCAGACATTGAAAAGATGTCCTCTGAGGAGCCAGAATGAAAGTTTTTATGACGTCTATTTCTGATGTGTTCTACATCTGTCTTGCACGTCCACAGATGTCCCACAAAATCTCCTAGACAGACGTTCAAATATCGAACTGCATATTTACATCCAAGAAGGGTTATAATCAGACCTCCAAATACTCAACCTGATATACGCTGTGCAGACATTCAGGCGTGGTCCTAGACCAGCGTACACAAAATCGTTATATCTACATGTTTGGCAGATATCTCACATTTGCTGGGCTGTTTGGGTGGTTTGTTCTGTGATCAAATGCCTATTGGCCTAAACAAGCATGATGGTTAACATTTTACAACCGATAACATAAAGGGATCAACTGGGTCGGGTGAGGGATACCATCGGCCACAAAAATAGCATTGTGTTCCCATCACCACATACACTCTATGGACATATGTATTGGAATACACCTCTTAATCACTGAACTCAGTGGTATCATTCAGACCCATTGCTAAAAGTATAAAATGAAGCACCTAGCAATGCAGTCTGGTTTACAAACATTTATGAAAGAATGATTCATTCTGAAGAGCACAGTGGACTTAAGTTCTGTACGGTCGTTGGATGGCACCTTTGCAATAAGTCAATTCATGAAATTTCCCTGCTCGATATTCCATGGTCAACTGTAAGTGGTATTATTGCAAAGTGGAAGCATTTAGGAACAAATGAGACTCAGGCATGAAGTGGCAGAACATGTAAAGTAGCAGAGTGGGGTCACCAAGTGCTGAGATGCGTAATGCATGAAAGTCGCTAACTCTCTTGACTCAATAACGGCAGTATTCCAAACTACCTCTACCATTAACCCCAGGAGAAGAACTGCACCGGAAGCTTCATGGAATGAGCTTCCATGGCCGAGTAGCTGCATGCCAAGCATCAGGACTGGTGTAAAGCATGCCTTCATTGGACTCTGGAGTAGTGAAAATGTGTTCTGTGAACTGAATCACACTTCTGTATCTGGCAGTCTGATGGACAAGTTTGGCAGATGCCAGGAGAACATTACCTGCGTGAGTGCATTGTGCTAACGGTAAAGTTTGGTGGTGGGAAATAATGGTATGGGGTTGTTTTGCAGGGGTTGGGCTAGACCCCTTAGTTCTAGTGAAGGGAACTCTTAATGCTTCAGCATGCCAAGACATTTTGGACAATTCTGTGCTTCTAATTTTGTGGGAACAGTTCGGGGAAGATCATTTTCTGTTCTAGCATGACTGTGCCCCAGTGCGCAAGCAAGGTCCATAAGAACATGGTTGGCTGAGTCTGGAATAGAAGAACTTGACCAGCCCACACAGAGCCCTGACCTCAACCCCATGGAATACCATTGAGATGAACTTGCACGGAGATCGCAAGCCAGGCCTTCACATTCCAACATCAGTGCCTGACCTTACAAATGCTTTCGCAGACGAGTGGCAGCTGTTATAGCTGGAAGGGGGGGGGGGGACCAACTCCATATTCATCCGTATGGGTTTAGAGTGGGAAGTCATAATAGTTCTTGTAGGTATAATGATCAAATGCCCCAAAATATTTGTCCATGTTGTGCATCTTGTTGCTAAAAACAGCTGCAGCTATTTGTAAGTTTTGCTAAGAACACTAAAAAGAAATATTTATTAGCATTGGCACAGTTCAGATTTCACTGAATGTTGCCCAAAACCCTGCATCACTTGCAGCATTGAATATATGATATAGTAATTATGCTCTTAATTCATACTGATAGCTGAGGGAAACACCTAAATCGGTTCTTATTTGAAATGATTTCAGAAGGGAAGAACCAGCCATTGAATAATGAGCCAAGCAGACACTATTAGCAGAGATCACAGAGAAACCCCTCACCTACAGCAAACACCTTCCTTTGACACCCACAAGGTGGAAACTTGTGTGCTTTCATTTCTCTGCTGTTCCATGAATAACCATCTTAGTTTAGCACTGCCATCACACAACAAAACATGCATTCTCTACGTCGCCCCCACTCTGCGTGGGACTTCCTCCTGCAGTTCAAAGAAACTCAATTATGTTTGCCCATCATTTGTGCATATACGTCGTACTGGTTGCATGGATGGGTGGAAATTCTTTATGCAATATTTGGCACGTGAAAGTGAACATGGCGCCATTACCTACAAGTGACAATGGACAGTTCAGCCATTGAAGTATGACTGACATTTAGTCTTAACAATGCCTTGTCATTGTAATGTCACCCTGTGTCACCTGACCATTTGTAGTCTTGTTAATAGGCTTAACGTCAACACAAAATATACAAGTACTGTTAGCAGCTGTGAAGCTCAGACTTTTCCTGAGCACACACAGAAGAGCCGGTGTTCCCGTTGTTCCCTTGCTCTGCCTTATGCTGGCTACTGAGTACTCGGAACATCTTCTGAAGCAACCATACCATGTGGGCTGTGGCTCAGGGTCTGATGTCATTGTGCCATACTAATTCATGCAATATTTCTAAAAAATTTTATTATGTAGAAGTTACTCAGTTGTCTTGGTCTCAGATTGACAGTATATAAGGGATTGTCCATCCAGTTATGAACCAAAGGTTATAATTTATTGGTGTATAACTAGATAGAATGTATGCCCCACAGTTGCAGCGCCATTTTTTTTTTTTTTTGCTGGTGTCACCAATTAGGCTAACGGCGCTTCAGTGTTTCTGCCCTTTTGAAATGCAGCACTTCTTCATATAGGTCTCTCTTGTCGGTCTTCAAGCTTAACAAGAAGGCGCAGATATCATCTTAGGTTTCAATATCGCTATGCAGACCACAGTCGAAACACCAGTCTGTATATACATACAGTGCTCACAGAAAATCTTGGGATGCTTGCTTAATTCAATAAAAATATTGTGAATTTTTTGGTTTTAAAACATCAATACTTTATTTGTTTACAAAAAAAAAAATATCACGTTAGAAACAACCAATAAAACATTTACTTTACGCAGTAATAAACTGAAACCTGAACAATAGTTCTAAAAGAGCTGAGTTAAAAAGTTAACTGACAAGTAATGTTATTGGCTGCTTTTCAATTAGTCACACCTTTGCAATGACATAAAACACCAAACGGTTGTGTTTGCTATCCCTTTGGGAGTCGATGACTTAGTTGCAAGTAATAGTGAAAAGACAAAAGCAGAACTGAATGACTGACATTTAAAATGTTTGTGTGGAAGATCTGTGCAGATTGCATGTCAATGGATTTTTTTTTTTAAACTAGTATGTTTGTAAAATTTTTACCGAATTAAGCAAGTGTGACAAGACTTTCTGTGAGCACTGTACGAAGCTGCCTGTCTCAGTTCTTTAAGTAGGCTTCTGATGTGGAATCTGTATTGACAAGGCAAATGGAGTTGTGTGCCTATGGTCAGGTTTTTGGGGACGTCCTCAGGTTATAGATTCAGCCAGCATTCTTGGCTGTTTCGGTATGTGTCTGCTGTGGGCTGATCCTTTAGCCCACTGCATTGCAGGATCTGCTGAGCTCGATTCAGACTGGTGTTTCGACTGTGGTCTGCATAGCGATATTGAAACCTAAGATGATATCTGCGCCTTCTTGTTAAGCTTGAAGACCGACAAGAGAGACCTATATGAAGAAGTGCTGCATTTCAAAAGGGCAGAAACACTGAAGCGCCGTTAGCCTAATTGGTGACACCAGCAAAAAAAAAAAAAAATGGCGCTGCAACTGTGGGGCGCTCCCAAACCCGTCAGTTCCTCTTTCTCCTTGAACATGCTTGTTTGTCAGCTCTTGTAGCTTCGAGTGCTAACAGCCATCATTAATCCTGTAAGCCTCTGGGCTGATCTGTGTGAACTTAAATGTTCTACGTGCTCTTGGTTTGTGGTGTGTGACGTGTTTGGTCCTTCGCTTGACTAACACTGCCTGTGGTCTGTCGTCCTGCGACAAGAGCATGCTCCTTATTGTAAGTTACAACAGAGATTTACTAGAAATGACAACGGCTGGGGGTTTCTCAGTAGCTTCGCAGCGGATCATCTGCAACAACACCCCTCTCCCAAGCTCAGTGCACAGCTGGCATGTTGCCGATTGCAGCAATAGGAGCGGTACAGTAGCTGCAGGAGGTAGCGTAGCAGAGACCCAAGGCCTCAACACAGCTGATACCACACAAAAATGACTAAGTAAAGGCAGCTTATTGTTGATCCATTGTTTTTGCTATTAACTGAGTAGATATCCGAACAAGCAGACCTCAGTACTAAAGCAGCTGCCGTGTCCTTCAGGAAATATGGATCAGGTGTAGTGTTGGTCGTTTGAGGTTACATTAGCTACAAGACATTTTACTTTACTTACACTAACCTTCAAAGTTGTTAAGGTGACAAGTTACGTTGATTTTTACTTAAGCAGTGACTACTCTTTTGGAGCCCTTGAAGGATAAATTTAGTAAATATTGTGTGTTTTGTGAAAGTCTGCAAAATTAAAGACTTTCCCATTTGGATTAATTTCACTTTATTTTGATTGCATCGTTTTTTCCTTCTTCTTTTTTTGCACTCCTTCAGAGGGGCCTGTGGCATTTGCATTTGTAGGATCCTGTCAGTAATGACACGAGCGGCTAACTTTCCCCACCGCGACCTGCCAAGTGTCTTCTGTAGCTTTGCTGTAGTCCGTTCTCTGATTTGCTCAGTGTTCAACATCACGACCTGAAAAACAGCTGGTCATTATGCAGCTTATTGAAGTACAGAGCAATTCGTGTGACTATGCATTTAACAGTGTGTTTATTAATGCATTGATTCACACATGATAAAATCAGGCTGGGCGTGGTGGCACATTGGGTGTCACCGCTGCACCATGCCGCTATTCCAAACGTTCTTCAGATGTAGGACAGCTTTCCTTCAGATAATGCAATTTCTTCCTGCAGGCCCAAGACAGGAAGTTATGCTCATAAACTTTGTATGTGAGTGTATGCATGTGTGCCCTGTGAAACCTGCAGATGCTTAACATCCTAACATACCTTACCAGCTTCTATTATACAATAATAAACATTATATGATAAACATTACTATGGAAGAAACAGTGCCATTTTTTCAGCCTTTAAAAGAAGTAAGGCAGACACTGCATTATAGATGAGATCATAAAGCATTCATAATGCATAATACACATGGCTATAATGCATTATGTCTTTTCAGAAGTATTTATAGCCTTGTTTATAATGCTTTCTGAATGCATTATTATTCATTATGAATGTGATTATAAATGACTAAAAACATGACCTTAAGTAAAGTGTTCCTGAAATGTCATAATCTTCATAGATATGTTGAGTTGAAGTGTTACCTACTGACACCTACTGTTCAGAAAAAGCCTGGTGTCCTACTTTAGCATCTTATAGGGCTGGCTAGAGTTCAGATCCCCAAATTTTTACCAGCTGCTGCATTTATGTAAAGCATCTGAGCAACATCCACTAATGTGCATAGCCCAGGTTGGGATAACATGTACCTGTCCATTTCCACATTCAGATTTTGCTGGAATCGGTGGTGAAGAGATGGTGTTGTTGCCCTCTGAGAAAGGTCAAGGTCATGATGGGCGATCAGCCCTGTTTGGCAGGCCCTCCCTCTATCAGAGTTTGCGGTCATCAGGCTTGGCCCATGTGAGTAAGTCAAACTGGTGCAACTGCACTGCATGCTTGCCCAAACGTACCACTGCATGCTACCGCACGCCACCATTGGGCTGGATATAGATGGTCTTCTCATGTACAGCAACATCTGCAGATGCTTCACAATTGCACTGCCAAAATCTGCACTGAAAGCAAAAAAAAAACAAATCAGCTAAAGTACAAAATGGATTACTGAGTTTTATACTTTAAGCTGTAAGTACAAAGATATCTGGTCAAAACCAATTCACTTTGGTTAGGTTCTATACCAATCATAGATTCTGAGTTTATTACATCTGCTATATATATATTCAGCAAGATGTTTTTACATGTGTTAGTATGATATGTCTCCTAGGATGTCAGGAGTAGTTCGTCACCTCTAACAGTAAGCCATAAAGACAAGTTTCTTGTAAGACTGACATTTGACAGTAATTTCCTGCGTCTATTGATATTGTCATTGCAGATGATGTGGCATGTTGTCCACCCCTGTTCCCTTTAGGTATGTACTGCTAGGTGACTTCCTATCATTTTTGGCCAGTTGTACCAATGTATTCTCAACTTGTCAACGAGTTTCCGAAAAGTGTATCTTTTGCAGACATTTTTGGATAGTTAGATGTGACTTATACAGTAGGTAAAATGTGCTCTGCATGAGTTACTTTGTGATAAGTGTCTGAAAACTAACTACAGTAGAAGTTTAATACATGTCTTTGTTAAAACTTTTCTTTCATGTGTTGTCTAGATGAGTACGCTGAGTTTTGTTGCTGATAATAAAGACGTTGCACATTCCATTGACTCAAAAGGTCAGGAAAATTAATGCTGTCGGTTTGAGGAGGGTGTCTGCCTCATATGAAGGTGGTCTACAAAAGCAAAGAAGACCGCAGCATGATGTACATGATAAATAAATCAGCTCGAAGGAAAATCACAAAACTACAAGGAATCATCTCAAAATCCACTAACCTGAACAATGTTTAAAAGTTTAGGGGGGTGTTGTGTGTTTAGTGCCTGTGATCAGAAGGTCATCGGTTCAGATCCCAGGTTTGGCAGAGTGGTATCACCGTAGGGCCCTTGAGCAAGACCCTTAAGTGCCATTTACCATCGATAAATTATATGGTGGGGGGTTTGGGGGGGCAGTGATGTCCCTTATTTCTGCAAATTGAAGGTGGAAACCCTACCCTAGCTTCCAGTTACTCCAGGGACCGACTGACCCTGCTTCCTCAAAAATGTTCATTACTTTGGGTAAAAGTGTGAGCTAGATAAATTTAACGTACAGAATAGGCAGTTTTTTTAAGCAAAAAGTACTAAATATGTATTACTGTTGGAACATTAACAGAATCTAATACGTGTGAACAAGGGAAATATAGTGTTTCGTGGTTTCCTCACACAGTTTTGGGATTGAATCCCACCTTAGTTCTGAGGGTGTGAATGTGTGTGTGTGGGGCCGGGGGGAGTAGCATTACATGTTCTCACCATGCTTCTTGGGGTTCCTCCCACAGTCCAAAGTGATGTAGTTAGGCTAATTAGACGTCCCTCAGCAGGATGCCAGTCTGTTACATGGTCTGTGCTCACGCAGTTCCGTTTACCACATTCTCTGACATCCTCTAAGCTTCTCGATAGCTTGCTGCATCACTTCTGGTAAGGGACCAGGTGGCAGAGATGTTTTGATAGTGGCACTATAAATCACAAAACTGGAATTCACATGATTATTCACCGCTGCCATGACCACTGTCAACCAAAACAATATCTGCTGGAAAGAATCCCATGAAATTTCATAAAATCAAGTGTTATGAACATGACTGGTGCTCTAGATACTCAGGATTAGTATATGTAGCCAAGACGATGACCCCAGCCCTCCAGGTTATTGCATCTCAAGTTACGGATTGGACCTGCTGTCTGCCCCCAGTGGTTCAGTGTACATATTTTCCATCACTTTCAGTGGACACCTGCCCTGCCTTGTATCTTAGCAGCAGAGCCAGTGCCCAGCTACGTGCTGAGCATGAATGGGTCATCATGTGGTTAGAGGTCCCAAAGACACCGGTGGGTTGGGCATCGCAGCACGCATCCAATTGCCACTTGATACCATAAGGCTTGGCATACCGGCGGAGTGTAAATGGGACAATAATGAACATGCAGGCCTTCATGAACCTTGTGAGGAAGTGGCATAAGCAGGCAGCTTCGCTGGTGAATCATGTATGACTTCACTAGGGGAAATTTTAGTTTCAGTTTTACATTTTTGTGTTTTATTGTCTAACAATTATTGTGTATTTTTTGTGCCATGTTGGTGAGAATTGATTCAATATCTGTAGCAACACAGGATTGATGGCAGACACCAGGAAGAAACGCCCCTTTGTTCTAACGGTGGCATTAGGCTAGGGGCGCTGTAGGGCCTTTGAATACGCAAAAGTATACTTAAAAATGCATGGGCGTATATTAATTGTCTCATATCGCAGAAATGAAATACGAAGATGGATGATTTGTCTCATACTTTACAAATCGTTCTGCCGTAGAATTTCTAGCTACACCCCTGCATTAGGCTGAAGGTCACCAACTCCAGCCTGCGATCTTCCCACCTTCACCATTAAAAGTGAACACCATTAAAAAAAAAATGGTTATGTCAAAAAATTAAATGATCGATTTCTTGATCATCTGCGGAATTATAATATTTTGGTAAGAGTCATTAAAATAGATGTAATAACAGAGATATTGGTCGAACATTGTCCAAACAGACACTCTGTCTAAGATGGTTTGTCCGCGGATTTCCAGGTTGAATTATAATAGCGTGTTACAAGCCAGTAGTGCTGGTGGTAATCAGGGATGTATGTTAGGCTGGAGCCACAGAGGCATTGGTTTCAGTTGCTGATTGGCTCCCAGAGTGCCAGCTCCCCTGTCAATCACAGATTTGAAATACATAATTGGCTAATGATGAGGATGACATCTCTGTATGAATTATAGCTCCTCTTATACCCCCCTTCTTAAAAATCCTAAAATTGCCCCTACTAATTATAAAGATGGACTCAGACCAAGGTGAGCCTTCCATTGATGGCTATTTTTGAGCCATTTTTTACTCATGTTATCAGAGGCTGTGCTGATAATGCATTAAATATGTGCACAGTTAGATGGGGGCATTGTATTGTTTATGTAGGTTAAGATGAGATTAACTTAAGAAAAGTATATCAAGGGTCAGTCGCATATTTTTAACACACAACAATTCAATTTCATAAGCATTAAATTAACAGCTGTACTATGGAGCAGTGCGTTGTGGAAAATCATGAACATCTCAGCACACTAATCGAATCTAGAACCTTTAATTAGGAAGCTGCACGATAAAAATGGAGGAGAGCACTTTATGAGAATTCAGAACAGATCCATCGAATAATGAAACCTATAATTTCTCAAAAGAATATGAGAATTGTCTTCAAACCGCAGTAAAGACCGGAAAGAGGGTTGAACAAGCTTGGTGAAAACAGGCTGAGAAAAAGGTAAAAATGGAATGGTACCATTGAAGTAAGCCTTTATGTTGTCAGAGGTCGTGCGCCATAAAAGGTATGCTTGACATGTGACATTTCCTGAAAAATAGTCAAACTTGTTTTTTCAGTGCTAACCACATGAAGAGTTTTAAATAATCACACAATATCTTGCTTGTCTCCAGTCTGTCTGTAAAGTATGTTTCAGTTTCACAAACCATATACGTATAACTACAATGCAGCTCAATTATGTATATTTTATGTATGTTCCCTGTATGGATAAAGGTACTGGGACATACCTCTTAATCACTGAATTCAGGTGTTCCATTCAGACCCATTGCCATAGGTATATAAAATCAAGCACCCAGCCATCCAGTCAGGTTTGCAAACATTTGTGAAAGAATGGGTCGTTCTGATGAGCTCAGTGAATTCAAGCGTGGTACTGTCATAGGATGCCACCTTTTCTTCCCTACTAGAAATTCCATGGTCAACTGTAAGTGGTATTATTTCAAAATGGAAGCTTTTAGGAATGACAGAAACTCTTGTAGAAAACCTTCCCAAAAGCGTGGCAGTTGTTATAGTTGCAAAGAGAGGACCAACTCCATATTGATGGCTATGGATTCAGAATGGGATGTCATAAAAGTTGCTGTAGGTGTAATGGCCAGGTGTCCCAATACTTTTGTCCCAATAATTTATGTAAGTTTTGCATTGTTGACCACTTGAATTTTTTCTTTATTGTGCAGCATCTGGAGGTGCGTACAAGCTTCATTGTATATGTGTGCATCCATCCATCCATCTGTCCATTTTCCAAACCGCTTATCCTACTGGGTCGCGGGGGGTCCGGAGCCTATCCCGGAAGCAATG
>JAODJX010000001.1:14587307-14597381 GCA_026776945.1 Isichthys henryi | reverse complement strand
GCATCCTCTCCCTATGTGTGATGCACCCCACACCCCCCCCAGGAATCACACTGCATCATCTCCCTATGTGTGATGCACCCCAAAACCCCCCCAGGAATCACGCTGCATCCTCTCCCTATGTGTGATGCACCCCAGTACACCCCCAGGAATCACACTGCATCCTCTCCCTATGTATGATGCACCCCAGAACACCGCCAGGAATCAGTCTGCATCCTCTTGATCTGTGTGTTGCGCCCCAGAACCCTTCCTCCCCCAGGAATCACTCTGCATCATCTCCCTCTGTGTGATGCGCCCCAGAACTCCCTTCCGCCCAGCCACTCTCAAGCTTTACTTTCCTTTTCTTATAAACTAGGCCACGTGGCCCAGCTGGGAGGAAAGGGGCCTGAGCATGAAACTTCAAGCCCGGCTTTTCCCCAACAGGGTTTTCTAAGATTGCGCTAATTTCTGCGCTGCTTCTACTGATCGCTGATGACCTGAAAGTGCACAGGAAATAATTTGACTTTGTGTAAATATAGTCAGTCTCTCTCTCTTTCTCTACACACTGGTTCCGACCATGCTGTTCAAACAAGGAAAGAATCCCACATTCCATTAATACCAATTCCGATTCAGAGTACTTCTATTCCAGACGAAACTGCTAAAACAAGAAAAATATATACATTTCTTTTTGTAGAAATAGCTATATAGCTAACTATTTGAAAAAGTGAGAAGTCATTTCTGGAATTTGTCCAATCTCAGGTCACCACCATGGTTGGAGTTTAGGGGAGGGGGCAGGGGGGGCAGAATCAGCATTCTGCTATGTTCTGTGCTGGTACTTTGCACCTTTGCATAAGCCTGGTGACCTGATACATGCAACTTGGTCTTTAACAATGATAAATGTTAACTACTTAAGCATGCATCATCCATCTATCCTGCTATTTTCTGTAACCATTTGTTCTCCTCATGGTCACGGGGGGGTCCGGAGTCTATTGCAGGGCACACATGACACCTGTTAGCTACATAAAACTTTTCATATGCGTTTTCTTGCTCATTTTTACGGTCCTTCTTATTAACATTAGCATCCACAAATGCTGTTCCTTTCCTCATTCTCTCTGATTGTTCTTCCATCAGGTTTTGTGTTTCTGTTCTGCTTGGGTTCCGATGGCTTTGCTGCTTTGGAAAAAAAAAAAATCTAAATATTACTCTGTCTTTTTGCCATTTTATTTTGCTGTAACAACCTGGTATGTAACCTCATCTTTTTTAGTGGCCTGTAATTAATCGGTGCTCCCTGGGGTTTGAACACGTGACCTTTAGGTTGTTTGCACAATATTGTACTTGCTGGGTGGCAATTCTGCGACACAGCTCCTGAGTTAAGTGCCCTTGCTGTGAGTGTCTAGATTGCATGTTCGTCCTGTGTGGTGTGAGTTTCCAAAAACATTAGGCACAGGGGTGCTGCAGGAGATTGTGGGCACCATGAAAGCATGCCATATTGGGTCCCCAACCCAGACCAATCCAGTTCTGTTTTTTAGGGCCTCAGTCACTCACAGGCCCTTGGCCTGTCCTAACTCTCCCCTCCCCCCTTTACAGCGCCCCTGGTCATCCATCTCTAAATTGCTCATAGTGTGTGTTGCATGTGAGGAATTGGCATCCTGTGCAGGGTATTCCTCTGCACCAAGTTGCCTGAGATAGGCTCCAGGCCCCCTTCTCCTGTGACCCTGTACTTGATAAATGGTTCGAAGAACAGTAGTTATATCAGGTCTGTTTATTGCTATATTTTGGTTCAAGTGAAAATGGTAAAATAACAGCTACATGTCAATGGACTATGGAAGACTGTCCTGTTCATATCTTTAAATGTCATTCATAAAGGCTGACAGATTGTATCCATCCATCCTTCTTCCAAACCGCTTATCCTTTTGGGTTGTGAGGGGTCTGGAGCCTATCCCAATCTGTAATTGGGCTGGGCACAACCCAGGATGGGGGAGCCAGCCCATCACAGGGCGCACACACACACCGATGGGCAATTTAGCAACTCCACTTAGCCTCAGCATGTCTTAGGACCATGGGGAGAAACCAGAGGACCCGGAGGAAACCCCACGACGACATGGGGAAAACATGCAAACTCCACACACACGTAACCTAGGGGGAGACTCGAACCTGGGTCCCAGAGGTGTGAGGCAACAGTGCTAACCACTGCACCACCATACCGCCCCAGGTTGTATCCATTTTCTTGTATTTATGGATGAGTGATTCTTTTCCTGGTAGGTTTGCTTGGTCTGTGCCCAGTGTACATAGACAGAGGACAATTTATGATTGCATATGATTATTGTTCATGACTATGTTTATTACTTAATGTTTGGTCTCTTTATGCTTATTTTCTCTGTTTCGCAGTCTTGTTGCTAGGCAACCAAGCATTTCACTGCACAATGTACAGTGTTTGACTGACCGAATGGCATTTTAAATGGCTCTTCGTAACATACTGCTGCCATAAAACCACATCTGTCTACTTAATCACAAGCTAGTTCAATGTTATAAATGATCTCAGTTAAGGCCTTGGAACCTTAGAGAACTGGAGTTTAGAGTTATGCAGAATGGTAAAAAGCAATCTGTGATTGGGCTGGTTTTTATTGTCGTGGAGGGATGTTTGTACGAGCAGGTGTGGGAAACCCATTAGCTTATCTCACTGGTGAAGAACCCAAAATTTCCAAGCTCAGTCCAATTTTTGTTTGCAACTGACGTAAAGTCAGGCTTCCTCAATGCATGTTACAGTACTGGGAACCAAAACTCACTCAGTCGTCATGTAATCCAATGACAAAACTTTCGTTAAACTTCCAAAACTCACACACAAGAGAAATTTTCACAAACATGTCATGTGGACTAAATCAATTTTGGAAATCTGCTATTTTAAAGCATGAGGGCTCTGCCATCACCCTCCACTCACCCAAAACTTGACTTCTTACCTCCCTTTATGAGGTAGATCCACCGTAGGGCCCATATCAGTGTACTTAACCATTGCAAAGTGATTTTATTTGTAATATTTCGCCTGTGGGCAGCACTATGATCCAGCAACTCTGAATTGCACATGGTGGGTCAGCTTGTCCCGTTGCCTTGTCCTCTGTAATTCCTGAAGTCAGCTCTAGCATGACATTACAATGCGTAAAAGGATAGATGACAAATGCATATTGTTTTTTTTTTTCCTTTTGTCCACTTGTTTTTGGTGTTTGACGTATATTACACTATAAAAATTCTTCCTAAAACTTGTCTGTTATCGCCCCCAAAAAAATCTGTTTTAAGTGTTAGAAAAGCATCCATTAGTAATAAATATAAGCAGGTTAATGCTAGCAATCAGTACGTTAACCCTCACTTTTTGGTATTTGGCAATTATTGAGCACCCCGGTCCATAGTAACACATGATTCAACAGACTCAGTATTACCGTAAACAATAGGTAACTCAGCGCTAAGTGACCTTGAAACCAAATGCTTCTTTCATCAGGACATTCTGTTGTGGCATGTCAGAGAAAGGGCTCTTAACCTGAATATCAAAAACCATCTCTAGAGGCGTTGCGAGGCTGGGCCATGAATTCCAGTAAGCCTCAACTGATTTGTTTAGCTCAGATGTGAATGCCCTTATTTTGAGAAACAAGCCCAAGCCCCTAATGTCTTGTGATCCTTGCAGCGCTCCTGCCTATCTGTATAAAAATAAAAAACTATAAAGCATTTGATAAGTTTCTACTATGCTCCTCTGAGATGCAAAGCAATATAATGCTGATGCTGTAGAGCAAACGTTGCAAATGCTTTCTGATTAGCTTTCCACCATGTGGTGTTATTTCCCCTCACCGTGCTGATGGTCCCACCCTCTGCAGTTACAGTCTGTGTAGGCAGACAACCGGTGGTCTTTGCAACTGATCCAGCATAATCTGGTCCAGATTCCTCCATTTCCTGGTAGCCGTATGACTCATCAGCTGAGTTTGAGATAACACCTATTCATTTTGCATCTTCCTCGGAAACTTTGGCTCCGGCATTGTGGATTTTTTATTTTTTTTTTGTTATTGCAGAACCTTACTGTTAGTCATCGTCCACCATTTTTAAATACGGATATATCAGCTGTGTTTGTTTTTTCGTGTGCTTTTTATTCAGTCATAGACTATACATTCTCAGTAATAGCCAAGAGATCTTGCAGAAAAGTGCAAAAATGCAGTGTCTTGCTGTTCACCTCTCAAAGCTTCCACAAATAAATAGATTAAATAAAATAAAATATAAAAATACAATAAATACATCTACATGTAGGCACATGGGGCTGTCAGCACTGGTCGTCTAAAGTAGCTGCCTGCGTTGGGCTTGTCGCCTCTTACGCTGGTTCTCATTCGTCTTATGTGCAAGTATGGAGGCCTTCTGGTAAACTTTCATCAGCTCCATCATTGCCTTCTTTTGCATCGTCAAGTCACCTGTCTGGAGGGAAACGAGGAACACAATGCCATTTAGGTGAAGCTGATTAGGGATGATTAGAATCTGATTCAGCCTCTGCAAATTTAGTTATAATTCCAAAAGAATCCTATGCGTAAAAGAATCTCGGCTTGCAAGCTGGGATGGGTGAGGCCACACAGACTGTGACTGGAAAATAGTGCCGCACAGTAACTTTAAGCATGGACTTCCACAAAGTAATTTCCTGGTGTTATGTAATTTCCATGTTCATTATTTGTCTAATGTGAAATGGATGATGTATTTTATGTTAATGTTATGTTAGGCAGATGGGTCACAGTCTTCCCTCTCTCCCCTCCCCTTAAATTATTGATAATTGTATAGGTATTTTTTTTTCACTCTATAAGTTATTCCCAAAACACAGTCTTTAGCACTGTCATGTGTGTCCTGTCATGAATGCTGCACTGTGGCTCCAGGGGGATCGTTATTTTGTTGGGATGATGAGAAAGCTTTGCTCCGTCAATTTTAAAGAGCTTCGCTGTCTAGCATAGGTAATGTCCCCACATGGAGTGTGACCCTGGTCCATAACTTGGAGATCAGGACCTGACTCACTGCACGGATGCCAAATAACAGCATACCTTAATGGCCCAGAGCTCTTGTAGTGTTTTCTTCAGGTCCTTGTACTTCAGGAAGCTCTTGTCCAGGACTCCAATTGCACCTTCGATGTTTGCTATGCTGAGCTGCACACTCTCATTCTCGATATTGTTCCTCATTGTCCGCAGGATTGTGGCATATGTGTCAAGGATTTCATGCACAAGCAGCTTCTGTAGGCCTACCTGGCGGAGACAAGGGCAGCATTGGCCATCTGTCACTGCTCATGTTGAGGCTTTCACCTGTGCTTGGAACACTGCATGGTCTGACTTACTTGATACTTGGAGTCAAGATTCTCCAAATGCTTGACAAAAACTGGATTTCCAAACAACCGTTTATCTCCATCGCTCATTTTCTGCAATGAAAGAAAAGCAGTATTTTACAAAAGTTGGATTAAATGATTATAAAATTGGGATATATGTTCATCTGAATAGAATTCTTCGCTGAATAACTCACTCTGTGTTGAGTTTGTATACAACAAACTATTCATTCCTACAAAGAGTAGCTCCTACTCCACATCATTTAACTTTTAACTTAACCTTTGAGTAGTTTTCACCATTTGTTATTAATAATTTGCCTCAATGATTGTCATAATGGAAACTAACTGACAATAGCTGCATCTCTTTTCACTCCACGCTGTCCCATTTCAGAATTCTTGGAGCATGACATCAGAAACTTTGTTGGGTACTACTATACAGATCATGTTTGTCAAATAAACTGCAGTAGATATAGTAAAACATCCTGTTGATTTTCAAGTTATGACAGCATCGCTTTCATGTGTCACAAGCCCCCTTTTTCATACTTCTTGGCATTATTCAGCCATCAGAAAGCTGGTTTGTACTTACAATATGCTCTTTAACCTTCTTGATATCTTCTCTCAAGCTTTCCGGTATATAGTCAGTAGCACATATCAGTCCAAGAGAGACCACATGTACTCCAAGGAGGAAAGTGAAACGTTGTAGTGAATCCATTTATCCAATGTGATGAGATTATTTGCGTACAAGTTCTGTTGTTACAGACACTAAGTTTAAGCAACTGCTTTCAACTCAGATCTGGCGTGGATTGATGTGTGTCGTTAGACTCGTGTATTTATAGTGTGTGAAGTCAAAGAAATGCCCCATTGATGGTGATGGTGTGAGATTGTGGTTTTTCGTAGGTTTCTCAGTTGAAAATATTTCCTATCACTCTGGGGAAGTATTTTTTTTTTTTCTTTTTGAAATACATGGTGGTCTTCGTTCATTTGTGGCTAACAAGCTGGCTTATCGTTTTCTGTTGACGACGTAAATAAACCAGCATCCATTTCCTAATAAGTTTCCTAGAAATGAACCGCTGGAAATGTAGGCGACTGCTTAAGCTGAACCGTGACATTTTATCATAAGTGCTAAACAAAGACCATTGTGTCATTGTCTGAAAGTTACATCCTGCATCGTAGATATCCTTGATAATGGGGAACTTCACTTTTCACACAATCTTGGTAACATTTTAAAAGTTAATGACATGTTTAGATCTAAATTTCATATTTGTTTTCCAACATTATACAGTGTGATGGGTGAAGTTGCACCTTTGGAATGGTTGATCCTGGTCACTTGAGTGGAAAAAATATTGCAATTGTGATTCAGTGTTTGTTAAAACATTTTGCCATTTTCTGTTCCTCCTCTACCTCTGGGACATTCGGGTTCAGTATGTCTATTATATTCTACATACTTACAGACGTGAGCTGCACAGCTATGGGTGATACCTTAAAACTTAAAAATCTGATTCATATTCAGTGTTTTATCATAACATGAGGTTTTTGGCAATTGTGTGTTACATGGTTAGCAATTTCTTTCCACATTAATAGGTGATTAGCACAAATGCATCTAGCTGGAATTAAAGGAATAAAACGGGATGTAGGCAGAATGAAAATTGTGAGCGTGATCGTATAGGTCATTGTCAACTTACAACCTGTGCAACTTATGGCGGATCAACTTTAGGACCGTTACAAGATCGCAGATATGTGACCATGACTGTGCCGTGCCTGGAAGCGCTACTGTTGCCCAGCATGAGTGTATGACATTTTCTGCCCCAGCTGCTGGCAGCAATTAAGTAAGAAAATCGTTATAAGAAGTACACCAAACAATATATCGTAAAGATGATATAGTTTTATTATACAGTATACTGACTAACGACAAAATCTATTTTCAACCAGTCAGTCGAGAACCGATCATGGTCGTAAGTTGACGACGACCTGTACATGTGGGAAACGCATTTTTTCGGGCAGGGTTCAGTAATGACTGCTGCACCATGCAGGGCCTTGCTAGTGGATTGGTGTTTCCGCCCTCACAGATGATATTCATTGGAACTTGCGGCCTGCCCTCTTCCCTACTGACTCGCGGCTGATGCCCGTGGTAATAACACCTGTGCCCATATAGTCTCACAACAGTCATCACTGTTGCAGCTTGGTTCTGTTTGGTGAAAACCTACTGAGGGAAGCAAGTTTTCAGACAGAATTTCACAGATACAGTATTCTGTGGCAATCAGCCAATCTGTATGTTTGTGTTAGCCCTGCTTTTCTTGATACTTGCCTTGTACTTTTTAGTTGTGTGACACTGGTGCACGTTCATGAGGTCAGGATACCCAGTGGGGCCCATTGTGTTCATTTCAAAAATAATATTTTTGAAAAAAGGTGCTTTTAAATTTTGGGCCTTTTATGTTTAGGATTTTCATTTCTGTGCAGGTATTCCACATATAAAATTAGACTGCTGAATAGAACGGTACACAGAAAATGAAATATATACAGTACATAATACTTATCGGCTATTCAACATCCATTGCAGACCAGCACGATGTGCGACGTTAATGCTGACATCGCAAGTCATGCAAATGCAACTGTCACATCACAAGGACCATGATAGTCAGCTAGGTTGAGACCATCAATTACTTTTGCTTTACTGTCATACGAAACAAAACTTAGCAAGCTTTGCAATTTTCTAGATTTTTCCTTTCCCAGATTATTTAATGTTAATAAATCAGTGTGACGTTTACCTCCACTGCTTTTGCCTGAGATCTGCATGCGCTCACAGAGCACATGTCCTTGTTTTCTGACTTGGTCACAGACGGTTTGGAATGTTTGTGAGAGATTTATATGCCATAAAGACAATATTGAGCTAAAGCAAGTAATTTGTTGCCACTGCTTTGTGTCAGCACAGCTCTCAGCAACACCACCAACTCATTTGACACCTCAACTCATTACTTAATATTAGGGCTGGGACGACTATTCGACATAATCGACGATGACGATTATAAAAATGCGTCAACGTGCAATTTTAGTGTTGACACGTTATGTGAAACTACGTAAATGTTTTGTGACTGCAATGCACTAAGTGATAAGCTAAACATATTGTAAGGAAAAGTACGTTATCCTCTGCGAAGCACGTTAACGCTGTCCTTAAGACTTGTGCAATAAAGCTGTCTGCTAATAACTGAACTTTACTGTCCACCTGATGATCTCTTCGCCACTCGAGAGCTACAATGTTTTATTTATTGGACCTGCGGCATGGTTTTCATTTACAATACAAAGTTATTCCGCTAATAAGCTGGCTAGTTGTTTCACTGCTGGCACCGTTAAAACTATATCCATTATATACTGAATTCCGATATAGTTTTGTCTATTATCGCCAGTGCCGCATTATTTTGTAAGGCCAATATAGTTCTGTCTAATATCGTCGGTGCCAGCAGTGCCATACTATTTTGTAAAGTATGCACTGATCAGTCGTGTAGCACTTCTCTCATAAATATTAATTAAACATTAAAGTCAAATTGGTGCACTGAAATAATTAAGTAAAACCTATTGCAGTGATTATTATCTTCAGTCTAACATAGAAATCCTATTGAATCTCTTAAATTTTGTCTTTTTTGTTAATAATGCTCTTATGTTCAAGGAATGTTTTAATACATTGAAATGTTAATGAGAATTTCAAATTTGTGTGTGGGGGGGAGGAGGGTGATTTGATGTATTAAATGACTAACTTCAAAATAATTGTTTATCCATAAATCTATCATCAGATAAATCGAAAAATTTACAACTCCTTTGCTTTATGAATATCACAAAGATCACTTCCGCTGATTCGGTCTGGCTGACGTGCTTCTGCTCCCAACTCGCCACGCAGCCACTGTAGCTCCCGCCGCTCCTGCTCTGCAGACTCACTCAGCCACTCCTGCTCCTGAGGGTCCCGCTCCCTCTACTCATCCAGCTTGCAGCGCTCCTGAGCCAACCAGGCCTCCCAGCTTCAGCATGCCTCCTCGCGGCCGGGCGTAGCAGCCTCTGCCTGCTGCCTTGGCCGGTCATGCTCACTGCTGCGGTTCCTGTCAGCTGGCGAGAGGAAAAGCCCTCATTGACCAGTGAGCAGTTGGAGTCTGCAGTAATGGCCGCTTTCATTGGTCGCCGACATTGTGTCCAACAGGGGACCAGTGAGCCGGTAGGGGCAGCTTCAGGACACACTGCACGGGTCTAGGGGGCTTCAAAAGAATGGAGCGGTGCCTCCCTAATCTCACCGCTCTCAGCTCGTCTGCTCGTGGCTATATTACAGTCTTCCAGGCAAAGGCGTGCCTGGTGGCCCCTATTCCTGTAGCACCAACAGACAAGCTTCCCATCCCAAAACCTGTGATCCCCTGTCGGCTTCGTCGCCGAACCACCGTTGCCACTTCTCTAGACCAGGTGTCCCACTGCTGCCCGCAAGTCTGCCAGGCTGGAGCGGGCTTGCAGAAGGATGTTGTGGAGAGCCTGCTCCAGCAGCATCAGTGGGACCTCTTCTGGCATCCCACTTCAAACACCAATGTGGCTCTTGGCAAACGCAGGCATCATAACGGCAGAATCGAGACGAGGCAGGTAATCACACTTACACAAGTATTTATAATAACAAATTGCATGCCAGGAAAAGCAAATGGCTTCCACAGTGCAGAGCCATCTCGCCGGCAGTACGATATACTAAAAAGTTTGTGAACCACTGTTTTGAAGGTTTTAGAGCAACATGTTTTTGATCAGTCGTACCC
>JAODJX010000001.1:14529119-14541721 GCA_026776945.1 Isichthys henryi | reverse complement strand
CATGTTTTTGGACTGTGGGGGGAAACCGGAGTACCCGGAGGAAACCCCACGACGACATGGGGAGAACATGCAAACTGCGCACACATGTGACCCAGGCGGGGATTCGAACCCAGGTCGCAGAGGTGTGAGGCAACAGTGCTAACCACTGCACCACCATGCCGCCCCTACGGCATGAACATATGAATGCATTTCCGTAGAATCATTTCACAAGCTGAAGGCATTTAGTTAGACGTTCAGAAACAGACATGTATAATGTAAACGGACATGTCCGTAATACTCCCCACCAGTCCACCGCAGGCAGAGAAAGCGGGGCGAAACTCAAGAAATACAGAATTTGAAATGCACTATCCTCTTCTGTCTCTTACCTGGGCAAGTCGAGGCCAGTGAGACTGCCATTCTGCCCCACACCCACAGACGAGGTGACTGTAGAGGCCTCCCACAGCCCGTTCTGATCAGACAGGATCTGGTTCAGGTGGTCTCTGGAGAAGTGGGTGCCCCTGGCCCTCCTTCTATAGGCCTCCGCCCTCTTCCGCAGCTCCCGCACCTGAGGATGCAAACGGGGGTCTCCATGGAGAAGCCGGGCCCGCTGGCCAATCAGCAACAGCTACAGGGGTCAGGTGATAACTCCACCCAGCCAACTGGTACATCTGGACTCAGGAGTGATTTGTTGTGTGTGTGTGTGTGTGTGTGTGTGAGAGAGCAGAGGGTCAGAGGCAGATCGGACTAAGGGCCGGGTCCCCCCACTGCTGAAAGCCCTGGACAGGGTCTGCATGGAGGCACAGTAAGAGAGTGTGTGTGTGTGTGTGTGTGTGTGTGGGATGGGGGGGCACACAGAATCATGTGATGGCATGGCAATGAAGGCCTTAGCCCTGGTCATGTGATTGCCCCTTACCTGCACCATGGCTACAAGGTACCAAGTGATGCTCAAACACGTATTGCATGGATGGCAGACTGCCGTGGGGTGGGTTGGCCCAGCGGATGGACGTGAACATGGCTAGTTAATCTAAAGCAGTGCTTCCAACCCGGTCCTCAGGGACCCACAGACAGACCGGGTGGGGAAGGAGGAGGTAAGGAGCATACACCGATTACCGCGTGTTTCCGCTCCCACCATACGACGAACCACCTCAGGGATGAGAACCTGAGCGCAGAAATGCAGCAGGTGATACCTCAGCACCACACTAGTCCAAATGGAAGAGTCCACCTCAAGTTAAACCCCAGTAAGACTGAACTGCTGTACATCAACGGCAATTCATCACCAACTCTTGACCTTGCCATTTCCTTTGAAAACTCTCTTATTGTCCCCTCAAAAATAGTAAGAATTCTCGGTGTCATTCTGGATGACAAATTGTCATTCTCGTCACATATTAGCCACCTATCCAGGTCCTGCAGATACCTTTTCTACATCATTAGAAGAATTCACCCCTTTCTCACAACAGATGCTACTCAGTTACTCATCTAATCCTTGGTCATCTCCAAGTTGGACTACTGCAACTCCCTTATGGCTGGACTTTTATTGAAGGCAACAAGGTCACTTCAGCTGTGATCTGTAATGTTTCTAGATTCTCGCACACCACACTTCCTCTACGGAACCCGCACTGGCTCCCTGTGGCTGTTTCATCAGGTTCAAATCCCTCAATGCTTTTAAGGCCAAGACTGGAACAGCTCCTCCTTACTTGGCAACACTGATCAAGAATCGTGTCACTTCTTGTCCTCTCAGAGCATCAAGCGTTACTCGTCTCGAACCACCAATATTTAAAAGAGGACGGCGTGTATCAAGACTTTTTGCAATGTTGGCTCCTCAGTGGTGGAACGAACTTCCTCTTGCCATAAGAACGGCCGAGTCCCTTGCTGTCTTCATCTGAAGACTCACCTCTTCAAGGAGTAACTAGGAGACTAATACCCCTCTTACTGTCCACACTCTCCATTTATTAAAGAAATAAAATTAAATTCTACTAACAATGTTTTTCCTAGCAAGGTTTTTTGTACAACGTACTTGGCGGTAACTTATTCTTAATGACAGTTGTTGGTTTTAGGTCTAGCTTATAGATCAAAGAAGAGTCATGGACTACAAAGCACTGTTGTAAGTCACTCTGGAAAAGAGCGTCTGTTAAATGCTATAAATGTCTTTGTTTCCAGTAGCTGCAGTGCCAATCCTGCCACCAACCCCCAAATTTTCCCTGTGAGTTGGAGGACCTGCTTGCAGGGCAGGTCCTACAAAAGGTGGGTAAACACTAGTGTAAAGGGTGGCATCTGAACTCAGCAGCACCTCCAGACAGCTGAACCATTCAGGGACCATGTTAAGGGCGGCACGAACCACGCCCCCTTTTCCTAGAAGGCATTCACCTTAGCATGCTGGTTCGTAGGAAGTATGAAATGGGTTCGCATCACTAAAGAATCTGTGTATTAAAGTCTATTGGTATTGATTTCCCTTCCTGTGTTAATGATCATGCGGTGTTATAGTGGATGTTCTGTAACATTTCACAGCATGCTTATGACAGAAATGCATTTTAACGCAGAATGTTTCAATGAAGCCGATGTAGAAAAGTGATGCTGTGCAGGTCGTGTTACCTCGTCGTACCACATGTGAGCACGGTCACTGGCACAGCCCTGCAAGAACGAACGGCAGAGACTCGACGTCACAGGTGAGCTCGACTTTGCGTGGTGGAACAGCACAGAGCAACCTTCCTAAGACACTGCAGAGTCTCGTTATCATGGTGGTAAGTGGATTCTGCATGTATCGCCCACTTGCTCAGCTTTCCCATACCGTCAGCGCAACAAAGCATGTTAGGGTGAGACTCAAGCTCACAACTTTCCGGATGTCATGAAAAACAAAATGTCACTGTCCTTTAACTAAACCTTTTCTTACTGACAGTAATGCTTTTATGACCACTGTTCCAATACCCCCCCACCCCAATCACCCTGTCCCACCTCCTCTCCAGTTGCAGAGGCTTTGATCCAAACTCCATCCTTATACTCGAAGAGCTGAGGGGAGCGGAAATTCGAGATATACTCAGATTTCACCTTCCTGTGGAAACATAAAAACCCCATGACCTAAGGCTAACCAGACTATCTCCGTCCAGTGACTAGTTATGCAAGAGGAGTCACGGTGATCCAGATCTTGGAGAGCAGACGACACAGGGTGGGGTCACAAGGAGAAGTCAACGGCCCCAAACGTGTATTTCCTCATTTCAATGATAACAACAATTTACAGCCTTAAAGATTTGAAGTTTAGATGACGGTAGGAGGAAATACACTTACAAATACAAAGTGCAATACTGCACAGACCGGCCAGGAGGCCAGATTTTACACAGTCTCTGTACATACCATTTCAATAACACACAAATTACTGAATGCACTCAGCGAAGAAAAGACAACTAGAACAACAATGACCCCACTCACAAGGGATGTCAGTTTCCTTATTACTATTATGTCACACTGTTAAATGAGTAATGGAAGACCCACTTCTCAGTGAAGCAATACTGAAATTTATACTGACAGCGTTAACTGGCAAAGATTGTTATGATGACAGTGAAAAGAAAGCTGGAGAACTGCATTCCATATACATACCAAATTTATGTGTGCACGTGTGTGTGCTTGTGCAACAGATACAAACAAGAGAGTGACATGCCGGAAAATTTCACTTGGCACGCCCCACAGCAGCCTCTCACCAGTATCCAGAGTGAGGGGTGGAGTGCTGATGGCGTTTTGATGACCTCACTTCCTGCGGCCTCTTCTCCCCCGCAGGCTTGGCAGACCCGTTCTGCTGGCGGGGTTTCCTGTAGCGCTGCCCCCGGTTGACCTTCCTCTTGCCCTATGATGGAGTCAGTCAACTTTGGGGCTACATGGGATGTCATTATACTGCGGCCACTGCAATTGCGGAGTTTTTACGTTCAAAAGCATATGCCAAGACATTCATCCAGTCTGTCCGGTTTAAGGATCATGTGCCGTCGCATGCCAGGACGCATCAGTAAAGGAAATTGAAGATAACGAAGGTTTACATGACAGAACTACCCATGTGCCCAGAGACGCAACAGAGTGCTTGAATATCGCCACAAACATTTATACAAAAAATTGCCAGTAACATAAAAATATATACCGGTATACTGTGTAAATATTATACAGTCACTGGCCACTTTATTAGGTACACCTTGCTAGTACTGGGTTGGACCCCCTGTTGCCTTCTGAACTGTCAATTCTTTGTGGCACAGATTCAACAAAGTGCTTGAAAGATTCCTCAGAGACTGTGGAGGCCATTTGAGTGCAGTGAACTCATTTTCATGTTCAAGAGACCAGTCTGAGATTAAATGAGCTTTGTGACCTGGCACATTATCCTGCTGGAAGTTGCCATTAGAAGCCGGGTATACTATGGTGATAAAGGGATGGACATTTAAACGATGCTCATTTGGTGCTAAGGGGCCCAAAGTGTGCCAAGAAGATATTCCTCACATTGCACCACCAGCACCAGCCTGAATTGTTCATGGTAGGATGGAGCCATACTTTCATGTTGTTTATACCAAATTCTGATCTTACCATTTGAATTTCGCAGTAGAATCCGAGACTCTTCTGACCAGAAATATTTTTACAATCTTCCACTGTCCGATTTTGGTCAGCCTGTGTCTACTGTGACCTCACTTTTCTATTCTTAACTGACAAGAGTAGCACCCGGTGTGATCTTCTGCTGCTGTAGTCCATCTGCTCCAAGGTTTGATGCATTCTGCATTCTGAGATGCTCTTCTGCATAGCTTAGCTGTAACAAGTGGCTATTTGAGTTACTGTTGCCTTTTTATCAGCTTCAACCAGTCTTGCCACTCTTCTCTGGCCTCTACTGAACATGGCATTTTTGCCCAGAGAACCGCTACTCACTGGATATTTTTTTCGTCTTTTTCATAAACTCTAGGGATGGTTTTATGTGGACATCGCAATAAATTGGGAGTTTCTGAAACACTCATACCAACCTTTCTTGCACCAACAACCGTGCCGTGTTCAAAAACACATAAATCACCTTTCCTCCCTATTATGGCGTTTGATGTGAAGATGATTTTACAGATTGTGCTACTGACAATGACTGATTAGATATTTGGTTTAATGAGCAGCTGAAGGAGATAAGTGAGTGTACAGTACTTACAGAAAGTCTTGGGACACTTGGTTAATTCCTTAAAAATATTGCAAATTTACTGTATTCATAACAAAAGTCCATTGACAAGCAATGTTTAACAAATCTGCATATACTTTCAACACTGATCTTTTTATTAAGTGCCACAACATTTTTTTTGATTGACTCGTTCACTTCTGTTCTTGCCATTTTGCTATTAATAGCAATTTTAGTCATTGGCTCCCAAAAGGATACTAAACAGAAATGTTTGGTGTTTTATTTTATCGAAAAGGTGTTACTAATTAAAAGGCACCCAGTGAGACTGTTTGTCATTCAACTTTTTAGCTCAGAACAGCTCTTCTAAAAGAATAATTTGGGTTTCAGTTTATTACTACTTGACCTTAATGTTTTACTCAATACTACCATTTTTGCTATTTTGTAAAAAATGAATAATGTTTTTTTTTTTTTTAATAAAACCAATAAATTAGCATTTTTTTTACTGTAATAAGCATCCCAAGACTTTCTGTGAGATATTATATATATTACCCATAAAATGGTAAAGTACAGCAAATTACATTCATCCATCCATTTTCCAAACCGCTTTTCCTACTGGGTCGCGGGGGGGTCCAGAGCCTATCCCGGAAGCAATGAGTACAAGGCAGGGAACAACCCAGGATTGGAGGCCAGCCCATCGCAGGGCACACTCACACGCCATACACTCACACATGCACACCTGTGGGCAATTTAGCAAGTCCGATTGGCCTCAGCATGTTTTTGGACTGTGGGGGGAAACCGGAGAACCCGGAGGAAACCCCATGACAACATGGGGAGAACATGCAAACTCCATACACATGTGACCCAGGCGGAGACTCGAACCTAGGACCCAGAGGTGTGAGGCAACAGTGCTAACCACTGCACCACCATGCCGCCCCTACAGCAAATTACAGTTTATGAGAACTGTAATGAAAAGTTTTGTGTAAGTGAGGATTTAGAACAATAGCTGTGAGCTCTGCACGGTGCCAGCATTCGAGTTAGAGGGCAGGATCGGGTACCTTAGTGCTCCTTTCAGGGCAAACGCTCTCCTGCTGCAGGAGTGCCCCCTCTCTCCCATCCAGTTCCCGACGCAGCCGTGGACCGTGGGGGGGCTGGGCCCCTTTGAAGTTCTTCCTGTACTCGCTCTCCATGACCAGGGGGTTGGCCTTAAATGGCGGGATCATTCTGTCGCTGCTGTAGACCATCTAACAGGAGGGGGGCAGTATTAGGATCTTACAGGGATCATGGGAAATATTCAAATGGACATACGAACCTGTAACCTAACGACGCATCTGAGAAGTGAAATTCCTTGTAAATCTGTGAGCATCCATGAAGAAAACTCTATTACGCTTCATCCTTAGGGGTTTCCAGGAGAATTGTAATGAAACACCTTGGCAGCTTAATCCACATGAAACTCACAGGCGCCACCTGCAGGCCACCAGGTCAGTGAGGATAATCAGCTCTTGACCGGAAGTGAGAGCCCTGCGATACTGCTGTGATGTTCTACCTCTGCAGAGCTGTGTCAGTCCAGGACTTCCGCGTAGTGCAAGCCCATTCAGGAAGCACAGTACCTGCTCGGCAGCCAGCAAGGGGGAGCTGCATGCGGCCATCTTCCAGGTGAACTGCCGCTGGTACTCCGATGCCTGGTGCCCGGGTCTCTGCTCAGCAGCCTTAAGAGCTGCCTTTCGCCTCAGCGCACATTGGATCTGAAATGGCACATGGGGCAGAATACCACTATAATAAAAGTGAGTGTATCACAGTTGGGGGTTTGAAACCCACCCTTCACCGTCTGTGGGTATGTACCCCTCGTATTTTGCAGGTTTTCTATACATACTCTTGTTCCCTCCCACAGTACAAAGACATGCAGTTAGGCTGACTGGCATCTGTAAACTAGACACTGTTTGCATACTGTGCTGTGATAATTCATGTTACAGGGAAGACGACCACATATCCTTTCCTTCAAAGAGCTTCCCCTTTAGAAAGTGAAGAATGTAATTCCCATTTGTTATCTTTTCGGAGAATTTTCGGAAAATGCACGGCATACATATTGACATTTTCACCAAAGTTATAGCGAAGTAAGGAGCGCGTGCTAATCACAGAGCATCACCGCACCCACCACACAACGAACCACTTCAGGGATGAGAACCCAAGTGCAGCCGTGCAGCGGGTGATACCTCAACAACACACTAGTTTGAAGGGAATGCGACAGTGTGAAGTTATTCTCCATTGGCCAGAGTGCCAATCCTGCCACCAACCCCCAAATTTTTCCCAGGATGTTGGAGGACCTCCTTATAGGGCTGGATGTAGGTTAACATCATACCCAGGATGAAGCAACTGCAGGTTAAGAGCCTTGTCCAAGGGCCCAACGTAGTAGTATCACTCCTGGCATCGGTGGGATTCAAACTGACAACCTTTTGTTCGTGAGCACAGATCCCTAGCCTCAGAAAGTTAAAACACAACCTATTTTTGCCCGCGAAGGGTGTTTTTTTTTTTTTACTTTCAGGAAAAGGCGGTGAGTAGCACTGATGTCTACATGTTGATTGTTGCCTGTTATAGTCTGCAAGAAGGAATAGAAGGAATTCAAGTAACAATTTCATTGTACTTTGTAGCAGTATACTGTACATATGACAATAAAACCTTTGAGCCTTGAATCTCTCACACCTCCAGCACTAGGTCTTCAAATCCCGCCTCTAACTTGTGTGTCTGGAGTTTGCACGCTTCCCTGTGTTGTACATGTTTCCTCCCACAGTCCCACAGTCCAAAAGCATGCATTTAGGTGAAATGATGTTTATACATTGCCCTTAGTAAGTGTGACCTGCAGTGCACTGGCATCTCAGCCAGGCTATTCCCCGGCCTCTACTACAAGCAGATACATGACGCTTGCAGTGTGTTGTGTTACAGGGGTCCAAAAATGGGGGGGCAAGATCCCTAGATTTCCACAGTATGTTAATAAAAATATGAAAACTACTAGTGAAATCTTCCCCCAACCCCCACAAAATGGGAGCCATGAGTTTCTGTTATTTTGGGGGGTCATAAGCTGAAAACTTGGAAAACCATGTTTTATTTGATGGTCGCCTGCATGGAATCTGGGAAAATTATGCTTTGTGGAAGTCATGATTATGATTATTATGTACGTTTAATCCCAGTCCTACTGAGCAGAGAGAAGAGGCTGATGCGTGACACTCACTCCATTCAGTGCCACCTCTGCCTTATCCACTGTGGCTGGGGGCCCCTTTGCCTGTCCGCTTCCCTCAAGTTGTGGAGGAGGGGGCTCGGGCTTAGACTCAGCACACTGGTCTTCATGGGGCTTAGGGCCCCTGGGAGCGAGAGGGGTCTCAGGCCCATGAGGGCTGCACGGTTTCTCCACGGGAGGGTCTGCGAAGCTGGCCTTAGGTCTGCAGACCTCCCGTGTCCGAGGCTCCCCCTGTGGGTCCACAGGCACCTCCCACTGCAGAGATTTGGGTACTTGGGGTCTGTAGAAGGGAACCGCCTTCTTGGAGAGGAAATGGGGCTCCCTGGTGATCCCTACCAGTATGAAAAAGACACAGTCACAAACAATACAAGACAATGGGGGGGGGGGGGGTTACTAATACTTACCGGACTGGTCTGAGCGCAGGCCGGCTTGCCGCATCTCGCACTGCGGGGAGACGCTTCCGCGCTTCACGCGCTGACCCTTGAACTTGCTCTGATACTCGCTGATCCCCTGCACCAGTCAAGCAACAGTTACAGCTCCTGCGATTCTCTTTCTAGTTTAGCAACTGCAGTACAGATTTTGCAAGTACTTTCCCACGTTTTATTTCTTATCTCACTTTTTTATTCAAACAGATGTAATCACTAACTGATATTGAAGCAGAACCAACGGTGTAACTTAAAAGCAGTCGATTACAGATAAGCCTATGCTTAACCAGCAAGCTACCGTCGTAAATATAAAACGTGCAATCATGAATCCAAATAAGTTATGAAAATTTAGTTCTATGATTTAAAGTGATGACTTAATATAAATTAAATTTGACAATGGGGCAGCGTGCACAATTAAAGATACTTTGGCAAACCATAAATCTCTTTAATCACAGCCTAAAACGGATAATATTCTCATTGTTCGGCTGCGTTAGCGGTCTCAAGAGTTTGACTTGTTTATGCATGTCCTAGTTTCACTGTACTTTTACTACCACAATAGCAGCGACAATCAGATAATAAACCGCCTTACGAAATGAAACGTCACGAAATGAAAAAACTACCTGAAAAGATGTTTATCTAAACATCCATTCCGTCGATTTAACCACGTTCTCTTCAAATTTTATGTGCAAATTAGAACGACTCTATCCGCACCCATTTTAGGTTCAAATGTAGCAGCCGTCAAATCGAAAGCTTTTCTGCACAAGGAAACAGTGACGTCGCGAGCATGTGCCTGGTCCAAAACACTGATTTTCAACGAAAGACGAGAGTGTACTACTGCATGTAAGCACAGTCGTTTACCTTAAAGTGAACTTTCATTTTAATTCAAGGGCAACGCAGAGGGCTGTAGAAGTGACTACGAAAGTTGCTATTGTTAATATCACGGTTTAATGAGCGCCCAGCGCTTCGGTTATAGTAACGCGTTGCCTTGGTAAAGGTTGTAGCGTCCTTAGTCGTGCGCATGCGCACAAATGACGTACTTTTCCTATATATAGACAAAGCGCTCCACCTACTGGACATACGCTGGACTGTAATTTGTAGTTTGTGTCGTGTCAGCAATAAGTAGTATTAAGCGTCTTATCTTCTTAACCTTAACGACCGAACGATCAATGGACTTCTTACAACAACGACGAAAAAGCATATACACATGTTAAATTTACAAATTTACAAATGTTTATTTAGTTAAAGGGCGTTACCGAAGTGCGGCTTGAGAATGGCTCATTCACCCACTCTCCCGCGCGACCGTATACTGGATATATGATTGGAAAATGAATGCATAATAATTTAATTGCTTAAAGCTAATATTAATTGACATTTAATTTATTTTACGATGTCAAATAGATTAGATGTTCACAGTTAAATGTTTATATCTTGGATGTTTATTTAAGTCAACAAATAGTTTGCTACATCCATGGATATGCATTGAGAACAATAATGCACTGCTAAAATTATGTTTTTTAATTGTATCCGAATTTATACAGTAGCACTATTAAACTGGACATGAAACAGATATGTGCATCTGTAAAACGGTCAGCCGCAGAACTAAACGTGTCTGTTCTAACTTCTCGAAAATAACATTGTACATCTACCATATATAGAAGCTTTGCCATCTATGGCAGGTTTACGGTGCTTAGCGTTAATGTTTATTGGTTCCATATATGGAAAAGTATGCCTGTTCTTAGTATCAGCCTGCAGAGGTCACCGATGGAGCTTTGAAGCAAATGTTCAGAAGTGGCATTAAGCTAGAGAAAGCATAGCGTTATGGACACGTATGATAGTCAGAAAGGGTTTTAAAGCGAAATCCGTTTTCAATGTCCCGCCGATTCCTGGATGCCCCCCGCCTGTCTATGGCAGCCTACTCCGGTATTTCCCTAACAATCTAACCTTAGCAGCACAGGAGTCAGCATGCTCATGTGGCATCCGACTCATCGGCGGTTTTAATAGTCCACGTATGCAGGGGTGAAAGGGGTGACCGCAGGGCTGGGTGGGGTGCGGAGTTACTGTCTGCCTGCTATACATGTAAGTTTAGCCATTTTACTCAACACAGAAAGACTGGCTGAATGCTGCCTGTGCTCACACTCGTAAAATAGTTATATACCCTCTTGCCTACCAAGGTCCTGTGTTTTTAAATAGCTCAGTCGTGATGCTTTGGACTCCTGCCCGTTAATGCATATGGAATTATTCTGCATTGTCTTCATAATGACTGTTAGTCATCTATGATTCTTAGGAACGGGCACTGGAAGACGTGTAACAGTAACTGGTGGCATAATCATTTGAAGGATTTATTTATTGACCCAGTTTCCATCTTGTACATGACTGATTACTTAAAAGCCCCTCGCTTACCTTTCATGTATGAATACAGAGCTGTACAAAAGCTGTGTGCGTTGGGGGGTGTGGGGGCGGGTGCAGTCGCACCGTGCGTTCGTGTTGATACACCCAAAAGCATAGCTTTGGGTTGGGCATTGAGGGATTGAGGTCTCCACTCATTTAAGGGCGTCCAGGGGGTTGTTTTGGCTGGTTTTTATTATTGGGGGGACGGGGGGACGGGGTTACAACCCCGTCCCCCCATAATTTTCGCCCATGGATACACCCCACCTGTTTTCGTTAATTTTTCCGGTATAATTGATGCCAACAATGTCCGTTAAGGTATATTGTTCTTTAATTTGTATTTCCTTTAGTGTTTATTGACCTCTTATTCTTTACAGTCCGTGCCACGCTCTTCTCTTCATACAGTAGTGGGTTTTCTTTAAAGAATAAAGCTTCACCTTTCATTGCCTACCACTATGATATTTTTACATCTTTGCTAAACAAATTATCATATTATAGATTGGATTGCGAAAAAAATTTGAACGTGTTCAATAAGGCGGATGTTAATATCTACTGTTATGTTAAAACACTATCGTGTTTCTTCCATTGATTGTATTAAAAACGTCTTCCAATAGGGGGCAACAACCCCCATGAATAATACTACTGTACAATGCTCCTGGATTACTAATAATGCCCACAAATAATTAAAATAAAATAAAGGAGAAAATGTACGCTTCTTCCAGCTATTACAATAACAATTGGGACTCTTTTCGGATCATCCTTCCGTATTGACATGTTATTAACTAAATTTTGCTTGTTAGCTCATTCTCACAATATTACGATGTCTCAAGGCGCTTTACATCAATCGCGTACATTTTCATTAGTTCACTGTATCAAACAATATCAGTGATATGGGTCTTTGCAACCATCACAGAGAACCTGGAGGGATTTAATTTAAGAAGAGTCTATGTTCTCGGAGAATCTATGTTCATCAGAGATCACGCACGGATGTGTAATCGCTCTCACTGTTTAATCAATGGATATATCATAAATCCCAGCAGCGTGGTAGGTGGGATCACGAGCTGTCAATCTGCCATTTTTTTAATCTTACTGGGTCGCATTTGGTTTTGAAGCAGCACCCCTGCCCACCCACTGTTTGTAAGTGCTCTCTGTCTGCAGTTTGTTTTTCCCTATCATTGTACACTTAATTGTTTTTCACAAATTTCACTGAAAACAATACAAGCTTCAGAGTCTTTTTATGTGAAATTTTCATTTCAGGATATGAAAATCAGTGGATATTCCATGGGATTTATTTTGAAGGCCATGGGCAAATTATTTTTTCAAAGTGGATTTACCATTTAATTAGAAAATAAATGTCTGGGCAAAATGCGGGTCGGGGGTTTGAGTCCTGCTTGTACTCCTCTCTCTCTCTCTCTCTCTCTCTCTCTCTCTCTCTCTCTCTCTCTCTCTCTCTGTCTCTCTGTCGCTATCTGTA
>JAODJX010000001.1:14505737-14527395 GCA_026776945.1 Isichthys henryi | reverse complement strand
GAACAGTTTACCCGATGATTCAAATCTGTTCGCAAAATGGAAGAAAAAAAAATCAATTTCTTTTTAAGCTTGTTCAATCTAAAATCACATTTAAAAAAACACCGAAGAGCCCATAATGAACCATTCAAACACCCTCAGAATCTCTCCATGAAAACAGAAATTCTGCAGTACACAATTCCTTTAAAAAAAAAAAAAAAAACAGATGGAAATGACAATTAATTGAGCATTCATTCCAGGCCGTCAGAAAACATGCAAATACATCCATGTGAAGGGAAGCGAACCGTTGACGGGCGGTGCACCCGTCTTTGTGACGCGGTGGTTTGATCCGCCAGGGAAAGCAGCTTCACGGGGATCACGCCGTGCTGACCTTTTGCAGGGGGCCGGTGGGAGACAGAAGTGTCCTCCGGAGGCTCCTTTATGGTCTCCCTGCATCTGCTCCGCGTTAGCGGAAGCCGCTTTCAAGTAGGCCCCGCCCACTTCTGTTCTGTTGAGCCGCTATGTTTTATTCATCCGTCTCGCCCCGTTCGGCTGCGACTGATTACCATCCCAATTAACGGCGCGCAATTATCCCGAGAGTACCGCATTGATGCCGAGCCACTGGCTGGGCGCGCTTCTTGTATCCATGCGACGGAGCCTTTGATAAGTCGCGGATGTCTCCGGAACCGACTGCTACGAGCGAGCGAGCGAGCGAGTCGCGGATTCGCAATCGGAATACAAATCTACCGCCATCCGAACATGCAACAGTACAAGCCGCAGGCGGAATCAAACTCTTATCACATTATTGCATTTTTTCGTTACTCATTCCTCATTCCAGTCTTGCACTGTTTTGTCTTGCATCGCACTGATGTTGCTGCTGTCTCTGGAAACATGACCCTATAACTGTATCGTGAGAATTTCACGGTGCTCCCCAGAGCACATGACAATAAAACTTGAAACCTGAATGAAAGGTTGCCTGTCAAAGATAGATCTAGGGGCTCTTTTCATTGACTCCAGACCAAGGGTTGAGATGATTTATTACAGATATTGTCATAAAGGACAACCCTGCCTAACGGTGGTGCACAGAGACTAAGGTCAGGACCCCTAAACCGTGCCGGTCAACACATCAGGCGACCGACCTAAGGGCACTGTCTCCTGTGGGGGACGCTGACTTATTAACAACTGCTGGCGCCACCTCCACCCCCCACCCCCCTTTTCACAAGCTTCATCTCTAGCACCACCTCCCTGATGTGAGGACCATATAGACTGCCCACAACAAATTGGGCTTTGGCGGTGAAGCTTGCCTAGGCCTCCTCAATCGCTTGGGCCGGCGCTGACTGTAAATAAGCAGGATAGCTAGGCCTCTTTTCCAGAAATGCGGGGGTCATGCTACAACAGTACTTATTCCAAAGCTTATTGGCCTTGCAAAATCGCATATCCTAGCTCAGTAAGCCCCCTTACTCCTTGGTGCATTGCACGGCTTCCTGTAAGACAGCGCTTCCAAACCCAGTCCTCAGGAAGCCCCCAAACAGTCCACGTTTTTGCTCCTTCCTAGCTCCCTGTAGGGAGCAAAAATGTGGACAGTCTGGCAGTTAGCTGGGAGGGAGCAAAAACATGGCCTGTCTGGGGGTTCCAGAGGTCTGCTCCTGTCCATCATTAGCTTAGCATGGCACCATGACCCTGCCACTCCCATTACAGCGACCCATTTTCCAGTTACCGATGGCCGTCACTCACATCCTTTGTGGATGCAGGCAAACCGGTCAACCTGTCAGATTTAAAAAGGTTGTCTGCCCACAGCTCGAGCTGATCCACCTGAAGAGCGGCATTGATATTGTAATCCGAGGGAGGGGGACACTAAGGTAAGCATTGAGGTAGATGTTAATGACTGAGACAATGACGCTGAGTCATATTTGCTCCCATGACAGGGGGTGCGGAGGAGGTGGGGGGGGGAGTACTGTGATGGGCCACAATTACAATATGAATGGAACCAGAATGGAGGTCCGGGAGGTTTGATTCTCCTTGGCCACCTCCCTCCACCGAGAGAACAGGGGTGGCTCGGGCCTTGTTGGCATGGCTGCGTGGACCCAGACCACAGGGGATGAAGGGCCGCTGTTTGCAGTGTTCGCGGAAGCCAGGGGATGGCAGGCTTTCTGTTTGCTCTCTTTTTAAAGAGAAATATGAACAATATATGATACGCGATGGCAGAACATAAAGAGCTTGTTTCCCTAGAACATCTTGAAACAGCAATAAATATCAGATTTAAGGAAATAAGGTATCATCCCTCCATGTTCCAGTCATTTATAGGAGGGGGGTCTATACACACGCATACGCACACACATGCACACACACACATACACACGCATACACACACACATACACACACACAGGCACACACACACACATATGCACACACACAGACAGACACACACATACAGATATACACACGCACATACACACACATGCACATGCATACACACACACATGCACACACACACGGATACACACACACACATATGCACACACACATATGCACACAGACAGATATACACACGCACGTACACACACATACACACACACCTCCTGACATACACACTCAGATACACACACATTCACACACACACACTGATACACACGCATACACACACACGCACACACATACACACACACATGCACACACACACGGATACACACACACATACATGCACACACACACACATACAGATATACACACGCACATACACACACATACACACACACGGATACACACACACATACATGCACACACACATATGCACACACACAGACAGACACACACATACAGATATACACACATACAGATATACACACATACATGCACAAGCACATACACACACACACGGGGGCAATTAGCCTTACTGCATGCAAAGGGATTACATGCAAACTCCATACATGGGGCGGGGGGGGGACTGTGTTTCCCTCTGAGGCACTGTGCCGCCCTTAAAAGTGTTATTTTAAAATGAAATGGTGAAGCTCTTTAGCCAGTATGATCTGGGAAAAGTCATGCAGCGAAATGTCAGCAGTGGTAATTTAATATAAATAAACGGACTTCTGCCGTCAGAGCCACCCCACCCCCAGCTGCCTCCACACAGTGCTTCTTACCCTTCAGTTCTGTCCTTTTATTACATTTGGGGGCCACAGAGATAAAGTGGCAGCCATTTTTTCGTCGGGGGTTTTCTTGGTTGCGGTTTCAGCACGTTCTTCCCAGTAGCTGCTCGGGGTGGGGAAGTCCAGACCCAGTTCCCAGCGAGGCGCTCACCCTGCCTTATCTGAGGGCTCGCAGGTCCCACTGGCGGCCTGCATCCCGGCCCCCACTTCCTCTTTCTGCTCATGCCACGGCAGGAAGTGAGGCTCCTCACGTGTCTGCTGTAGCAGTGCACCGGTCATTCCGGTAACGGCGGAACTGGAAAGGATAACGGCCGTGTGCTGAGCAGGACCGCAGCATGCATCTCGACCTCATAAATTATTTATCTGATGGCTGACGAGTATTATTTATTCATAGCTCAATCACTTAAATGTATAAATATTACCTTACCATCCTCAACTTGCAAGCAAGAGGCCTTCTGAAATATGTTGTCAGTTTTATTTTATTTTTCTGTTTAATTTTCAAGGGGAAGTGCCTTTGCAAATCACCAAAGATTATTTGCAAAATTACATTTTTTTGATTTTTGACAATCTGAAAACCCTTAGGTGGGATTAAACATGAGAATCGATCAGCGGGGATTTTTGCTCAGATATTACTTATACAACAACTGTTAACTTCTGGATTACGTAATCTAACAATACTGTAACTGATTCAGCATCAGTCTTGTGTTAGGCAAACCTCGTTCACCACTTCCTGAGCTCAGCTTGATGCTGAGGATCCAAATTTTAACTTGCTGGCTTTTTTTAGGCTAAAGAGCACTTACACAAGTTGCTAAAATCATTGTGTTCTTTTCATTGACAATAAAAGTCTGTTTCATTTTCAGAGAAGCCCCAGTAGTTTAGGTCCTGGAGTCTGAGAATTAAACAATTCTGTCGATTAAGGCTGTTGAGGATGAAGGATACTCTGAAGTGTCTTGGTCATACCTAGGAATATGTTATTCTCCCCTTAGCATTAAGTTTTCTGAAGTTTGATAATCCTTTGCTATCTCGCAACTTTCTTGCAACGTTGCGGAGATGTTGCATTAGCTTTTCCACAGTCATGCTGTACATGTGACGGCTGCATAAGAACTATTAGAGAACTGTCAGACGGGCAGATCACTAGTCTACTACCTCTTCATGGTGTCTTCAGTCTACAACTATTCTGTCGAAGTCCTGAAATCCACCAGTCAAAGTTCTCCATCTCTGATTAGTCATCTGAAATTTGAACACAAATTGACACAGGGAGACTCATTTTCAGATCGATATTTTAAAAAGCCATTTTGATCCTCGATGATGAAAGATGACATTCAACACTGATCTGCTGAGACGATGGGACCCAATCACTTTGTGTGGATTAGAAACCCGACTCCTGACATTTGAATCTTCGCTCGCCTGCCATTTCAGGAGTCACTGTTAATGCCCTAGAACAGGGGTGGCCAGAAAGGACTACAACTCCCTAATTAGATTACTAATTAGAGGACTGATTGGCTGAAGAGTCCTCACACCTGGGTTTGAACAGCTGACCTAAAGGTTACCCCAAACACCTGCATACACACTGGCCCTTTGTGGATAAGATTGGCCACCCCTGCCCTAGAAAGACGCCTCTTAAATAAATTTCCCTTAAGACGAATGTTCCATCACAATATTTCCTTAAAAAATAGGGAAACGGTAAGTGGGGTCAGTCATTCTCAGAATGAAATTTCCGCTCCAGAAAGCCACTAGTACCCTGAATTTGCCCTGAGTCCATGGAGGAGTTTGACAATTAGTAAAGCAACTACCCTGATCTTCTTCAGGAAAAGATTCAATCTGTAAGCTGACAACTGCCCACCCATCTCTCATGCTGTGTCTTCACAACTATGACTGGACAGTGAAGCAGTTTGGGTAAGGTTTCTGTAACACACAGGTCTTCGTCGACTGAGCCATACTGGTGCGGAAGCAGACAGCTCTTACACAATGGGAGCGTCCTGAATGGAGACTACACCCACTGTCATGTCCTTTCAAGCCGCTCATCCCTTTTTTGTCCTTTTATGGGCATATTAGCTTACGGCTCTCCTGTCGAGATGATGAAAGGTGTGGGGGCCTTCTGGAATTGGCCCGACGGCGCAAACACTGGTCCAGGGGTTGGTGGTGCAGCATGCCCCGCCCCCTCTAGCCTGTGTAGGCTGAGGTCAGGACTATGATGTCAGCAGATTGGGACACAGGAGGCTGCGAGTGGGAGTCACACAGGGAGAAATTGTTTGTGATGGGAGAAGCCATGTGGATGGTTGCAGTCGGGAAGCTATTGAAAAAAGACCAGTGTTCTTTTCCTTTTTTAAAAAGACAGGCCAACAACAGCTGTTCAGTCAAAACTGATCCATATGTATGTCATGTACATTTGAAAATTCACTCTCATTCCCTGGAGATGGTGAAGAAATGTTTCTCAGCCAGACAGAGAAATATTATCAGACACCATAAGACCATACAAACACAGATGTGCCATAGTAAGGTATTATAAAGGCAAATTGTTCTGGGATTTATTGTAAATGAGGGCAGTATGGTGCCTCAGTGGGTAGTACTGTTGCTTTGTTCACCCATAGTTCACATCCCACCCTTGCTGTGTATGCGTGTGTGACACTTGTTGCATACTCATAAGCAGTAATAATAATACTTATTTTTTGGGTGGGGGGTGGTGGTGGTGGTGGTGACTGACAACCCTATCAATAGGTCTCTCAACTTTGCAACTGGGAGGGTGTGGGGGGAGTTCAGCTCTGCAATCAAAGATGTAGGAACCAGGTGACGAGGGACGTGTACCCCCCATTATTTAATTTGGCTTCATTTATCCCCTCCCCCCAAAGATTTTAAATTATTAAGTCGTATCAAACCCTCTCCTACGTCATTGCCTATAGTTATACTATTTGGCTATAAGCCTGGTTAGGAGCAAATTGGCAGGGGGGGGGGTAAAGGGGTATCAAACCTGCAGAAAAAAACACATGTTTTCATCTCACAATGGATCCATGTCCCAACTGGGGTGTTTCCCAATCCCGTGTTACCTAAGATCTCTCCATGGCCCTGTAAGCAATTGGAAGCTGGTTGGATAACGTTGTTGTAGCGATTTATTGGTTTATTTAAATATGACTCATGTTCACTGTTAAGCAATGACATTTTTGTTTTTACATTAATATGGGTGGCACGGTAACTCTGTGGATAGTACTTATGAATTATATCTCCCAGTCTGGGGGCTCAGATCCTGATTTACACCTGGAGTTTGCATGTTCTTCCTCCCCCAAGACATCAGCAGTCAGGATAATTGATGCCTCTAAATTATCCAGAGGCCAGTAGTGTGCGTGTGTGTGTGTGGGGGTGTGTGTATGTATGTGTGTGTGTGTGTGTGTGTGCGATCTGTAATGAACTGGCATCCTATCCAAGGTGAACCCCAACCATGGAATGCCAGGATAGGCTCCAGACCCTGCAATCCTGACCAGAATAAGTGGTTAGAAGATGGATGGAGAGAGAAAGAAGGAGGGGGGTTAGCAGGGGGTACCTAGATATTAAGGGACATGGACAAATCTGAAGTTTGCTGGTGTCTTATTGAGTACAATGTTAGTCCTAAATAACTTCTAGTAAAATATGTATCTGTACAAAGGGATATGAATGTAATATTCAGGACAAGAAGCAGAATGAAATTGACCTTAGTGTGATTGTTCTTACAGTCCTGACTGACAATGCTGCAAGTCACGTGATCACTCAAAGCCAAATGGGCAGCTAAGCAGGCTGCACCCAAACTGCATTGCTATGGAAAGTTGGGCAGATGCAAAAAGGTAAATGAATATATTCATTTGTATCAGAGTTGCAAAGATCAAACACAGGCATATCGCAAAGCACTCTGAACAGCCATTTATATTTCAGCTCAGAGCCACTAGCTTATTTATATGAGCTGTGTGCCTTTGGATTGTGACTAGAAAGGGTGCTGAGGCTGGATTTAAACCCACAATCTCAGGCTTAGGTTGTAAATGCTCCCCAAGACACCATAGACAAATAAGGCTGTTTGACTCTTTTGTTAAAGTGTCTCGTTTGGGAACGATTCACACTGTGCAGTACAGTTTGGCAGCATATGAATTTAAAAATTTGGGCAGAGACTACTTTAAAAATAAACCGGCTTCATGCCAATCGGTTACAGAATCTGAAGACACGCTGCATGTCCGCCGTGCTGTTACAACTTGCTGAAGATAACAAGAAGCTCGCGTCTGCTTCAGACAAAGTACGTCCGAGCGCAGCTGACAGCTTGCCATTCCCCCCTCCCCCACGTCCCTCATCCAATTGCGGATGGAGAGGGCGAAAAGTTGCCTTCTGATTGGCAGTCGAAAGAGAGGCCGCGACGTCATGCAAAAACTCAAAACCTCACCCAAAGAGGCGAGGGCGAGCCGGTGGGGACGGGGGTGCATACGGACAGGATCGACGGACGGAGAGGAACGACGGTGAGTAATCCCCCCCACTCAGTTTGGGTTAAACAAAAAAAAAAAAAAAATCAGCCACTGAAGGCTTTGCACGGGTAGGGGCTAGTTTGTATGAAATGGGGCCGCTGGCAAGCGACGGGCGCTGGAGCTCATGTGTGACAGCGGTACGGATGAGCGGACCGGTTTAAAGCGCCCGATGAGCGACAGGAAGAGCGCCTCAGATGCCGAGAACATGGCGGAGCCCGAATGAGGCAGGCAAACTCTTCAAACATTACTGTCAAGAAGAACGTTTCGCAAGTCGCTTCCGTGCGCAGGGCGAAACTTGCCGGCCGCGGAAGGGTTTAACTGTTCAGCCTTCGTCCGGGGGGGGGGTTGAGAAATGGCGGTGGGTGGCACTGTGGAAGTTACGACGGAAATGGAAAACTTCTAAGGTTTTGTAGTTCAAAAGGCGCACTGGCATGTTCAGTTTCCGCTCACTCTTATCACGGTAGAGGGATCTTGTTATAAGTCATATTTTGGTAATTTGGGCTTCATTCGCAGGGTGCCCTGACCAGAGTGTTATTCGCGTTTTTATCTTGTATTAAGGCGCACACGTTCAGTCTGGGCGGCCGTTTGCTTTTGATGGGTCTGATAACGCGCCCCGCCTTGTCCGCTGCTGTCAAACGGAATGAGTAGTTTTCTTCTAAGAAGCGAGAAAGTCCCGGCACGATTTGGGCCGGAGCGCCGTATTACTGGCGGGGTTTATGCGGCCCTTTAACACCGCGGACCTGCCCAGAGCCGTTAACACCGAACCGAACGGGTAGTACGAGGAAATGATGGCACGGTTTCCTGCGTGTCGTGGAGCCGCCGTGTTCCTGAACTGTTTTTGTCCTGGTGGAGTTGGGGAACCATGACTGGGTGGCACGGTCGGGGCTCGTGTGTGGGATGTGTGCTGCAGGCTCAGTCCCACCTGTGAAGTTTCGCCTGTCAGCCAGTTGTGCACTAATTCTTGTCCGTTCCTGCAACACAGCAGGGCGAGTCTTAACGTCAAACTCATAGTAACTTTTTTTTTTTTTGGGGGTAAATTTCGTCAGGTCTACGGGCTAGGTTCTGGGGGGCGCTCGCTTGGGTTATTCAGCGTTATTTATTCCTGCGAATTGCTGTGGCATGCTGTGAAAGACGGGGTCCTGTATTCTCAGAACATTTTAACGGAACAACATGCTGTAATAACATGCTGCCTGATTCCTGGGTAGTTTCCTCCTTTTGCAGTTTTCATCGGGAGTTTCTTGTGGTTGGCCAAGAGCATCATATCACAATTCCCCCATCACTAGTTTTGACACTGGCAGTTTTTGGAGAAGGACAAAGCTTCCTTATTTTTCATTCTTTTTTTTTTTGGAGTCGATATTGAATGGTGCTTCATGAGTAACTTGTAGCTTCTTGGACACTCGGAGTTGGTGGACGTTAGCGTGCCATAGAAGGGTTAATGACTGGCTCTGTATAAAGTTCAGATGCCCTACCCCCCATGTTCTTGGTGTTCGTTTGTTGTGAGGGCACTGGGGACCTTATCATGTAGAGGTGGGGATGATCTTGTGTCCCATAAGGAGCACCAGGAAGGAACTCCTCACGGTTAGTTGTCATCCTGGATTCTGAGGAATGCTATTTAGTGGTACTTTGGGGAAAAGGAGCAATGTTTTGTCAGCTGCCGTGTGGAATGGCAGCTTAAAAATGCTTCTGATCTGCAGTATTTGGGAATGAAGATTCTACATTTGTTTTGAGTGCTGTGGGTTTCTTGAAGTTTGTTTAGTAGTGTTGTTCATGTACTTCTAATGTTGCATAATGTGGACTGCTAGTTCTGAGGCCCTGAGAACATGTCACATGATGCAGAAGACGTTTTAAGTTGGGCGAGGTCAAGTGCACTCAGACTAAAGTAATCCTGTGGGATCCTGTCTAATGACCAGGCAGAAAATTGTGCACTTGTCTGAATAGCCTTGCGAGCGGTGGAGGCAAATGGCACCTGTGACACTGACGTGTAGGTTGCTCCAAGGTTGTGCATTATTAGCAGTCTCCATGGGTGTGTCTTCTGGAATATAAAGATGGAGAAGTCTTTTTCCCTCCCCTCTGACAGGCCTGGAAGTGTAAATGATGGGGGGGAAAGCTGAAGGCTTAGGTTAATTTTGCTGGTTGATGTAGCTGGAAACCCTGAGGCAGTGATCAAAAACCTGGTAAAAATTAAGTCGAGCGGGGTCATGTGTGGCCAACCTGTCTGCCCAGTCTGCTTCCTCCACGGCCGTACCACTCTCATGGAATGTGGTCTGTGTGTCATTCTCCTCCACTTACATGTTTCCGTAATTTGAATCACACCCCATTCACCCTTTACAGAAGTCCACAGTCTGCTTGGTGTTTACAGACCTGCGCTCTTCTAATAACTGCGCGTGTGCATGCGTGTTCCTGGCCATATATAGTAGCTGGCAGTGTGAGAGTCCTATTTCGTGTGCTGGGGCATGTGCAGGTTTGGTCTCGTCGGTTCTGTCTCCCGGCTGCTCTTTCTGCTTGGCTGCCTGGCAGCCCGTGTGTCGGTTGTCTTTGCTGAACTACGCCTGAACTTCAGAGCAGGGCACTGTGTCAGCGTGTGCACGGATTCACTTTCTGGTGCAAGCACACTCGCCTGCCTGCACCCCAGCTGAGGGATTGCATAAGCGTCTTCCTGGATATCCTCTGAGGCAGGGCAGGGCAGGCAGAGCTGGGAGTATGTGTGTAGTAATGAAGACCCTCGTGGTCGTTTATTTGGAAACTGCACAGTAGCTGACCTGCCATTTTACTCTTGTGAAAATGCAAAGGTTTGTGTGAATGTGTGGTTGCTGCCCATTTTCATATTGATTGTTTCAGCAATAATTCTGATCATGCCAGACTGCCTGCATGTCCTTTTTTTTCTGTAAATATCTCCTTCATGTTTGCAGTTAATGGTAGACAGGTAAAAGTATTTGCCATGTCGTCAGCTTTTGATTAATCAACGAAAATTGTTCTTCTGGCATTTCAGTGCTTGTCCCTGGATTACCATCTATCAGGTCCGCTTGTCTAATATGGATCATTTGTGATAAATTTTTCTCCATCCATCTGCTTTATGTCTGCAAGACACTTAATTTCTGCCTGCTGGCTTGTCACTTTGAATACGCAGTCGTCTTAAAACTGTTAATTCTCCTTTTATTGAAATGAGGGAGTGTTTTTCCAAATAAATCCTTAGCAGACTGATGGATTTTACAGGCATGCCGTGGTCAGAACCTGCTGTGGTGCTGGATGAAGTTATTTATTGTGTGATTTCTGAACTCGCCACTGCTGAAATGCTGTAGGTTATTTTGTCTCTGCATTAGGATGCAACAAACTGGAACTTGATAATGCAAATGAATATTTATATTTAGAAGTCTAGCACTGTCAGTTAATGCAGCAGGGTAGACTAGTCAGTTGGCTTAAGGTCACTTATTTGCCCTCACGATATCTAAGTATAAGATCCTTAGAATGGTCATTTCATATTTGCTCCACTACAGTATAACGCCATCTGTACTATGTCAATTCATTGAGTTTGTTAGTCTTAACCAAAACACAATATGTAGCTGTGCTTGTGTTCAGGAAAGAAAAAATGTGTATCTGCAAAGTCACCGCTATGTCTGTTCAGTTTTCACTGAAGCAAAAGATTGGGCAAGAGGAGACCGAAATGTCTGTGTCTTATTTCTTTGGGGCTTGCAGGCATGGCCGTATGAACCGTGCACGCGTGGCCATCCATGGTGAGTGGTCTTTGAGCGGCTGTCTGTGGTGAGCGGCCTGGACGCGACTCTCTGTGGTGAGGTCTGACTACGAGCAGTAATCGCCTGCAGAAACACAGTTGCTCCGTTGCCGCTGTCATCCAGAGCAGCATGCATACTGATCCCATTTTCATGTCGGGACATTTCTGTTGGGGAAAGTCATGTCAGTTTACGCTAACAGCAAGGCCTTTTATGGCCCCTGAGCCAGGCCTCTTTATGTCCAGATCGAAGCTGGGCTCCACCTATTGCCTGGCACTGTCCAGGACCGAAGCATGTTTGTTTTTTTTACGGTCCAGTCATTACCATAACATGCATGCTGAAGCTTTTGCCGAAACCTTAAAATTGATCTAATCTGGCAGAGTCATAAAGCTGAAAAATGCCATCGCTTGTGTTCAGATATGCTTTGCAAAAGGGGGGCAGTCTTGTGTTACAGTTTACCTGCTGTCCTTAAGGAGTCTGGTTATATGCTGCCCCCTGGGGTGCAGTTTGAAGGGAGTTTCTGGACCTCTTTCAGTCCCCCCCACCCCTTGTACTTTTGTGGTCTGTATACATAACAGTGGAGGAGTTGCCCTCCCTCTCCCACTCCGGCTGCTCCATGTCTCATAGCGCCCCTGAATATATGCTGCCAGGATAAAGCGGGCAGGCGTGTGATGGGCACACGGGTCGAGTCCTGCCTGTGGAGGCATCACGGCAGTGTGGCTTCTCTCGGAAGCCAGCCATGAAGAAGCTGAAGGGAAGAAAAATGGTGTCTGAAAACTCAGGGCTTGAGAGGGTTTCGTTTCGCTTTCTCCATTACCCCTAGGGATAAAAGTGATCGCTTGCACGCTTATCTGTAATTACGTCGGTATTTTCCTCTTTTCCTGGGGAAGTGGGAGAGAATGCTTTTCCGTTGCAGCTAGGCTGCCTGATATGGCGACGTTTCGTTGAATCGCCCCGGGGGTCTGCGCCGGCACGCCTCTGCCAGCCCCTGGAATGTTTAGTCATTCCACGCAGGCTTGAGTGTCTGCCGTGCCCCCAAGGCTCAGCGTGTGACTCCCCCGCTGGGCCTGTCGCTTTTCTTTACCTGCCACAGGTCATGTGACATGGCATTGATACTGCGATGAAACCTCGTTTCCCAGCAAAAGAGCAGCATATATATTCAGTTGCTGGGCGACCTGCAGTAGGCTGACAAATGATATGATTCAGGTCTTGACTGCAGTCTGTATTGTAAGATCTAGCCTGTGCTTTACATGGATACTTTCACTGTACCCTAAAGAGTATGTTTGGGGAATAGTACTTATTGATGGCGCTGGTTTTTATTTAAGGTCTGTTTTATCAGGGGAGAATGGGGCTGACTCCTGACTTCTGTGTCAGGAGTAACTTTCATCATAGCTGATCTTGAAAAAAGAAATTGTCTTCATCTTTCCTGCACCTCACATTCCCTGCCCATTTCCACAGACAAGGAGATTTAACTGCATGTTAAAGCAAGCCCTTGGAAGGGACCTGAGATGTATTAGAGGAACGCCGCCTTCCTGCAAAATCTCACGTGATCTTACCAGTTCATTACAGTCATTGTGTGCATTACAGACCTGCTCCATGTCTCCTGACAGCACTGGAGGTCGATTGCACGCTGCATGATGGCTCCACATGTTTCCCCACTCTTCAGGGAGATGACGGGCTTGCTGATTAACATTGCTGTAGAATTGCGTCTTAAAGAGTCTCGAAAGACTAGCTGGATTTGTCCATGGGGACTGGCCTCTTTCATTTCCGGAGATGTTGGTTTTTGGAACCGGAGAGAGTGCCTTCGGGGCAGACTGCTGATATGAGGGTTCTTAGTGATGTCATAGGAGTGTCCTGACTGACACGCACATACAGAGTGGAAAATGAAGGGCCAGAAGTGGTGATCAGCCGTCTGTCGCCAATGTACAATTATCGTATTACAGCTGAAATGAAGCCTGTCGCGATTTTTAACTCTGGGTTTGAAGCAAGCCAGAGGAAGGCTCATTAGGAGAGCTAATGGGCAGTGTGAGGAGTTCAGGCACATCTGCCTCGTTTCTGTGTGGCCTGTCTCGCTTCATGAATTTCAGGAAGGAGCTTGGTTTTCTTTGATAATGGGGCCCAGCTGTGGGGGGGTTTCACTTTCGAATCCCCAAATGTTGTGACTTTCGGAACTGGTGGAGGACTTTTGCTAGGAAATGTTTTGGAGGCCAGATACTCACAGGCCACTCTTTCCTGTAACTTACTGGGCTGCTCTGCAAATGTACTGAAAGTGCCGAAAATACTTCAGATTTCGAAATGAGCAATTTCTTGAATCAGCAGCCTTGAGTTTCTGTAAATTTCCAAAAAGCTGTTCTTTACTCGTAGTCCAGTTACGTTATTCTCTTTCATTCATCTTTCTATACTTGGAACATTAATTGTTCTTTGTGTGATGTTTATTCTGTCCTAGTTGACTTCCAAATTTGAACCATTGTGGGTTTATGTTATTTACTTTACGGTGTGTCCCTGTGAATTCTGTTCAGGCCAGCACTGGTAGGGAGACTGGGAGACCCCAGTGTGTTTGTTCCCCTGATCTGGGAACCTTAAATCATTGGACCAAAAGAAAAAAAAAAAAAAAAAAAGTCCATTGCATCATTCTTTTGGGCTCCACTGAACAAAATGCCAGTGGTTTTAGCCTGGAAACCTCATATGCAGACCCTTGAAAGCAAACTAGATTAAGTCATGCTCTGCCTATGACAGCAGTCTCTGTAAAACTGCTGAGTGGTATCAAAATAATCAGTTTTCCTGTCCTCATATACAAGTTGTCAAAATTAGCTTTGGCCATTCTTTCCTGCAGTGTCCTGTTAATGGGCATTATAGAAATGATTATTTTTTGTAGGGGTAGTGGTGGTAATTCATTTTAGTGAACTTTAAAAAAAAAAAAAAAAAAAAAAGTGGAATGCATAGTCCAAGCTAGTTAGTGTCAGATTTCTTTAATGCTTTGGTTTTTCTTTTGGTACCAGTGCCTGAAATTATACGAAAGAATCCTCTTCAATTATTTAGTAGTTAGAAAACGGGGAGGGGGGGGAAGCTCTGCAGCAAAGACCTGATGTCAGGATATAGTTGAAAGTGAAGTGTAACTAGAGGCAGAGTAATACTTCCTTACTCTTCTTGTGAGAGCTCAGTGTGATTGGCCACAGCCGCAGGAAATCTGCTTTCTCTGTGCCGCACTTTCGGCTGTGCGGCTTCGGTAATTCCGTATGCAGCTCGTATTCCTGTAATCATTCGGGCCCTCTTACGCTGGTAAAACGTGGCATTAATGACGGATTACATCTCTGAGTGATCTTCTGTATCCCACGATGCTGCTGTTTTCTGCTGATTGGTCCTCTGGACCCACAATTCTCTGGTCTGCTGGAGGGGGAGGTTTGAGAAGCACAGGACCAAGGATATCAATCATTTACCGGCTGATCCTGTCACTACACCTCAAAAACATGGACCCGTCATAGGGATATATGTGGAGGGTCGTACCACAGTGGTTTATGTCCCTGTCAGACTCGTGCTATCATGTCTCCAGGCCGACCCGGCTTCTCTGTGTGGCCCGGCAGCCTGTGTAGTCACCATGTGACTTTACAGGAGCAGCATGTTCTTCCAGCCTGCTTCTACAAGACTGGAGACCTTTTATCTCTTGGCCTAAGGGTGCGCCCCGTAGGATGTGGTTTCCTAAGGCAGCAGGGCTTGGTCGTGAAGCCGAACTGACGCCCCAAATGTGACGACATCTCTCATGCAGCAGGCGCCTGCACCAGGATGTGCCACGAGCCTGATAAGTGTGAACTGGCCAAGCGCTGAGCTCTGCTTGTTCTAGCTGGTTGTAAGCTGTCAAAAGCTTGGTGATGGAAAGTCGTTCTTTGTACTCGGTGCCTGATCGTGGCCAGAATACCCTATTCTGACATGCTGGGTCCATGCCTCCATTAGCCTAATACCCTCCAATATGATATTTCATCCCCTTAACTTTTCTGCATCATATTGAGGCATAAGACTTAATCACTCTTTAATAAACCACTCTGCTGATTTGAAGGCGACGCCTCACATCCTCTGCATTTAACTACGGATGTGTTGATGATTTTAAACCTGAATTTACCCCTGTATTTGCGTGAATGGGTCTCGAAGTCCTCAAATGGCCGTATGTGTTCAGCATGGCAGCATAAGCACTGCTTCTGCAAGACGCTTCTGTGTGGTCTGGTGTCGGCGGCCTCCGATCAGCGGGTGTAGAGCGTGGGTGGGGTGGGCTGGCGCCTCGTCGCTCTGGCATTCAGTGGAGCTTGCTGCATGCAAATGAACAAAAATTCATTGCCCTCGGGCGTTTAATGTAGAATTGAAATGCCGTTGTCTTGAAGGCTCATTAAGAACCAGTTGTATTTCTCTCCTTTCCTTCCATTTATTGCGCCAGTCAGCTCTGATTAGGAACATCGACCTTGCCGACTGTGAGCCGATGATGATGCTGTGCTCCCCGATGAGCCACCAGACACTGTTGCATGCTCTAGAACCTGGATGGTCACGCCTACATCACGATCCCGCGAGCTTTGCTGTTACTGATGTTTTTCGTCTTGTAGGGGGCGAGGGTGGGGTGGGTGGCGGATGGTGCATCTCGCTGGCTTAGCACTGAGAAGAAATTTGGCCCGTCATTCAGACCTAAGCGTTCCCAAATTTAGTGTAAAAGGTTAATTGTCTCGATGCTCTTTTTGTTGCCCAGTACTATTCTGGGCTCCTGTTTTTATACTTCGATCGCCCTTCATCTCCAGATGTGTTCATGAACAGACTTTGGGCTTTTGTTTACAAGCCGTTTCCTATATCCACTTCCTCTGAAATTACACCCAGGGAGAGAATGAGTGGAATTCATTTAAAAAAAACAAGGGGGTGATAATTATACATTTGGGCCTCTTATCTTCGCTGTTGTGTTGCTCACAGACACCCTTCTCACCACACTCACCCCCCCCAGCACCACCTGCTTGCAGACATGTGATGGGCTTTCTAGCTAATCACAGCCAACCACCTTTCCTGGCCACGCCCACACTGGGGCTTTTTCCTGAATGGCTGTCACAGCCCCCGATTATCATCCCCTACAGCCTTCCTCATCCTGATCTTGATACGTTTAAAGTGACGTCAAAATGATTTCCCCAGGAAATGCTGCATAAACTTGCACTTACACAACTGGCTTCAGGTCCTCGTTACACAATCCAGGAAAATTATTTGCATGTATGGATGGCTGCATCTTTGAGACTGTTCATGTTAATATATACAGCATAGTTAATGTATTGATTCTTCAGTTTTTAACACATGTTCATCACATTTCAGGTATTGTGACTGGCCTGTTAAGTGTTTGTAAATTATCCCCACCTCCCAGCAAGGGTTTTGTTGGTTAATCATGCTGGGTAGTCTGCACAGTCACAGTAATGCTTTACAGAAATTTCTGTGAATATTGTGAAGTGCTGTTAAACCTATTCAATCTATTGCGGACTGTGTGGATATTGCACTAGTCTTGAGTCTAAAACTAGGGGTGATATCACATTGCGATATGTGAAATTTCCAAGAGCAATATTGCAGTATTTTATAAAAGAAAGGAGATTAAATTACCTGAAATATACTATACTATAATGTACTATAGCCCAGTAGAACTTATCTATCAATAGTTTGTGTCAAGTAAGTTGGTGTTGCTGTGAGTTCTCAACAGACACAAACACATGTGTGTACATCGCGATGGCATTGCTGAAATGAGAGATCTCGCAGCCCTGTTTAAAACTTTAATTTTTGTGCCTTCAGTGGGAAATAATATGCAACTGTACACATCAACATGTGTCCTACCTGTAGATGCCCTTCAAGCATCCAGACCTATTTGAGCTTCTCTGAACACAAAAAAAGACTTGTGCATTCCTGGGGATCTGTCAGATTGTGTGTTTGTCTTTATCAAAGGGCTCGTCTCAGGAGCACATCCTGTGTTTGCTCTTTCTGTCTTGAGGGAGCCTCGCCTGTGAGTTTTTGGGGCTGTTACTTGTAGGGCCTTGCAGAACATAACATCTGACCTGGCTGGCCTCCCTGAGCAGATCATGCTGCTGTTTTTTTCTGAGTGTCAGTAAAGGATGCACGGCTCCTGGTTTGCTCTGTCATGCTACTGCAGGTTCTAACATTTGCTCCATGTTTACTTTGTCTGCCCCCCACCCTTGGGACTTGGGGAGGGGGCTGGATGTTGACCACATGGGGTTTTTTTGGGCCTTCCTTCCAGCTCTTTGTGTCACCTGTCAAGGCATCGTGCAGCGCAGGTATTTTAGATAATCTCTGCCGCACTGGTGTTTGTGTGTGTTCTTAAAGGCATTTTTCACTCTGTTCTTATCGTGCCGGGAGTCTTGCGTGAATAATGCATGGCCGCGTGCGGCTGGCTCTCCGCGCGGAGCTGCTCCAATCCTCGTATCGGCCACAGGATCTGTCTTATCACCTGGAGCTGTGGAGGGTTGGCAGCACAGCCGGAGCCTGGAATCCCTGGGGGAGGGGGAGCGGAGTCGTCCTCGTCCTCATCTGGAGCGGCTCAGAGAGCTGCTTAGGAAATCTGACTGCATGTGTAAACTGTATGTGCCATGCATACCCACAAGCTAAGTTGTGTGCTGTGCCCATAATACAGAGATTGTTGTATTGAGTTATATAATCTCTTAAGGCCTCCTGATTTATCTCTGTGTGCAAATTTTTTTTGTTGCTGATGAATTGATTATTCTCTTGTCTGTCTGGACTGTCACTCTTGTGGCCCAGGATATCAGAATGCTCCAGCCTTCCTTTTCCAAGGGATGCAGTTTGCTTCCCTCTTCACCCAAACTTGGCAGCCATCAGTGTGCTTCCCTCTACAGTATGTCCACCAGTGGTACTTGCCTTGGACTTTTTCCTCACGATTCTGAAATCCTGCAGTTTGTGTGTTACACCTTGCAGGGTTGTCAGCGAGACAGCATGCTACCATTCTGTTGTGGTTTGTTTCTGGTTAAACTATGTAATCATCCTGTGGATAATTGTAATAGACCAGAAAATTACATTTTTGTGTGTTTGTGTGTCTGGGTTATGAATATTTTACATTGTTTTTACATGTTGTGGGGACTTTTTTTCAGGCCCCACAAGGGGAAACTCCATTTTATAAAAATCTGAGACTGCAATACAAGAATTTTTTTGTTTGGTTATTTATGGTTAAGGTTAGGGTGGGGTAGGGTTAGGGTTGTCATTGCTGTGAACAGGACGGTCCCCACAAAGAGATGGATGCAAACTTGTGCGCATGCATGTCTGTGATTTCAAATAGCACTACAGTGAAAATGTATAATCATTGACTATCTGAAAGTAGTGGTGCCCTGATTTGGAAATTTTGATACTGATACATATTTTTTTAATCGTCTAATATTACCGATAACCAGCTAACTTCTGAACTACTTGTGCAGGCAGTGATGCAGGCGTGGAACCTGCCAAGCTGGGGAGGGGAGGGGTTGCACTGAAACATGCTGGTGCTGATTAGCAGCATGACGTTACGTTTTTTTTTTTTAATTCTCTGTGGACCATGAGAGATCTGCGAGCCAGAATTATAAACATGTTGCTGGCCTGTACTTTGAAACAAGTTGTGAATGAGACAATGAATCCCTTGTCCTCCGCTATGGAAAATAGCTGATCATCCCTTATAACCCGTCTTTATTATTTTACGAGTTGTCTTTAGCTCAGGGGCCGTGAGTGCTGCGCGGTATACGGGTTCATACCGAAAACCGTTTTTTATTGTTTGTTATAATATGAGTTTTTCTGATACCGCAGTACCGTTTAAATGGCCGACACAACGTTTGGAAAGTGCCACAGCTGGAAACTATTTGAGGGTGACCATTTTTACTGCTGCACCGCTAAAAATGTACCGTGAAAGATCAGAAACGGAAGATATAGCTGACTCTGGAACTGAAAATAATGAGACACTGGGGTTGTCACATCGATTCTCAGATACTAATCGATATTAAAAATTAGTATCTGATTAGATACTCATGTTCACCATCATTGATACCGACAGTGTGATTTTCGCCTCATTTTCCAAACTCCACACAGCACCACTACAGCACAGGCACACTCTCACGCAGCCCCTCCCTTCTCCTCGATAGCCGCTGAACGCATTAGTGCTGGTTAACACACACATACCGAGTTGGCTGAACATGGCATATGCTGCAGCTGAAAGCACTTCGCAAGCTGCTTTAGTTATAAAAACAAAACAAAAAAACAATGCAAAAGTGCCGTTTGGAAGTATTTTGCAGACACGCATTGAAAGGCTAAGGGTGTTGATAAACCTCTGCAAACAGTGCTACAATGTTGTGGCGATGAAGTCAAGTAGCATGTCAAACCTGGTGAAGCATCTTACAGACATCCCGATCTTTATGAGAAATCTCGTTGCGTTCCAGCAACACTGAACTGTTAAACCAGCGCACACCTTAACATTTAGTCGTTTATCTATAAGCAGTTAGCCAACAAACACGTTAGCCGTATGCTATCATTAAGCTAGCTGATAGGCCCAATGGCTAATAATAAAATATAGTTTAATAATGCTAATATAATATTAATGTTGGAACAATGCAAAAACGTAAAACAAATGTGTCCTGTAAAATATGGTGAATGCCCAGTCATACTGTGTTAAAAAAAAAAAAAAAAACGTTATATACCATGAAATCGATAACTTAAATAAAAATACCGTGATATAAATTTTTGGTCATAGCGCCCAACTCTAGGTGTTGCTAACTTTTAATATTGAGTCAAGTTTAAATATCAGCCAAGACTGATACATAGGACTGATGCTGATGAGTTAATTTTTAATGAGTGGCTGTTAACCAGTATACATTGTACATTTCTACCTGAAATGTCACCAGTGTAAATTTGCAGTCTGTCAAATAAAATTCTTCCTGAAATTGGAATGTTTATATTTACTGAAGGCTAGTAATGGGCTAAATTGATATGAAACTTCCCAGGGCTTTTGGTGCCCATGAAAGAGACACTTCCCTGGAGTCTGACTTGAGAGGGACTGTATAGAGATTTGGTACTGTATAAATTAGTACTTAATACACAGGGAACAATCCTGCTTTTCTGGAGCAGCAGGAGGCGAATGGCACCGTCTCGGATTAGTATCATGTTTGAAAGAATATTTGTTCTCCAGGGAACGTAGGGTAGAAATTTTGCAGATCCACTGGCCTTGCACTCCAGATAAATTCTTTAGCATGAACTGTTACTGTGTAAAATCCCACTTGAGATCTTATCTCTGCAAAAGTGTCATCTTTTTGATGCTGCTGAATGTATGGTATCCAGTCTGCTCGTTGAGTCACGGCAGTGGAGATCCTGTCCCCCTCCACATTCTCAATTTAATAACAACTATTTAGACGTGTAACTTGCAGGTCCGTCCAGTTTGAACTGCCCTTATTTCGTACACAGAGATGCACTGGGCTTTGATCATTCATGTGCAGTGACAGTACACAGCCGCAGTAATAGTCTGCTTCACATCTTGGGGTCATTTGGGCCTAATGTGTGTCCTACCTTTTACTAAGTAACCAATTTAGACTTGGAATAAAAATGCTTATTTCCTACCACACGGTGACTTGAGTGGAACAGTTTGGATCTGTAGCAGAATTGCTGTTCAGCTGCTGTGCAGAACTGCAGCTGCCTGCTACACATTAAAAGGTCCAGAATAATTTTTCCTCATAATTATTATCTATGGCAGGTGATTTTTGGATTTGGGTTGTTACATTGATTATAGTAAGAGAATGACAGTTATGCCGGATTGTAGGTTGTTGATCAGAGATTGGCACTTTAATTTCACACATTATAACAGTTACTGTAGTTCGCTACACCATGCGAAAACTGCGAAGAGCACTGACAGTCATTTAATTTAGTGCCTTTCCCCTAGCATGGTTGACCCAAAGCGCTTAACCAAGAATGTAACAAATGTGGCGTAGTTTAGGGTAACATATTAAATGAATAGTGAATAAAAGCCAGATGACACTGGAGGACAGGAAGCAAACTCTCATAATATGATGCTGGAGGAGAAATCGCTGGGGGTCCACAGTCCATTGGCTGCCAAACCCCCCCCCCCCCCGAGCACTAATAGACATGCCAGAATTGTGTGTGTGTGTGTGTGTGTGTGTGTGTACGCATTGTGTAATTATGTGGGATTTCATTACCAGTTGTCTTCCCTCAGCCCAGCTTTTATCACCATTGCATGTTTTTTCCTCTGAAACATTCCACCTAATCTCTCAAATGAGGGTTTGAGTGGGTTGCAGCCTCAAACTCGCCCCGTCTTTTTTTTTTTTTTTTTTTTTTTTTGGA
>JAODJX010000001.1:14482926-14504696 GCA_026776945.1 Isichthys henryi | reverse complement strand
CTTTGGGGCTGGGGGGGAATACCGCACTGGGGTAGTTTTTTGAGCTGGGGGGCCACCCCCCCCCTCAAACGCCCCCCCCCCCCCCCCACCCCCCCAAGCTGCTGCTGTTGCTGCTGCATAATTGGTACTTCCGAAACAGGGCGGGGGGGTGCAGGTTTTGGGTGTCTGAATGACACTGAAACTGTAGCTTATTGGAAATAATCATTAAATAATCGATGTTTGTTTGCCTGAACATGCAGTAAATGCATTTGACCCTGAGCGTTGTTACTTTTCTACCACACAGGGTGTTAACCAGGGGTGATAATGGCAGGCTTCTTCAGCAAAGGTTGTGGTGGGTGACAGAGGGAATTGTGGGCTAGTTAGTGCAGTAATGCTTTCGGTTATTCTGCCGAGTCCTTTATTGCATAAAACTTCCCAAAAATGATGGTTGTGGTTGATGTGGACTGTCTGGGGGTCCCCAAGGACCGATTGGGAAACACTGCTGTGCTGTTCTCTCATACCAAAATCCCATTGTTTTATGCTTCTGTATTAAGCTCATCATTTCTGCGGGTGAGTTCTAAAGCTATCGATGTCAGTTGATTAGTGCATCCAGTTTTGAGGAAGCTTTCAAATCGTTCCACCATTTGCCATTTTCCCGAATGAAATGAAGACAGAAGAGGATTTGAAGAAAGCCATGCATGAGATTGAAGGTCTCAAACCTCATGAGTTCCCTGTTTCCGTTTGAATAAGCAGTAAAACCATATGTATCTCAGGAAAAGCTCGACGTGGATATAAAACTAGTATAATTAGTTTCTTTCAAAGAAATCGATATAATTTGTGTTTCTGGCATAAGCATCAGTCTTTGGTGTTTAACATCTAGTATACTAACTATACATTTGACTTAAGTCTGGCTTGCTGATCACAATCTGGGACATGAGTGAACCCTCCTGTTTTTCACCAATCCCGGGGGGTGGTATGAAAACTCTAAGTGACCTGACCATCTTGGGGCTATAAAACTGTGTTCGGCCACAATAAACAAAGCGAACTGGATGATCCCATATTGGTAACGGTTGCTTTTGTCAGAAGGGATACTCCATACTAAATTGATAGCAGCAGTGAGTGCCTAACATGGAAGCTGAAGCTGCTGGCGATGGGCCTGACACTCTCCAGGATTGAGTATTGATTCAGCCTTGTCTGAAGAGGAAATGTATAGATAATGCTTCAGTGTTTACTTTTGGCAGTGCTGGTTTTCGACTCGCCGAAAAGCGTCACAGTACATTTCTGGCTTCATAAATGGTATCATGCAGCATCACTCTGCATGGCCTCTACATCTGTTGTGCCACAACTTGTGCCCCGTTTCCCTCGTGTCACCACCTCAGCCCCAGGTGAGTGCAGGTGTGCTGTTCAGTTTGAATTCATCATGAAAGAGTATCCTGATTAGTCGGGCGTTGCATGATACACACTGGTATTTTCGGTCCCGCTGTGTCGCCATTCACACCTGTAGATTCCAGCTAAACCTGTGAAGCGACACATACCTCTGCCATGAGGTTACTTCCTGTTCCCCTCGGTAGGTTTTTAAAAGCATTATTTAATTCGATGCTTTAGCATGTTCTGCTATCTTATCCTTTAATCCCTAAAGTGAGTAATGAATTTAACCAGCCCTTAAAAGGGTGATGAGTATTGGACCAGTTTGCAGAGCAGGCCAGTTGGTTGAACCCTGCGTGTTTGCCCTCTTTGCCTCAAAAGGCATGAAAGCCCAATAGAGCCAGCTCGGGATTTTTTGCACACCTCAGCGGTTTTTCCCCAGGGTCAGATGATTCCTACGGGCCCCATGTTGGCGGGTCCAGTGGAACATTAGCCCTGCACTCCTCTCCCAGGCTGGTGAACCGGAGCTCCCCAGAGATCCCGTTTCTGTCCGTACCGGCTTCGGGTCTCCAGTAGAGCCATGACTTGCCGCTTTGCTGGTGAGAAAGCACATTTCTAGCGGTGTCTTCTGGATGTGATGCTGTTCTGTGCTCGTAACAAAATGCATGCATAACATTCAGCTCGTGTGAATGAGACATCCCCTGTCCCCGGATTCAGTGTGGTTTTGCTATTGTTTTTAGTGGAACATGGCAGAAATGTCTGAAAATGAAATGTGTTTCGTGAATCAGACTATAAGGTTTCAGCATCGTTTTCATTTGCATTGTGGCAAAATGTAGGGAAGCTGCTCCGAGGCAGGTCTGAGCCCCCCTCCAATCGGCAGCATTGCCTGCTTGCTCGGTGCCTCGTCTTTCTCTAGTGTGCCAGCTTTGTATGTCCCAGTTTTTCAGTCCTGCGTCAGCTTTTTATTTTTTCAAGGTTTCCAGACCCGGTTTTTGGAGGCTCCTGGCCAATCAAATTTCTCCGTTAGCACTAATCAGTGGTTTCTTAGGGATTAGAGATTTTTTTTTAAAGGATTTTTAAGTCTGAGGGTATGTCCGCACTAATACGTTTTTGTTTAGTGACGCTAAAATTTTCGTCCGATTTAGCCTTCCGTCCACACTACAGCGGATCTTTTTTTCCCAGAAGCCCTGTCTGACAATTAATCTTTCTGTAAACACGTTAGTGCAGACGCTCATAAATGTAAACATTATTACATAATTACATCAATGAGCTCCGATTGGTCCGTGCTTTAGCTTGTGACCCTTTCCTGATTAGCTCCCTTCATTTTGATTGTTTATTCTTCGTGGAGGGGAAGAATGCTTTTCATCTCTCATGGAAGTAAGCCACGTGAACTTTTGCTACCTGGCATATGATGTTTTGCCTGCTTGTGTGCAGCTAAATTGTGTTTTGTGTACATTGTAGGCTGTTTACAGCTATTGTGAAGCTCAAAATGAGACTGTACCTTGGTAAGTTTAAGTGCAGCTCTACATTGTGATAGACATTCAGCCATCGAACATTAGAATGCACTGATAGAAAGTGAGACGTGTAGTGACTAAATTTCTGGATCCCTCTGTTGTTGCTGTCATGGTTCCTTTTATGTACGGCTGTTTGCGACACTCTAGTGTGATATTTCGCTCTTGCTAAATAAAATCTGTGCATTTACTTTAAACACATGGTTGTGTGTGAGACTAATCAACAGTCAAGCTTTTATTAAAAAAAAAAAAAGGAACTTTACTACCAATCAAGTCAAAATAATTCATTCAGAACGTATACTTCGCCACTTCTAGGACTGTTAAAAATTTTGGACCAAATATATGCAAATGACATGCACTCGAGCTACAACTAGCAAATAAAATATAAAGTGCACTACTTCTAAAAAATATACTGTGGAAAAACTTTGGTTAAATGTGCAAATGAAGAATGTCAAATATATACGTTAACAACCACTCTTATGCAATATATACAATTACACAAATACTAAAACTAATTATTTGTGTTGTCGTAAGCTATTTGCCTTTTACACGGAGCAGTGTGAACGCAGAAGTGTTTTTTTCAGTGTTGCTGATAATAGTGGTGTGGATGCAGATCTTTACTTTCGGAAACTCGTGGAAAAATAAAAAATTTGTAATCATTGCTGTGGATGTATCCTGAATGTAACGGGTCACTGTAGCAGTGTGATAGTCGTAGATTTGGTTTCACTCCTTGTTTCGGGGGGATTGCTTTGACATTGCTGTCCATATTCCTTGGCTTGAGTGCTAATGAGCCTTCAATCCATGTGTGGCTCAGTGAGCTTCGCTGGATTTTCAGCCTCATGAAAGTTCTGTTCTTGCTGCCTATAACTTTCCTGAGTCTGAACTGCGGTTGAGTATTTTCTTTAGAATTAGTCTAAAGTGGCTTGAATTATAAACCTGATCTATTTTTACTTTCATCTCCTTGAAGTAGTTGAAGAATCTGAAAGCAGGCTGGTCCTGGTTCCTCAGCCTCTCATTTCAGAGCTAAACTGCCAGATAAGTGACTGAAATTACCGGAAATGTGATACGCTGAGAGGGTCTAGGCGAGTCTTCGGTTTCCGAGGTGCTTCCCTTTCAGGGTTGCTGTTTACTTCCTCATACAATCTAATGTTCTTACCCCCCTCCCGGCCCCACTGAGTGTGCTTGTGTGGCTTTCTTGCCCTCTTACCCGGTGGCCCTGGCACCCTGGTGTTCAGCACGGTGGGCGCTTGTTCCGTTCTCTGCATACTCCTCTGAGACAGAAACCCCTGAGGTCAGAGGTCAGTGCTTAACTTGTCCTGATGACAGCGTGGGGCTCCCAGCCAGTTCGGTGCTTCCGGGGCACTCCGGCTCGCCCGTTCACCTTCACTCTCCACACAGTCTTACTGTTAACATCCTCTCTCTCATCAGCGATGCTCTTTATCTGCCAACAGTTGCCACTGAGCATGGGAAGAAGATAACAGCATTGATATTGTTGGGGACTAACGGTGATTATCACTCATATGGGTCAATAACACCCTGTTCCCTCTCATGCTTTCGCTGTACACTGTTTGCCTCGGCTCTTTTGATCGCTCTACAGTTATCTTGCTCGGGTCTGACTGTATAGCAGCTGCGTGTGCAGTGTTTTACCCACTTCAGCCCTCAGCACTGAGTTCACTGAAGCGGGGAGAACCATAATGAAACCAAACCAAACCAAGCCTGGGACAGGACTGGAGGCCTGGGAACAAAGGAGCTTCAGCTGTCAGCCAGGGAGGCTTTTGGGCAGGTAGTGCAGGCTCCTACAAAGTGTCCTTACACATGCTGTCCGAAAGAGGCCCTTTTTGATTAATAGTTATGGTTTAATTTCCGGTGGGTCCTTTTTGGCATTTCTGAGTCCAGCTGAGCCCTAGAGCTCCAGGTTCGGCGCAGCTGCAGCCTGGTGATTGGAGAAACCAGGCTTCTGTTTTTCAGTTGCAGGTGAAGAGCAACATGCCAGCCCCTAGGCCTCTGAGCCAGCACTCCCCTCTCCATCTAACTGTGCAGTTCCTGATGCAAGACCCTGCACCGCTGCCCCTCAGCTGCACGGCTGCCGTATTTTTGGCAACTTTCTGGGTGTCTTCGGTTTTATACGAGAAGCCCTCGGAGCAGGAAGGGCGTGGCCCACGCCTGCAGCATCCTGTGAGAGAACGCCCTCTGGCCTGTGTACTGAGGGCCGCAGAGTGTAGCAGACGCAAAGCGTGCAGTTGGCATGCGGCTGTGTGATCTGGCACGCCCCCTCGGTATCTTTTACCGATCAGCTGACTAAACGTGGCGTGGGAGTGTCCCGAGTGACAGGAAGGTTTCTCACTGTTAAGCAGCAGGGACTGAGCACACAGCTGCGTAACGTCTCGGGGTTACTGCCAAGTTTCTGCTGGAAGGGACGTCGTGTGGAACAGGTCAGGGGTTCTGTGGAACAATCCTAACAGGTTATTATCTAGGATATTTTGGAGTTCATTTGACTCGTGCAGCCATCTGTGTGTCATTTGCAGTAATTTTCTTTTTCTGTATAGCTGTACATGTTCAACCGGTTGAGCCAGAAGGCTTTATGCGTGGTCTCGTTGCGTTGAGATGCACCGATTTGTATCGGCCAGCCGATACAGCAACAATCGGCCATCAGCCGATGGTTAAAAATGAGCCAATATTTATTGCCGATAATTCCCTTTAAAATGGTGACTCTTATTGCTTTGCATGCCCGTGTACTAAACAGAATAATGTCTGCTGTGTGGAATTGTTTTGCCGTCGTTAAAAATTTACGTCAAACGTTTTGCAAACAATGCTCTGCTAAAATTTCACAAGGGGGATCTTCTAATAAGCGTTTCAACACCTCAAATTTGATTGCTCACCTCAGGCGAGACGGTGAAGAGCATGAAATGTTTCTGGGAAAATAAACCCATTCCAATAAAGAAGGTTGCTGTACTGCTGAATAAAGGTAGAGTGTCAATCGCGTAAGCGTGCGATAGCAAAAGAAAATTCAGTGCTGAAATGTGAAATCAAACTATTTTGAAAGCTGCTATTAGTTTTTCCAGCCTTATAAATGTTTGTTTTATAGTGTTCTGAGACTGTTGTATGCCAGAGTCGTTTTCTTACCAAGAAGTAAATACTTTTTTCAAATTTTTGGAATGTAATTTATTTTTTAATTTATTTGGGTGGAGTATCCCTTTTAAACTTATTTAAGTAGAACCTCCCAAACAATCTCTGTCAGTTTTCGAAAACTATCTGCTATCGGTATCAGCCAGAAATTTCCTTATCGGTGCATCACTAGTTTTTAAGTAACGTATTTGCGGGTTACGTCTGATAAGCAGCATGTGAGCTGCTCTCCCGTCTGCCTGACTGGCAGGGCTGTCATTGGATGCGCGGGTCTCACTGCCACACCCGTCTGGCTGCCTCCCGTGACATTGTCCTGCTTCTCGCTCTGTCCCCTACCCACGTGCTTGCCATGGTGCCGTCCTCGGGGAGGGTCGCTTTTCTGTTTCCGGTGTTTCCCCTCCTGCTTGTCAGTCGAATGATATCTGGCTGTAAATAACCTGCCGCGTTTCTCTCCCCCCGCCATCCCAACAATGGCAGGAAAGCCCCCTCTGTGAGAGGCATGGTGTCCCACGGCAGGGTCGGCCCCGGGGGCGTTGCCGCTGGATTTAGGCTAGCTTGCCCCAACGCTGCCACTATTTTGCTTGTAGGAGTTCACCTTTTGGTAAAATTCCTCTCATGCATTGACCTGAGGTGACACTGACCTGATGTCTGTCAGTCAGTCAGTATGATTACATGCACACTATGAAAATCGAATTGTAGCGTTAGTCCGACTAAAACTGGACCTTTTAAAGTACATGCAAACATGTTAGTCCGACTGAATTCGTACTAAGTAAAATTTCTCTTATTTGGACTAAGCCATCCAGATAATGCGATTGGGAGTCTATTTACTCCAGCATGTATACGTAAAATCGGACTCGAACTATGTGCTCTGCACATGCTAAGCAATTCCCTCCCCCGAGCTTTGACCTGGAAGCAACCGAAGACGTATGGAGCATAGCAGAGGTTGCATTGTTGGTGCTCTCCAACACCATAGCTATAAGGAAAAGTCTCTTTTATAAAAAAAATTAAAAAAAAAAGTTCAACGCACAGCATGTACATAATGTATACATACTAAAGAAGGTACCAGAAGTACGGTACTTCACGGTGTTGGTTTTCCACTGCCGTAAAAACTGGTACCAGCACTGAACGACATCACAACCTGAGGCGGGGTATTTTGTACTGAATTAAATATATATATCGATTAGCCTCCCATGCGTGTATATTGGGACAAGGACAGTAGTCCGATTTTACATGGCGTAGTCGAGCTGTAACCGTAGCTCATCTCAGCTGTACATGTACATATACTCAGGGATTCGTATGGGGCTGCTCCTGTCCACTCAGTGCTGGTGTAAATGGATCCTGAGCCATGGGTGGCATTGGTAATTGATAATGGTAATTGATAATGGTAATTGATAATGGTAATTGATAATGGCATTGCCATTATCCACCAGAGTTGGTGATCTCTCCTTTTAAGGGGTTCTGTTTGAGTCACCTTTATGCTCCAGTGTATGCTTGTCTAATGTAGCCTGGACACAAAAACCATATCAATGCTTATTCGTTCTGTGCTGTTTGTACACTTTGCCTTTTTACTTCGTACTGCTGGTTATGTTTATTGTTCAAATCCTGCCATGTTTGTCTCCGTACAGGCTGATTCCGGAAGCTCTGCACCATGCGTGAATACAAGTTAGTCGTCCTCGGTTCAGGAGGTGTCGGCAAATCGGCTTTGGTAAGTCTGCCTAACCACTTCTCTGCAGCCCCTGAGTTTGGGAGGGGTTAGCGATACACCCCCTGCTGTATGACCCTGGCAGCACTGCACCTACAGCAGAAGGTAGGAGCATTTAGTGGCGTGTCCCTTTTTCCTTTTCGGCTTCAAGCTGTCTGGGAGAAGCCACCTCTCGTGTGTGACAGCATTGACAGGCTTGTGCTGCCCCCAGTGTCTCCTCTCTAGGGCACCACATCCCCACTCTGTACTCATGTCTGCTCAACGTAAAGAGGTCTCTACGCTGTCTCTTTAATAAACATGGCTGCCACCGCCCCTTACGAGCCACATTCACGGACCACAGCCCACGATGGCCTGCCGCCTTTCCTGGACAGATTTAGTGCCAATTTATAGGGATAACTCTATTGGACGTTTCATAAAGCCTACCAATGGGATAGTGTGGTCTCTGTTGGTGGGCGGTGCTTCTGTGCACAGCAGAGTGAGGACATGCAGGGATGTCTTGGTCAATGAGGCCATCTTTGCGGAGGATCTGCTTAGCGCCCATTAGCTCTGTGCCTTGACAGGCTTTCATGTGTTTTGGTCTGATGTGTCAGTCTCTCAGCCACATAATTGTTTAATACTCAGGGCTAACAAACTGGTAGGTGGGGTCTCTCAATGCACAGAGCCTTGTTTTCTGTTTTCTTTGCTCAAGGGGGTGGAGCCATTGCAGACTGAATGGCTGCAGTTAGGGTCCACTCCCCCCTCCACTGAGTTGCTCAGTAACAGAGCGATCCTCACAGAGCACGAGGTTGCGAATGTGGCAGGTAGTTCACGCCTCAGCCTGTGAGCTGCTCTCATCCTACAGCTCCGGCTCCAGTTAATTAGCAGCAGCTGCCTGCAGTGCATGATGGGGAAGCAGAGCTGGGTGCCCTGCATGTATGGCGTCCCGCTGAGGGCTTGTTGTCTCGCTCTGGCTGACAGCAATAGAGGCATGAAGCTTTAGAGAGTGAGTGTGAACTGCCCCAAGCCGCACGGCTAGCTTTTGAGGTTGGTGCTTGCTAGGTTTTGGTGACCTTTTGCTTAGCAGATGTCTCCCTGGTGATTCTTGTTTGGTTGGTCCTTGTGTAATGCCTAGAACTGCCCAGTATGTCCAAAGAGCAGCACTAATTGCTAGTTATTACTGCAAAACTTTACAGGATTCTGTACAGTTCAGTCCTGGCCGCACCAGGGTCAAGTCAAGTGTGAGTAACTGTGGGCGGTTTGCTTGTATGTGCATGAAAATGCACCTACTCATCACAACTATAAACCTCGGCTACTAATCTATGATTTTAAACAGGTTTTCCGGAAGGAACTAGCAAATTAAATGAAAATGCCAGGAAATTAACTTTGGGTGAATATTATTCTCGGCAATGTTTTCCTGCCACCCTGAAGGGGCTCAATATGAATGATATCATAGTTATAGTACAGACATTGCTGCTAAAATGATAAAGTGCTGATCCAGTACAAGCTAATTTGCATTTTTCAGAAGCTGGTGCTTTTCTCTCCGATGTATATGTGGAGTTTCAGATGTTTGTTTTGCACTCAGTGATGGAAATACTTACTCTTCATTTATGAGTGATTGTCACTGTGACTTCTGTGAGGCGTGTGTGTGTGTATGTGTGAGACAGGCCCCACTTGAAACTCCAGCCCTTTTGGTGCCTGTAGCTTTGGAGGCAGGGGAAAATCAGCAGCATTAATAGTTGGTGGAAAAGGTAATTATCTGTTTAAATGATGCATCCCCACCCCCACTACTTCAGTCAGGAACTTGGCTTTCCTAAGCAGGCAGAGACGTCAGCGCCAAGCAGCATCAACAACTGAAGTCATAAATTGGAAGTGAGCTGTACTGGGATTGGAAACATACCGTAGTTTCGGTAATTAAATTGATTTGTTTTAATTGCCTAATGTGACTTTGAGGATTAAAATGCTGATTCGCGATTGGAGGGTGGGGCGGCTTGGATGGTGAAATGGGACTCACGAGTGTGTGCTCCATAAAGGATGGCGTTTCCCTGCTTGGGACGTGGCCCAGAGAGCACATCCAACAGCGGTGGGTTAACAAAATGCTCGCTATGGAAATCGGGGGCCAGAAAGGGTGTAGAATCGCAGATCTCCAATATCTAATAACCCTGAGTGAACATTCAGCTGTGGCCTAGTGAACAGCCTGTTCTTTATGTGCCTTAAGCCCAGAACCGGCCGGCAGCTTCAGCAACCATGCGGATCGCCTGCTGTAGCGTCCGAGAGGTTTGCATTTTCAGCCTCTTTGCACCTTTCTGTTGGCGCAGCCCCAGCCACCCTTCTGAGTTTTTTTTGTTTTGTTTCTGCTCCCCTCTAGGCAAGTGACACAAAGAAATTGCCCAGGCTTGTCTATGAAGATGCAGGGGGATGAAGCACACGCTTTGGCTCTTAATCAAACCGCAGCTCATTTGCTTGCTTGAGGTGCAGTTCTGCTCCCTAACCAGCAGGGGCGTCGATCAGGAACTCCTGGGAAGCAGTGCAGTGTTCTTGCACACATGGATCCCATTATGGACTGTGCCCAGGGCGGCATGGGGCTCCCATGTGGAGTCCGTCAAACAGGCAGATGGGCAGCTGCCCCCACCCCCCCGAGCATTGAACTGCTAATAACCTAATGAAGGTTCTCTTTTTTTCTCTTTGCTTTTCCCTGACATCTCAGTTATCTGCTGGTTATAACGGCTTTCCCCATGTCACCCCTATCCTTCAGGAATCTGCTCTAGACGTACTCCAGTGTTCACACTAGCATAAGGACACACTGGATGCTAAACGTCAGCGTATTCAGTAGCTTATGTACCCCCACGTGTAAGTGTGTACATTTATGTGCGTCGCCCAGGCGGTGGGCCCATATGCTTGAATGTATGTTTGCACATATTCACGCTTCAGGGGCGTGCAGTTTTATTTTTGTGTGTCGATGGGGCCTCACCTGTATGTGTGTGTGGATCAGAGTGCATGCACTGCTTCGTAAAAGGGACTAAGCTGATTACTGTTTGGGATGTTATGTTGAGTGGTCAAAAATGATGTTAAACACCAGTGACCTTTGTGCCAGTCTCCCCTCTGTCTTCTTCCTTGTATACTGCCGCTGTTGTCAGGCCCGCGGTCAGGGCTTTGGAAGCATCACTGGCGGCGCTGTCCTTCAGTTTGTTTCTGTCCCCTGCGCTCCGCCCCAGGTGTGTCTCGACACGCTCAGTCCTGTGTGACCTCCAGCCACTAGCAGATGGCCATGGAGCTCAGGCTTGGACATCAGCACTGCAGCCTTGGTGTTGAAGAGCTTTGGGAGTGTGTGTGTGTGTGTGTGTCTGTGTGTCTATTCACCGCATCGTGGGGATCAAATGTCCCCCCAGTGTGTTAAAACCTGTTACTACTTTGCTTGTGGTGATATTTTTCAGGTCACCACAATATAAACCGCAATTTCATAAAATTCTGCAAATGCAATCAAAAACTAAAATAACCAAGTCTTGTAATTTGTTTGATTTATTTATAGTTAAGGTTAGGCCTGTGTATGGGTTAGGAATATAAATCTGGATTAGAATTATGCCCATAGAGAAATGAATAGAGAGTCCCCACAATAATGGGTATATTTATGAACGGTCTGTGTGTCAGTGTCCATTTTAGGCAGGCAGACAGTCTGCTCATGCTGGTTGGTGTCTTCAGGACCTCCTGCAGAATTCTAAGCTCCACTTATGACATGAAAACAGCTGTTTTGAATGGAGTTACTGCTTCCTTTGATCCGTCCCTCTCATCAGCCCTTGAGCCGCTCATTTTAATTATCATGCTTTTGTTCCCTCACCTAAGGTTCAAGCAGACAAACATGGGGGAGCTGTGAAAATTCAGCTTAAAGCAAAGAACCCAGATTTCTTTGAGATGGGGAGGGACTGGGAAAAAGTAGCCTGAATGATTTGCTTCTCACTTTGTCAGAGTGCAGCTATAGCTCTTGAAAGACTGTTGTGCAGGTTTATGGTGTGTGTGCTAACTCAGAAGGTGCAGGTAGATGGCGGACAATGGCTTGTTTGTTCTGTGTTTCTGGTTCACAGGTGCTATGCGTTTCAGAAGATAAGGGTATTATGATGACATCTGGCTGTACTTCCAGACCTCTTCATTAATGCCATGGTGCAGAATTCAGATGGATCTTCAGTCATGTGCATTAATGTAGAATGTCTATCACAGCCTCCTTTCAGATGCTCTGAAATCTATATCTGGTTTTGACTATGAAGCAGCTGTCACACTGAGACTGCTTTTTAAAGATTGAAGTGTTTCACTGTCAGCCCAGCCTTTTCTCACTGGCCATTGTGTGAGTTGAATTATTGACTGGTGTTGGCCTTATTCTAAGTTCACGCTACATGATTTTAACCCCCCGATTTTCCACTCGCCAGTGGTTTTTGGAGATGGCCAACAATTGCCCCAGATCAGTGGCAAATCGATGCTTGCTCGGCACTCGCGAATTGTCGCTCAATTGCTATTTGTGAGCTGTTCAAAGGCGTAACCCGTTAGAGTCACCGATGTGTCTGATGCCCGTCAGATACCTAGCAGGCTAAATATCTCAACCTGTTGGCTATTCCAAATTCTGCAATGTAGAAAGTGTTGTGACCCTGACCGTGTCTGTCAATGAATGACAGAAATGACAAAAAAGTTTCAGCCAATGAGAGTGCAAAATGGGGTGAGGGGATACCTGGGAGAGGTGCTTAAAAAGGCACAAACAGTCGAATTTGTTTGACTGTTCTTAGTGTTCAGAGAAGGAATATTCAATAAATAATTATGCATGTCAGATCACTTAAGACCTGAGGTATGTAATATGTCCTATTAACCCTATCCAAGGGTTAATTTGCAGTGCGTTTGTAAATGTAGATCATATGTTGTCATTTGATTAAAATGTGTGAACACTCTGTAGTGCAGTGACACTAATAGGAGAATTGTCATTTCCCCGTGTGACTTGTCGCATTTGTTTTTGTGACAAAACCCAGTTTGGAGACGAGAAGTACTCATCGGGGTTAAACCCCCAATCACTGATCAGCCACGGAGTGTGTAAACTACATCGATTTCAAGAGCCCCAATTTTACATGACAAGTTTTGTAATGTGAACAAAACAGCCATCTGACAACTTTGACAGTCGTATGGCGAGAACTTGCCATTAGCTGATGGGAAAGCAGGGTGTGGATGCAGTTTATTGCTTTTCCCGCTGCACCCCCAAGCATTGTGGGCCTGCTGCAGGCCCTGGATGGAACATGGTGGCCCCACCACCCACATCACATAGAATAGTTTGATGGAAGTAAAGTTACTTATATACTTTCCTGTATAGAGAGTGTGCACATCTGATGACTATGCAGGTCTCTTGACCAACATCCCCAACGATGATCTGTTTATATGGATTTTAGGTTGTGCTGCGTGGACAGCATTGCACGGCGTAAAACTCTAAATCACGTGCATAATTAGTTAAATTAACTCTGAATTGATGGCAGCCTTTCAAGCAAAGCTGCAGTCTTTGGGCACTATTGTTGCTCTCTGAGGGCAACGTCAAACAACAAAAATTACAAGCGCTTCACAGGCCGAGTTCCCAAAGTTTTTTGTTTTTGTGTACTCAATAGGAGTATGAAACTTAATCAGTTTAATTTTCTGGAGGATATTTATGTGGGATTACTGTCAGTAGGAGGTTCTAGTCAAACATGGACACCAAGCACAGGACCCAACCCTTTGTCTCTCAATCATTTGAGCAGGATCGTTCTGAGAGGTTCGTTGTCACAGCCATAGAGGGGCGACAAAGGAGGGCGCGTCACTGTCTGCAGGCTCCCAGTGCCTCCCCAAACTTAAACTCGATGTCACCCTGCTGGGTCTGTGTTTGCACTGGTACCAGGTGGTGTCTTTTAACACTCTTCAGAGATCGCCAGCTACACTGCCCTGACAGTAAAGCCCTGTTTTAATAGTCTCTCCCCTCAGCAGCCATCATCAGTTAAAATATGTGTATTACACATTTTCACACCAATGGCGCTTTTCCACTGCCGTACTGCAAACTGGCAGCTTTCCATTGTGAAGTATGCGAGCTGTACTTGAGCTATACCCGCGCTGACAAGGACCTGCTTGCTAGCAGGACCAAAAGCATGACCAATCCCTGCTGATTGCGTCACCACCATCTGATTGGTCGAAATGAGATACGTGTTCTGAACATGGATTATCTAAAGTAAAAAAAAGGTTACTTTCTACATTTTATTCATTATCAGTAGTATCGCACATCACGATGTATTGATGCGTTTCCGATAACTTGAACCCCCCCCCCCCCTTACTTAAAGTACTATAGCACAGCTCAACGGAATGGATTCATGCTGCAAATTTACACAAGGGCATGCTAATTCTGCTAGTGTTTGATGCTAGCATATCACAGCGATTCTCAGATGTGCTAGGAAATTAGCACGAAGTAAATAATGATGTGAACAGTAGGTAAGAGTCTCTTCGGTTTTACATCGCTGTTGCTCACCGAACTTGGAAACGCTTTTACCGCGCCGACCCGTCTGCAGTGGAAAACCGAAGCGAGCTGGACCCGCACTGACTTGTCTCCTCGTGGTACAGCTCGGTTCCTCTATGCCAGTAGAAAAGCACCACAAGTGACCTCAGAGCATCTTTATTTTCTGTTTTGAGGTTTCTGCTTAACCGCTGCTGTTAGCCGTCCCTGTTGGTACTCGTGGTGGGGGGGTGTACTGGATCGGGTCAGACGGTGCAGCTTGGTCCAGTTCCGGCTGTGGGTGCCACCAGCATGATTTGAGGTTTCAGTCTGTCTCCTTTTTGTGTTCAGCATTTGTCGGGTTGTTCTCTGGAGACTGCATGCCCCCCCCTCAGATTTTATCACTGACTTCCTCAGAAAAGTTTTGCCTTGACTGATTCTTGAAGTTCGTTACCGGAGAAAATGGGCAGAAGTTGAATTTTTAAGAGTGATTGTTCCGTCTGAGATCCTTACCTGTGAGGGTGTTTCTCTTCTTTTGCCTTCCTATCGCTAATTATTTTTTCCTTTTATTTACAGACTGTACAGTTTGTTCAGGGGATATTTGTTGAAAAGTATGACCCTACAATAGAAGACTCTTACAGAAAGGTAAGCCTGCCCCGTATAACTGGCAGCCTTCCCCCCCAAACCACTGCACTGACACGGCATTCTGGGCTGTCTCCCTTCTGTTACCATGGTTACGGAGCACAGCAGGGGGAGCATTAAAGTTTGTCAGGGCGGGGAGACCCCAGACAGCAATCCAACTCATAACGGAAACGGGGGCTCGGATGCCGCTGTCTCCCCCTCCACCTATGTTCCCTGCTGTGTAATATGTGTATTATGATTAATAATTAGCCTTGGTGGTGAATTATTGCGAGTCATTATATAATTATGGTGCCCTGCATAGTTCTATAATGTAATTAGAGGTACTGACTGGAGATACCCTTAGTGTGAAGGATGTGGGATTATCTCAGCCGCAATGCCTCATGCAGGCCTCGCGCCAGCCAGTGTCGGACCCAGCACGGCCTCCTCTCCCTTTAGTATAGGCCCCGCCCATTCTGGTATAGGCTCCGCCCCTTGTGCAGTCCTTACTGGGAAGTCATCTGTGGTGAGGCATGACGTGGTGGATGTCTGTGGGTTTACTGAGCGAATGTAAGGAGTTGGCGAGGTCTCTGCCGCTGTGTGTGGCTAATGGCTTGTGTTCGTTTTCTCTGCAGCAAGTGGAAGTGGACGGACAGCAGTGCATGCTGGAGATCCTGGACACGGCAGGGACGGTACGTGTGGGGGCGGGGTGGGGGATGGAAAGGGAAACGCGCTGCCTCCGGCTTCAGTCGCCAGGGGAGAGCCCCTCACTTCCTGTGCCACAGCTGGCTGTAAGCGAGCAGAGCCACCAGTCAAGGCCTGAAGCTGCTTTCGCTGTGCGTGACACCTTGGGGGGTTGGGGAGATGGTGAGAGAGGCTCGAGTGGTGGAACTCTGCCCCCCCCCATGCCTAGGGGCTAAACACACAACTCTCATTCAGAGCTGTTAATCATTCCTGGGGTCCGACCTGCTCTTAACCTGTTTGTTCTGGAAAACGAGGCTTGTGAACAGCAGCAGTTCTGTGCGTCACAGGCTGGTCATGGCCCCACCGAGCAGGGGGTCACATCTCTGTATCCCACGACAACGGTTATATACACCCCATCATTCCACATGCCGCAGGTTGGCAGTTAATCTGTCTCCGCCTTTAATGAGCTACAGTCAACCTGGTGTTAGTCTCGGAAGGCGGGGCTAATCGGATAATCCGCCACCTTGCTTTTCAGTCATTTTTGCTGTCGCCATGCAGAATTAAGATTTTCCCCATATTAGATGATCTTGAAAGGGGGGTTTCGTAACAAGTGAAGACCTTTTTATACAGAACTGTGCTTTAGCAGTAATCACCCAGAATTTTGTTTTGGGGGAGTCTGAAGTGAAGTCTTTATTATAGACATGAGTTCTGAAGCTGTCACAAGCCTCCCTGCATTGTTCCAAATATTAAATCTTTATTTAGATCTGATTTGAGAGATCTGTGGCTATAAAAAAAATCCTTTTTATGTTGGGGGGAGCTGCAGGCAGCCATTTTTGCTACGTCACATTTCTGCTTCCTCTCAAATATGTCCCATTACATTCTGCAAGCCAAAGCGGGTTGATGTCAGACACAGTCAATCACTGTGATGGCAGGTTTGCGTCGTCGGTCTCTGTTTCATCCCCAGTGTGTCACCATGATGCTCTGGGTAGGACCCCATCGCCAAGCCTGTCTTCGCGGCCTGGGGATGTTGGGAACTGGGGGGGATCTTCAGGGAAGCAGTGCTAGACCTAGACGCCCAAGTTGTCTGTGAGGGAAAGGAAATGGAGTCTTGTGTGATGGATGGATGAATCACTTGCAGATTCCTCATCGCATGGGGCTTATGAGGTGCTGCTGAAAGTATTGAGTATAGTAATGAAATGGATGTTAACTTATAATGAGCTAGTGAAACTAACGCAATACAATTGTTGCATTATATCTTTCATTTCTTTGCCTTTCCTTCCAACCGGAGAGTAAAAGTCCAGACTGGGATTTTGTTTCAGCCAACCAGTTGAGTACTCTGACTGACTCTTTATGGTCAACTGGTTGGTTAAAACAAAATCTTGGACTTTTACTTTCTGGACCTGAATTATCCAACTTTGATCACAACGCACCCATGTAAAGCGCCTTGGGGCAACACTGTTGTGAAATGTGCTATATAAAAATTTAATTGAATTGAAATAATACAAAATACACCTCGTCTGTCTGAGTTGAGTCACACCTAAATGTGTCTAAAATGCTTACATTATGTATATACATTACAAAGTGTGTGGTGTCCTGCCTCCATCCAGGAACAATTCACAGCCATGAGGGACCTGTACATGAAAAACGGACAAGGCTTCGCCCTTGTCTACTCCATAACGGCACAATCGACCTTCAACGACCTGCAGGACCTGAGGGAACAGATCCTTCGGGTCAAAGACACTGATGACGTGAGTACGGCGCACCCACCCTCACCGCCCGTGTCGGCCCACGGGGCTTATTAATCTTCCAGAAGGTGCACCGAAAGTTAGTCCAAGCGTTACTCTCATGTTCACTCCCCACATTCACGCTTGATCAGAAATGCCCGCTGAAGGTGTACTCTCACCATGCATGGCGACGCGGCCGTACATACCGGAGCGGCTCAACGAACCCCTTCCTGCCTTGTTTCCTAACTGGGATCCCCTACCAGACAGCATCTCTGCAGCTTAACTCGAGCAGTTCAGTGTCCGGAGAATTTCGAGTGCTTGAAGCCCTCTGTATCTAATAACTTCCTGTTTGCTTACAGGAAATTCATATGTGCTTGCAGGCATCCACTCTGAATGAGGAATTTGAAAATGAATAAATACCTTTCATAACTGCAAAGGGGATACATAGTGTCAGATATCATGTCACATGATACTGGTGATGTCATTTAAAGTCGATCATCTTGAATTAGCAATGGGTTCTTTATGAAACAAACACTGGAGCTGTCGCCGCATCACATTTTGGCTCCCTTAGTTGAATAAGCCAAACAGCTAGCAGTTAGAAATGGCAAGGATTGGTGAACAGCTCGTATTTCAATATGCAGGACTACAGTGTTCACACAAAGAATTGCGGGACTTTGCCCAGTGAGGTAAAATTCAGCGGCTTTATTCAGCTAGCAGAGCCAGAGACTGATGCTGCATTCCCGTTTGGAAAGGCCTGTGAGGCTGATTGGCTGCGCTGGGTCGGTCTTACATACCCACTGCAGCTCAGAGCAGTAATTGCCAACGGTTCTCATTCCCAACAGCAAACTGAATATATAACAAACATGAACTTTTGAACTTTTTAGAAATGCTAATCTTTCTGTTTGCACAACTCTGGGTGTTCCTCAGAGTAACATGCAACAGGGAGAGGATGGTGAATTATTGTTTTGAATGAAGCAGTTGGATTTCCCAGTTGATGAAGACTTGTTTAAATCCTCCATGTTGGTATTTATGTTCATCATAAATGTGGCGTGTAGGTTTTCCGTTAGCCAAGGCTTCACGAAAGGCACGCTGATCGCAGCCAGAGACGCTGTGTGTCGGTGTATCCCGCGTGGACTGCGGGCGGGTGGGCGGAGCCTCTGGGTTAATGGGGGCCTTGTGCCACAGTCCGCGTGGGCTCACCCCCGCCCCGCTGCCTTTTCTTGTCAGGTGCCCATGATCCTAGTGGGTAACAAGTGTGACCTGGAGGAAGAGCGAGTGGTGGGCAAGGAACAGGGCCAGAACCTGGCGCGTCAGTGGAGCAGCTGCGCCTTCCTGGAGTCTTCTGCCAAATCCAAGATTAATGTCAACGAGGTAACACCCTCCTCCCCGGCCCTGTCCGTCGGGGGCGCCTCACCGCTTCAGCCACTCCTCAGCTATACCCTTTGTTCTCTGGGACACTAGGCCTCATCTGACAGTTAAAAACAGGGTCATGGATATTTTGACAAAATGTGACACTGTAAGAGCAGAATCCAACGCAATGTCATTGCTGATTTATTTTATTTTTTTACCCTCTACATCTTTCCAACAGTATGACCTCCACGGCTAATATTAGGTGCTTCTGGCTGTGTTTAGGGTGAAGGATGAGTTGGTGAGAATGAGTGTGAACTCCCGAGCTTAGATAACGCATCTTTAGGGTTTTTTTTTTTTTTTTTTTTTTTTTTAGGCAATAAGCTGAACAAACCTTCCCTTGTATTTAGCCTGTCATAATAAAGGAGTTATTGTAAACGGTTGGTGTGCTCGGCAGTTTAGGGGACACTGGTGCTGTAGGCAGTTTACACAAAACAAACTGTTTGCATGTCTGCGGTTTGCAGACCCCAAACCCAGAGCCCAGTTTCATAAGACATGCAAAGTTCTTGGGGACCCTCTTTAAGCAGCACTGCGGCCGAGCCCGTCCCTGAACCGCTACCCACACTCAACGAGCTGCAGTCAGATAGGCGCTGCGTCTACGTCACGTGTGAGCCACCGTAAAGGCCTGCCATTGTCCGAGCACATGGGGTGGGGGGGTATTCCACGGCAGGCAGCGACGTCCCCCATGTGGCCCATGTCACCTGCCAGTGTTGCACAGAGGCCGGTTTGTTGTCGAGGGTCTGCTGTCAACGAGAGGGACCTGCTGAGGGTGGGGGAAGCATGATGTTTGAGGTGGGGCATTTCGGAAGGGAATCACCTACTACGTAAAGGTGCTTGCCTGCCCCCGCCTCCCCCCACAAAACCCTAACCCTGTGCGGGCTGTGGCTCCAGCTCCACAAAACCACTGTCTCACTGCATCATCACATCAGGCCAGTGAGCATCGTATTTCTTTCTGCAACAAAAGCAGCTGTCATCTACTCTGCTGTGCTCTTGTGTTAATAATCAAATCAGGACATGGAGCTTTAATTTTTGTGTTTGTTTTTTTTTTTTTTTTTCTCCCACCCCACCCCCATCCCTTGTCCCTTCCTGTTTGACTGATCGGATCATATGAATTGATTTCCCTATAGATCTTCTATGACCTGGTTCGGCAAATCAACAGGAAAACCCCAGTACCGGGAAAGGCGCGCAAAAAGTCCACCTGCCAGCTGCTCTAATGACGGAGCATGCCAGTGCTCTGAGCCAGGTGGGTGGGGCCACACTGCATCGCACCGCACTGCACCGCAGATGGCCTAACTTAAGGTGCCCCAGTCTCCACACAACTGAAACTGTTAAACCCTGTAGCTTATTTTAATGAATCAGTTCTTCAGTATGTCATTAAGCCGCTCTGTCACTGCAGACTAGAACGCCGCCTCCCTCTTCCAGCTGTTGTGTAGGAGCTGCTCGGTTTCACCGTATCATGATGCTTCCTGATCGTGGCTTTGTGGCCTGACTCAGCGTCTGGGACAGTTTGCTCCAGGTCCCCAGGCCACAAAACCCGGCGGATCGGCTCCTTTTGTTTCCCGAGCCCAAAATGAAGGGGCCTCCCATGGGCCTGTATTTTAAATTCTGTTCTTCAAAATGAGATTTTGTTTAAGCAGAACCAGCTGTGGATCACACATCTATCCTGTTTGGGCTTTTCTAGACTCGCTCCGAGTAAACTATAGGATTGTTTGTAAGATTCTTTTATTCACTTTTAAGGCTCTTAATCAGGCGCCACTTGTATCCATGAACTTGTGACCCCACACTCAGGAAACAGGACCCTCAGGTCTTCCGAGATGTTCCAAGTTTAAGACCCGGCCTGAAAGAGCTTTTGCGATCTCTGCTCTAGGGCATAGAACAGTCTGCCCATGGACATTAGATCAGCTAGCAGTATGGCATCTGAAAACTTGCGTATAAGCAGGCCTGTTGTTTGAATAACTTAATTTCCTGTGAAGCAGTGTGTGACACTTTCTTCAAAGGTACTATGTAAATAACCTGCCTACTTCCTCCCCAGTACGTTTTCCCACCCCGTCCAGGCTGTGGTAGCGGAGTGCTAACGCTCTCCCCCCCCCCCTGCAGGTCTGATCGTCCGCTGCCTCCCCGAGCAGTGCCAGCATTCCAACTTCACTAAAAACCTAATGTCCAGCGGACTTCCCTGTGTGGTGACACCCTTTAACAGAAGAAACCAACGACCGGATTCGAAGCCACCACGTTGGTTTTTGCACATCGATAACCCTAATCGCCCTCCAGCGTCGCAAGACCAGATCCTTTCTTAAATCTTCTAACTGTATGCAACTGAAAAACGACCCGGAAGCTACACACAGTATTATTGCTAACAGAGGACGCGCTCTCCTCCCTACGCCATTGTAAACGAGAGGGACTGGAGCCTGACGACTGTGTGGGTTGCCAGGCACCTGCACTGGCAGCCGTGATGACGTAAGGTTTAAAAACACCACTGTTTTATTAAGAGGAAAAGTCCAAAGAGCGCCTATATAGCCTGTTTCATACAACTAACTCTGCTCCTCCTTCGGTTATTGTGTCTTTATTTCCCATTTTCATTTTCCTCCATGTTCTTTCCTTTTAAGAGTTGATTTCACTTGATTTCACTCTGCCAACTTGCTACGTTGCAACAGCAAATAATATGATTTTATTTTAGGATATCCAGTGGTTAAAATTAATAGTTTTCTGTCATGGTTGTATTCTATGTAGTCCAATCTGTTGCCTTCAAATTTTTGTTTTCTTTTAGAACAGAAGAGAAATCAGAGCATCCATTTTATTGTTTTAGTGTTTTTTTTTTTACAGAAACGTTTGTACAGTGGGGGTTTACAAAGGGGGGTTCTAGCCAAGAGGATGGGGCAGTCTGCCATGAGACCAAAGTACTGTAGCGTGTTCAAACCGATTTCGCTAACTGTTGCCTCAGCTCTCGACCTATTTTTAAATTTTTTTTTTTTTTTATTCTATTTTGGGATCTCACAGGTTACACCAATTGTCACATCTGTCTTGACAGAATCCCTGGTCGACAACAGGAAGTATATATTTTAAAATGAGGCTTTTATTAAGAAAAATAAAATAAAATTATGTTTAAGTCACCCTTGGCGCTTCAGTCACTGTAGATTGTCCCTGTTGGGGGGGGGGCGGGCGGGGGGGGGGGGGGGGGGGGGGGGGGGGGGGGGGGGGGGGGGGGGGGG
>JAODJX010000001.1:14406432-14424549 GCA_026776945.1 Isichthys henryi | reverse complement strand
CCCAGGCGGGGACTCGAACCCGGGTCCCAGAGGTGTGAGGCAACAGTGCTAACCACTGCACCACCATGCCGCCCCTCTTCCAGACCAGATTAACTTTTTTTTTCTAACAAATAAACACACAGTTGTGCTCTATAACTTTATTACCACTTATTATTATTATTACTACGACCATATAAACCAAAGTCACAGGGTGTAAAGGCTTTATAAGAGTCATCTCAAAAATAGCCACTCGTTTAATGCGTCGTCCTTCTTTTCCATTTGTACTGCGGGAAATGCCTTCACCTTGGGTATAGCGGTTGGCAAACCTAGCAGAGAAGTTGAGGAGACTGTGATGGCATCAGATTCATGATGGTCCCCGAAAGGCACCCTCACATGCCTCTCTCATCAGTTTCCCAGTCTGATTCCCAGGGTTCGTGGCTTTTCCACGGCTCGCTGGTTGCTGGACCCTCCTCTGCGTCTCATGGACCCCCACGAACCAGCACGTGTGACCGTCACACATCATAATGGTGACCCAGGAGACAAGGTCCTTGAGTACAGCTGGTCCTCTTTCATATTCCAGAGCAAACAGAAGGGGCAACAAAGGTGCCATGAAAACAAGTGAAAGGATCCCCCTAACCGCTTTCTCCACGGCGGGTCACACTTGGGTGCCTCCTCACTGTGGCCCTGGAGGCTGCAGACTGTAAACTTCTTTGTGCCCCCGCTCCCTTCTCCAAGACAACTATGTTTACCCCCAAATGGATAAATGGAAAGCTGTTTAAGGTCATCTCCACTGTGGCCCTGCCTTCCAATTATATTGAAGTCTGGGGTGACCTAAACTCTCAAGATGCTTGCTTGACTCTTTTTTTTCAACCTGCACCCTTGAATCCACTGGTTTGATTCTCAGTGACGGTGTGATTGTGTGGGTGAATAAAAGATGGGAAGATCGATTGTTTACATCAATATGAAGGCTTCTGCAAGCATTTGCATTTTCATTAAAATGCAAGGCCATAAATGAGTACGACAAACGAATCACATCTGTATATAAAATCACTTTTCCATCCAACTATGCTCATTGGTGGCTTTAACCAGGGAAACAATGGGCTCGCACATTGACATAAGGATTATTGCGCCTTAATATGCATTCAGTGTAGTGAGTCTGGAGAATTTCAAGAACCAATGATCCGACTTTGTGATTGGAAACTGGAAATTGAAACGATAGAAAGCGACGTACAAAACACATCCGTTAGACACACAAGGCGATTTTTCCTCACCTAAAAACTGTAGGTGTGAGACTTGTTAGACCTATTTATTATGCTAAATATATGCCTATAGTGCTCTGTCCCCCATGGCCAAACACATTCAGCTTGTGATAATGGGCATACCTCATTGCCATGCATGTTCCCAACATATTTGAACTCCGGGATCCCAATCGTGTGCTCCGTGGGAGATTTACCGAGGACGAGAACCCAGAGATCTCTTCCTGAAAGAAAAGAAAAAAAGTACACAGTTCATAAACTTTGACAATATTTTTTAAAACGTGACCAGTTGACATCTAGGTGTCGTAGTTAAAGAATACCAACACAACCACAGAACAAAGCAGGTTTAAAGCAGTTGTGTGTCTGCAGTAAGTGATTAATAATGGGTGAAGAGGAAAGAGCTTAACTGCTGGTCATGTGTCCTATTGCTCACAACGTATGCTTGGTACTCCCACTGTTAGCCAGACTGAAATCAACAGTGCATAACAAGCCCTGCAATGGCACCGATACACAAATATAACCTGACCATCATCCTACGATGGAAATTAAAGCATGCCGTTGGCCATTAACGGTTAGTCTTTGATGTTTTGCATAAATACATGGCTTTCGCCATTCTTCTGATCGCTTGGAGGGACTGATGACACACAGTGTGCTGAGTTGGACAGAAGATGAACTCAGCAGGTGGTTGAGGATTAACAGGAATTAACACTCTATGTCATTTGCTTTGACAGGGATAGGTGCTCAGGGAGATTAAGAATATGCTGAATGCCATTGTCTTATGATGCCTTGTGATCCTGGAATCTTTGGAGACACCTTGGATTTCCTGGTTCGGTTAAAAGAAGCAGATACATCAGGTCTGTAACAGAAACATGTGTTTGACAGTCACCGTCTAACGCGAGGCAATGCTACTAGCTAATGTATTGCTAGAAATACCACATTTTATCTGCGTTTGTTGGGAAGCAAAGGAATTCATCTTGGCCAAGGTTCAATCAGCTAATTGACTATAGCTAATTTCAAGCCGTTGCTGGGACAGCTGTCCCCTCAGCCCCTGTGTCTGCCTGGATTGGTCACAATAGAAATTGAGATGCAATTTACTGGGCTGCCCATGGAGACTCCTGATATTTTTCTCTCCAGAGGTTGACACATTGTGTAGATGAGCGCATTAGCATCTGAATCTTTTCAGATTGAAATTCGAGAGGGAGACCTGGCAACCAAGCCGCATCTCAATACCAGCTTTGTGTCTGCCCGCCTGCACAGTACAGTACCTTAAACCAGAGCAAGTCTCCACAGAACTTTTGAAAGGCAGTGAGGAAAGACAATGGATGACAGGCAAGCGGCTTGGTGGGTTACAGTGCGCTGTCATTCACATGCGGTCTGCGCAGTGCATATCTGCTCCTGCCTACTCCTGTTGCGTTACGCCAACCTAAATCCAGTTAGTTTGGTCCTTTGATGAATGCGTGGTATTAGTCTACTGGGATACTGCACTGTTCATTAGCCAAATGTCTGGAGGACTTTTAGCTGAGTGTGGATGACTGCACTGATTTTACTTTCAGATAAGAGATGAAGAGTCCTTTCAGCTGACTATACTGCAGGACAATGCTACCTGAATAAAACAGACCTAGCAGACTATGTGGATGTTACGGCAGACTAAGTAAAAACCTCAGTGCAGCCGCGCAGGTAACTTCTCTGTCCCTGAAAGCCTGGGCCACACCAAGGAATTTACACTTTTGTGTTATAAAGCAACAGCACAGTTTTAGAAACTGAAAATGAAACATCGCTGTTCTCTGGCTGGCGTTGGGATCTGATATGACTGCATATTTCTACACTTCTAACTTGTCCAGGAGAGTTTAGACATGGATCAAGCCCTAGAAAATTCCAAGGAAAAAGTGTATAATACTATACTTCAGGCAACAACAGGGATTATTTCGTTAATGGGTGCTGCTGGGGTACGATTAGTAAATATTACAAGCTATAACATCTAAAATTTCCAGCGGGCCAGTATTGCTGTAATTACAGATCAGGCTGCAATTGTAGAGGCATCATAGGATCCAGGTTAAGCAAACCTTAGTACAGCCTTGGGGTGTCTTGTGAGGGGGAGGGGGTTGGAGAGGGGGGAGACTAATGTCTGAGCCAAGATTACTATCAGCTGTTGTGTCTAAATGTAACATTAGATGACTTTTATCCCCCCTCATAACAAGTCTGATCTAATCTTCCGTGTGACACCCCCCTCTTTAATGAATGATGGGGTACAGATTTTCCGCCCCTGTGCTGGTATGGTCTCTGAGCCTCTGAATACCATCTATAAGCTTCTCAGGTCTTTGTCAGCCTAACCCTCAGCAAAGGAAGGACACCACAGTTATGCCGGTCAGTTATAAGCCTAAAGCACAGCCTGGAGAAGCCTACTCAGTTCCACGTGTTTATGTATGCGTTTGAGTTCCATGCTGGGTGGCCCGAGCTACAAATCTCTAAATTATATCCGAGAAACAAAAATGATCTGCTGAGCTTACTAGGGCAATTTCATAAATATGTCAAATTCGTAGTCAGCAGAGACAGCTCTAATTCCTCCACAGGGTGGGAATCTTCCATGCTGTGTTGGAGATCATTGACATTGACCTGCTGCCCCGAGGTATATTCCAGCCCCAACAGGACTCCTCAAAATTATCTGACAATTTGGCTCCCGTCAAGTATTTGGTCATTTTTCTCTTGCCAAGGAACAAGACGGTGCGCAGTGGTCTCTGTGAAGTTTTAACGGTTTGTTTCGCTTCGCATGCTGGAGGGGGGAGGGGGGAAGCGGCCTCCTCCACAGATCTCACAAAAGTCACAGTGACCAGAGGAGTGGGGATTGCCGCCGGCCTGTGGCTCATATCTGCGAAGGCCTGCATCTAAATGCTGAGTATCGTGCCCTTTTCGGAAGCAGAGGCCTGGTGCTTTAGAATAACACTGAAACACGCCGATGATGAGAAGACTGGCTGCAGAGTCTCTCTGCGTTGACACTGAACATAAATCTTACTTCCAGAATATCTAAGAAATGAGGCTGACAAAATGTAATGAATGAGACATTTCGTGCCTGAGCAGACACCCAGTTCAGGCTATAAATAATGCCAATTATACACCTCACTTAATAAAAAACTTTAGTAAATCCTTGAAATTAACGGCCATTATTATTATTAACTATAATAATAATAATCTAAAGCATCACATGCATTCTTACCTTCCACTGATTTTCCAATGCTGTGTAGGTGTGTTAATGAAGAATAATTTCTGTTGACTGCTTTCAGATACTCTTCCACTTCAGTAGTGTTGTGATACCGAAATTCCAAGCCGTGGCACAGAGCAAAGTTTAGCAGGCCCAAGAGGAGCGTCAAATTAGACATCGTCCACAACAGTGACAGCCTGGACCTGAAACATATTAAGCTATTAATAACCAAGGGCGGTACAAAGGCGGTATCCCACCCCCGCTCTGCTCTCTGTGTGGGGAATTCACATGCTTAATTTCCCATAGCGGGTGCATGTACCTCCGCCTCTACCAGGAGATGGCTCAACCCCACTCCTCCAGATTAATCTGTGCTTGGGTGATTCCACGAATGTGCACCGGAGCAGTTACCGCATGTCTGTGCACCTTAGCGTACTACCTGCATTTCACTTGATCAGGGACCAGTTTTCATTTGACTTTAAAACACGAGACACCATCGCAGTAAAATATTCATTATTTTAAATAATTCGGTTTAAGTATTTAGCACCATTCCCCACATCACCACATCAAAACACTTTAAAAGTAGGCCTACTGTAAGCAAAACAAAAATATATAGTATTTCCTCTTTATGGATGGATGGATGTTTTGGTACCTGATTAAAATACTGCAATGTTTATTATGTAATACATTTACATATACGGTAATGAGCAGAGGATTTACAGTTTTCTAATTTTCAGAGTCACCGTTAACTATGTACTGTGTACTGGCTACCTTCGTGATGGGCTTATTTTCCGGCAGACAATGGATGTGAAAAATTCAGGTTTTAGACATTGTGTTATTTATGCCGTAACATGTAGAACTTTAGGAAAGAATGTAAGTTTTTTTTCCCCCAGATTAATAGACTCAGTCTGAAATCATTCGCTAAATGAAAGCAATAAATGAAAACCAGGTTAATTATACCGTATCCAGTTCCGTCGTGTTTAAAGTTTTTCCACAACGGGTTAAGATTGTAATTCTGAAGAAACCACCGGTAATGCACAGACACCGACTACTATTATAAAATTTAATAATGGAAATAGAAAAAAAAAATGTGAAAGTGGAAAAAATAACAGTAAAAATAATGTAACGGTAGGGCTAGCATGTTTATTATTTATTATTTGCTGAGTATCCAATACATCAAATACATATAAATAACGTTACCTTAATCTGAAGTTTCCTGTGAGTTCAACTCCGCTGACTGAATAAAATATCTCTATTTGTCATAAGCTGTCATACAACAAGGTATATTTCCGGATACTAGTCTTAGCGACAGATGAGTCCAGAAATCCTCGCTGTATGAGATTGTGTGAGAGATGGTAAACTTGCCTCGCTGCCCACCATATGCTTGGTCTCTATCTGAGTTCCTAACATCGCAGCAACTTATAAGTTTCAAAATCGTCCCCTGAGTTTTAACACATCCGAGGCGGAGCCACGGCGCTTCACACACGGCAAACACGCAGCTCCGGCTCCTCTCCGTGCCTGTGTGTGTGTGCGGGCGCGCTTCGGTACGAATGGCACTCGGACGAAGACGAACAAATAACTTACAGATTATACCACAGTAAAGATTAAAATGTGGGTTTTAATTCTCATCACTATGTATAATCGCGTTTTTGGTCCATTTTTTTCAGCGCGCGCTATTCCGTACACTCCAAAAGACCCGCGGTGATACAAATATAACAGAACGGCGAAGGCAAAAATAAACTGGAATGACCGCAGTGGTTATGGTTAGGAAAAAGGGCTTCCTGATGACTGCTGCATGGCGAGGGTGTACCCTTAAATGTCTAAGCCGAAAGCGTTGGTATGCTGCCATAAAGACGGATAAACATGTAATTTAGGAAAACACTGGATTTCATGAAAATAAATGATAACACACAAATACTTCCACAATCAATGTGACCCTCAGCTGGATAAGTGAGGTTCTCCGGAATGTGAATGGTTGGAAATATATCCAGAATCCCACCGCGAATTCATTTTACCAGTTATTTCATATATCTCATTATTGTGTAGTGGCACAAGGGTGTAGCAAAGTCACCTCAGCCCTGATGGTTGGGGGTCTGAAATGCTTTGGTTTCCTTCCATGGCGACTCTCGCACAACCAATTAAGTGGCATCTTGAAATGGGCCATAGAGTGTGTGTCCCATGATGGACTGGCATCCTATCTGGGGTTTCAGGGACCAGATCCGTGGAGGAGAGATGCACCAATGTACTGTTATAAATATGAGGGATGGTGTGTGGATCTGTCCACGATGTTGCAGATTCGAACCCTGTGGTTGACAGAGTATTCATATCACTTGTAGTCCCTTGTCTGTAACAGCAAAACATGTTTGAACAAGTGTGATTGCACCACGTTCCAGATTATGTCACTGTGGAAGCCCAAAAATAAATGAGGTCAGGCCATAAGAAAATATCGAACTGAAGAATGTTTTTTTAGCATGTTGACTGGTTAAGGAGTAGATTAGTCTCTTTCATAAAGCTCTCTGACTAATGACTTATATTTATCTGTGAACATGCTTATTTACGTTTCTGCATTTAGAAGTTGCAAAATGACTAAATACACAACTAAACAAATATTTAGTTCAATGTAAAAAATGCAGATTTGTAAACATGATGACTCCCTGAGGTTAGATCAGTGGACATGGTCTCCGGTGTCCACAGGTCACACCCCTTCTGCAACCGTTGGCAATTCTGGTGGTGGACGTACAAGTGATCCTGTACCTCTGTGCTTGAGGGCAGTTGCGTGAAGCAATTTGAACTTGACTTCACTGAATATGCATGAATTCACAGAACCGTGAGTGAAACTGAGGCCTGGCGTCCTCTGGGCCGGAATAAAAGCACATAACCCTAAACTGTCAAACAGCCAGGAGGGTCTCACAGGCCCATGAATTAAAGATCCACATACCGACGACCCACATGTCTGTCACCCCTGAATGTGTGAAATTCAGGAATCCAGGAATTTTCTCTCAAAGAATAAACTTTAGAAGCCCAGTGCTGGAAAGTTTACCAGGATGTTGATTAGCACTGACAGTGATCAATTCCACGTCAGATTTGTTGATCCCTGTAACTCCACCATGACAGACATTAAACCTCACACAAAAGCCTGTCTCCTTTCTTCGTTACAGTTTTTCCTTTGTACCACAATGCAGTATTAATACACAGTGAATCACAATTGTGGTTATGACTTTATCCTGAAAGCACGACATATAAAAAATTTAAACCCGCTCCAGCAGAAATCTAATCATCTGAAATGACCACAGAACGTAAACATAGTTCGCAAACTGTGAGCATGGTAAATTACCATCAGAGGTAGACATTTCAGGTCCAGAAAGTGAAAATCTGGGTCTGGACCTGAAATGTCCACCTCCGGTTACCATAGTACTGATATTGGCAAAAAAAAGATTGATCACAAAAAAAAAATATGTAGTAATGAAATCTGTGTAGGCGATGTACATGCTAATGTATTTCCTCAAGAAAAAGTGGTACAGACTCACATCCCTAAGCTTGAAGGTTCGAATCCTTCCCTGGCTGCGGGGGTTGCGTTCTCCCCATGTCACTTGGGTTTCCTATTCCAGTTTCCTGTCACAGTCTCCAGACATGCTGTTATGCTAATTGGTGTCTATAGATTTCCCATAGTGTCCAAGAAACACCTGCATGAAAGGAAAATGCTGCCCCCTTGCTTTGCAGTAGGAAAGGTGTTCTCAAAGTGACTGTTTGTGTTCCATTTCGGCCAGGCGTTCCTTTTTGCATTGATGCAACTAAGCTCTATCTTCCTTTATTTAGCTCACAAAGCCTTTATATCCACAGGCTTTCAGACCGCACTAAATATTCCGAGGTCAGACAGTGACAGAATCAGATCAGGCCTCCAGGACACTTTCGGCTTGCAGATATTTTTTTTAATTAAACACGGCTGAGATCTGCTACTTTTTTTACGTATTCTTATCATGCCGGCTAACAGCAAAGCCAGGTTCTGCTACAGAAATGCATTGCTCATGTCTCTCACTTTATTCATGAATATCTCAGTATTAAAAGTACTAATATCCAAGTCATAGTAGACTGCGAGGAACGCAGCGTTTTCTGGTGTTAAAACTTGTTTTCCAAATGTTTGCACGTGGTTAGTTTTTAGATTCCGTAAGGTATTGCTACCATAACCAGGAACTATGGCCTAGAAGAGGTCAGGTCAGGTTGGGGAGCATGGACTGCTACAGCCTGTTGCCACACCCACCAAACGACAAAACACCTCAGGATCCCGGTTGGCAACCCCCCAGGCTAACACATGGTCCAGTCCCACCCTCTGGAAATGGCCAACTATCTGTCACAGCCAGGTGTTACTTGGGCGTCTCCTTGGTCTGGTCCAGCTGCTCGGGTCCACAGCAATGAGGATCCTGCGAGTCGGGTCGCCTTCAGGGAATCGTACCGCATGGCCATTGTACCATAACTGACGCTCCCTCACAATGCAGGTAATCTGCCTCATTCAGGACTCCCTGAGCCACTTGTTTGACACAAAGTCATACCAGCGCTATCCACGGATTCTCAGAAGAAACACAGCACTGAAGGAGTCTAGTCTTCATCTCAGGTCACTGGATAGCATCCATTTCTCGCAGCCATACAGCATGACAGGGAGCACCAGGACCTTCATCCTCTTGCAAAGATATCTGGAGCACCATACATCCCTTTCCAGTGACCGCATGCTCTACTAATCCGTCTACTGACTTCATAGGAAGAGTCGTCAGAGACATGAATGTCGCTGCCGAGGTAAATGAACCTCTCAATGAGGTTGACATTCTTTTCACAAACAGACAGACTGCTGATGGCTGTGCTTAAATCAATGCAGTTGATGCTAAACTTCTTAGGCGTAAAACCAGACTGCTCCAGTCACTGGTAGGTGAACAAGTGATGACGGATCTTATTGAAGATGACCCTAGCAAGGACCTTACCTGGCACTGAGAGCAGTGTTATCCCACTGTAGTAGCCACCGTCAAGTGTGTCACTTGCTCACAGATCCCTCTAACAAACGCCTCCTTATCTGCCCTCCGAGCTCTCAAGGCCATCCTTCTCAGTTCCCGGTACACACTGCAGTTGCCATCAAGCCATGCACTGCGACTCCTCTCAATAACATCCAGGGTGCCCTGTGAGATAAAACCACCTTCTGGGAACACCTGCAACACCAACACAGCCATCAGCAACTTTTAGGATCTTGTCACAAAAGGTCTCCCACATCACATTAGGATTAGCAGTCGCACCCAAGTCTGCAAGTTCCTCACACAGACTGCATGCAAACTCATTAGAAACAGCTTGATCTGGCCAGGGTCAGCCTGATTCTCCTAGTAGGTGGTAGCCTACTGGACCTAAGCTGAATCTTCAGAGTAGCAACAAGTCTGTGGTCAGAATTCACAAACTGGGCACTTCTGTAGACCCTGAATTTGTAGAAGCCTCCATAATCTCATAATACGCTCATTGAAAGGAGTGAGATCAGACACCATGGGGAGGAGCTGATCCGGCAGAGCTACAGCTGCTCCTTGAGTATGGCAGCCATCAGACCGACCAGCCCAAATGTACAGAGATCTGTACAGAGTACAGACTCCCTGGTCTGCATACCTCAGACAGTGCTGCCAATGAAATGCAGAGTTTACGAAGCTCCCCCAACAGCAGAGGAAGATGGTCATCTTGACAGAGAGACAAGACATTCCACACGTCTACCCAGATGGGCCATCTCAGATTAGGACCCAAGTGCTGCCGTGTAGCAGGCGACACCTCAGCACCACACCAGTCCCGATCCCCAACAGGTCTAACCCTATTGGCTCTCTGGCAGTTTAAACTCTTCCAGGGATGAGGCTCCCGAGGGCTTCCCCCTGTCTCCTTCATGGTGCGTACAGCGTTCCTGTGGGCGACTGCAGCAGAGCTACTCCCACAGAGAGCAGAAAAGAGTCCTATCTGCTTTGTCAGAGCTGTGTGAAGTTTTTATGGTGACTGGAGTGCTAATCCCACCACCAACCACCAAATTTTTCTCTGCAAGTTGGGGATTGCAGTTGGGGATGCAGTGTAACGTCATACGCAGGACACTAGAACAAAGGTCCAGACCCAAGCCTAGAACAAAGCACAAAAATACAAAATTAAGCTTCATTTAAGAGATTCACCTTATATTCTTGTATTTAGCATGTTGGGACTAAAACTACCTCTGTTTCCATTTAAGTATTGCTTGGAAAACCAGCCCTTTGAGTTGAGGGTTTTCTGCCCTGACTTGCCTTTGATTAAAGGGGCTTGATGTTCTGGGTCACTCATCCTTTTTTGTTTACTTTCTTACGCCTCCGCCCTGCTCATGTCGCCACCACTGCTGTGCAGGATAAGACCAGCCCACGCTTTAGGCAAGATAGGCAATAACCGTTTGATTAGGGGATCCAAACAAATGTGACAAAAAATTCAAAAGAAATGCCTGGGGCTGCAGTTACAGTTATTTACACTAGTTTTAATAATTAAACCACTTTTCTTGTGAAACAGACGTGATCTTACTAATTAGCAGCCAGATACTCTGTGCTACTTACGTGTGTTTAATATAACTGAACTGACAAAATGCGCTTATTTATTTACTGCATTATTTATTATATAACCTAAAAATACAATTGCACAAGCATTTTAAATGTTAAAACGATAAACAAAATCTGAGGGTGCACTTTTGGGAAGGATCTGGGTGTGGGAGTTGAAATTTTGGCTGACCTGGGAATTCTTTGTTTATGCAGGCAAGTATTTGGCTAACCAAGACATTTTTTGGAAATGCAATTAAAGATTTGTGGTGAAAATGGTTTCATGAACAGCAACAAAGTTAATGCAATGCACCATAACTAAAGGAAAAGGACTTCATTCTTACAGCCTTCAATATCACTAAGCGAATGAGACCTATTATTAGATATTGATATAAATATTGAAGCAAAATGACACACAACTGGATAGCACTGAATTTATCTGGAATGGGTATAATGATAGGCAATACAGTGGACTCAGAGGGAGCACAGTCACCTCACAGGTCACGCAGGCCATCATTCAGTGTGCACGGAGTTTGCACATTCTCTCTGTGTTGAGCAGGTTTCTTCTGCGTAGTTAGGCTAAATGGGTCTTTAAACTGGCTGTAGACTCAAGATTCGGGATCTTAACTGGCCGTGTGCAAGAGATGCATCAGAATAAATTATGATTACGAAAAATCTAAACAAGACTGCGCAAAACATACAGACAGTGCAGAACGATACAAGACAGTTTAAAATGGCACAAGAAAGAGCAAAGCTATTGTAGTATCAGTGTTACAATTTGCATGTGCCATGGAAATGACTGTCATGGGAACTACAGATGCTGGAGATGCAAACGGCTTGAGGAAAGATGCTGTTCTTGAATCTGGCCATCAGTGTTCTGATACTGTGAAATCTCCTAGCAGACTGCAGGGGGGTGAGGAATCTGGTTGGGGTAGCTAGGATCCTGAATTACAGAACGAGCTTTGTCAGGGCAGTGGTTAAGGTACAGCAGGACAATGTAAAGTATGTGCCCTGTGATGGACTGGCAAACCATCCAAGATGTACACCATCCTTGTGTCCTACGCTCCCTGATAAGCTCCAAGTCACCCTGACCAAGATAAGTGATTGGAGGATGGATGAACATAATAACTGCAAACCACTGACTTCAAGTTCAGGGAATCATATGCTGTGCAGCAGCAGGGAGAAAGTAAGCATTATATGCAAACATCTAACATGGTATATTGTTCACAACAGGATGTATGTACGTGTCCTAGAGAAGAAAAGAAGTGCTTTAATTTGCAAAGGAAATTTTTGAAACTTTGTGAAATATGTGACCTATGAATTAAAAACTTTAGTATACTTACTCTAAATATGGTACGGAAAATTCCAAAAATATTACTGGGAAGTTGGGGAAATGCAGCTTTTGGCTCTGAAAAAGCATATTTTATAGATAATTTATAGGGAAGAACATGTCGCTGTTGTGCCACATTCAGCTCCAGCGCCGTTGTCCATTTTGCTGATGACACAGAAGGAAGTAGACAACCTGGCATGCTGGAGTTTGCAAAAAAATATCTCCTCCTAAACATCATCAAGACTTTGTGAGGAAACAGATGAGGCACAACAACCCCCCTACAATCGATGGGGCACCTGTGGAGAGATGCCCAGCTTCAGAAACCTGGGTGTCCACATCGCGCAGAACCTAACATGGGCAGCGCATACCAGCACCCTTGTTAAAAAGGCATGTCAAGACCTTCACTTCCTCCACATGTCAGAGACATTCAGGCTGGCTCCCAAGATTCTCGCAGCATTCTGCACCATCATGAGCATCCTGATTGGGAGCAACATCGCCTGGTTTGGAAGCTGTACCAAGCAAAACAGCACAGCTCTGCACAGTTTGGAACATTCGGCTACGGTGTGATCTCCAAAATCTGCAGGCAACCCACAGCAAGCCATGAAAATAATCAAAGCATCTGCCCAGCCCAACAATGGCCTCACCCCTCTGCAGTGGTCAGGGAGGTGCTACTGCAGCCTGAAGGGCAACACTGAGAGCCTTTGCAATAAGTTTCTACCCTCAGGCTGTCTATTCACTGAATGAGGACTGCTATAGCTAACGGCTAATGATATCCTACTCTTATTTTACATCTTCATTTTACAATCACTGGTATTGCTTTTTATATTACTGTCTTATTTTACTATTTATTTTTTTCTTTGTATTGCCTATGTCCTTACAAGCACAATCTGGGAAGCAGGTGGGAAAAAAAGCATTTCACTATATAGATGTACAGTTTATGTTTGTGTATGTAACAAACACAACTTGAAACTTCAACTAAGTACAGGAAGATATCAACATAAAGTTATGCATTCGCCTTGTAGTAAAAGGCTCTGAGACAATAATGTAATACTCAACAAATAGTGCAGTGCCCAAGAGAAGTTCCCAGCATCTGAAAATGTTCTCAAATTTTAGACTCTTCAGTATAGCCTCCTTTTGCTTCAATGACAGCATTGCAGACTCTTTCAACTATTTTTCAGGTGTAGCCATCTGGAATGCTTCAGTCTAGAAGGAGTTTCCACAAGTTCTGGGCACAAGTTGGCTACGTTGCTCTTTCTCACCTGAACTCATCCCAAACTGGTCGTATAATGGGGTGTCATCTGTGACAGGATTCTCCGTCTTTCCTTGTTTGCAGGACAACACTTACTTCATAACTGTAATGTACATGGTTGAAATGACAATAAAAAGCCGCTTGATAACCAGGTGTGCGTAGGTTCCTTATCTTTATGAAACACACACACACACACACATATATATATATATATAAATTTACCAGTTGTGTCCAGACTGTATCCTTAGACTAATATACTACATAAGTATGAAGCTCATCAGTAGCCAATCAGAAAGACATTTGTAATCTGTTTTTCATTCATATTTGATTGCTTAGCCAAGAGTTTCATCCAAAGCCTATTTTAACTCGCTTACACAGCCATGTATTTTACTGGGGCTGCTCACAGGAGAATACAGCAGACCTCTTCCTGGGATTTGGAGCAGTACTATTTGGGTTACAAATCTACGTTTTTATCTCCATCATCCTGCTTTTTCAAATCAAACTTAAAAAAGGAACAGAATAATTAGACAGAAAACAAATGGTTATCTTCTTTTATTCAGGAGGACGAATGTTTACATCGGCATTTAGAAGCTATACAATGTAATTGGTATAAAGTGGTGTAGTTTTTGTTCTAGTACATAAGTATCCCAGTGTTTTTCACGGTCTCCTCCTGAACCGTTTTGATAATGACCTATTTGCTTGGGATAGGTGTAAATGGGTCCTTTATAATTTTTTTATGTTTTCATTTACTTATGCGTTTATTGTTTTATGTTGAAATAAAAAGCAGAAAAGGTGCATTGACTTTTTATGTCAAAGCAGTAACTTAATTCAAAATTCTATTTGACTAATGGTTATGCAAATACAAATATCAGTAAATATATTTTGTATATCTGTATCCATTCGTCCATCTTCCAAGTGCTTAATCTGACGCCTGTACAAACCTGCTCAAGAGGACAGGACAGGGCGACATATATAATTTTTAAGGGCTGGTTGACCTGATTTGTCGGATTTCCTTCCGTTTCTGTCATTCGAAAGTTGTGAAATCTATCATCTATTAAATACCTTTTAAAAACGCTTAATCTGACGGAATTTAAAACCGCCGCTCTTTCCACCGCCATCTTACGTCCCTGTAAAGTAGCCACTGCTTCGGACGGATGTGACGCGCGCTGTTTTCCTGTGACTGATTTTTTTTCTAGTTGTGTAGGAGGAGGTAGAGTGGAAAATGGCCGACGGTGTGGATCATATTGATATTTATGCGGATGTGGAAGAGGAGTTTAATCAGGTAATATGTCTATAGTACATTTTGTGTATGCCGTGTATAACTGCAGTATCCCTTGTGCATTAAAAAAGGAAGCGGCATTATGCAGACTATGTAAAGAATTCAGGCAGGGGTCTGCGTTTTTGTTTGAGATCTCGTTGAATATGTATGTCCATTACAGCTAAGTCGACGCTGCAGGCGTAGTTTGTTATTTTCGGGTTTTCTCGGTAATACCGCTTGAGCTTAGGGAGAGCTCATCATAAGAAACGTGGGGTTCTCTCGACGGCGCTACCTATGACAAATCGGCGCATAAAAAAAGTGCACTGAGGCGTTCGGCCAAGCCGCGTTGCCCATTGTTTGTGTTGCGGGGCTCTGTGCGTGATGCGCGGCCTGCACGCGCACCCGCTTGCCAGGCTGCGCGCGGCTGTCTGGGACCACGCACCTCAGTGGCGCCAAACGGGGCTCGTGCCAGAGAATCGTGAAGGCTGGTATTTACAGCTACACGGCGTTTACATTCGGACAAGTTAAGTTATTACAGTAAAATAAGTATCACGTCCCTTTTAGTGGTGCGTAGCTGTCAGCAAGTATGTGGCGGCCACGCTCGTTCGAGGAATATTTTTTCCTGTTGAACGTTTATCTTTGAAGTTCATGGACTTATTCTGGTCTTCGTTTGACATGCTACCACGGACGTCCCAGTATGATGGTATCTAACTCGCTTGGCCACATAGGAAGGTTTTTAAATGGCACTTCCCGATATAACCACATAACTAATGACGTGACCATACTATGTTTTTTCCTAGTCAAAGTAGCGCTTCGTCGTGTTTTTCCCCACATTTTTACTTAAGTGTAAAAATATTTCCGAATGAGTATTAGCTATAAAAACTTAACTTAAGGGGGACTGTTTAATTTGACCTTTTAAGGATTTAAATGTGCTGTTTTTGGTTTAACTCACCGGAGAACTAAATATTTGCTCACACTATTGTAAATTAGTATAAAATGTGAACTCCGTTATTTTTTTTTAGAAGTCTACTGATTTAAAAAAATATTCTTTTCACTACTAAACAGCTAAGATATGTGTGGTAGCAAGCTAGAATGCACTGTAAGTCTCTGGTGTCAGAATGGGGGGGGAGAGACTCTTCCCAATAGCAAAAGTTTTGCAGTTCTTTCTGATTCTGTGTTACCTTTTCCGTGACTGAATGGAATGGGTTCCTGTTACACCACTGGCAGTGATAAAAGCAAAGGTGCAGAGGTGTCATTTTGTTTAGCATATTTTTTTGTCACTTAATTTCTGATGAATTTCTCTTTGGTCATTTTCTGATGATTGACAAGCCGTCCTCATGTGTCCATCTCTTTGGACGAAAGCAACTTTTGAATACATGTCATGTAGTGCAGTTGTGTCTTGGGAGCTACTCTTGTTGTACCCAGCATGCATATGTACAGATATGTGTAAATAACAAGGTTAGCCACAGACAACTGCATTGCATGACATTGCATTGCATATATATAAGCCTCCATGTCCTGGCTTTGGAGTTTTGACCATTCATTGAGAGTTATCTAGATCACAGGGTAGACTGCCATTGAGCTGGGACGGCAGTATCTGTGCCTGCCATCCAGCACTTAAATTGTATTCCAATAATTTACCTGTGATCAATGCCCCCTCCCCAGCCTTAGTTAGTTGATGTAACTCTGCAGTCAGGATTATCTACTTATTTCCAATGTACTTATCAAATAAAAATGTTCACTCAAACAGAGCTTTTGTCTACTTAAGACTTGAGAGGTCTTCTCACCCTGGAACAGTTCTAACGCATGTCTCTAAAGAGTGCTCTTCCTTTGGTTTTAGCAGGAAGCAGAGTACAATGTTCACGAACAGATAGACCTATACGACGATGTCATCTCCCCGTCTGCCAACAACGGCGATGCTCCGGAAGACCGGGACTACCTAGACAACCTACCCCCAACTGTGGGGGGTGAAGGGGGCAAGGGCCCCCCTCCTAATGTGGTCTATACTTACACTGGGAAGAGAATTGCCCTATACATTGGAAACCTCACATGGGTAGGACTTTTTTTTTCCACACAGAAATCACTGTATTGTCTATTCTCCAATAGGGCATTTTGATATCAACAGCTCTTGTCTTCTGTTGTAGTGGACGACTGATGAAGATTTGACCGATGCCATTCGTTCAGTGGGGATAAATGATTTGCTGGAGATTAAGTTTTTTGAAAACCGAGCTAATGGGCAGTCTAAAGGGTAATTCCACTTCCTTTTTATGGCAGGCTTGGAAAGTGTGAATCTGCATGTATTAGAGGCTGCTTTACCTTCATGGGTGTGTGGCGTTTAGGGGCTGAATCTGACCTTTTCCAGCTTTCACAGCTTTCTCAGAGATTCTGGGTGGACTGACCTTTCCTGCAGAGGGTCTACAACACTTGTAAGTGTCATGTAATCTTTGTTTACCTGTTCCCTAGGTTTGCTCTAGTCTGTGTGGGATCCGAGGCCTCCTCAAGGAAACTGATGGATCTGCTGTCCAAACGAGAGCTCCACGGGCAGAATCCCATTGTCACGCCTTGCAACAAACAGACCCTCAGCCAGTTTGAGATGCAGTCTCGGAAAAGTACGTTTGTAACTGACCATGGGTATATGATGCTGCCGGAGCTTCTTGGGTCAGGAACCCCCCGCTCCCCTGGTCTGTTGTGTTAAAATTAGGCGCTTTCCCACCACAGGTACTTTTTTCAGGAAACGGGATCTTCTGTTGCTTTCCCACTGCAGGGGACTCGGCCTGATTGTAGTTGCACTGAGGTAGTTCCTGAACCTTTTTTTTTAAATCCCTACTCCAGAGAAGGTAATTCTCCCGTGACAAAGAACTACTTCCTGGAACTTGTAACGATAAGCTTTGCTGATTGAACAACCACAAGCACTGGCGCTAACTTGGAAGTTATGTGGAAGTGCTGAGATAACAGAAGTAATAGAGCAAAAATTGAGCAGGTGGAATTATTTTTGTACCTCAAATTAAATGTAGTAATGAATACCTCTCCATATTTCCGCATTGGAAAATTTGATCGAAAACAGAAGTATATCCGTTAAATATAGCTGGTGCTGGCAGTGAAACTTGCCAGTGCTTATTAACAGAATAACATTGCATTGTTATTCTGTGGAAAACGAAAGATTGATCTGCTGGTCAGATTTAACAATGAATTATAAATGTGTTGCAGGCCATATAAATAAAATACAGCCGTGGAAAAATTGAAACCACAATTATTTAGTTTTACTCGTTTTTCAGTTTATTGTGCGTCTGTGAATGAA
>JAODJX010000001.1:14365748-14387302 GCA_026776945.1 Isichthys henryi | reverse complement strand
GTAAAAAGAATCATAAACCTACCAAAAAAAATGCAAAGAAATTCTTTATTGGACCCCCCACCCCCCCCCCCCCCGCGACCCAGTTGGAGAAGCGGTTTGGAAAATGGATGGATGGATGAGGTATTGGGAATGTTTACTATTTGAACAAAAACACCTGGCCATTACACCCACAGGAACCTTTATGACGTCCCGTTCTAAATCCATAGGCATCAATATGGAGTTGGTCCCTCCTTTGTAGCTATAACAGCTGCCATTCTTCTGGAAACGCTTTCCACAAGATTTTGGAGTGTGTCTGTGGGAATTTCTGCCCATTCATCCAGAAGAGCATCTGTGAGGTCAGACACTGATGTTGGGCATGAAGGCCTGACTCACAATCTCCATTCTAGTTCATCGCAAAGGTGTTTGATGGGGTTGAGGTCAGGACTCTGTGTGGGCCAGTCAAGTTCTTCCACACCGAACTCACCCAACTATGTCTTTATGTCTTCATGGTTTGAACTGAAAAGGGTCTTCTCCGAACTGTTCCTGCAAAGCCGGAAGCATAGAATTGTCCAAAATGTCTTGGTTTTTTGATGAAGTTAGTATTCCCTTCTCTGTAAATAAGAGACCCCTGAAAAACAAACCCATATCATTATTCCTCCTCCACCAAACTTTCCAGTTGGCCCACTGCAGTCAGGCAGGTAGCGTTCTCCTCTGCCAAACTCAGACTCATCCATCAGACTGCCAGATAGAGAAGCACGATTCCTCACGCCACAGAACACGTTTCCACTGCTCCAGAGTCCAGTAGCAGCATGCTTTACACCAGTCCATCTGACACTATTTTATTGTGAGGTTTGCATGCAATTGCTTGGTCATGGAAGCCCAGTCTATAGGACTGCAGTTATTGAGTCAACAGAGCTTTTGGGGACTTTTATGCCCTGTGCGCCTCAGCACTTGATGACCCTGCTTTGTTACTTTACGTTGTCTGCCGCTCCACGGCTGAGTTGCTGTTTCTCCTAAACATTTACACTTTGCAATAACACCACATGCAACTGCATGGAATATCTAACAAGGAAGAAATTTCACGAACCGTCTTATTGCAAAGGTGGCATCCTGTGACAGTGCCATGCTTGAATTCACTGAGCTCTTCAGAACGACCAATTTTTTTTACAATTATTTGTAAATGAGACTGTATCGCTAGGTGCCAGTGTTTGATTTTATAGCCCTATGGAAATTATCTGAAAAAAATACCTGAGATGTTTCTCAAAACCAAGAACGCAGAGATCGTACTTGTGAGCTTGGCAAGACCGGTCTTGCTAACTTGCCTCACGAGAACGAACTAGGGGTACAATGAATCATAAGACTGATCTCCGTTGGCTAGGATGCAACTGATTTATGCTTGATATTTGAGGCGGGGCAAGAACGACATATGGCGATTTTACCTACCTCTGTACTTCTGTTCATAAGTATGGGAACTGGACTTCGGCAATGGAAGATTAATGAAAGATCCGAATCCATAAATCGAGTACACGAGAACACAAGTACAGTAATGTCTTTGAAAGTAATTCAAGTAATTGAAAGTTATTCAGAATTTTGTATAACTTACGATTTATCACTAGGGGGCGGTAAACTCTCTAATACAAACGAGTATAGTGCAGTGTTGTTCTATATTTGAAAATAAACTTAAAATGCAGTAAAACAAGAAATTAAGTTATTAATATAAATTAAGTTATAAGTAGACGTATTAGCACTACTTATACCTTAGTATACCAATCATTCACATTTTCTGCCATCTCCCCCTTTCTGTATTGGAGCGTCGGTCCTTCTGCATCTTTTACCAAAGCACGGAAACTGCTCCAAAACCTTTTACATAAAAGTCTTTTATGTCCAATGTACATCATATTATAATGTATATTAATTATAGGCTATTTACTTTCCTTTGGACTATTGCTTATGTTAGGTAGGCCTAAACTCATTGCTCTATGTACACTAGTATTATGTTTTGTGATATTTTGTGCTTTTTATTTGATAAACAACACAGCACCATTGTTTAGTGGCCATTACTGCGATCTCACAGGGTTGGAGGTTAAGTTTTGTGTTTAGATTGTGCAGGTTCTACTTGTGTCCGCGTGCCTTTCATCTGGCTACTCGAGTTAACTCTCTTTGGACTGTGGGACTGTAGGACACAAAGAGAATATGCAAACTCTACATATGTAAATATATCCCTACATTGCCCCCAGGTATGGACTGTGTTTGACCTGCAATGGACTGCCTCATACCCAGAGTGCCCCCTGTCTTGTGCTTCCTGGGATAGGTTTTAAACCAGTAGTTCTCAATCCTGTTCCCGTTTTCGAACCATCCCACACTGCTTTCACCCTGTAATTATTATCCTATTAAGGACCATATAAACCCGATTAAGGTAGGGTTGGAATGAAAACATTCTTGCGGCGGGCAGGGGCGCCGCCAGGAACAGGATTGAGAACCACTGATCTAAACACTTATGAACAATGTGTCGACAGATATGTTAAAAAAAGAAACAACTCAAAATACTGTATGTAAGAATACCGTCAATATAAGCGGTTTCAGAAAATGGATGGATGGATGTTTTCTTTAATTTGGCAGCGTTGTGATGTGAAAAAAATAGTCGCTTTGCTCATTTTATCTAACCCATGCGGCAGAATTTAAAGCTTTATACCTCTTTGTAATGTGTATAACCTTAAAACTGAAGAGAACTGTTAGTTCTTACCCCACAGGAAAAATCATAAATTGAACTGGTATATTTAATACTGGAGATTATTTTTCAATTTAGAAATACACACTGATACTGACACACAGCAAAAGAAACTTGCAGCCCACTGTCTTGTGTGTTTATAATATACCACAGGACGAATATTTGACCAATAAGTATTTAAATGGTAATTTCAGTAGCTTTAACGCAATGCAAGACACTGTAGGGGAGCAGTATTGTTGACTTGAATGGAGGAAGGGGAGTTGTGTGGGGCTCAGTCTTGACTATTAATCATATTTTCCACAATACCACTTCCAATGTACCCCGGATAATAGGCGTTGCATTTAGACTCGCGAAAAAAATAAGCGATGCATTATGATGTATAGAAAGCCTTTCATTATTTAGGTAATTAAAAGAGTTGTCACTACAGTAATAGAATTTAGTATACTTTATTTACCATGAACGATGGTATTAAAACATGTGTAAACCATTCTAATAAACGGTAGTGTAATGTTACTATTAGGCACCAAGTCACACTGTGGAATTCAATACCCTCGGTGATACAATAAAGAACAGTAGCCAATGACACTGCTGTTCAAAATTCACAATTTTGAAGCACACACAGCTACAAATTAAAAAAGAAAATGGAGTTTCTTGTAACTGATATTGGAAAAGCTCTTCACGCACTCGATGTACTACAGGGAGCAGGCGGAAAAGAGAAAAGCATCCCGATGTTTTTTAAAGGAGCCGCGCGACCCGGATGCAGTTTCGCGCTTGTCCCGAGACTCCAGAACGAGGCCCGGCGCTCGCGGAGCTACGGCGTAACCCAGCGGGGCGAGTACGGGGGGAGAGAAACGGCTCTGCCGCTTTTGGTCAATATTTACAAACATTAATGTGGATTTTACTCGAACTGGGAAGCTCAAACCGCCACCCCGGAGTCCCTGACATGTTAAATCGTCCCCAGAGACTGGAATTGATCGTAATTAGAAGTTTGACGACTGTTATTTTGGCGCTCCGGGATAGAGGGTGAGGGAGAGAAAGTGAGACGGAGTTCGCTTTGGACTTCTCTCTCTTTTTCTGAGTGAGGAGAAGGGATTTAATAAGTGGCGAAAACGGGGCAAAAACACGGCTTCCACGGCCGTTTTTCCCTCGCGACTTGACCACGCGCCTTTCCTACGACATTTTCCCCTCCGGTATGTATTCCAATAACTTTCATTCATTAACTGTATTAAAATCTCGATTTTGTGAATTGTCTCTTTCTCCCCCCCCCAGTTAAGCGGTTGGCTAAGTGGGAGGTTTGTTGATATTAGCCTCAACTCCCAGGCGATCGTTGTCGCTATTTGGACAATATTGTTAGCCGCTCTATACTATTTCGGGATTATTATTATTTTTTTAAAAGATGGGTTGATCTCAGACCCCCATAGATTGTTATTGACTGCATATTTCACAACACGCTCTCCATAGTCTGCTAAATTAGCTAGCCGTTACGAGTGTGACGAAAATTTAGGTGGGCATTGATGTGGCTTACTGGTTACTATGGCGCACTAGTTAGGTTGGTAATTACACTTAGGATAGGCACAACTGTTATGCAGTTGGTTAAAAGCAATTTTATGTTTTTGTAAAATTAGTTCATAACGTCCTGCTGGCAGTGTGCTACACACTTGGTGTGTAGCTGGCTAATTGTTTTTCGGACTCAGCCCCCCATATTACAAATTTAGAGCTAATTTAAACAATGTTCATTCAAACTTTCATGGGGATTAATCTAGTTCGCTAAAAACCCCGTTAACTTGCAAGGGGGTGGGTGGGCTTCAGGAAAGTATTTTAGGAATTTCAGTACTAGTTTTGTGCTATCAGTTTGAGGATCAGTCAGTCAGACCACCTTCGGGACTCTCCTTAATCCGTACCTGTCTTCAACCGATGCTCTTTATAGTTGATCATTGGTTCGTCAATCCTTCACGTTAAGACCCTGTTGTTTTCAGTTCATACAAATTTATGTTAAATATTGTTTTACTACAGCTAACGTGTATGAGCCTGTTGCCGAGGTTTGTAAAATGTGTTCTGGGGTATTTTCCTTTAGCTGCCTATAAGACATGTATTCAGTGGCTATTTATCTCCTCCTAGATATGTGAACACGTATTGGGTTAGGGTGATACTTGCTGAACATTTTCGAAGTGTGATCTGTGCATCTAACCAGGTTGTTTCGGTTGGTTTGTCTTTGTGGCATGACCTGGAGAGGTAGCTGAATCTTCAGAGTCATTGTCAAACTTGTGTCCTTGAGGTTTGGGTGGCTTGCACTCAGTAGCACTCACGTATTTACTGTATTGAATTAGAGATGTCATTAAAAAACATAATTGCTTTGATAATAATATGACATTACTTTTTTGAGAGAAACTGTTCGGCATATTTGAGTAGTACAGGGAATAAACTAATAAATGGGTCAGAAAAGCAGGAATCAGTGCTGCTTAGTGGTACAGATACTGCATATATATTTCAAAATGAAAATCATTACTACTTTGATGCTGCATAAATTTAGGTCCATCTTAACCAAAACAGTCAAAGTTATCAATGCATTTCATGTGATTTACAAAGCTAAGAAAGTAAGCATATAGAGGGAGAAGCTGGAATCTAGAAAACATGTAATTTCATTTTGTGTAATTGTTAGCTTCACAAGAACGGGTAGATCACGATGTCAGTCACATCCATAATGAGTAGTTTACTTTCACTCCTTTTCTTGATCCGCAAAAAGCGCCACTACATAGTCACACCTATAATTTATCCCCAATTGTTTTGACACATTACCTGCTTATCCCCACTGATAATAAAGTATTCATGTTCATTACCTAATTTAATGGTTATTTGTAGTCATAAATATAACTTTCTTGAACTCTGTGAAGTTTGCTGAGTTTTAGAGGAACATTAGCCACCTTCATCTCCCATGGCTTCCTTTGATCAGTAATGTAGCCTTGCTGACTTATAAATCAAATGATATTCCAGGTCACGATGGCCATGGGCTTGGTGAAATGAATGAATTGCTTTAAACATTGACTGTAAATTGCAAGGTTGGGGTTTGCACGCCCTTTCAGTAAATGGCATAAACAAGACCTGGCATGAATGAATGGGAACATGACACATACATTTTTTTGTAAATTTTACCATAGCATGTAATGGCATTTCATGTAAGGCATGCATCAGTTTAGTAATGTGAAAGCACCAAAGGGGCAATTTGGTCTTATTTTATTACTTGTGGTTATTAAAAATAAAATTGTATGATTACATAAGGCTTGAATGAAAATTGTATATTGGAGGTCATGATGGAAACCTGATGTTTTTAAACACTGTCCATTTGCTTTGCACAAGAAGCATACATCATGATTCAGCAACCTCAAGGTGATGGCTTAGAAGTTTTTCTACCTGATGCTTTTGAAGCCAAGCTTCCAGCTATTTCCTATGCTGACATGCCTAGCACTGTATAATTTTTAACTTCATACTAGCCTATTGACACCAAAATCTGTATGCTGTGAGGCTTGAAATGCTTGCCATTTTCTGGATGTAATATGTTCCCTGCAAAGAGCTTTCAGAGTAAAGGATAAGGGTACAGCTAGCTAGTTGACACTGGCATCAAACTTAAGATATGCTTCTTGTTCTTCATAAGTTAGTCTTTTGCACTGTGGGGTTATTTGGAATTTAATTAGCTGTCAAATCAATGCAGGAATTTGCTATCTATAATGTTTTTCTTTAGAAATGCCATGTGCCGAGATTCACTCTTTCCTTTCTTTCATTCTTTTTGTGGTTTGTACATAGTCATCCACTTGTGTAAACCTGCTTCTCGCACCTTCAGCTCCATTACTCACCTCATTTTATGGGGGTTTGCTTAATTTTTGTTGAATATGGTAGTTTAATTGTATAGACTGGTTCTTAAGTCAAATATGCTTACATAAAATATAATCTCAATTGTGTATAATACACTGTACTTTGGTGCTTTTTTCTGTGTGATCAATTTTTCTATAGCTCGTTTGAGTATGCTAAGATACTTCTGAATGTTTTCAAATGGTTGGTCATTTATGTGACTGATCAGTAATATGGTAATAAATCAGCAACACAAGGCTGAAATGGTTTGCCCTCATTATTGCTTTAGTGTGTTTTTTAATGGGTAGTGACCTGATGATGACTCGGTGAGTGTTCTCTGGGTGGCATTGCATTACATAACTAAATCTTCTGTTCTGATGTGAAAGTTGCCTTTTTGCAGTAATTACAATATGTTAACAGCACTTTTCCTAACTTCTCGGCTGAGCAGCTGTGCTGATAGTTGCATGTCTTTCATTCCTGCTGATCATTTGCATTCCTATGTGTATTCACTTACAGGGATTGCTTCTTAGTGATGCAGGCATGACATTACCTGTGAAGGGTGAATCACTCCTCATCACAGCTATGACTCAGTGTCTCACCTAAGCATGAGTTTGATTTGTGTTTAAATCATGCATGTGCTTACAGTAGAGCACTTGTATTTGCTTCGGCCATTATTCAAAGGTTTCAGTGCTAGGGGTATCATAAGTACTTTCGTAATCCTTTTAAATTGTTTAACTGGCGTGTTGCTCAAATTCAGCGCCTGCCCATGCAAATTTTTGTTGCTTATGCATTTTATGTATAGGCATGATTGATTCTACTGCTACCCTCATTTGAGTTAATTATGAGCTGTTTTTATTTTTTAGGCTAAAAGTTGCAAAAAATGATGCATCTCAGTTTGGCTGTTTTGAATTCTTAGTTATTCCAAAAATTCTTTCTGGTTCTCTTGCCTGATTTCTGAGTCTTAATGATTTATTTAGTATGTAATTATTTTAATCTTAAGTCTCCACTAACTGTGTGGAAAAATAATTTTCTTACCCTTCTCCAATTTGCTCAGCTTTCAGACCTTGCATGGACTGCACATGCTACAGTGTTCTTAGCATTAATATAGGGTAGTATGGCTTGTTTTGCTTTTATATATCTTCAATTAACATTTTTAAATTGTAGTGGCTTATGCTTCAACAGACTAGTAAATTCTCAGCTCTGTTGCACAAGGTAAGTCATTGTTGAGATGGAAGTTAGGAAAGCATTTTAATGAAGTCCTTTTAAAAGGTTCTCTAGCTGTCCTGAAGCTGTGCCTTTCCCCTTAAAACCAGAATTTGCAATTCTTTTGCCTGGTCCTGTTCTTCTGTTTGCTCTGTGACTCACAGCCCATTTTACAGTTCTTGTAATCACTTGTTAACAACAACTGACGTGTCTTTGACGCCATACATGTCTCTTGATAGATAGGCTGCGATGGTTAAACGTATGTAGAATGATATCTGTATTTAAACCTGCCGCTGTAATGTGATTGATATACTAGGCAAATTTACCATGCTTATGTTTCACCTTTGTTGAGCATCCCTCATTGCTAATATGCGCAAAATTATCAGACTTGTATTTAATTGTGCCATTTACAACTGAGGAATATCCAATTCGTTATTGGTTTTGTTTTCATTTTTGATGCCCAGTTTTAATGTCGTAGTGTTTTCAGTGGATCACCTGCTCCAGCACACTACTGCCCACTGGGATAGGGTAATGTTGGTGGAACCTTCATTAAGCAACCTAGTGAAGATGTAGTAATGTTTGGTTACTGCTCTCCACAGCAGGTCCATGTATATGGACATTTTTAATGAAACCTCCAGCTATGTGGGTACATGTTGTCACTTTTGCAGATTTCTGTAATATTTGTTGACACTATTTACCTGTGTGTGTGCAGTGAAATCTGTAGCGATGTATGTGTAGTGTCCATCCAGGCCCAAGTTTTCTGTATCTTAGTTCCAGGTTTAAGCATTGTGTACATTTGACACATTTCTTGATAAATTCTGATATTGACAGATTATACATGGTGTATGAATCTGTGAAGTGGGCATAAACTTACAGGATGGGTTAAACAGTCTAAATACATATTTAGGTAAATCCGTCATCAGATGCTTGCTAATGTTTATAGCTAGTGATGTCACTGCTGCTGGTATATCAGCGTGGTCCTTTTCATATAACGTTTATCACTTTCTTTACATTTATTTTTTCTAATCCCTGATTTTGTATTTCTGGTTAATTCCAGGCATGTAAAAACTATTTTACTGAGTTTTACTTGTTTTTTTGAGCATGCTAAATTGATGTTTTTGTAACTGTACCCAATGAGGCCAACATTTCAGTTATTAAACTTAGAATAACAAATTGCATCTTTGTAGTTGTTTTACACTGCAGTGTGATGAGACTAACTGGTATTTCTTCACTTAAATATTCAGGCGATTAAACTGCCAAAATAACTTAAATGCTGTGTAATTTTTTCTTCATCTGCTAAGTATGCAAGTATTTTTTTCAGTTGCCTTTCAATTTCATGGAGGAACTTGCTTTGCTAAAAGACTGGAATTTGGTACTGTATGGCCATTGTCAATTTTGTGTATATTTTCTCAGAAAGAAAAAAATAATTGAATTTATTCATTGTGGAGCAGTTGTTCCATTTCCAAAACAGTCTGCAAAGAAATGACTGTTAACTACATACAGAACATGCTAAGCTGTTAAGTCAGTTTGTGACCAGAAATGTCATAAAGCTGAATAAATGGCTCAGTGACTTCGAAGGACAGTACTTACAATAAAGAACAAAATACCAATACCAATACCAGTTCTTAGTACTGAAGTTCGATCTAGCTATAGATCTCTTTAAGCCACTGTATGTAATATAAGGGCTTGGTTATTTTTCTTTGTGACAAGATATGAGCAACTTTTTTAGCCTGGCTAACAAAGATGGACAGAGAGAAAACATACAGCTTTCCATGACAGCAGAAAAAGCTATTCCTCCTCTTTAATTTGGCATTGATCTGCAATGTTTTAAATGTAATGTGATTTTTCTGAGTGCAGAACAGATAGTGTTTACACGTAAACACTTTCATTCAACGCACCTAGCCTTCGATCTGTGTTATGTCTCAGGCATCCAGTGTTTTCTGGCGTCATCTGTTTTCTTGTTAGCATGTAAGTGAACTGAATGGACTTTGACAGACTGTATCTTGGATGATATGAGCAGCACAGAAAACCAGGAAATGTCTGTTGCCTAAGACTAAACAAATGACAGCAAATTGTGTGTATTTGCCTCCCTTCCCGTAGATACTTCTGCAGTGAGGGAATTTGGGTGGGTTTGTATTTAATTTAGTCAAAGCAGGTTTAGAGAAGCATTTCAGCTGGTAAAACCTGGGATTTCTTTCTCCTAATGCGACTGTGGGCTGGCAGTGTGCTCTTATCCTTTGGAAGGAATGCTCTTGGCTTGCAGAAAAAGCAAGAAAAGTGCAAATGCACTCATTTTCCCCCACATTTAATTTCCAGGATTATTACTTTATTTCTAAAAGCTTATTCTCTTTGAAGTTAGATGTTGTTAATTTTCAGTTAACCCCTTCAGTTAAAATTTCCCAGGTAGTGGCTCATACATCATTAAGCATGTGGCCTCCTCACTTACCAGACTGACGTGCCAAGTATGCAAATGCTCCCTAGGCAGTTTTTTTGCCTGTTACATAAAAGTGTGCTGCAGCTCCAGTTCGCCACATTGAGCCAGCACGACTGTTAATGGATTCTCCCTGGTCAAGGGTGCTGTTGTCCATTTGTGTTTGGCAGGCACTTGGGTGACAAAGGCTGCAGAAATTTCTAATGTGTCGTCAGTAGCTGTTCAATGCATGATGTCAGCTTGGGAAGTAGAAGCATTAATATAAAAAAAGAAAACCGTGCAGCATTGCTTGTTTGGAAATGGTTATTGATGGGCTGGTCAGCAGTGGTGGAAAAAACATTCAGACCTCAGTGTTAATGACCACTTGCGATGATACTTTGAATGGTGGTAGGGTATGACGGTTCATTCAAGAGTGATGTACATAAGATAGCAGGAAGGATTTCACATGCCTAAATTCATGGGTTTAAGAATATCAGGTCACATCAAAGTGGTTATTTTCCAATAGATAGTATAGCTTAGTACAATATGAAAATGGGGCTGCCACTCAGTTGGAATTTGGAAGATATCACCTTTAGCAGGTCATCTAAACTGGTCCAATTGGGTACAGTTGTAAAATGCTTTAAATAAAATCATTTAAACAGAAATATTATCCTTTGTCATCGCAATTCAACACTGCGACACAAGGTTACTCCTAGTACTGTGGCTGGAATGGATTTTTTTCCTCTCTTGTCCTTTGTCATATATCAGTTGTGCATACAGCTTATACTCATCAGTATATTCAGTACATTTCAACAGTCGACTTTAAATGCATCAGTTGATTATTCCTGAAAATAAACTTAGCAAACAGCCTTTGGCGTATTTGTTTAGTTATGTTGTTCTAATAATAGTGTGTAGCTCTCAAAAGTCCCTTGGAGGCCAGACTGAAAGCTGGTCATAGTTACCCATATCACAGATGTAATGGATGCTTCCTCATAGTAGGGGTGTATTCAGGCTAAAACAAATTCAGCTTCACCATCGTTGAGAGTGTTGGAATGCCAGTCGTACAAAATGTCAAAAATTGGACGAAGCCCAGGATCTGGAAAGAATGTGAGCTTTTATGTGTCAAACGATATTATGGTTTCCAAGTGAGGGGAGGATAAGTGCGACACTGTTTATGGGGCCATTTTTAACAGCCTGCTTTTATTGTTAGTCTCTGCTGAATGAAAATAGTGTCTCATACTCTGGCAATTAACATTTTAGAAGGCCAATGAGGGAGTTGTATTTCTGACCCTGTAGCCTTGGGAAAACATTATTATTCAGGCGGAATGAAATGGTTTAAAGAATTAAGAGCAATCTTTGTAACTTGTTCATGTGTTGAAATGCAACTTTATATAGTATTTTTAGTTAATGGTAAACAATGAGTAAAAGTTGTATATTCTTTTAAAGATTATTTTTCCCTCCAAAAATCTGTCTCTCTCTCTCGTGTGTGTGTGTGTGTGTGTACTGTATATACTGCTGTAATGTCGCTGTGTCAATTTGTGGCTAGTTTTTAACCTGAGGTATTCCATCTACCAATGGTTGCCTTATACATTCCATTAAGTTACGATTCATATTCTTTCAGACAAAGAGATCAAGTTGTTTTAGGGCTTCTTCCTCAACATGCTGTGTCTGTCCTGCCCTCAGTCTTGTGGTTTTTCTCTTAATCTGCCAAGGACCGCAATGACCTGCCCATGCCAACTGCTGGCAGAAAGCCAAATGTGATCGTTGGGGCATGGTGAGTGGGGGTGGGGCTGGGCGTAACTGAATAGCTTGTTAGTCACTGGCGCATCTGATGCTCACATTAAACGCAGTGTGGGACCCAGAGGGACTCTCGCTGGGTGGTGAGCAAGTGATTGGGGAGGGGGGTTGTTGGGTAAGGGTTGAACAGGCAGCACTCTTGAGGACTCTTGTTCTGGTGTGGGTCTCTGCATTATTCAGGGTAGATGTGGGCCAGGGACTGCAATTGGGGGTGTGTGGTGGGCTGGAATAGTCTAGCCTTGTGACCTGATTGCAGCCTGGGCGTGACTGGGAATTTTGTGATGAATGTACCTGGAGGTACATTGAAAGAAAAAACTAGAGGCATTAAATGAATTCTTATCAGCAGATAGCTTTAAGCAGTTTTTTAAAAATGAATGTCATGCAGCCTCAGTTCTGTAGCAGCCATTAGGTCATGATACAGCTACAAAAAGATTACATTTACCTGCTGATTGGAAAAGTGCCTTTGGGCTTCAGATCTGCTCATAAATTTAGCTAAAATATTTTAAAAGTTGACAATTGTTCAGTCATGCGTGTTTCAACATGAAATTATTACGCAGCAATAACAGTTTGGTAATTACTTTGTAATGCATTATTCGTCCAGTGTTGTTGATTTTGCTGTAAGCATTGGAATTTGCTATGTAGTAACTTGCTGGGACATCCCTGTGGTTACCGCATTAGCTTTATGAGCATAGTAAACAACTGTCACTCCCCACTCCCAGAATAGCACTTTGTAATTCACATGCCAATTGAAATGGGGCTCTGTGAAGTGTTTTGTTGGATACTAAGTTGCCCATAATAATGACAGAAGAGTGAATCTTTCAATGTGCTCTTGAAAATGTTAAGGATGTCACGGGGTGTACTGTGTTTGTTGGGGTCTGAGAGCATGGGACACACAGCAGGTCATTGTCTGGTGGTGCAGCAGCGTCGCTGCATATCTGTTTTCACTAAATTGGTAAATTATCCACCTGGCAGTTTTCTGGGTGCTTTTTTCCTTCTGGAGTGTATAGTCAGTCAGGTAGCCATCTTTAATGTGCATCTGTAGTTTCAGCATCCAGAAGCAGAAAACATTCTGGGCAGTGCTGTGACTCAACGTGTATCGCAGTATTGTGTACTTAATTTCTGCTTATTCTTTCTGCGTGTGCATGTGTGTGTGTGTGCGTCTGCTTGCGTGTGCTCGCGCGTGTGTGTGCGTGCGTGCGTGTGAGGTGGGGGGTGGGTGAGGATTTATTACTGGGTTTTCTATGGGTACTCCAGTAGCAGGTCACTGTCTTAGTTTCCCTTGCTCTGTGCTTCCTTGGATGGGGTCCAGGCTCATTGTGATCCCGAATTGGACATACCATTCTGTAAAATGTGAGGATTTAATGTTTAAACCTAGCGAAGTGAAGAAATATGAACAGTGCTATGATTATTCATCAAATCTATTTCGGAAGCTGTAGTTAAATATAATGGGGAGATCATAATCCAATTTTAATGTGTTATACAGTGTTATACCATGATAATATACATTTAAAATTGGTATCATATGAGGGTTGTGATTGCAGTCTTGGGGATGACCTTTCCCTGACTCCATTAAATACATGCAAATTTATTTATAAAGCATGTTTAAAAACGGTCAGTGCTGACCAAAGCGCTGTACGTATAATTATAAAATGTGTGAAATAAAACACTTTAATATCAATAAGCATCATAATATATAAATTAAGATACATGCACTGTTTTGAAATGTTTTGAATACCTCTGCTAATCAGTTTAGAAAATGGTTTACTGTTACCAAAACTCAAATTTTGTACTGTACAACTTAGCTTAAGCAGTCCATTCTGCATCATGTCATAATCCTGGAATATATGGTTAGGTCAGAGATGATGCGTGATGAGGTTTAATTTTGCAGTCTTGGTTGAAATGAAGTAGAAATTTGCAGCATGCAATATATTAATTCTATTTCCTTTCAGAAAATAATCTGGTTTAAGATGATTACCAGTTAAGTGGTGCATACCATAAACTTGTCGTAACAAGGCCCGAAATCTTTTAAACAGGCAGTGTGTAGGTCAAGCTGTCAGTTTCCTTGTATGAGACAGTATCTTTTTAGCTTGGTTATTTGTAAAATTATTCATGTGAAAGAATTTTTCATGTCTTGCGCTCTGTTCCAATTATTTTGGTAAGTAGCAGTGTTTGGTCAGCTAGGCTGTGTGCACAAGAACCTGGAATTCTGAAGGAAAGACGGCACTTTTGCACTGTAATCAATGTTCAGATCTTTATTCACCCACCTTTTTTCCATACCCTCTAACCCTGTGAAATGCTTTTTACAGAGCATTCTTAATGAAATTCTAGCATAGCATAGGAATCTTCTGTCGGGTGGTGACAAGCTGCACGTCTGTGGGGAGGGAGGAGCTCTGTGGGATGGGTAGCACTAGGATGCCCAATGTCCAAGGCTTTGAAAACCACAGCTCTCCAGCAGTGCTGCAGGCGGGTGTGATGATCACCACAGGCAGGGAACGCTCATGCTGACAAAACTGTTGATACGTGACACTTCAAGTCCAGCTCTTGCCAAGTGGAGAATTTAGACCAAGGGAGATAGTCTGATGAGTAAGGAAAAATGGATTAGAGCGCAGACTTAAACTGTGACTTAAGCATGTAGTGTGATTCCAACAGTCTTGTATTAAGCAAAATGGGCTCTGGTTTACAGTGAAAAGGGCCTTAAGAACACAGCTAGTTTCAGGTTGTGGCAGATCTCTTGTGTTATATTATCTATGTTAGCCCATCCCGGACCCCTACGGCTGACTTGCTTCATTCTGCTGCCAGAGCTGGGGTCTGGATTACTCCTTCATCCCCCTGTCCAACAGAGTAGCGGACGCCACAATTACAACACCCACAGGGAATGAGGAAAGGCTGGGTGTGCCTGCGTGTGGCCGATGGGGGCGTAGGCTTAAGTAGTGTTGTTTTTTTTCTCTCTCTCTCTCTCTCTCTCTCTCTCTCTCTCTCTTTTTGCTGCATCATTGAGTTGCCCAATCAGTAGTTTTTTCCATAAGAAATGGATTTGGGGCCCTAAAATTCACTCACTCACTCACTCACTCACTCACTCACTCACTCACTCACTCATTCACTCACTCATCTTTTGTTAACATTTTAGCACTAAGGTTTTGTGGATTTACAAGAATTTGAGAAAAGTAATTTAGGTAAAATGACAAGCTTTCAGTAGAACTTGCAATTTGCTTTGTGTGTTGAAGCTCCCTTTTGCACTAGTTCAAACTGCATCTCACCTGAGCAATTCTCTCTCTGTCTTGCTTAATCTTGAGTAGACATCACTCTCCCAACTTTTTCCCCTCCACCATCATGGATTGGACAAATGACTTTGATTAAACCTGGTGAGCATGATGGTGGTTGCTAGTAGTCTTGAGTGTCCACTGTGGTTCTCATTCACTTTAAAAGGCATCCCTGCAGCACTGTTTAGGAAATTGCCTTTGTCTGGAAGTCTAAGGTGTTATTTTAGGCTCATTCAGCTCTCATTGATGCTACTGTCCTGTAGGGATTCTTTGAAGAAGGGAACTGCATGGTTATGCGTCCATCTGGCCCTGTTGAGATTGCTTCCAAATTTACTAATCCACTTGATCACAGTATGCAGTTTTTTTCCCCCCAAAAAAAGTGTATTCCTGGTTTTGTTAAGAATAATGTTGTCAGAGTTAACTAAAGTGACTTGTAGAAGTTTTTAAAACTGTTATATACAACTGAAAATTTCTTAAATCCTGAACTTGAACTTGAAAACTTGAATCCATCTTTAATCATCCCAGTCACTACTGCTATGCGCTTAATGTGTAAATCTTTTTCGGACTTGCTTTTCTTTTATTTGTTACATTTTTACTCTTCATGCTTCCCTGCACCCATCCACAAGTTCTAAAGGATTTGAAACCAGTAAGCTGAAACGGATCCAAAAACTTATCAGTCATGTGAGACTTGCAGTAATTATGCATGTATTGGTTTGTGTACATCCCATTGATGAGCCAAAAAGAGCTTCCCCCACATATTTTGGCAGTACGAATGAAATCTTTTCTTTCAGACTTTTTTGAACACCCTCTGTGCTTACAAAGGTTTGTGGTGGTGGTTCTTCTGCGTCTGTTTCCTTTCTCTGTAATAAGTAGTCATGTCCGATGTAAACATTCAGCTTGCACTTTGCTTGTGTAGGGAGTGTTCCCAGACTGAGTCAATACTTAAATGAGAGATCAGCCATCGTGCACTGTACCATCCAAAGGGGCTCTACATGAGTCCCATATGTAAATGCATTTGCCCAGCAGAGTTGAAGGGCTATGACCTAGTGCCTTTGTCTTTTGGTTTAGAATGTATAACCCTAGTCCAGAGCAGGTGTTACCCCATTTTATAATAGTTTCTTGTATTTAGCTGGAGTAATAAGTAGCCTTTCAGAAATGTTGTTTTTATTGCTTTGCCCTTAAGTTCAAGGGTAGCTAGATGGCATCAGATTGATAAAGAGCATCTTTTGTTCATTGGAATATTATAGCTCCACTGGTGTTAGTTAGTTGAATGGAAACATTTTATAAGCTTAAATTATTAGGCTGATCCTGATAAAGCCTCTGTGTTTAATACCACAAGAGCTGTGTTTTCCTTTGCATGTCTGTGACCACTTTGCCCTTCTTGTCAAATCCATTAGTATCTTGTTACAACATTGAAATGAAGACTATTTTCTATAAGGCAATTATAGAAATTAACATGATAGCTTTAAAAGAAAGCAGTGTGTTCTAAAAGCCCTGGCCCGCCACCTCCATAAATGCATGGATTGTTGTAGATGCAGCGAGAATGAGCTGCCAGTCTCGCTCCTGTCACCTCCCACACACCTCTCTCTTATTCACTCTCTCTCTATCCACACAGCAAGCATAGATGCATCCCCAGCACCTATCTTTCTTTCCAAGTGAAGAGGAGCCATAGCGGCTTCTCGACCCGTCTTTAAGGGTACTAAGTGTGCACTGTCTCTTACAAACTGGTGCAGGTTTTCTATAGTATGTGTGGGTGGTTTTAACATTTATAATATTCACGTTGTGTTTTAATTGTTTGAGATTTGGAATATGGTTGGATTGCAAATATATATTTAGTCTGTTGCGCCAGTTATCAGTGACACTTTCTGAAAATCCTACTTATGAGCTTGTTTGGCAAATATTGGCGCACAGAGAGTTAAGCCATGCATGATTCCCCCCCCACTGTTCGCGGGCAGCGGCGTCCCCCTTGGCGCATCCCGTGAGGCGACCGCGGCCCCCACGACCGCCCCTGAGTGAAATGGTGTGGGAGTTAAAGTAAACTCTCTGCCCCGTTTGAAGTAAGACAAAAGTTCAGACGCTAGCTGGGGCTGCTTTCAAAAAGACCAGCTGGCCATAATAGGAGTGCGAGGTTGCCTGGGCAACGGGGGCTGTCTGAAGAAGAATGCCGGCAAGAGGGCAAGGGGAGAAGAGGAATTTCAGTGTGATCACATACTCGCAGACCATTAGTGGGCCATGTGTGCATGTTCCTTGTAATTTTATCAGTAGAGAAATGCATGTTTAGCCACTTTTGTAGAATATAATGAGGAGCTTGAGCACCTACCAGCTGAAAATAAATTTATTTAATGTTCGGAATATGTACATGCATTACACTGCACATATAGTTACTACACAATAGTATCCTGAGTACCCAGGGGTAGAGGGTGGAGATCTAGTAGGATTTATCCTATGGCTGCCAGTGGTGAGCAGCTTCATTAGGTCAGTCCTGTGCAGTGAGCCTCTTGTGCTGCTGTACTGGCCAGTTGGCAGACTGAAAAGAGAAGAGGAGTCAACAGGTGTGAAGGAGAAGCATGCACTTGCAAGAAATAACTGTTGTGGTGCTGAATGCAGACCTGGAACTGTAAATGTGGGGGTAAAAGAGACTTTTTCACTTTAGCATAGTTATGCAAAATATATTTTTTAAATTCTCCTGCTAAAAGTCACAAACTCCCAATTTGAAATCGAATTAACTGCTGTCCATGTTGTCCTGAATTTATTCATTAGAATTAATCCCATTTCTTTGCTAGCTGGGTTGAATAGTGGATGAATGGAGAGGAGACAGCTCTTCTGTTTCAGTCCAAATAGGCCCATTTATTTCAAATTGCGCCAGTGTGACCCGTTTCTCCATTATTAAATGGCATATCGGTCCCCTCCTGGTATCAGAGGCATCTGGCTCTAGTGGGCTTGTGGTTCTTGTGGTTGTTTTTAGCAGCTGGGAGGCGAAGTTTATTTGTTCATCAGCTCTCTAGATGTACTTTGTTTTTTAATCTTTTCACATGGCACTCTAATCAATATATCAGATTTTCCCCCTCATCATTGCACTATAAAAAGCAATCAGTCAAATTCTTGTTGCCTTAGTGTTTGGGTGATGCATACTAGATTTTATCATAGGTTGACTGAATCAAAAGCCAAAGAAGCATATAAATGTGTTCCACGGCAGAGTTATGTGAATTAACAGCACATTTATAAATTTAAAGTTTTCTGTCTATTCCTAGTACTCACATTCACTCATTTACAGCCTTATTTGACTCTGATGCTCTGATTTGACATACTTTGAGTTGCATAGTACATACTAATACTGTACTTGAAGAGTTCTTTCAAAGGAGCTATATTGGACTGAGTTGGTTTCTCAGGGCTTGACTCCTATTAATGTTTTATCAGTAGCTAAGGTATACTTTCATGTAAACTAAGAACTTTATTCAGCTTGCTCATGCTTTTGTACTAGTAAAGCCTCGGATGAGGCTTCTGTAGAAATTAAGCGACTCATTGAAATATTCTATAAACAGCAGAAACTTTTTGCATGTGGGGACCGCTTAACCAGACTGATTTTAGCCATTCAAATAAAAGAAATGTTACTTCCCAGTAATCCGTGTTAATTCAGAGTGTCTGCTCTTCACCTGTTTTGGGCTGTCGGTCCCAGCGGTACTTTTTAAATAAGCAAAATGATTTTGTGAAGACGTTTTTCATTGACCTGCAGTGACACGAGATTAGTGACCCAGTATGCAAATGGAGGTACTGAATATTGACTTGGTTCTTCACAAGATATGAGAGGAATAAATGCTGGGGGAGCTTGGTGTTAGTAAGGTTACATCTGCATTTATATCTGCTTTTTGTAGCACAGTACTGCATGTTGAACTTCATAACCAAGTGATTCCCCACCCCCTCTTCTTGTGATGCTTCTGCTCTCCACATAACCTCACCTGCTTTAATATGCATACTAATTGCTGTTACCAACTTGAGGATTTTGTCAGTACGACTCAGAAAGTAATCATCAACTCATGCCTATTAGGTTGCACATTAGGTTTATTCTCCAACACTGGAAGTTTTTGTTTGGATTTTCTGTTCATGTTTCCTCCAGGTAGTGTGGTGTCCTTCCACAGCCCAAAGACATGATTTGTGTTAATTTGACTAATTTGCATTTTGAAAGTAGCTGTCTGGGACTCACCCCATCCCCCATTCGGTTAACTATTTGCTGATGTACCCATAATGCAGATGACCTCTGCATGGTTTCTGCTGATGCTGGGGTATTTATGCTTGTCCCTTTGTGTTGCTGTTAGCCTGTTGGCCTGCCTGTCACTGAAAATAAGAGGGTTATTAATGAAACCATCCACGGCAAAGCCTTCAGATTCCTGCATGGGTCAGTGACTTTGCAGTGGGTGACAGTTCAAACTGGACAATTTTAACTCTCTTGCAGCAACCACATATGCTTCAAGGAGCATCTTTTCTTTAAAAGCAGATTTAAGTTGTGTATGTTTTCGTGTATATGAAGCTTATCTATGATAGCACTAAGTTCATATCTTTTCTGATTGGTAGATTAAATTTATGACTCTGCCTCTACTTATCCCCATTGGCGCATCACCTGGATTATCAGGACTAGCTGTCTTCTAGGGGCAAGTTTTATTTTAAATGACTGCCTTGATCTTATTGACTTTGTCTTGAGGACTTAAGAAGCTCAGTGGTTTCGATGTGTCCTGAGTGATACTTTTTCTTTGCAGGGCCTGCAGATAATTACTCAGGCACCTAGGAGAACACACATCCCGCAAATTATGGAATCCCTTTCATATCTGCCCAAGTAGGTGTCTCTGCACAGCTCGTGTTCCCTGCATCCGTCTTAAGCGGTTGCTGCCGGCTGTTTGGCAATTGACACTGAGCACAGGGGCGAGCAGGGACATTCAGCAATGCTTTATTCCAGACGTGGCTCATATCACTTCATCATGAAAGTGACTTAGAATCAATTTCAGGGAGGGCATGCTTTTTACCTGGGGCCTCATTCATACAATTTAGGCTGATTTCATGCTTAATTGGATCCTAAAATGATTTATAAAACATTGCATATCGGGCAGTGAATGTCTTCTTATGGCTTTGTTTTGAAGTTCATTTTGCATTATCTGGCCAATAAAACTTGGTTGTATTTATTCACTGCACCTACTAAAAATTTGCTCTTTTAGTCTCTGCATGTTGTGCTCTCTGTCATCTCTCAACTTTTTCCTAAGGTAAACTGTGCAGTTAAGGGGGAACATTTGTTCATGTAAAGATGAGTAAACGTTCCCATTAATTTCAGATGTCTTTAATGGAATCTTATATCTCAGTTGTCCTTTTCTTCTGAATGCTTGCTATATATCCCTCGTTTGTATAATATCCTGGACAAAGGTGTCTGCCAAATGTTAAAATACAAAGTTGGAATGAAATTTATTACATCAAGTAGGTTTGATCCTAATTTGATATATTTTTCACGGAGGCCCCAGTTCTGGATAACTATGTAGAAATTTCAGCAAATTTTGAGATCAGTCATTTCCAGCTGAAATTGTTTCTATATGCCATAACATACCATATCAGAACAAATAGATATTCTCCCCTCTGCTGGTTTGATAAGACTGTTTCTTCCTTACCAAAGCTATGGGTTCTTAGCCCTGCTCCCTTGCCTCCGGTAGTGTTTTGTCCCATTTACACTCTGCTTTGGAACAATGGCAGTAATTGGGCTAGCGGGATGCTTAATGTTAACGTGGGCACAGTGTGTGAGAACCTTCTCCAGCACAGTCAGGGCTCCTTTCAGGCATTGTCTCACTAGTTGTGCCTCTTAACCTCATTTCCGCTGAGTTGTGTTCCCTGATTAGAATATTGCCAACATAGGGCATGTGTTTTAAGTATAAAACCAATACCTAGAAAATCCCAATACAAATCCTATTTTCCCATCATAGTATGGTGTGCTGTTTATGATATTCTGTAATGAAGCTGTAGTTGGGTGTCAGTTAGAGATGCACCGATCTACTGGCTAAGGACTGATACCGAAGTAGGGCTGCAACTAACGATTATTTTGATTATCGATTAGTTGGGCGATTATTTTTTTTGATTAATCGATTAATCGGATAAAAACTAAACTCTTCTTTAATTTGATGTTTTGCTGATAACATTATAAAACCATAAATCAGGATATTATGTATGTATAAAAGTAAACTTTAAAAAATGTAAAAGCCACATATAAAGTTTAATGATCTTTAATTTTGACATTTTAAACCTTAAATGAAAGACAAAGTTTGTTTTTGAACAGTAAAACTTCTCTAAATATCCAAAATATAAA
>JAODJX010000001.1:14338593-14354446 GCA_026776945.1 Isichthys henryi | reverse complement strand
CGGCTCCACCCCCCCCGCCTCAGATCCCCCCGCGGGCGGGGGGGGGGGGGGGGGGGGGGGGGGGGCGCAGTGGCTGTGCTGTCCAGGAACACTAGAGAAATTTAACAAATGTTATTGCTGGCTAAATGGCTGCCGCAAGCTGTCGTGTGAAATTAATTTTTGTACTCTGACAAACTGTTTGCAAAGGCCTGTGCTTGGTGCCTGAATTTTATCATGCTGGATAAGTAGCTGAGTGCTGGGACTAGATTTGAGTCTTTGGATTGTGTGCTTCTTTACATCTTGTAAAGTAACCCACTAAAATCCCACAAAAAAATTTACAAAACTGTAGTTTACTGAACGGTGTTTTTTCTCTGTGAGGTTATGTATGTGATGGATGTAATGTTGTTCAAAATCACCCATTTGCAGTTGGCATGTTTCAGTCATGTTGTCTCGTAATACCCACTTATAAGCAAACAACCTCCCCCAAGCTTGGAATACAGATATTTCTGTCTTTTATGAGTCAGAAGGTGCTTTACCAAGTAAGGGTATAGTGCCCTTCCCCTGTGAACTGGCTCTGGGTCTATCAGTGGGATTACTCAGTGCTATATACTGTGCTTCCTTAAACCTGAACGACAATGAATAAAGTAGAATTAACTTTAATAAAAGTTACAGTTTAAAATTCTGCACATAAGGTGTTCATATGTTTGTTTTATATATTTATGCCAGTAAAAAATGATTTTTCTTGTAGGCATTCATTGAGTGAAAGTCATGGTGCAGATTCTGTGCAGTGGTGTTGGGCAGAGAGTGCTAACTATTACCTGTGTGCAGGTGATCAACGTGGATGACGATGGGAACGAGCTGGGCTCGGGCATCATGGAGCTGACGGAGGAGGAGCTCATCCTGCACACGCACAAGCGCCATGCCGTCCGCTGGCCCTACCTGTGTCTGCGTCGATATGGTTATGACTCAAACCTCTTCTCCTTCGAAAGTGGGCGGCGCTGCCAGACCGGGCAGGGTGAGTTTTTCATGCTGGGCTTCTCGATCCATTCTCTCCTCCAAGCTGCAAGCGTTGATGTCTGTCCGTTGCGTCCAACCCCTGACATACCACCTTGTTGCTCATGGTGGAGACATATTAGATGAAACAGCCTTTTTTTCCCTTTAGCAAGTGTGAGAGATTGATTGCACAGGGTGGCCCACCTCTGAAGTGGTCTTTTGTAACTGTTGGAGTTTTAGATGGTCTGTTTCGATATTAGCATAATGGTTCAAATCTGTGGCAAATCATTTGTAACTTTCTCTCATGATGCCTAAACTTAGTGCCATATACTGTTGTTCTACACACCTGTTTTGCTAATTTAAATGGCCATAAGTTTTCAGACCCTTTTTATTTGGCTGATGTAGCTATTTTGTAGCGTTCGATACATTGACTCAATTATGATTATTTGTTAAACGCTAAGGATTAAGTGGGGCAGGACTTTTCACTGTTTTCACTGATGTTTTAGTCAATAAAATCTGAATGAAGCGGTCAGGTCCACCGCAGACAGTGCAGTGTGTGCGCTAGTCATTGTGGCCCTCCCCAAGAAGGCTGTTAAGGGCTCATGGCCAGGTCAATGCCTCCTTAGAGAGGCGGAGCCATAACATTCACCGTTGTTAATGTGAAAATATCAACTTTGACTCCATGCTGACAAAGGATGAAGTGGTGGGAGCGGGCCGGGGCTCTGTCTGTGTGTGTTCTGGGGCGGGTAAGTCTGGCCTGTGGGACAGCGTGTGCCGTGATGCCCTCCGCTGTGAACTGTGTGCTGCGTGATCTAATGCAGTGTATGCTTGTGTGTGGTGGAGCAACGTGGTCTCCTGGGTGGGGCACACTCGCGATTTTTGGTATGTGCATATGCTTCCTTTCTGGACCTGCCAAAATTCTGCCCTTTTAGCTGTAGGCTTGTGTTTAATGGTCGTTTCGTTCATTGATTTATTACTTTACTTGGTCTATAACACCTTTTTGTTTAATTGTTCGTACTGATTTGTATTAGTTTGTATCACTACACTGTGTAAACAACCCAAAATGTTAACAAATGATGCTGTTTTGCAATTGATCAGATAATTCAATATTATCTAAATATATTTGATACTTTATCTCTGTGCATAATCCAACCAAAATGCATCAGATTTATTTGCAGATTTTGAAATGCAGATAGAGATGTGAAGTATTAAGGATTTGATGTCACTTTTAAGGACCTTTGAACGCATGCTCCTGGAAAATAGATGATTGGACTTTTATATACCTGTTCATCTTCTAACTGCTTCTCCAGTACCAGTAATTGGAGGGAGGGTGCCTGGAGCCGTTCCCAGGTAGCATACGGCACAAACAGGGGACGCCCTGATTGGGATGCCAGTCCTTCACAGGACACATACAAATGCTATGGCCAATTTGGAGAATCCAGTTCACGTAACTGCATGTCTTTGGACTTCGGGAAGAACCCGGTGCAGTATGGGGGTTTAAGGGAAAACTTATGAACTCCACATACAGATCAGAGCCTCAGGTGATGGAGGTATGAGGAAGATGGTGATTTTATTTATTTTTTTAAATTGTGTGTACTTAAAGTACTTTAAGGCTTTGTTAATTAGCTACTTTTGCCCTTTGAAATCTGTGTCCATGGCTGTCCGTAGTGGGCTTACTTAGACCCACTCTGGTATGGGGCTGGGTGATATGGCTGAAATACAACAGCTCGAGAGATTAGGTCACTGTGTCAATATTAAATATATATAGATATTAAAATTTGCCTAAAATGATTTTAAAAAATTAGGACAAAATTAATTATGGTTTTATTTACATCAGTGTTTCCCAGCTGCTGAACACATTAGATGTTAAAAAAAATACAAATTAACTAAATATCTAAGTGCTTAAAATGTAAACAGATCTTTGTAGTATTTAATGTAAAAAAATGCTTTTATTATAAAGTTAACAACTGGGTTGTTCAAAAATTAAAGGGAGTCAAATTAGAGGCACATAATGCTGCAGACAGATGTGTACCATAAACAATGTATTGATTTTTTTTCTTTGTCAAATTTTTTTGAAGACACACACATACATATATTGTTGATAATTATTTTTCTTTATGTTTTGCTTGTTTTGGCCCTCTTTGTGGGGCGTGTGTTGCGCCTTGCAATATTCCCCTTTGGACTGTGTTTTTCTGGTGGTGGGCGGGGCTTTATGGAGGCATCTGTCTCTACCTGATTCCCAATCCATACTACCTGCCTGATTTGTACCTCGCACATCTGCGCATGCACAGCATTTTTGAGCATGCATACACTGTGACTTTCTGGCACTGCTCATGTGTCCCTCACTGCCTGATCTGTTCGTCCTGCTATTTTACAGAAAACTATATTGTCTATATTTACATGAAATAAAATCGATATAACAATACATTATCACACCATTTTGTATGCAAGAATGTATTGAATATAAGAGAAAAATGGTGATATATCCCCCAGCCCTACTCTGGTAGCTAGGTAGTCAAAATGCAGGGCAGTAATTTGGCCTGTTTACTTTGGAGCAAGTCAATTCAATTCAAATCACTTTATTTATCCCCAAGGGGCAACTTAGAGTAACTGTTGTATTACCACAGTTTAAACAGTACTTTAAAAATTAGATGTTGGTCACAGCAGTACATCGCCCGGTCCTTTTGGGTATGAGCATGTGTTTAGTGTGTGCTGAGCGGATGGCCATGCCCTGCCGTCATGTCCCTCTGTCGCACTTGCTGCCGTGTCCTGTGTTCTTGGGTTTTGTCTGGTCCTGCTGTGATGCACGGCGTGTGTATTTGCTTGTGCGTGCGTGTGCCTGAGTGCCATGTCTGTTGTTGAAGGCATAGCCTTGTGTCCGCAGGCATCTTTGCCTTCAAGTGCGCCCGAGCAGAGGAGATCTTCAACATGCTGCAGGACGTCATGCACAACAACAGCATCAGCGTGGTGGAGGAGCCCGTACTAGAGGCCAACCACAGCCACGTGGAGCCGGACCTTCCTCGCACGCCACGCACCCCCACCAGTGAGTGCCTGCCTACCCGTTTGGACCCTATCCGTCTGCAATGACCTCACCACAGGTGTGTAATCCTGGCCACTGTCTCCCTGTAGCTCCAGGCTACACCGGCCCAGCACTGCCCAATGGTGTTCCCCATCCTCGCTACCCCTCGTTTGGGGAAGGTTCCTCGCACCCCTCCAGCCGGCACCCGTCAGTGGGCAGTGCCCGCCTGCCGTCAGTAGGCGAGGAGTCCACACACCCTCTACTGGTGGCCGATGAGCCGGTAGGTGCCACTTTGTTGTTTTCATTGTTATTAGTATTTAGTATTATTAATATGAATAATATGGGAGGCTCATATTTTATTATGATCATTTAATCAATTTTTTCAGAAGGAATTTAAGTCTCAAACTGTTATTTGAGAGGCTAATTATATGACCCAGTTTAACAAAAGAGCTTGATAAATACTCGTGGAAGACATCTAGAAGCGTGGAAGAGATTAAAATTTTCCTTTGAACATTGGCCACACAATGTCATGTCGTTAAATGAGTCTCGTGTGGTCAGTACCTAAAATTATACCCACTGTCAGTTTCAGAACCTTTTGCTACATGCAATGTTGCCATCTAGTGGCAGATATCAAGATACCCTTTGCCTTGTGTTAGTGGTTCTCAGCCATTGTCCTCATTGGCTAATTGACATAATTGTTAGCCAACTGGTTGGACTTCGTGCTTCAGTGATGTAGATGTCAGGCATTTAAGATGGAAGCACATCATTGCCTTATGACCATGATTGAGCACACTGTTGTGATGGTGGGAAAGTGAATGAAGGGGTTGGTTCCTAAATGCTTTTTTCATCTCCTCTCCAAGATTCACACCTATGTGAACACATCTGGTGTCCAGGATGAGCGTAGTGCCCACAAGAGCAGCCAGGGCCCTCCAGAGCCACGGTTCTCCCTCACAGAGAGCACGGTCCCCCCGGAGGAACCAGAACCGCGGGTGCTGCTGGAGCCCGAGGGGGTCAAATTTGTGCTGGGCCCCACCCCTGTGCAGAAGCAGCTCATGGCCAAGCAGCAGCAGCGGGTGCCGGCTGAGGGGGAGCAGAAGGGCAGGGAGCCGGCACCACCACTGCCGCCAGCACCCCCTGGAGCCATCAATGGCGGTGTGGTCCCTGGAAACCCCGTCGACTGTGACACAGGTTATGACAGCGACGAACGGAAGGAGACCCCGCCGGTGGCTAAGCCAGCCTACGAGCACTTCAACGGCACTGCCTCCGGCCCCACCCCCCGCCGCAGCCGACCGCCAATGCCCCTACCAGATGCGCAGAACGCCAACAACTCAGCACAGCGGAGGACGGCACTGCTCAACTATGAGAACCTGCCTGCGCTGCCTCCAGTGTGGGAGGCGCCCAAGCCCAGCTCAGAGGGTGAGGAGGATGAGGAGGAAGAAGAGGAGGCCTTCGCACCAAAGACGCCGTCCCTCAACGGCTACCACCAGCACCAGCATTCCAGCCTGGACCCAATGCACAACTATGTGAACACAGAGAATGTAACAGTCCCGCTCAGCGCTCACAAGCTGGACTCGGGTCGCCAGCGGGACAGCTCTGCCCCCACCGTGTTCAACTTTGACCTCCGGCGACCCGGGCCTGAGGCGTCACGGCAGCTCAACTACATTGAGGTGGAGATGGAGAGGGGATCGGACTCAAGTAACCCCCAGACCCCCAAGACCCCTACCACGCCCCTTCCACAGACCCCCACCCGCCGGACAGAGCTGTACGCGGTCATCGACATCGAGCGTACGGCCGCCATGTCCATCCTGCAGAAAGCACTGCCCCGCGACGATGGCACCGCCAGGAAGACGCGGCACAATAGTACTGACCTGCCCATGTGAGCCTGAGGAAGCGCACTGTGTAACACTGCACCTTCATCCTCTGTCCGTACGATCGGAGTGAACCTTCTAAAGGCACAAGGGCTTCGTTACAGTTATCGGTTTTCTGTGTGTGTGTTTTTTTTTTTTTTGTTTGTTTTTTTTTACTTGTCTCCAGACAAACAAAACACCCCTTACAGGCAACAGCCAGGTTTAGTGAGTTGTCAGTTTCTTACTTGTACTTATGTACTTTGTGCTTATCTGAAAGGTAGTTAAGCCAGAGCAGGTACAGGACGTGCACGTCCTTCCTCTCACCCCAAAAACAAATTTGCTGCCACTTCTTACTAAATCCGATCATTTCCCACTCCTTGTATTCACAAAGAAACATTCCTTGTCTGCTTCCCTGCGGTACGAATCGGTGATTGCTGATGAGTCATTCCAAGTGTGAATTTCGGTACCTGAAAATCGCATGCACACTACAGTCACTTTGCCACTACATTAAATATGCCTTTTATTATTTAACAATTAAAAGCTCTGTTAGAGCGCAGTCTGGTTATACTTAAAGTACCTTAGTACCTTTTTGTCAATTTGCATGTAAGCTGAACACACCTGCTTTAAGTTGTTTGAATTGACTTGTCGCTTTTCCATAAGTACGAAGTGATTTTTATTCTTCCAGAATCTATCTGCAGGTCGATGGATGTTGTCATGGTACGGTCAAGTGTCCTTAAGGCAAACGCAGAAATGGTAGATAAAGCTGTATACCACGAAAAAGTGCTCCTATCTCATAGGAATCCAGCTTTCTGCCATTTACCTTTTCTCATTGTATTATATTGTAAAATTTATATGTTCTAACTTGCATTATAAAATAGTTTTTTCTACCTACCTTAATGCTTAATTATAGGAATTGTATAAAAGTAGTTTAATAGATTTGTTTATTAAGCCAATAAAATTGTAGTGGAAGAAAATGAAACCCCCCCCCCCACCCCTTGCCAAACTTTTTCCTGTATTTTTTTTTTTTTGAAATTGAACCTAAGGGTTAATTACTGATGTAAACATTCCTTTTTTATTATTTTTTTATTTTGGGTTTTCTACTTAAAATTATAAAACACTATGCAGCAAAAAGCTCTCAGCTGTGCCACGTGCCACAATGTATGGACATTTTATTGAAATTTATATTGATATTTGCATTTTTCAGGTATGAATTAGTTTACCAAAATGTTTGTATTTTTAAGACAGGAAAACATACTGTGTATTTTGTGATATCTGCATTTTCTCATATGCCATCATTGCCAACACATTTTTGTAGCATGGCAACAATAAAAATAAGAAAAACTTGTAGTTTTGTATTCCTTTCTAAATGTCACCTGTTTTCTCTGACCTTAAACCTCTCATGGCATTTCATTGTATTTAGTGAAGCCTTGCCAGCACCAATCTCCTTTCCAAGACTTGGCTTTTTCTCTGGGCTTCTTTCCAAATATTGATTGCCAACCAAGGCTAATGAGCTCCAGAGATGGATGCTGAATGCAAAGATCCAAGCATTCGAGCTACAGGAAGCTATTGACCATATACTGCACTGAGCACAAAGACCGACAATTATGCGCTTGCCAGGCAAGCAGGAGCCACTTTTGGCTACTATGATGTGCCACAACTTTGCATGCTTTGACCATGTTAACCACCTCAACACTGGCCAAAACCATAAACCTTAAAGGACAAGCGCCAAAGAGTGGACTGGCCAAGCCCTTGACACACTGTTGCAAATTTCAGAGGTTAGCAAAAGGTGGAGATCACCAACTGCCCTTTCCTTCATGGTGCCCTTACAACAACAGTCAAGGGATTAGTAGTAGTACTTTTCTGTGAAAGCGTGCTCCTGAAATCTAGCATTTGTGCTCTTGGTTGGATTAGTTTTAGGTGAATTAAATGACTCTTCTCAATAAATGCTTAAACGTATAGTGATCAGCTGCTTATTCTGAGAAGTGCATGGAACTGGAAAGCCGTAAGGCAGGTGTGTCCAATCTTATCCGCAAAGGACCCGTGCGTACGTGGGTTTTCGCTGCAACTCCATAATTAGATTACTAATTAGAGGACTGATTGGCTGAAGAGTTCTCACACCTGGGTTTGAACACCTGACCTACTGGTTACCCCAAAAACGTGCGCACACACACCGGCCCTATGCGGATAAGATTGGACACCCCTGCCTTAAGGTTTAGCTAGCTAGGAGGGGGTGATAGGGTCAGGTAGATTATTTTAATGTCATGGCTGATTGGTATATACAGATATGCAAACATATATCTATACAGTTGAAAGCAAAGATTTGGGGCACAAGGTTAGGCCATTTATCTAGGAACAGGTTTCTGGTTATCAGAGTTAGAGGAGTGCCGCTTGCTGTTGGTGAGCGTGTCACTATGCCTTTAAGAGAGGGCGATCCCCTGCGCCTTGCGTCATTACGTCGGCCGCCATTCTGTTGCCCGGCTAAGTTGCGAAGTAGCTGAGTGTGTCTGGCTTCCAACTACACCGGAGAAATCATGGTAGGGTTCTTTTTTTTGCCGTATTTATATTTTCATTGTTGAGGTTGCATCTTCCTTCTCAATGAGCTTAGGGTAGTTCATTGGACGCGAAAAAATGTTTGCCGATATTGACTTACGTAGGCAGCATGGGATTCTATGGCCTCACATCATTGACAGTAAAAGAAAGCACATGGGCTGCGTCAAGTTTGCAAGATATAAAATGCAACGTAATATCGCTCTTAACGGATAGCTGGCCCAGTTATCAAATGCAGTATGTATTATAAGACCAGAAAAAAATGTAAAATTCAGGCGTTTCGCCGCAAGGGATGCGATTAATGACTTGCTCAGGATTACTATTGTTGAGCAGAAGCATGGACACAACGACAATGTCCGGAATTTGCCAGATCATGGCCACCGAATGTAGCCGGTTCGCATTATTTAGGATTTTTAATCCCGAGGCGCGTTAAGTGATTAATATGAACAGTACTACGCGAAATTAAGGGTATTTTTCCGTGTGAGAGGCCAGTTCCGTTACACCGGCCCTCGTTTCGTTGTTCTAGGCGTTTCTCGGGAGGAGGAGGCGGAGTCACAGTCGATCTGACAATGAACTGATCTATACAGCCTCTTATTAAATCGGGAATCATTGCTAATTGCAGGAGTAATCTATTCAGATTTCTAGCATAACTAAACTTTACTAAGTAATATTTCCATATGTCGCGAGTAGTTTGCTATTTACGACGCACACTAAAATATATTAAATGAAGTTATCGGGATATATAAATATTTCTTGTTATTGAAAATTGAGAAAAATCATGGGTGCGCAGAAATCCTTAATTTGTTTTATTAGGTACTAGTAAAACGGTTAAACCATCTTTAGATAATCTGCCTTAGTCAACGACTGTACATGTAATGCAGTTATGATGCAGATCTTATTTACTGAGAAACTGGCTTTTTTTTGGTGATTCTTAGGCATCGCTTTCATTGGCACCCGTTAACATCTTCAAAAGAGGAGCTGATGAGGAAAAGGCAGAGACTGCCCGCCTTGTGAGTACAGCGCTCTGCTCGGCCCTCCCGGTCTTAGCCTTGTGTTTCTTACACGGGACATTGCTAATACACTTTTGTTTCCTGCTTCTTGCAGTCTTCCTTCATTGGTGCCATTGCCATTGGCGATTTAGTGAAAAGCACCTTGGGTCCTAAGGGAATGGTATGCAACTTGATTATTGATGCCCTTTGAGAGAAGCGAGTATCGCTTTTTTTTAAAAATGGCTTGAATTAAATTCTTGGGAGAATCTTAATTAGAATTATTGACATTTCTTTATATTCGTAGGTGCCTTTATTATTGCAAATTAGATCTTCGTACTCTCATCTCACTGTGTACATACCTATGACACTAAAGTTTACTTTAACTTAATTTCTGATAAAGTATTTGGTTGCGCTTGGTTGGTGGTTCTGTTGATATTCAAATAACTTTGCAGCTGACATGGCAGTAATTATTGTAGCTTGGCGTGTAAAGTAAATTATGTATTAGTAGTAGTTCCACTTCTTGTGTAACTGTGCTGTCTGTCATGCAGGATAAGATCCTGCTGGGCAGCGGCCGAGAGGGCTCTGTGACCGTGACCAATGATGGTGCCACCATCCTCAAGGCCATTGGGGTGGACAACCCTGCAGCCAAGGTCCTGGTTGGTAAGTGTCTGTGTGCTGGGTCCTCCCAAAAGTTGAGCCAGTGGTGCCGTGATGGCAAATTGCATCATTCTTGTTATCGTTAAGTTTTTTTTCTTTTATTTTGTTGATTCATGTTGCCTCCGTCTCCTTCTCAGACATGTCCAAGGTCCAGGATGATGAAGTAGGCGACGGGACGACCTCAGTCACAGTGCTAGCAGCAGAGCTGTTAAGAGTAAGAGGCTCACGCACCTTCACTTAAAGCGTGACTCTGCAGTGCATCACATGACGCTACAGCCCAGGACTAGCCAATCACAGCAGAGGAACGGATAGTTGGTTTTAAATTCAAGGCAGTCTGGCTCTGGGATCACTTGTGGAATAGACCTAGTATATTGTGGAGAATCCAAAGATGGATTTAAAAGTGTATTTGGTTTCTGTGGTTAGGAAGCAGAGCTGCTTATTGCGAAGAAGATACACCCCCAGATCATCATCTCCGGGTGGAGGAAGGCCACACAGGCAGCGCGTGAGGCACTCCGGGAGGCTGCTGTGGATCATGGGTAAACAGTTCTGTCTGTACTAATTTTTATTTAAAATTTTTACACATGTTTAAGTTTTAGCAGCAGTACTAAACTGGGATTAGTTGACTGTCTCTGTTGGCGTTCCTCTAGGGATTCTGGGTGCCCGGTAATGATTGGTTGACTTGAATCCGCTGCATATTTAGTAGGGAAACTGCCACCTCCATCATACTGCACTAACGGAGCTGGGAGCTGTAGTTCGTTGTCTGTTCGTTATCTGTGCTCTTCATATCTTGATGTCCCCTTCCCTTGTCCAGGAATGACCAGGTGAAGTTCCAGGAGGACCTGCTGAACATTGCCCGCACAACGCTCTCCTCCAAGCTGCTGACGCACCACAAGGACCATTTTGCCAAGCTGGCCGTGGAGGCCGTGATGCGGCTCAAGGGGTCTGGCAACCTGGAGGCCATCCATGTCATTAAGAAACTGGGGGGCAGCCTCACTGATTCCTACCTGGACGAAGGTGAGGGAGGCCTGCCCGTTAGCCCGTTGCTACCTCTCCAGTGTTACATTACCACAGTGAATCTTACCCACATGCTGGCTTTAACTCCTAAGACAGCTGGACCTGATCAGTAGATAAGACAGCTATGGGATGAACAACCAGTGACACATTAAATTTGGATTGTCTCTGGGCCTCACTGGTTTAAAGTGTTAAGAAGGATGGAAAATATGCCCAGATTCTCATATGTATCAGCGACTCAAATTTTGTGTTTTATAAGCTTGTTTATGAACATGGTAATTTAATATATAGAAGCATGTTGTAAGCTTGGCCTGCTACTGGTGGCTGCTATATTTGTCTTTATGTTGTGCTTTGGACTACTGTCCAAAATTCAGAAGTACTTTTACATTTAAAGCAATGCTACTATGAATGCTTGGAATCCCCTTGGAAGTCGGTTATCCGACACGCGCTGACCAGCTTCCACCTGAATGTTGGCGAGATGCTTTCCTGGGAAATGGCTTCTGGCACCAACCAAGGCCTGGCTGACCTCTCACTGCAGCCACTGCGAGGAAAAAAAAAATCAGGGTTTTGAGAAAAATCTGGGTTTTCTCCTCCCTGTATACTGGCTCAGTACTAGACACCCGTGGTGACTTGGCGGTTACGTCTTTGGTAGGTTTCCTGCTGGACAAGAAGATCGGCGTGAACCAGCCCAAGCGCCTGGAGAATGCTAAGATTCTCATCGCCAATACTGCCATGGACACCGATAAGATTAAGGTCTGTTTCATGACATGGATCTTGCTCGTCACCTGACAGTGGACTAGCACATTCAGTCCTGTAATGGGGGAAGGCACTTAATTTTATAGGTGTTTTCTGCATATGGTGAGAAGCTTATTTTTCTATTTAAAATCAGAGTGCAGTGAACAGTTGCTTAGACGTCATGGACCTGAGCTCTTAACATTGATTGGCTGTTCAGTCTTGCCATTTACATTCCTGTGTCTCAGCCTGAGGGAGCATATTCGTCCCTGCCAAAGACATCAGCTTACCGATCTGATGGGGAGAGTTGATTGAGCCGAGGTTGATGTGAGACGACATCCTTCTCCTTAGATCTTTGGCTCCAGGGTGCGTGTGGACTCCACGGCCAAGGTGGCAGAGATTGAGCTGGCAGAGAAGGAGAAGATGAAGGAGAAGGTGGAGCGAATCCTCAAGCATGGCATCAACTGCTTCATAAACAGGTAGAGCCTCCCATCCACTTGAGGGCGATAGAGCAGACACCCGAGGTTCTCCTGGTGCCTTCCACATGCTGGCACTTCCCAGATTTGTGATCTTGTGGTGTGACCTACAGGCAGCTCATCTACAACTACCCGGAGCAGCTGTTCGCAGCCGCAGGGGTGATGGCCATTGAGCACGCGGATTTTGCCGGGGTGGAGCGCCTAGCCCTCGTCACAGGTGCGTTTGTCTCCACTGCTCGAGGCCACCCTGCTGCATCTAGGAGGGCTAGAGCACCTTTCTAATAATTCATGAAGAAGAGAAGAGCTCTCTCATTGGAACAACTGTATAGATACTATGCTATGCTATATGGTGTTACAAGACCCCAAGGGAAAGTTTTTGGCAAAAGATTGATTTATGAGAGAAATGTTGGATATGAATTACACCAAATGACCAACCCAATTTTGTCTAAGTGTACAAAATCTCTGCTGTTTCTCCACCAAATGAAAGAAAATGAGACAGGGGCAGATGATGTACTACCCCTGTTTTCCTAAGTAACCCCAAAACAGGCACCTATAGGAGTCCCCTTCATCTGAGCGTCCAAACTGGGTGTGGAGAAGATTAACACAACCAACGAATCGTGGCAACCAAATATACAGTAACACTGGGACCACGGTCCTTAAGAAGCCATTACACTTCAGGGTCTAAATTCCCTCTTCATTTTTACAAACTCTTCAATGTAAACCTTCCAGACAGATTTTTAATTTGTGTGTCTTTCAGTAAGCTACTTTAAACAGAATATTGTAGACATTGTAAGCAGGACTAAAACAGGTCATAATCGGAACACCAGCATAACTATATAAAAATCCCACCCAGAGTGGAGTTGACCTGAGATCAGAATTGTAAACTTGGCTTTTATTTTCATTTTTATTTTATTTCCATAAAAATGGCAGCCACTGGCTTTGACTTATGATAGGTCTATCTGGTCTTCTATTGGCTGATTTTCAGTTACTCAACATGTTCTGGCCATTTTCTAAATGCTTTATTCTGGGCCAGTTTGCTCTTGCCAGCAACTTTAGCTGGGTGTATGTTGGTGCTCGGTGAGGTAAAATCCTGCCCTTTCAGGTGGAGAGATCACCTCTACCTTTGACCATCCCGAGCTGGTGAAGCTGGGCCATTGCAAGCTCATTGAGGAGGTGATGATTGGCGAAGACACCCTGATCCACTTCTCAGGCGTAGAGATGGGTGAGTACTCCATACTATGAGAATTATTGGGCGCGCCAGGAACTCAGGGCTGAATCCAGTTGTTCTGGATGAGGTTCTTCATGTGTGAAGGCCACGATGGGAGCAATGACCTATGGTAGAGATGTAGTGTGGTATGGATTATTTCATAATGGGGCGATTTTAGAATTGGCAGTTAACACTATGGTCTTGTGTAAAACAATAGTGTAATTTCATTATCCTCAATAGCTTAATCTTTAAATGTATTAATCCTCATTTAAATTGACATGTTTGACCTTGGATCTTTTTGAATTGAAGTTTGTAATGGTGTACAAGTAGGGTTGCAAAGTGGTGGAAAATTTCTGGAAACTTTCCATACCATGGGAAGTTAAGCTGAGGAATTTTGCAAATATTCGATGATGCAAAATTTGCATGGGAATTACCGGGAAGGTATGAGAATTCCCAGAATTCCCAGAATTCCGCAACCCAATGTACAACATGCCAGTCACTTGTAAGGCAGCATCCCTGTTGTCTGGGTGAGTGTGAGTTTTTCCACTGAAGGGTAGCTTGTCTGAGGCCCCGTCTCTTTCACCCAGGCGAGGCCTGTACTATAGTGCTGCGTGGGGCCACCCAGCAGATCCTGGATGAGGCGGAGCGCTCGTTGCACGACGCCCTCTGTGTGCTCTCCCAGACCGTCAAGGAGACCCGCACCGTCTATGGAGGAGGTTGGTCCCGCCTACCATACCTTGCAATCCTTACTGATAGGTTATAGGTCGGTCCCTCCCTGCGTACCACATGAGCTTTATCGATAGGTTACTTGAGCAGTACCTTCTTTGTTTTCACTCTCCCCACAGGCTGCTCTGAGATGCTGATGGCCAATGTAGTGACAGACCTAGCCAACAGAACCCCAGGCAAGGAGGCGGTTGCCATGGAGTCCTTTGCCAAAGCACTGAGAATGGTTAGTACCCATAGTGATCGTCGGTGTCACCCAGGTAGAGATGCCTTATCTCTGGAGTCTCCACAGCTGCTTTGAGAGTCAGGGTCTCCCTGTGCTGGGCTAATTGTGAAGCCACTAAAAGCATATTGCCCCTTGCAGCTGCCCACCATCATTGCAGACAACGCGGGGTACGACAGCGCCGACCTGGTGGCTCAGCTGCGGGCAGCGCACATGGAGAAGCAGCGCACCTTCGGGCTGGGTGAGTTCATGCCGTGTGTGTTGTACAGAGGTCTGCATGGCATTCAGACCCACTTTGTACAAGTATGTCTGAGAGAGAGGAGGCCACCCCCATCACGGCAGAAGCTGGAATTCACCGGTTTCCGTGGTTTCCGCCGCAGACATGACCCAGGGCACTGTTGGTGATATGGCAGAGCTGGGCATCACAGAGAGCTTCCAGGTGAAGAGACAGGTGCTGCTGAGTGCCGCAGAGGCTGCAGAGATGATCCTGCGCGTGGACGACATCATCAAGGCCGCACCCAGGTCAGCCCCCCCCCCCCCACCTCTGTGCATGCACATACACCCTGTCTGCACATTCATATCTTTATGGGGACTCTCCATTCATTTCTGTAAGTAATAACCCTAATACCACCTATGACAACCTTAACCCCTACCCAGCCCTAACCTTAACCATAAGTAACCAAACAAAATACAAGACTTCTGGTTATTTTGGTGGTTTGTTGACATTCATAGTTCTTTTATTGAATTGTTTTTGTTTTCGGGACTGAAAAAAGTCCCCACAAGCAAAATGGTAATGAATGTCCCCACAATGTGGTACACACACACACACACACACACTCTGTACTCTGTGTTTAAAGCATCACAGCTGAACACACAAAGTATTACAACTGACAGGTAGGTTGTCTGGACGTGCCGGATGCATGTAAAATGCATGAAGGGTTGGTATGTGTGACACAGGAGTGGTATCATAAAATTAAAATGAAAATTCATTTTCATTAACTGATACAAAGTAAGGTACGAGAATGAAATATGAAACTGCAACTAAAAACTATAAATACTGCATCTGAAACTGTTATGAAAATTAATGTTAAATATTCATCCATCACTGTTTTTTTTTAGTGCTATGTAGCTAAGGTAATGATTTCGTCTATCTTTGGTTATCTCTAACAAAACCTGCAACATGTTTTGCCCATTTTGAGGACATTAGTACATAATGTGCACTGGAGAGGTGGACATTTCAGGTCCAGAGAGTAAAAGTCCAGACCAAGATTTTGTTTCACCCAACCAGTTGAATATAAGTCATAGAGTACTCAACTGGTTGGGTCAGTAATAAACTTACTGAAACTAAAACATTGTATTTAATTATTTATATAACTACAAACCGGATTCCAAAAAAGTTGGGACACTATACAAATCGTGAATAAAAACTGAATGCAATGATGTGGAGGTG
>JAODJX010000001.1:14266626-14285461 GCA_026776945.1 Isichthys henryi | reverse complement strand
CGAATTTGGAAAAATTAAGCCGTGATTGTCGAAATAAGCCTGGCTTTTGAGGTTAGCTCGCTTCGTGGAACAGCCCCCAGGTGTTTTTAGGCTGTTGTGTTTCTTTATTGCACCATGTTAATTGTGCTTCGGGATAGAGGCTCAGGTTTGTACATTTGCTCAAGAGTAAATGAGCAGTTGTCCAGATGTTTCCACAGTGATCTGCTCCGGCCAGGTCGGTCCAAAGTTTATGGTGAACCCCCCCGCCCCCCTCCCCGGTTTGACCTCTGCTGCCCTCGCCTGTCCTTTTCCCAGCTGGCGTCGGCCATCTTGGAGGCCGTGGAGAGGAACACACTCAGTGTGGAGCCGGTGGGCTTCCAGCCGCTGCCGGTGGTGAAGGCGTCGGCCGTGGAGTGCGGGGGTCCAAAGTAAGTGTGCGGCAGGTGGGAGGGGGCACCTCGCAGGGTGGGGTGGGGGGTGGTGGAGGAGCAGGAAGAAGGGCAGCTTTTTATTTCTGCAGATGTCACCTGAATGATAAATGTTACGATTTCTCGGATAAGGCCGGACCTGCATTCGGGGTTTTTGCTGACATAAATGTCCCATAGGGGGAGTTCCAGGGGTGAGGCGGGGAATGCCTGTTTTGGAGCATGCTGGGTATTTTGTACCAACAGCCCAAAGTGTGCCCATATTTCCTGGAAGCTTGAAAAAGAAATTCTTGGGTGCCATCTGTCACCCGCTGAGAGATGCTGCCGTTGGTGAAAGTGACATTTCTTTGTGATCTCATTAAATAGGTGGAACAGTCACTTTGAATGCCTTGTGGGGGGGGGGGGGTGGTGTCACTTCTTATTGTGGTTTTTTAATACAGTTGTCCTTTTGTATATTACTGCCGTCTGATGCTTATGGGATATTAATTTGAGGCAAAAGCTCTGGGCTTTGCAGTAGGTGTCTTTTCCCGATATTGTTGCACACGAACGTTGGCCTTGGCTGGATGTGCTGGATACCAAAATCCTTGAACTAATTATTTTGCATAAATTGAATGTGACAGATTGACATCTTTTGCCGAGTCTCTCTGTACCAGGCAAATTTTGTTTTTATTTTCTGCCTATTTTAAAAACCCCGACTAAATGCAAGACCGCCTTCCCTCCTATCCACTATGAATTGTACCATGAAAATACAATGAATATGAACATATGAATTGTATTTTTCTGTATGTAAATGTATGTAAAATGTTTTGTCATTTCCATTTACACCCCCCATGGTGCTTTGAGTTGACTATACCGGACAGGTTGTTTCCGTTTCCCATCATCCTCTCCGTTGGCCCCACAGGAAGTGCGCACTCAGCGGACAGACGAAAACCTGCAAGCACAGAATCAAGTTTGGCGAATCCAGCAACTACTACTATGTGTCTCCGTTTTGTCGCTACCGGGTAAGCAAGACGCGTGCGTCTCTGAAGTATCCGAAGTCTGTTTGCATTTTCAGCAATTGAGTGTAGCCGTCTGTAGAGACGTATTAATGGGCTTCTCTCACCAGTACAGACTGGTCACCAGGCCTGGTATTAAGCGGCCCCTTCAGACCTGATCATGAGGGGGGGGGACCAGTCTTGCTTCTTAACAGCCTATGCTGCTTGGAGCTTCTCTCTCTCTCCTCCTCCTGGGCTGATCCTTGAACAGTTTGACCTTCTGAAGATTTGTGGTGCCTTTCTGTCCCATAAGTTACAATGTGCCCTTTAACAATACAGCTACTACGCTGTGGATAGAAGAATTTGGGTAAAGGCAGCTTAGGTGCCATAACAGTGTCCCCAGCCCAGATCCCACATGTGCTCCTGTGTAAATGACTAGTGCGATAAAGTGTACAGATTATATGTGCCAGGCCCAGAGGATAGTGGAACACTATTGAATCTGCTGGGTTCCTTCATTAGCATTAATGTGGGGGCTTAGGAACTTCTCCCTCCCCAGTAATGGTGCGCGGGCCTCAATGCCCATTCTGCTTGGGTCAGGGAGGAACAGAGGAGATGAATCAGCCAGGGTTGTTAGTGAGACGAGCTTGTGGGGTGCATCAGATCCTGGGTGTGAGTTTTACTCAATCCAGCTGGTCATGGGGGAGGGGGGGGGTAGCCCCAGTGCCATAAAGCTCTCCTGGTTTATGAGCCAGTGGTATATCACTCCTTATTGGATGCCGGTTATGTCACAATGGCTCGATGCATGCCTGTGAGGTACTACTGTGCTCTGAAACTCGAGGGCACCATCGCTTTTTACAGATGTACTAGTCACCAAGTCAAATGGGGTAACACTCTGCATATACACTGATGAAGAGGTGGCAGCTTAGTGGGGTAAGTCTTAATGCCCGCGATCGGAAGGTCGCCAGTTTGAGCCCCCGCCTCGGCAGAACAGTCACATGCCCATAGGCCCCTGAGTGAGGCCCTTAACCCCCCAGCCCCATTGGCACCGCACGTTGGCTCAACATGACCCATGACCCACAAACTATGGATAGCAAGATTGGGTAGGTGAACAGATGCATTCCAATGTACCTATAATTGTGCAAATGGCACTTGTATATTTTATTATTTAAGTATAGCAGGTCTTTTTTTGCTTTTCTGAACTTCAGAACTTTCTGTAAGATTTTGATGGCAGTTATTTTGCTTCCCGTTCTGGTCACAAGTCATCGTCCAACTGAACTGGGCTTTTTATAACTCGCGAAACGACCCAAATCCTCGTGGATCTGGGTCCTGGTGAATCAAAGCTGTAATCTTATCTGTGGAGGGACTGTGTTTGATTTGCGGTGAGCGTTCCGGGGGACAGTCAGAGCGGGAACTCCTAGTTCTGTCCTTCAGAGGAGGAATGTACACAAGTGTCACTCGCTGGTATTTTTATTCTGGCCCCCCCGGTGCAAGCATGCTCTCATGTGTCCGTCTGCCCCCCAGATCACCTCCGTCTGTAACTTCTTCACCTACATCCGCTACATCCATCAGGGCCTCGTCAAGCAGCAGGACGGTGAGTCACCGGCTGGGAGCGCCGGGTGTCACCCTGCGGGAAGCCACGACGTGTGAACGGTGACCAGTGTCCATTGTGTCACACGTGGATGATCCATTTCCTGTTCTGTAATCCTGCCACGTCTCTTTGACTCCCATTTCTTTGTTTCCCAGCTGAACAGATGTTCTGGGAGGTGATGCAGCTCCGGAAGGAAATGTCTTTTGCAAAGCTCGGCTATTACAAGGATGATCTGTGACGGGAGAGGGGGGGCGGCACGGGGACTCATCCCGATCCTCCCCGAGATGGACGGGAAGCGGTCTGCTCTCCCGGTTCTCACGGGCAGCCTGCCGCGCCCACCACTACCGCCTCCACCCCGCGACTCGTAACCACGGATACATCCAGCCACGGGATGGCTGCGAACTGAGCTATAAGCCAGGCTGACATTCGCGGTATACCTTCACGTTGAGATTTTAAAGCGCAGACGCCGACGCAAGGCTGCTGCTCAATCCGATGACATGATGTGTTTTGAGATGCTGAATAGATTTCTCATTTAAAAAAAAAAAATCTCTAGGGTTTGAACCAGTCTGTGTTCTTTTGAGGAACAGTGATTTAAAAGGTACAATGGAGGAGACTGACGCCATGTTGGAAATTGTGATTTTTAGACTGTACTAATGAATGGTGTCCAGCTCATTAGTTCTGAAGCCCAATCAGCTGGCAAAATGTGGCCGTGAAATTGTGCGTGTAAATGTACAGGAAATGTGCTGTATGTTTGTTTAACCTGTCTGTTCGTAAGATTTTTTTTTTTTGTTTTTCTTTTTGCACTCTGATCTTACAAAGCTTTCCTTTATTTTAGTGCCTTTCTGGAACATACTGAATAAAATTGTATACCTCTGGAACACATAATTAAGCGTAGGAAGAAAAGTGTGGGGGGAGGTTCTCCTGATCAGAAACGCACGCAGAAAGCTTGACTTCCATCTCTGAGTAGAAAATAGTAGGCAGCTCCTAAAACATGCCATTAGTGGGGGGTGTGGGGGCAGGGGGAGTAGCAGAATGTCTGAGAGAAGCTATGATGAGTGGTGGGGGGTAGAAGGGACCAATGGTGTGGCTAATAGCTGGATGACTGCGGTGGCTCAATGGGTTTGGACATTGTGCCTGCAATCGAAAGGTCGTCAGCTCAAATCCCAGGGTCGGCAGACTGATTTTGCCGTCGGACCCTTGAACGAGGTTCCTGGGACTGTCTGACTCTGCTTGCTGAAAAATGTTTGTCTCTTTGGATAAAAGTATCTGCTAAATAAATAAAAAAGTATTTAATTTCCTAATAATTAATAATTTAATACCTCTTTGGTAACAGAAGCCGAGTTTGTCTCTGTCGCAGTCAGCGGGCAGAGGGATGTTCAGGGGCCGACATCGCCCATTGCTGTAGCTCCGCTTACAGTAGCGTATCGGTTTTAAAGTTAACGGTGGGGGTTTTGAACATTTCACACAGGCAGACGGACATACTACAGCACAATACCCTAACAAGCAATACTGCAGGCTTCCTAACTTCACTGATGAAAGACGAGCCGTCGGTTGGCGTGTCAGTGAGGTTTGATGGACGCTACGTTTTTATTCGCATTTGGTCATTGTGGCCGTTGGCAGAGACACGGATGTCAAACCGTCTCTGTCAGTCATCTACAGTCTTCGCCTGCCTGGGTAAACATGTTTAAGACTGTGCCCTGGTACCAGGAGCCACTGGGGCACTAAACATCCTCACTCTACTTCCTTCCCAGAGCAGGGCTGCATGTCCTCACTGTCTTTACTCCAGTGTTTCTTTCCTTCAATTATGTTTTCGCCTCTAAAACTAAATACTATGAGAATTAGCGATGTTTTTGTTTACATAAATGCTTGTATTGTCTAATATAGTGTCTGATAACTGCTCTAGGGAAGCAGAAACCAGGTGGTGTTTCACAAGTTAATGGTAATTGCATATAAAACGTGGGTATGGTGACCTTTGTGCATCATATGCATTGGAGTTAAGGACCATTCAATATGCTGCAAAAAACAAACATAGGGACTAATAAGAGTGTCTTGGACCAATAGAAGCCGCTCATGTATGGAGATCTGCAGACTGATTGGTCTGTCGGTCTCCATGCTGTGTCAGGTACCTGCTGAACTACTGGACAGAGTGTTGTATGAAGCCTGCTGAGCCTTCTGGGTCGATATCAAGCATGTCAAAGGTGGAGTCTGCTGTAGTCCGGTCTGTATCGGGGCCCTTCCATTTAGCATACCGTCTGTTCAGTTATCTTCCAAGAATCATTCCTGCCGTTATAGCCAGAAGAACGTAAATACAAATACAATCATTTTTCCACATCTGTGTGGCTTTATCATTTATCAAACTGGTGGAGTGTTAACTATTAAAATATGTTTGGATACGTTGGGCTTCCTTAACTCATTCGGGATGCCTAATTGCTAAATATATTTTAAAAGAAGTTTTAAAAAGCTTATGGAAGGACTTAAAAAAAAATAAATAAAAAGAATTTTTTCTTCCAACTGTTCTCACTGTAAGTTTCTCCACAGTTCTAGGAAACCAGATGTTATGTAAAGAAGTCATAATGCATTTTGGTACTTAGCAGGTAAATGATTCATTCATAAATGTGATGGTGAAGTACGATGAAGAAGAAACTCCAAGTTGGATATTGTGATTTTAAGACGCTATGAGTTAGTGGTGTCTAGCTCTTCAGTTCTCAGGAAGTCGTCATCAGCGATTTTCAGATAATTCATCATTATACAAAGCGCAGTTTCGAGACAGACTTCCTTCAGGAGCACCAATGGGTTGCTTTGAACCATCCCCTGACAAAGTATCTTGTATCTTGTATCCCCATTTACAGTAGAGTCACATTGTAAATTCTGCTTCCACTATAGCCAAGGGCAGGGCTTGTTGCAGGCGGATACACACAACACACACACACACACACACACGCATGCGCGCTCACGCAGGTGCATGCCTACACCAGGTATCTGAGGGACGTCCTCATCCCAGCGACCAGAGAGCAAAGTACACAAGAGACACGCAGAGGTGTACTGACATCGGGGAAATAGAGTAAACCTCTAAAATAAAAAATCCCAGCGTTGGCCGATACTTTCAGAATCACATGGCACAGCCCATCTAGATGGATGAAGAATCACTTTGAGGATAACAGCACTGGGGATTACTGTCACTCCTGCCGCTGCAAATGGATTACACTTGAACTATCGCCCTGAACTCGGTGAGGGATTTGTGGCGAACATTCCTGACTCAGAACGCGAGGTAAGGACTGGCAGCGCCGTGTTCCTCTGTGCCACATGAATAGACAACGTACCACCCCCCCATTATGATACCCATTCTGCTCTGCACTCGGGCAGCCCCAGAACTCGTCACCTTAGATGTGCTACAGGGGCCATGTTCATGCCAGCTCATAGAATAAAGAAAAATGAGATCGTCGGTCGTTTCTGTTTCACGTCTCCATAGCCCTGGAAGCAGCTTATGACAGCTGTCGCCCAGGCGATACGGGTGCGAAGGTTTTGGCTGCCATTTTGAATGCCCTTTAGCTCGCTTGCCAGCACGGCACTCATTTCACAGCCTTAGAGCCTGCCGTACCGGTAATGTTAGTTTGTTCCCTGGCAGTGAACCTGGCCTTTCAGCCTCCTATGTCTGGTTATAAAATCTTTTGACATGTGTTCATCCATAAATGTGCTGAGAATGTATCAAGACATCGGGGGTGGAGGGTGTGGGGGGTGATAAGTACGGAATTAGAGCATTCAGGCAAAGCCTCCGGGGAAAAAGAACCTGCATGAGTCAGTGTGGCTGTGACTCCCTAGTGATGTTTAAAATAGATCGTAGGTGTACAGTGTGGGTTTTGGTGTTCTTTTCGCTGTGTAATGATTGTAGCAGCTGTTGTTTTATTAAGTGGTGGCCCAATCATGGAGGAACTAATGGGGCGAGTGGAGATTGGTTTACAGATTAGGTCGTGGAAGATAAATCAATCAGCCTTGCCCTGTTTTCACACCCATCTGCAGCTAATACCATCAACACTTACTAAAAGAGGGTGATTTACTGTCAGGTCCCTTCATAAACTACAATGACTGCTCTGCTTGACCATAAATCAGTCACACACAGAACCTGCTAGATGGTATAACCTCCAATCCTCCTTTAAACACACTAAAACTCCATGACACAAAGATCTGATCCTGTCTGGAAGTGAGTACTTGAAAGTTATGGCTTTCTTATTACTACCATTACTGTTTATTGATGCCTCAATATGTTGAGTTATAGGAATGGATGGAAGTGAGGGCCTGCAAGGCCCCGGTCTCGCCTAATGGCGCTTGTCCAGTAACAGGCTTCTGTGGCAGGCAGGCAGCCCCCAGGCCATGGTGGACCCCACGGTGACGAGAAGGGGCCAGATGGATGTGTTGGGAGAAAACGAGGCTCTTCAGCAGTTTTTTGACAGTAAGATGATTTACCTGTTTGCCAACTCAGTTGTTTTGTTGTTTCCATTGGTTGCATCGAAAGTACAGATTCATAGATGCGTCTCTCTGCTCTGCTGATGCATTTTCACAGTAGCCATATTTGTTCATGGTGCTGTTCAATGCGGAGCATTATTGTCATTCAGCTGGAAGTAACAGCGCAAAGTGCGATTGGTGGAGTGGGGTGGGCGGGGGGTAGATTATTCCAGAACATTAAATCCCATAGTTGTGTCACATGGATTACTGAACACCTACTTAGAACACTGGCTCCAACAGTGCGATCAGTGGGGGGGGGGGGGGGGGCAGATGCCGATGCCGTTTAGTGGAATGCAGTTTTATAGCTTCTTTTGATGTCCATCCTGCCGTCTCCTATGGTCTATCGAATAGGGTTCAGGTGAAGGAATCAGACCAAGGACCAGGCAGACTTTCCATACGTCTTTAGGCAAGAACAAAGGAGTTTGCTCACTAAAACTCATGTAAAGATGTCACTTGGAACCTGTGCTTTAATTCTTGGCCAATATTTGCCATGGCACAAAGATAAATTCTAACTTTGACTGGTTTTCAATCAAATTTGTGAAATTGGCTTCCAGGGCCTGGATTATGCAGCCTTTTTATATGCGGCCATACACCCAGACTATGAATTCCTCCCAGGGCAGTTACTCTGATTCCGCACATGCTGGCCAGAACTCTCACCCCAAAGTCCTACACAGCTATTCTCTGCTGTCCAGAGGCTAAAATAAAACACCTCTGCATGCGGATAATGCTATTACATCAGTTCCAGAAGCTTACTTAGCAGATCAACATGAAACATGAGTCTGTCTCCGCAAACCAGGGGTGTGCTGTGCTTTTCCTGCGCCACAGGTGTTACCTGATAAATCTTGCAGTGCAGTGATTCACTTTCCAAGCAGTTCCTTCAACTAGAAATCAACAGGTGCTGAGTTCAGATGAAGTTCCCTGACGAACCTGACGGTTCGTTAGTTTGCTTATCTTAACAGCAGTACCACTCTGTGCAGGCCCACATGAGCCTGGAGCTAATCACAGGCAGTGCAGTGTAGGGGACACCCTGCCCATCAAGTGAGATAAATAACCACTTTCTATAAATATCTGTACCCTTAATGTATAAATAGAATTAACAACGAATCTGGTGGCATTGCAGTAAGTGAAATCGATTCCAGTGAGCCCATCCCTCTGCTCCAGTTAGGGAGAGCAGAAGGTGATTTGGTGAGGCTGACAGCAATGACTTGTAACCGCTATCTAGGCAGGGTGGACGGCCTCTGTGAGCAAGGCCACTGGCTTGTAAACCAGCGACACTGCAAGTAGATCAAGGCCAGATGTCTGCTTCTTGCTCCTGTACTTCAATAAGTAGAGCATTGTACTACTAGTGCAAAGGTCATGGGTTCAAACCATTGGAACAATGTTTAAATTGTTACCCTTCCCTTTGCTTTAAGTCGCTTTCGATGAAAACATAAATGAAATGCTTTGTCTCTAACTTCACGGTTACCCCGGGGTTGCCAACTTTGGTCAGCTGGCTAGTGCGAGATTTTCAATTAAAGACAAGTCTTCACACACATTTACATGTATGTAATGGTTTTATTACCTTGTAAATAGTCTGTAGGGTTTGTAAAGTCCCCCCAGTGCTTTTTGGTGTAGCTAATTTTAGCTTTATAATGGAATAATTAAGAATTGCTGATTTCTTGCGTGAGCGTGAGAGTCTGAAAGTGTGAGTGTCATGCCAGATGCATGAGAGCTGGCAACCCTGATTAACGTCAAAGTATCTTTGTAGCCAGAAATGCGAAACCATTCTTAACATTCAAATATGGTGAGAGGTTTGTGTACTTGATTTTAAATCTGGTTAAATAATAACTTTCTCTTTGGTATTTGTTTGTTTAAGGGTGAAATTTGCTTTCAGTAATCAGGGGGAGAAATTTAAGCACTCCTTCCTCATTCATTACTCCAGCGTTGACCTCAGCAAAGATGACAAGGCTGTTTGTGGGTCTAAGTCTTGCCATGATGAATTGGAATGAGCTGTCGCCTACTGCTTTCTCCCCCTGTTGTGTAAAAGTGCCGTTTTGTGTTCTATTGATGAAACCTTCATTGGAGCCAATTTTTCCCCTGATAAAGGCCTGGAATTTCACTTTCCTTATCGCACAGCCGGCCCCAAATAGCTCCCACATTTTGATATGCCAACTGTGGGCCTCATAATATCGGAGACAGAGCCCTAAACTAGACACTGAAGGAGGTGTTCCTCACTGAGGGCTCTCCTGCATCTTGGCTGCAGGCCAGGACGTGCGCAGGGTGCTGGATAATGTGACGGTGGACACCAGGATGCTGGACACCAGGATGCTGGACACCAGGATGCTAGAACAGTACCTCAGCAACGACATGGATCCCAGCACCTTGTGAGTGGCCCCTCCCCCAAACAGAGACCCTTCCCCCTCCGCAGAGACCAGTCCAATCCACAGTAGTCTTTCTTTGTTTATCTCACTGACACAGAGGGGGCACAGCACATGCGTCATACAGAAAAGCTACTGACAGATGCCTGCTCCCATGTTCCCACACAACCTTTTCATTCAGAAGACTGCTGAAATAATATTCACCCTCTCTCCTGTGTACACTTAGGGTGTTTTGGAATTTTTTTAATCTAAACACCTTCTCCGTTTTAAAACAGCATCAGGCATTTTAATAATCATAGTTAATTAGTGTTAAGTTGTACTTACTTCTTGGCAGAAGTCACATAAATCACAGCTTGAGCTGACTGTGAATCTTGCATTTTGTTAATAAGCGGGACGAAGGATGTTACAAACATAAGTGTTCTATTTAAAGTTGCTCATGGTAACTGAGTGAAAACATCCTTCCTATGTGAAGAGACAAAGACGCTGGGATACTGAAACAACCAGTATTGAGAGAACTGACGAAAATGCTTTAGAGATTAATTAATAATGACAATAGCTGTGACGAAAATAGCTGTAATGCTAAAATGAAACCCGTGGTCTGTTGACTGTTTTACTGCTTTGTTACTGTGTGTGCAGTGTGAAGTACTGTGGTCACTCACAGGAGGCTAACAGTAGTGCACACTTTGATGTCAGACCTCAGCGTTACCCTGCCAGGCTGACAGCTCATGCACCCTGTTTTTTTCCCAGCATGCTCCCTGATTCACCGCCAGATTCAGGATCAGAATCCTGCTCGCCACCACAACTGCCAGGTGTGACCCACAATGTATCTCCTCCTATCTTAATGTTTTCATCCGTCGAGCGACCTCTTATCCAGTACAGGATGGCGGTGAGCCTGGAACCCGTCCCAGGAAGCATGGGGCGGGGGGACATCCTGGACAGGATGCCAGTCCATCACAAGGCACCGACTCACAAACACCCACACACTACAGGCTATTTAGAGTCTGTAGAATCAGAGGAAACCCAAGAACATGCAGGCCACACTCACTGAGCCAGGGACTAATAAATATCAGAAAATGTTATTCATATTTAATATTAGATACTTTTCATGTTTGAAGATTGTTTTTGTTGAATTGTGGTACTTTAGATTTGCTCTGCTATATCTGCTCAGGGTTTAAACCATAACTAAGACATAAGTGAACCATATGTATCTTTGCAATGACTGTGGCAATACGTTGCCTAATTATAGCATGTTATTGTTGTCATGTGATCTATGGTTTCCTCCTCCAGATATTCATTATGGTCCCTCCTGGCCCATTGGCCGGGTTGAACATGAAGTATTGTCCACCCTCAACCCTCCTATCAGCTCGGGGATTCACTTCAGAGATCACCACCCCAGTCCCCAGAGCTCAAACCCCCATCTCCCCGGTCCCCAGTGCGCCATCCCCCACCTCTCGGCCCCGATGGACACCTTCCCCCTGGGCAGCTGCTCTCTCGCCCCCAGCCTGGTGCACAGCTCTCCACCTCCTCTGCACCACCCAAGCTCCGCCCACACTTATGCTCCAGTGCACGCTTCCACCCAGTTGCCCGAGTGCAGGCTCCCCAATCCTCTATGGGAAGCCGCCATGCCCCCCTGCCCGGTCCAGACCAGGCCCAGATGTCCCAGCCCAATCCACCTGCATCTGCCTCCCGCTTCCAGCCAGCAGACAGGGTGAGGCCCAGCGTTGACTCACGGTATTCCCTGATGCTCTGATGATGAGTAACTTATTAACGTAGAAGCAGTGAACTATGAGCATGATGGCCATCTTTGTGTGAACTTTGCTCCACAGAACGGCTTCGTGCGACGCCAAGAAGAGGAGGCGCTCTACAGAAGACACTTCGGACCCCGGTGGGTGGGAGGACGCGGGCTGGACATTAGGTAGGGTCTGGTTGACCCATTGCTGCTTCCTGCCATCCTAGATGAGTGAGCTGACTCTTGGGAACACAGTCAAAAGAAATTCACGTCCAAACAAGCCAGTGTATCGGATGCTTATCAAAAGCAAGCCGCTCCTCCTCTTTTATAAGCAGTATTTAATGGCTCCTGTTATCGTTCCTGCACACTGTAATCACATCAACAGAGTTCTTCTCTTAGTAGGAAATTCACTCATTTGCAATTCTAAGTACGTTGTTTATTATACCAATAAATCCTGAATATCCTGAGTGTCCCTGCAGCAGAGTTTACTAAGAATGGTCAGAAATTATGCTTGAACCCTTACTCCAGATGTTTCAGAGGGTCCAGACTGCAGCAGAGGAGATGCACCCAGCTATGGCAGTGACGTGCCAGGAGGAGGGGGTGGTCCCGGGCAGGGCGCCTACCGCATGCTGTTCTGGGACGAGTACCTATCCGGCCAGTGGAGCCCCCTGTACAACAGCAACTACGAGAGCCTGTTAGTAGTTGAGCAATTGATGTCAATTAATAAACAAACAACTTTTTAGCTACAGTTACAGTGATGGATATCTTAACCAAGACAAGCGTGCTATGATCATATGTTTGACTCAGGGACTTGGACAATATTTCACAATCCAGTCCCCCAAGTCCATTGATTTGCTCCCTCCCAGCTCCCAATCAATCAAGAACACAGAATACCTGGTACAGGTGTGTTGGGAGCTGGGAGAGAGCAAAAATGTGGACTGTCTGGGGCTGTCAGAGGACTGGGTTGAGAAACACTGGACTTGAGCCAGTAATACCTAGTGTTTTTTTGGTGTTTTTTATTTTTATTCTTGTGTTTCTCTATCTGGCCATCAGCCATAACCACTTACGCAGTGCAGGCTTGTGGTGCTCTGGACTTATTACTGCCTATATTGGTATTATGACAATGGCGTTATTATCTGCTTATTCATTTGCAGAATGCAGGTGTAGCTGAAATGGCTGCATCTCTCCTGACATTGAGAGCTTTTGTTTTTCTCTGCTCCTGCCTTTTTTTAATATCAATCTTCATCATCCTCACACTATCCCACATTCGTAGGCCAGTACCAGGTTACCACGTCGAGTCGGACAAAGGCTTCAATTACTCCCCCGCTGACGAGGCCTTCGTGTGCCAGAAAAAGAACCACTTCCAGGTCACGGTCCAGGTTGGCATGGCGGGGAACCCCAGATATGTCAAGACCGCTTTGGGCCTCAAGCCGATCCAGACCTTTCACGTCAAGGTTTTTGGCGTCAAGGTGAATGTTTCGTACAACTAGTCTATGAACTCTGAGCACTACATCGAGAAGCCAACTAAGAGGAACATCACAGAACACCATCACTCCACTTATATAAAGTAGCAGAAGTCATATATCGCGAGTGAATTCTCACGAAGGGTTGTCTGTGTTTATGGCAAGCTCATCATTCAGCGACAATGTGCAACACACAAATCCATAATGTTTGTTTACAAATATCACCTATTCATTGTGTACAAACATGTTTGATACTGCCAAATTTGTAGAGCACTTTAGAGCAATTGTGCAGCTCTGCCATATACTGGAATCCCATCCAGGATGTCACCTGTGCAACCTGGGTAGGTTCCAAAACTATACCAGAAAGAAATGGACATGAGGATACAGGATAAGTAGATAAGGAAGATGACCAAATTAAACATCCATCCATCCATCCATCCATCCATCCATTCAACCAACCATCCATCCATCCATTCAACCACCTTCTACCCACTAACTAAGAAAAGAAGTTCAGACGACAGTAAAAATCCCCATATGTCGTTCTTGCCCTCCCCAAATATCAAGGATCAGTTGCATTCTTGCCAAACAAGACCAATCTTGTGTTTCATTGCACCCCAAGTTCGTTCTTGGGAGGCAAGTTAGCAAGACTGGTCTTACTAAGACCACAAATATGATCTTTGCGTTCTTAGTATTGAGAAACACCCCCTAACTGTCACTGGCTGTGATTTACCAGCATGCTTTGCTTCCCCTGCAGCTGGAGGCTCCAAGCCACCTGATCACTATAGAGCAGTCCCAGTCCGACCGCAGCAAGAAGCCCTTCCTGCCAGTCAGGTGAGGGTCATCCTATAGTCGTAAGATGAGAACTGATCCATTTTCCGTGTTGCTAGGGGTGTCGGCCACGGAGACCCACATGGCTGGTCGGCATTGCATCACCAACCCTTCGTTGTGGTGCTAATGGTTTAACTGGCATATTTCCCATCAGGGTGAGCATGCCGGGTGACAAGATCACCAAGGTGACATTGGGCCGTCTGCACTTCAGCGAGACAACGGCCAATAATATGAGGAAGAAGGGAAAACCGAACCCAGACCAGAGGTGAGTGGCAACTGGCTTATAGAAATGGGCTGTTTAACCAAGAAATTTAAGCATCAGTGGCTATTTGTGTTGGGTTGATGCCCTCGGTGGTTATTCATGGGTCTGCTAGTGCATTGTGGCACATTTCATACCAGTAACACTTGGCATGGCGCCGGCAGGTACTTCCTGTTAGTGGTGGGACTTTATGCCTGCCTGGAAGAGGAGCGCCACCTGCTGGTGGCTCACGTGTCTGAGAGGATCATTGTCAGGGTGAGTAGAACTTAGGTGGCTGATCACTGTCACAGCATGGTTAGCAACTCTGATTATGTCGCTTCGTCGTCAGGTTTACAGCATCCCAGTTCAGCATGTTTAGCATACACATCTTAATGTTTATCGTTTACATAAATATGAACAAATCAGGGATAATGATTCTTTGAAGTGTTCCCTATTAACATACATGCGGACATCATACAAGTCAATTTACTCTACTGGCTCTATTTTCTAGTAACTAAACTGACTAAATGATATTTAGCCTGATCTACAGAGTGTAAAATGCGGCATACAAAAACGGTTCTGATAAGATTACATAAAACACGTTTCTTGGTGCCACTATAACTGACCCAAACTGACTAAACCCCCGCGAGTCATTGCCTTCCCCTCGCCAGGCGTCCAACCCAGGCCAGTTTGAGAATGACGAGATGCCATGGCAGCGGGGGGCTGCTCCAGATGCGGTGGTGTGCCACGGGAGGGTGGGCGTCAACACGGATGCTCCGGACGAGGCCTTAGTTGTCTGTGGAAACGTGAAGGTGATGGGCACGGTCATGCACCCGTCTGACCAGAGGGCCAAGGAAAATATCCAGGAGGTACGGGCTAGCCGCCAATCATGCTAATGTCAGCTAACTGTGCTTCCGCTAACCTGATTGGCTGTCTGTGCCGAACTCTGTATGTGGGAGACTGAAAGTGTATTAGCGTCTCACTTAACAGAGAGTTTTGAGAACAGGATGCTATTTCACAGTTGATGCTACTGGTAAATCATTGAATTTTTCCTTGATATTTCTACGCTAATCGAAGGACAGGCCTACAAGATTATCGTGCTGTTTAATTGTACAGGTGGACTCGACCGAGCAGCTGAAGAGAATAGCACAGATGAGGATTGTGGAGTATGACTACAGACCTGAGTTTGCCTCTAAAATGGGCATCAATCAGGTCCATGAGACAGGTACCTAGACTATGTGTGTGCTGGGATTTTAACTGGCTCAAAAACGAGGCCTGTTTTTTGTTAAGGGGTTTGGAGTCAATGGCTATGGAAGGACCTTGCTGGCTCAGCTCCATGCCAAACGCGGGGTGTACTGTAGATCCTGTGTCTTTGTGACTTTCACAGGTATCATCGCGCAGGAGGTGAAGAAGCTACTCCCCAGTGCAGTGAGGGAAGTCGGAGATGTCGTCTGCTCAGATGGAGAGAAGATTCCTAGCTTCCTCATGGTGGACAAAGTAAGGCTGGGCTGTGGCAATCTGTGTAAGGCAGAGCGTGTCCATGGTTCATGGTGTCTGCTCATGGAAGGAGAAGATAGGAGTGTGTGAGATAAGTCAGTAAAGCAGCACCACGGAGAGAGAATGAGGCTGGAGGCAGATAGTGTAGCAAGAGAGCAAAGGGCTGCCACTGCCTGGTGGTTTAAGGACACTCATGGGAATTTTACTTACTCAAAAATATTCTAAGGGCAAAACAAAAAAAATGATGTTCAGAGACATAACCAATCAGACTGTAGAGAAGGTGGGTCCAGTCATCTAAAGTAGGCGGGACTACACAACCACCCACCTCCTCTAGTTGCTTGGACCCACCTCCTCTACAATCTGATTGTACCAATAATCTCTGAACCAATAATTTTTCATTCTGCCCTCAGAACATTTTTGTGTAAGTAAAACCCCCATGAGCTTTAAAGATATGGTGCTGGGGGAAGGCTTAGCATAGGAGAACATCAGGTCCTTCTCCCCACATCCAGCACTGGGCAGACTAAAGGAACGCCTGGCCTGCATTCTGGTGAATATTTCATAAAGCGTGACGGTAGAGCCTGGTGGCACTTGGTGTTTGACGCGAAGCTGCTCTCCCCCCCCTGGACCCACACAGGAGCAGATATTCATGGAGAACGTTGGTGCGGTGAAGCAGCTGTGCAAGTTGACCGACAACCTGGAAACGCGCATCCAGGAGCTGGAGGTGTGGAACAAGCGGCTGGCCAAGCTGAAAGACATGGGCAGCCTGCGCTCCAGCAGGGCCGGCAGCGTGCACCGGTATGGGGGCCACAGGCGCGGAAGCTGTGTGGCTGTCAGGGGCAATTCTGAGGGGTTTTTTAAGGTTGGGGACATAAGAGGGGCAATCATTCTTGCAGAAGAGCCAACTTTCTCATTAGCCAATGATATGATTTGATTTGGTGAGTGACAGGGAAGGCAGCACTTTGGGGGCCAATCAGATTTCAGTTGGGGCCAGTACACCTGTGACTCTACCCCTGTATAAGTATCACTTGTAGTGCATCGCCAACCACCTAACATAGGGGTATGGTAAAGAAGAGGAATATTAATATGATTTCTAAAAAATAAAATGCAACATAATTCAGTTGGGGGCCCAGTATGATGGGTGTTTATGGGGCCCATAAATTTTTAGCAGCACCCTGGATTTAATTAATGGATCTTTAAGCCTAAAACCAGCAGCAGGGTACAACTGGATGACCGGATGTGAGAGGTGGTTGGATGGAATCTACTCTAAATATATGTAGTACAAATATTGTTAATAAATATCATTGTTATGGAATTGTTTTGTGGGTCTACAGACCGAGAAAAGCGTACCAAACAAATTCCCTTCACTGAGTGGCTTTAGCAGTTTTTCAACATATAAATCTCATTTTATAAAAGACAGCATATTTGTCATTTTATTTTCCAGAAAGGTCAGCAAAATCAGCAATGTCCCACCCCCACAAAAACCCTCCCCAGTCCAGTCCACCCATGTAAGTAAATCACCCAGAAATACACCTCTGTTCCCTAATCTGTGGCATCATCTTCTCATGGACCCTGAAAGTATCTCCTGCTCTACAGGAAAAGTACAAGCACTGTCTGCAGCACAAACTCTTCCGAGGGGCCGTCATCGCGCTCGTGGCCATTATGGCTTTTTGGTAAGACTAGCTAAAATGCCCCTCTTCTGAAAAGATGAACTCAGGTGGAAAGTTCAGCTCCAGAAAATAATAATCCAGACCAATGTTTTGTTTCAATCAACCAGTTGAACGTAAAGAGTCAGTCACAGAGAACTCAACTGGTTGGTAGAAACAAAATCTTTGTTCGGATTTTTACTTTCTGAACCTGAACTACCCACCGCTGGCAAAAGGGCTGATGATTCAATGTTGCTTTTGCAGCTTAGTGTACTGTAAATGTAATTCCCATTTAAAATGTATGTATCTGAAGCATCCAAAACTGTATGAAATTATGGTTTTGATGTAAAATGTTGCAACAGCTTTGCTCACAGTATGCTGACTATGATCCTGTACCCTGTGCCTACAGCATCATCTCCATTATAGCTCTGTACATGTTTACGCTGCAGAGAGACACCTCAGAATCCTCATATGGGACCAGGTACAGCTCGCTTTCAGGCCCCCTAGTGGCATCTTTTAGAACTGCAGTTTTGAACAGCTGAGTCTTCATACAACATGGCTGCTCTTCATAGTTCACTCAAATGAATGTTTACATAAATATATATAGTCTAGTCCTGGTATTTGCTGCGTTTTGGTTCCTTGGATACATGCCAAGGGACAAAAAAGGTAAAGAATTTAAATGCTAAATGCAAAAAATGAAGGTCTAACTAACATCTGTATGTATTTCATGTGCAGTAAAACCCCCCTTCCACCGATGACCATCCCTTCAGGTAGGTCTTCAATGCCGAAGCTTAGCGGTTTGTGTTCTGGATCCGTTGAAGGGCCTTCATTTCTCTTCGAGGCAGTGCAGGTTTTCCTATTAAATATGAGTAGAAAATGGGTGTATACATCCAGGGGTGTTTTTGTTGTCTCTGGGGCTCCACTCAGAAAGAAGAGTCTGAAGATCATAGCTAGCTAGCTGGTTAGCAGAACACGCTGCTTCAGCGTCTTCTGTATTAGGGACTCGTCTGTTTAATTTTTAGTGTGGTGACTGTTTGTGGCCAGTAGGGGGCACCTAAACCTCGCTTTGTTTTGAGTGCTGGTAAACACGGCTGTGGTTTGATGTAGAATGATGTCATTCGGTCTTAGGGAGCTGGACAGCTGCTAATCCTATGTTTATGTGTGCCACGCACAGTCACTACCATTCCCTCAACCCCGGGACCTTGGCCCCCAGATGTGGACTTCTGCAGCCTGCTCTACTGTGAGGAGGTGTACTGCTGTCCCACAGAATCTGGCAACCTGAGCTCCCCCTACACTGAACCCATGCTCTCATACTCGCCCCCCAGTGCACAAGGTGAGCATGTACATTAGCTCTGGGAATAAGTCTCCACAAAGGTCCTCTTTTTCCCCGGGATCTCCCAGCAGGCCGTGCGGCATGCCATACATCCAGTCCATAGGCATTCATGGATATTTTCAAGTTACATAACTTTACTACTTTCCTTTTCAACCTAAACTGAAATTAATTTCTTGTGTGGAAACTAAATTATGCCATAGGAGCTGAATATCCATCCATCCATTTTCCAAACCGCTTATCCTACTGGGTCGCGGGGGGTCCGGAGCCTATCCCGGAAGCAA
>JAODJX010000001.1:14225037-14235477 GCA_026776945.1 Isichthys henryi | reverse complement strand
AAATCTGTCCCTTGATTCCAAATTCAGGCCTTGTTTTCTGTTCTCCCAAGTAGTCAGTTTAATAATTACTGATTCTGGTTGGCCAGAGGCTTCACACCCAACTCGCAGGTAAAGGGAGGCTGGGAAATCTGCAGGGCTCGGACCTTGAGGACTGTGATTTGACCAACCCTGCCCTAAGTGGTGCTTTTTGTAGTTTAGGAAGCCAACCTGGGAGCTGTACTTACATCTAGGTTTTATTTTTCCCAGCATTGATCTGTATTTATAAAATCGGCTGGAGCCACAGGCAAATAATCAGGACTGACTGTACTATAGTTCAGTGTAATTATTCAGATTAATGCATAATAACCTATTCAGCCTTTTACAGAATAAAGAAACGGAAAACAAAGCCATATAGTCTTTGAGGACCGAAAGGACCGAAATGATAAAATCTTATGCATTTTAGATTTCCATCCATCTTCTACCCACTTGTCCTGGTCTGGGTGGCAGGGGGCCCAGCTCTAGCTTATCTCAGGCAGCATATGGCACCAGGCAGGGGTTCTCCTTGAATGGGTTGCCAGTCCATCTCAAGACACAAGAATTGGACAATTTGAGGATGCCGGATAGGCACTTAGGTTCTCTGCCTCTGGAAACCAGAGCACTCGCAGGGAACCCATGTGACGTGAAGAGGAGAACCAAGTTATACAAAAGCAGGAGGTGGGATTCAAATGCTCTGGGGATGTAAGGCCCAGTGCTCCCCACTATGCCACCATACCTCCCAGTTTAACCTTATACTGGCATAGCATCTGTGTTTCCATGTTTCTTGGCCTTAGGTAATGAACAGAAACTGAAGCTTGACCTGTGTATTTGTTGACTCGATTTGTTGACTGTGGCTTTGCATGTATTTGTTCCCTGATGTGCCATGTGACTTCCCTCGGCAAGATGATTGGTGGCTCTTGGACAGACAGTGCGTATGCTGATGGCTGACAGCCGAACCTCGTATCTGTTCCCAGCCGGAAGGCTGCTTCTACTTGCCAGAGGCTATAGATCACTGTGATCCTTGGAATCCTGTATAAATGTCTCTTAAAAAGAGATGCATTATAAATACTTCTATAAACACATTATTAATTTGCAATTAAATGATTGTGTAATTCAATTTAATTGCTTGTGTGAGAGTGCACCCTGTGATGGACTGGCATCCCATCCAGGGTGTACCCCTGTGTTGCCTGGGATGGGCTCCAGGCCTGCCAGTCTGGGTAAGAGGTTGGAAGATGGATGGAATGTTGATACATTCCCAAGAAGTCTAAAGGCTTTCAGGAAGCAGTCTGTACCTTCTGAATTCTGCCTAGTCAGAGTGTGATTCACCTTGCACTGAACGCGCTCTGGTTCATATCTGCACATACACACAGCAGTTAGTTTCGCTTTCGGTTTGCTTGTTGTCGTTGAGCTTACCGTTGGGCTTTCACCTGCCCTTCATGTCTCGTTTGTCTGAAAGGAGGCTTTCTCATGTAACTGCACCTCTTCCTCAGGCAGAACCGGACCTCAGGATTCACTGGAAACTCCCAGTTTTGTTGCCCTGTGAGGAGCTTCATGGTCGGGCTGATGACCCTGAGTGACGGGGGTACTGCTCCCCCTCTTCTGCTTTCTGTTGTCTCTGTAGCTCCTGTGTCTGTAGTAACTGGAAGGGGGTCTTCAGACTGACATCTATTTAATACAGTGATTCCCTTTTACAGAAGTGTATGAAACCTGTATGGCAGAGATGAAACTCATGTTACTTCCCATCCTGTAGTTTCCCAGTGATTCCAGAAGGCCAAGATTTATTTAATGTAGAGTATTACCAAAGCAGATTTCCAAAAACTCATTAAGAAGCCTGGACATAAAGTGTGCTTATAACTGACAGCAGTTTACCCCCGAGGAGGCGCCATGTGTCGAGTTTGCGCTGTTAGCATTTTTGTTTTCTGAGCAGGTGTTGTGGTCTGGTGGGGGCTGGGCAGACAAACCAGAGTAAGAAGCAGACGGCGGAGAACCCAGCAAAGGAGAAATGTCAGCGCTTAAGCAGAAGCGAAAATCAGATGCTGCTTTAATAAGAGAGTTTCGTACGGCACAGTGCGCAGGAGCTGTTTGTGGGATGATTTTATGATGTTTTGTCCTGGAAATGGGAACATTGGTGTTAAAGGGAAAGCATGTCAATATCGAGCTGGTGAAGTTCTGGAGCAGCAAAGGGGCTTCATTCGGATCTGGATGCTCTGTGAGTTGGCCATTCGGAAAATTTGGCATTTGATTATATCTGTCTCTGGTGGGAAAGGAGCCTGCTGGTGTACCAGTGGTGTGAGGGGAAGCCGGTCCCTCGACCTGCACTGGGGTTAGAGTGGCCAGGATGGTTCCCCAGAAATGGGCTACAGGTGGATGTTCCAGACTGTGGAGGTGGGTGGCTTCCTCTCCCGGGACTCGCTGTCGCTCCTGGATGCCGGCCAGGGAGCGTGCCGGCCGTATCCGGCAGCATCGCAGATGGCACAGGCCCCCCGCTCATGACTGGACATATGTCCTGCTATGCTTCCCTGAAATCGTCGGTTCCCCCACCCCTTTAAAAATACGTAGCCCCGGATTGAGCTCTCTAATTGGAGCTGGGCACCAGCTGGCCTGGATCTCGGTGTGGGCATTGGTCAGTCAGTCGGTACTCATCAAGAACGGTGGGGGGGGGTCTTCTCTGGACAAGGCAGACATGCTTGCGTAAAGGGCCTAGAGGACGCCAAACGTCAGCCTCGGTGTTTCCACTCATTTTTCCGGCGCGGCCAAACCAAGGCTGTCTGGTGCGATGCGCATCACGGCGCCGTCAGGGTCTCGACCCCCTAAAACCACAAGTTTGTATGCAATCTTGTATACAGAGATACAGCTCTACTGAACTGGAGGAGGAATGGTCTGTGTTTGGGGTGGGGAGAGGGCAGCTGTCCGCTTGCTCGTGCTGGTATCCGTCTCTGCTTTCAGGGCCGAGATGCCATGTGATGGGGATGCTGACTTCCCAACAGCTGCAATAGAAATATGAGACCAAAACATGTGTAAGATATGCACTTGTTGCTCTTATTGTCTTAGTATCGGACCCAAAAAAACATGCTGTATTAAGGAGCTTTGTTTTACTGCATGGTAGCTCTTCATCCATCAACAAGGACCTGAGTCCAGGCCTTGATTTTACTCTTTATTTGTCGTCCTCTGACTCTCCTGTGGATCTCACCGAGCCGTGAAACTGCACTCGCCCTGCTTAGGCGCTTGTGATGCCCTGCTCAGTGCAGGTTGGACGATCGCTGTGGATGTCCTGGTAGTTGGGGACATGGCCTCCTTTGCTGGTCTGAGCATGATGTCAGAATTCTAACTGGTATCAAGGTTTTGTTTTCAGCAATTTTTTAAAATTGTAGCAATAATTTTAGTAGTAACTATGTGGAAAGTATGTTCAAGTTAAATTTATGGGTAAGTTGGTAAAATAATACAGTATATGGTAAGAATAACAATAAAATATAGTAATGATTATTATGGAGGAATATGAAATTGTGTACAGTTCTGTACTGTACCTTGAGCTGATGAACCACTGAAGCCACACAATGTTTTCACAAGCGTCATCAAGTAGTATGTGTATTAGTGACTGTCAAACATAGTATTTAACCCCAGTCTTTATAATAGACTCTATAGCAGTTAGGGTCTGGTTATTCATAAGTCAGACACTCATAACCCAGCCTGTATTTGGTTTTGTTACAGTAGTGAGGTTTCATTAAAGATGGTCGTGTAAATTTACAATGTCCTGTCCACAGGAAGCGTCTCTAAGAAATTATGAAATCTTGCAAATGTGGGAGTAAGTCAGGCTTTATGTTGCTTTATGTTCACTTGACATCTGACCTGACCTTGCCTCACCACCTTGCTTTCCCTTCATCCCTTTGTGGGAGGCTGCCGTTCCCAGGAAGTGTCTCTCTCACCTGGGGCATCTTATTTTCCTGCCGGATGCGAGGCAGGTTTCCCAAGGAAGTCGCACCCTGACTATCTGGTAGTGTTTGCCTTGGGGACGATTGGATGGAGGAGCCCCTCCCACTATTTGTCTTTTGGTTTGTGGACTCGCACCAACCTGGGCTTTTTCAGGCTGAAGATCAAGTGGCAGTTTGGTCTTCAGCCTGAGAAGTGATGATGGTCCCCAATGAGCTTTACCCCAACACCAGGGGGGTAAATTCCATGCCAGTGTATTCGACGGAGCCTCGTTGTCCTGCTCTGAGCTGAATTACTGTGGCTTTTGTCAGTTCATTAAAGTATCTGTTCCTTCCCGCGCTGCAGACCTGTCAGGCAGGTGACCTGCTCGGTGCCTGTGCCAAAGTGTCCCAAGGGCCTGACACTTGATCGGCAAGCCTCCCTGCCCCGTTGCAATTTTTCTGTCAGCCGAAATGAAGGCTGAGCCGCCCCCCCATCTGTTCACATTGGGTGTATTCAGTGCTGACCCATACCCATAATGCCCTCCTGAAGTGCAAAGCATCTGCTTTCAAAGTCGCTCTTAGATTGATTGTCCCTGGTTGTGAAACTGAACGATGCTCCCCAATTTCAGACTGGCCGTATGTCCATGAACTCGCTTCTAGACAGCTCGGGAGTGCTGGGTTTTGTTTGACTCCCTTCCATTAATGATTGAAAGCTGTTTTGGTTCGACTTGCAGATGCGTGTGAAGATATCGCGTCTCACTGGTGTCGCTGAAGCTGGCTGGATTAAACACCGGTAGCCTGGAACCGGTGCTTATGCACGATCCCGCCTCCCATTCGTCCCCCGGCTGCCAAGCTGGCAGAATGAGCCTCCCTCTGCTCCTGCCGGATCTGGGCCGGCGCCCTGCTTTCTGGCATTGATCCCATGCAGTAATCCTGTCCAATCACAGCTCAGCCCACCTCTGGGTGGGTCGTACGGAGCGTGGGCAGCTGGAATGGGGGTGCTGAGGGAGGGAGTGAGCGATCCCGCGAGAACATTTAGCTGGTGATGGCAAGAACACGTCCAGAGGAAAGGAGGGTCCCTCTGGGGCCGTACCGGCGGCCCTGGCTGTGTCTTGACCGTGGGCGGTACAGGGGCATGAAGAATCAACAGCCCGCGCGCGGCTAATGGAAAGCTCAAAAATAGTAGCGTAGTTGTAAGACAAGTAAGTAGGTATTTTGATCAGAGTGACATCATGTTGGTGTCTGGATGCCAGTGTTGAACATAGCGACTTGTGCACCGGTCATGCAGGGTATTAGAGCTACCCGTTGAGTCTGATTTGTTGGAGTTAGTTATTAATACCAAATGAATGGTTAACAATTCAATATTTAGCTTTTTTAGCATAAAAGATCCATGCATAGAAACCATACTGCAGTCTCTCTCTGGTTTCCATGGTGGTCTCTGCAGGACAGGGCTGCTGCGTCTTCTGCATGGGTGGCGACTGCTAGTTTGTGGTTTTCATCACTTTGGTATTTCTGAGATGCCGGAAGTGACCGGTGATTAATTGCATTTCGCGCTGCAGCTATCGTCATTGCATCACACTCGATTAGTTTGTGACCTTTTTTTGTTTGTGGTGAAGCAGTTAAATTTACACAACAAACTTTTTTGTTTTGTGGCTGATAGCCGGATGAAGACTGATTTCAGCCGGTGGGGCTGATTTCTGTTGAAGTTTCTCACACACACACACGCACACTGACTTGTTACTCGATCTTGCTACTATTGCTTGTTCCAGCTGCAGGTTCCATTCTCTGTTAATGAAGGAGTATGAATGAGAGCATTCAGGCCAAATGCTGTCTGTTGATGTTCCCCGTATGAAGAGCCATGTGAGGTGCTGAGGTTTTGGAAGCCTCTTTATGTCCTGGAAAGGGAACATGGTGCTTCTTTGGCCCCGATCCCTCGTAATCCTGGGTTTGGTGCAGTTTCAAGTGACAGGATTGTTTTGAATGGATTTCCTGGCCTTCCAGGAAACTGCTGGCTATAGACTTCAACCCTGTGGACTTGTCCAGTTACACATCTGACCATGCCCTGCCATAGTCACCCCAGCTGCCTCTCATTGTGCGAAGCTGGTTTGTTGGATGATTTGTTAACTAACTTGTTGGCAGGGTTGTCCGGTGAGCCCCGTGGACTGGCTCCTGCTACAGCTCGGCCCGTTTCCCTGTAGTTCAGACATGCTTGTGGGTCAGTGCATGGTAACTTTGAACATAACAGCTGAGTGATCGTTTGCACGTGGTGCTTTCAGTCGTCTTTCTGATGCAGAGGAATGATTTGCTTTTTTGGCTGACCTGCGCATTTCCATACGCTTAAGTGAGTCAAACTGCGGTATTGGGCAGAATCAGCCGTTAGTTGCTGCTACTGCTGTGGTTTCTCGCCATGTGGAGGCCAAAGGCTGAAAGAGATGTCTTGCCGTGTGTGTGTGAGAAGTTAGCAGGCTTTGCATACATTTTTCCCGGCCTGGGAGCCCCCGGAGAAGTGAAAGTATTAAACCTCCTCAATTTCAGCTCTATTTCTGTGACTTCTCACGTTTTCATTGGTTCTGATAGGCTGGATTTTATTGCTGCCCTTTACATGTGGTTTACAAGACGAAAGCTTTTCCCTGGCCCCTCTGTCTGCTTTGGTAAACCAGCCCTGATGCCTTTCAAAGCTCTGCTACTGAGACCTGCAACTAAACCCCCAGAAGTTCTTGTTTTTGATGCTTAACTGAACGCCAACCTTTTCTGAATAATGTGGTAACAAGAAAAATGTTTTAAAGGTCTCAGTCAGGCTATTGAGGAAACATGTGCTCTGTCAATGGCTTCCTCGAGGTCGCAGCTGGGTCAGGGTCGCCAGCCTGATTTCATGAGATCTCTGATGCTTTCTCAAAGGCAGGTGCTTGGGTTTTTAATCTTGCCGACTATTTCTGGCCCTCAGTCAGTCCCCTCTTGTCCTTTGTTGGAGATAGAGAAGTCTGTGTTATGGTGTTCTTATGCAAACTAGGCAGCTAGTGCACTGCTGGTAAAGGTGAACTCGCTGGCAGAAGCCCGTTCACTGCTTCCTGAGTGGGTGGGTTACTTCTGGCTGCTGCTTCTGGCTGCTGCTACAGGCTGCTCTTTGTTACACACAGGGCCTGTTGTGTAGATTTAACAGGCACGCAATGCATGCTGCATAGCTGACCTGGAATCACTTTGAAGGCATGTTTTAACTCTCCAAAGTTATGTATGTTCCCATCTGCTTCAGATTGACTGCAAATGCTTGCAGCCTTGGGGCTTAGGTTTCTTTTTGATTTTCTTTCTTTTTCTGATGTGGTAGTGTAAATGTTTTTGACATGTATGCAGACTACCTGTGAGGTGGTCACGGTTCGTAATGGCTCAGTAGCTTTTTGTTGCGGTCTTGCTTGAGAGAAAGGGGTACGTCAGTTGTAACTCGGCCTGCTTCTGCCTCCTGACCAAACGTCAGTGATGGAGAGGGTCGCGGCCTGTGCCTTCTGTTCCTTCTAGGCCACCGTAGCTGGAGAAGGCGGCGTGATGTGAAAAGGCTCACGGTCTCAGCCGCCTCTGGGCCATGATTCCCACCTGGATGTGACAGGACAAATGGTCTGATTTCCTATTGGCTTGTTGGAATCCCCGCACGGGTCTTTCTGCGTGTGGCTGCCTCAGCATCACCATTTGTAGAGATACCATACGAGGCTTTTCATGCTTCCTGAGTGCTAACCTGAAATTCCTGGGTGTTTCACCTGAGCAGGAAGGTTTTCAATCAGGTGCTTAGAGACGGTGAGTGGCTTCCATGCGTCAGACATGTGTCCACCTGTCATTCTACATATATGGGGGGGATATTCAGAGTGGGACAGGTCTTTGGATTTCAATAAGAAAGGACTCTAGGAAAATGTCTTGAAAGCTGTAGTTGATTTGGATTTAGTCTGTTGAATGTGAGTCACGCACGTGTGTTTGCAGCTTTGGCTGCTTTGTGGTGCTGCTTAACATAATGGTATCTTCATGCATTTTCTGTCAAACTGTTGGTTAATGGCCCAGAGGTGAGGAGTGAGGCCATTCTGGAAGGAAGACTGTGCAGAGAAGCATGATGAGTCAGTTTAATCTACAAGGTAATGGCCATTTCTTATTGAGTGGATCCCTTAATGATAATGAGGCCCACTTCCATAGTCTACAGTATTCACTTAGTTGTGTTTTTTTTCCCGGCTTGATTGAATCCTCCCCTTCCAAGCAGGACCACTTGCATCATGCTCGTCGGGAAATTCCTGCCTGCGATTGGCTATAGACACACCTTAGACTACAGCTGTCGCCCAAGCTCTAAGGGCTCAGCCTACGGTGAGCATGTCCAAATTTTCCAGTTGAGTCACTTAGCCAGCAGCGGTCTGACGATTATCTCATGGCAGACTGGGTTAGTGTCGTTCAGCACGGTCTAACTGATTTGAAGAGGAGTCTCGCAGGAAACGGCATTTCATTTCTGAAGTCTGTCTGTAAGTTACGGGTATCGTCCACATTTCCTCCGTGGAGTCTGAGAGGCAATGTGCTTGTACAGATAAGGTTGCTTCCACGAGCTGGTCATGTAAGGGCTCATTTCAGATGGGTAATCCATCTGCTTATACTGCTATGACGCTGACACCTTTCTACTGGGCCTCCTAGGCCTTCTGTGATTGGTTCTCTCTATTATGACCCCGCCTACCGTTCTACATTAGGTGGTGCTATTACACACGAGACTGGCTTGGGCTGTTTGTTTGTTTTTATTTATTATTTTATTTCTTTATTTTCCTAGAGTGACTCCTGACCGTAACGATTTAGACTCATCTCCCTTTCTGCTCGCAGGTGACAAACAGCATGTTTAATGCTACAAGGAAGAAGTTTGCAGAGGGGGGCGAAAGTGACTACGCGGATGAGAGCATGTACTACACGAATTCGATGTTCCCGCATCGATCGGAGAAAGACGTAAGTTTGAGCCCGTCGCCCTTAGGTGGCGCTGCCTGGCACCAGGACGCCAGTGCCACCAAGGCTGCTGTCCTCTGCCACCTTGCAGCGCCTCCACTGTTGGCTGCTCCTTCGGCTTCCCAGTTTCCTTCGAATGGTTTTCAAAACTGGTTTGTGAGGTGTCGCTGTAGTCACTACCATGGATGTAATTAATCCTCTGGAATGTCATCCGAAAACCAAGTACTTACAAATGCCTGAGCTGAGTTTCAGTTCAGACCTCGTTTGCACAGCAAGACTTTTGTCCTCATTTGGATGTATATTCCTCAAATTCTGATCAGCAAGAAAAAGAGGGGGAATGGATAAATGGTAAATGATTCATTTTTTCCCCTCTGTGCCTTTTACAGATAGTGACTGTGCACAAATCAGCTTCCCTGTTCATTTTCAGTTATTTGCCTAGTATGAAATAGTGTGTTAAATTAAATTAGTGTGAGTTTGATGTATAAGCTGAATTCCTAGCGTGTGAATGAGGAATCATTAAAATATACCGATATCTGCATACATGTGCAGATAAATCAGACATTCCGTTTAAGCTTTATTGTATAGCTGCACTTTCTTGTAGCCATTATTTGAAATGCTAAGAATCCTTGTGTGTTTACATCCAAAATTTGCATGTGAACGCCTGTTTATTTCGAAATGTTATTTTTCAATGTGCATGTGATTTTCACTGCTTTACTGGAACACCAGAGCACTCGTTGAGAAATGGGATACTGGAGCGTATCTGAAAGTCCCTTGTCACAAGTATGTAAACACTGGGGTCCACCACTCTGTCTTATTTTCGAGTTCCTGTCCTCTGTGGTTTGACTTGAAGGCCTGGGGCAAGGTGTGGCCATGGTCGTAAATAGTGATGAATTAGACCTTGGCTGGTCAAGTAGCGCTGCAGCAAAAAGATCTTTTTGTGGTAATTCAATCCTAAAAGAATGGTTTAAGAACATCAAAACAGGACGTCATTGTTTAGACAGATCGGTATGTCATCTGCTGGTTGAACATTTCATCAGTTAAGCTTTTTTATGAATGTTATTGAGTTTTCCTCAGGGTGTTTACATTAGGTAACACTGTTATGTCCGGTTATTTTACATTAGGTGAATTAAGTCTGGAGGATTCTGGTCAGTGGCCTGCTGGTGAGGGAGGATATATCTGAATATCTGAAACCAACAGGTGTTCCACAGTCTGTGTGGTGTGTAGTCCGTCCTGGAGAACGGCAGGCCTGCACACCCTCATTTCTGTCCACAGGGATATGGATTCCCATATGTATAGACCGGTTTGATGTCTAAGGAGACATCAGGTGGCCTAAATTCCATACCATGGCATGTTAGACATTTCCTGGGCACTTATTATAAATCCATGACTGGGGAGAGTCACGTGACGCTCGTCGCTAATGGCTGCCTAGCTCTGCTCGTCCGCGCGTCCCATCCACCTATTTGCCCTTTAGTCAGTCCCCTTGCCACTTACAATTCTTTACGAATTCAGCGCTCGTTCTTTTATTCTTCCTGATGGCTGCTAATCAGCGCAGACCTCGCCCAGCTCT
>JAODJX010000001.1:14178094-14190399 GCA_026776945.1 Isichthys henryi | reverse complement strand
CACCCCACCCTAACACACGCCCTCCCCCCACACCTCTATCCCCGCCCCCTCCCCCCCCCCCCCCCCCCCCCCCCCCCCCCCCCCCCCGCGGGGGGGGGGGGGGGGGGCCGGCCAGTGGAAATCAGCCAAGTGGGCGACCTTTTTGCATTTGCAGTGTTTCCAGGGGTTTCTTCAAAATGATTTTCTTGCCACCACCTTGTTCCAATGACAGGAATAGCCTTTCGATAATGGAAAACAAATTAACAGAGAGGATGTGTTCTCAGCTGTGATGGGCCGCGCTTACAGGGCGTTCCCCCCCCCCCACTACCTCGGCGTCCCCTCCCACTGACTTGGCACCCCCTCGTAGGGACATTGGGCAGCGCTGTGTAATGAGTGCGCTAATGGAATATGTCAGTCGATGATGATTATGATGAACCTCATTTTTGTTTGTTTGTTTGTTTGTTTGCTGCGGGGTCTGGGAGGAAACAGGAGTTGTGATGTAAGCGGGGAGACGCCAAATGGCTTCCTGCACATAACCACCTGATAGAATTTCTTTTTCTTGTAATGTAATATAGTGTGATATGTACAGTAGGTCATTGGCATGTACTATTTAGCGCTCCTGTATCCAACCTGCTGTTTTGGTTGAATATTAGGCTCCATTTTGATTTAGCAAAACCCTTTCTTACCTTCATCATCACCCTTTTCAATCAAAATGGACTGACACACTCTTCCACAGGGGTGTGTTTGTCCTGAGAGAGAGCATCTGTAAACAGCTTGTGGGAGTTTTAGTTGCACAGAAATGTTCTGAGGGCAGAATGAAAAATGGTTGACAGATAACCAATCAGATTGTAGAGGAGCTGGGTCCAAGTAACTAAAGGAGGCATAACCAACTAATTAGATGTCTTGGTTCTGCTGCCCATAGTTCCTCGGACCCACCCTCTCTACAATCTGATTGCAATCTGATTGGTTTAGAGAGAGAACCAGAGGAGCTGGGTCTAAGTAACTAAGGCAGGCAGGACCAACTAATCAGATGTCTTGGTTCTCTCTCCTGTAGTTCCTCGGACCCACACCCTCTACAATCTGATTGGTTATCTCTCTAAACCAATCATTTTTCCTTCTGTCCTCAGAATACTTTTGTGTAAGTAAAACACTCATGAGTTAAACAACATCCCTACATGTATTTTACTCTGCACCCCCATTAAGGGATTGTTTGATGGGATAATGGTGCAGGTAAAGAGCTGTGTTGCCCTGTGTAGGCTAAGGGGGCCTAAACGAGGTGTTCCAGACCACCTCCAAAATGAACTCCGCCACAAGTGAAGCCCCAAGCTTTTACTGGTGTCAGAGATGAAAGGATTCCACTGCCCTAGAGATGGGGTACCGAGCTGGTAGCATGCAGATGCCAGAAAGAATACGACAATGCATTAGTAATGTGTTATTGTTCATTTGAGGGAAAAACGACCCTCTGAGGCTAGTCAAACCGCCATGAAATGAAACCCGTTTATATGCGAGTAACAACAGCATTTCAGGGGTAAGGATTCATACACAAACCCTGTGGTGATTAAAGTGCCTGACATTCAGCCCTAGCCCAGTGCATGGGTAACGATTTCGACGTGAATGAATCTGATTAAATACGCAATATCTTTGAATTATATATATGCATGAAATCACTGACCTTCCTAATGCCTCGGGGTACGTGGAAATCAAATTCGAGCTGCTTTCACTGTCTGGTGGACTGTAGTGATTACACTGCCGTGGACCATACCAAAGTGCATGAAAGCTTGAAACGTGATTTCCGTTCTGTTTGTAAATTTAATCACCCTGAAGTTTGTGTTGTTTTTCCAAATATTTTTTTACACAAGTTTGCTGGTTCAGTTATCATTTAATAAATAATAGCGGCCCTTTGTATTTGATGAAGGTGGAGTCTGTGTGGTGGCTAATTGTTTTAGCGGCAATCGTTGGACAAGCCTGGACTTGACCAGATGGCTTGACGGTCCGCTGGGATGAAGAGCAAGGCCAGCAGGATGTGGCCACTTGCTATTTCTGCCATGGCTCTAATCTGTTCTTTTGAAATTACGGGCCCCCCCACCCTACAGCCCACTCATGCATCCCAGAGTCCCCTGGGGTGACACCACCAGCCCACCAGCTAGACACAGGTGGACTTGCAAGACTGCAGTTGTTGAGACTTGTTGAAAGAGGAACCAATTTCTACCAAAGAAGGACTTGATTTAAACAAAGCTGAACAAACAGCCCAGAGGTTTGTAAGACCTGAAACTGGACTCAGAGGAAAGTCTAGGTGACCCATTGGGCTTCCTCTCTTCCTCCAGGGCAGTGTTTCCCAGTCCAGTCCTCGGGGATCCACAAGCAGTTCATGGTTTCTTCTCCCTCTCAGCTCCCGGCCAGAAAGGTGCTTAACACAGGGTGTAAACAGTGCAGTGACCGTGGCTGAATTGAAGACCCAAAGCGAGGACCCAAGGTGTCCCCTTGCCTGCCTGTTCAGGCTAACAGTGATGGCTTTTCACTCGCATACACTTGCACAGGCTTCAAAATGTGAAAGAAATGGGGCTTTAATTTTCATGTCAGGGTAGGAAGAGGCTTCAAAGGCCTCCTGTAACGCGTCCCTTGGATATCTCAGAAGTTTTCAGGACACATCACAGCTTAATTTTCTCTCAAAGACCAAAATATTCCCCTTTAATCTACTCTGAGGTCTGGGAATTGTTACCACGGCAGGAATCAAAGTTTGTGCTCCACATTTTCCATGGTCCATTTCAGCCTTGGCGACGGATGATGAAACGCTGATCTCTTTGCCAGGTCCAGCCTGAAGCCTCTGACGCTTTTCAGCGCTTAACTGTATTGGGGTGTAATGAATGCATTTGGAGAGGAGTTACAGAAGCGTAAATCTGAGGTGAGAATCGGCCATCTTATCTGCTCACCCCGTCTAGCAAAATGCAGACAGGTGTCACATTGGTCACACATGTACAGTGGCCATTTTGTCCCCCTCCCCTTTGCTTTCTGAATCTACTTTTCTGATGCGATGGCTCTCATTGGCTGAAGTCTGGCTGACGAGCAGTTGCATGTTTACCGAACAGCAGTATCGTTACCCGCACTTCCAGCAAAGCAGTCCTATTGGGAGGCCTAGTCATATTTCCTTCTGTAATTATCACACTGAGCGATATAAATATCGGGTAGCCTGCTGGTCTTTGTTTGATTCAGAGCATAAGCGGAGTGATTTCAGGACTTATTTAGCTTGAATTGAGGCAGGTGACTGTGTGCCAGAGGTAATCAGTGTTTTACAATTCAGGCAGAGCTGATGACCTGCTGTGCCTCGGCGTTCCTCAAGCAGGTTTGCCTGTTTGCCATTCAGTTATGATACAGCACTGAGTCACACTGTTTGGGATCTTGGAGGCTGACGAGGGAGGGAGGGAGCTTTTGGTAGGCCGCACTCAGTCGTTGCTATGCCAATGGAGCCCGTCGTGTAAAACGGGGCCGAGTTGCACCGAGCCGCTCTGGGTTCGGTCAGAGCCGGCACTGGGGGCTACGCAGGGTTGCCAGTCCTCATCGCAACTGGTGGGGCTGGGCTTTAGGCACCAGGCCGTTTATTGGCGTGATGAATGTGTGTGTGTGGAATAGAGGGATGTCTGGGGTTTCCTTAGGTGTGTTATATGCTCGGGAATCATGGAAAACAGATTTCTAGTTTGTCGTCTGAGGTATTTTATTTTGACTATGGTCCAGATATAGTTCAGAGTTGGACTGACATGCGTGTTTTGTAAATGAATGCATAAACGGCGCTTTTAGCTAGGTCAAGCCATGCACTCATAGTGGTTTTGGTGAATTAGTAGATAACGAATTCTGGTATTTTTGTGCATTGCTATTTTTGATGGTCTGAACTCACCTCCACTGAGGCAAGAGAGATGTGCAGAACCTGGGATGTTGCTGTAGGATTATTCTCAACACCCTGGGTGGTTTTGCGATTTACTCTTGGAGAGATTTTGGCAGGACAGACACACTGGGGAGAATTCCCAGAATTTGTCCATTTGATTGTGAATCGGTGTAACTCCACAAAGCTCAGAACTGACTTTGGAAAGCAATACGAAGTCAAGAAACTTTTTTGAGGGCTTTGATGATTTTCGTTCATTGTTGCATGGTGCACCTCCAGAGCCTGAGTGCTGATGAACTCGGCCTTTACCGTTTCAGGTAATTTATTCAGACTTCTGCTGGTTGGGGCTGGCCCAAAGTACACAAGCAGCCGACCTTATTTATACCATTATTTAGGTTTAGTGGGCCAGCAATATGTTTACACCAGAATATTTGACCCACAAAGCAAAAAATATACACTCAGTGGCCAATTTATCAGGTACACCTGCTTGTTAATGGCAACGGCTTCCAAGCAGCCAATCATGTGGCTGAAACTGAATGCATACTGCACCCAGATAGGGTCAGGAACTTCGCATATGCTGGACGTGAGCAATTAGGTGCAAAAATAACAGCTTATTTCAGCCAGGGAGTGCAGAATGACTTCTGTGAATGCGCATCTCGTCTGCCTTTCAAGCAGTTCTGCAGGCAAAAGGGAGCCCTACCGAGTACCGGCTAGGTGCTTATAATATAGGGGCCACTCCTGTTACCCAGGAGTGAAATGAAAACCAAATGGGGAAGGAATGCAGAAATGCTGAAAATTAGACAGATGCCAAATCACATTGATAATTTACAGATTACTGATTATCAATTGTTTGTGTATCAATTGAGGTTAATAATCTCACTAAAGTCAACTTCATAAGTACACCCCATGGAATCTGAACCTACATCTTAATGCTTTTGTGGTGTATGTGCGAGAGAATGAATGTCTGTAATGCATGAATTAGGGGTGTGTGGTCTGACAGTCGATGAAGAATGCAGAGCGTGTGGCTACAGTCAGACAAAATCTGGAATCTCAGCGATTCATCAGACTAATTCTTACAGTAGATCTGCACCTATTTTACAGGCAATATAGACCACTTTTTGAATCATTTATGAAAGCAGTTGTCAAGACCTATATAATTTTTAATAAAGCAGAACTATAAACAGATATTTATAATGGGGGGGGGGAGCTCATGAATATTAAAAGAACATTCTGTCACAAGTTACACCAGGTCTCGCAAAGACACTGAGCTTTCTGGGATTATCTCCAGACCACCCTCTCTGGGGAGATGTGGGGGGGGCGATGTTCCCTGTGCGTCGGGTGAACCCTGGCAGGTCATGTGATCCACAACGGCAGAGTGGCGCCCTCCTTTGCAGACCCCCTCTCTGTGTGATCTCCATGGAAACCCTGTTGCCCAGGTGAAGAGGAGCCCCTGGACTGAGTGTGACGCCGGTGCTGTCAGAGGTCTGCCCGTCACGCCAGCGTCGGACAGCAGACGGCGCTGACAGGGCCGCTGGGGGGGCAGGGGGCTGCTTTCACGCCTGATCTACCCATTTGCTTTCTCCACCCAGGCTTATGATCTTAATGTGTCCCCTGCGGTTATTTATAGATATGCGAGGTAGAGACGACTTGCTGCATCCCACATAGCAGAAGTACCAATATATGACTCACTTAGGGACATAATGTATATGAATAAACCACTATTCATGTGTGCATGCATGTAGCCACGTAGTAAAATTGTTTAAATGTGTTTAAGACCCTCCAAAATCTATTTGCTCCCAACTAGGCACGTATCCAGCAAGTAAAATTAAGAGGTTGAAGCCACGCCCCTCTGACCCCATCTAATTGGCAAAATCTACCAAAGGCTTATGGGCCTGCGTGTGTGTGTGTGTGTCTCTGTCTCTCTCTCTCTATATATATATATGTGTGTGTGTGTGTGTGTGTGTGTGTGTGTGTGTGTGTACTTGCTGATGCAAGCAGCCAGCTCCTCCAATCAGAAAATCTCATGGTTGTACCAAAATGCACGACACGGAAAGGGTATAATGAGGTTCACTTACTGTTCAGCTGAGCATTAGCCTGGCATGAGGACACGCACCACAGTGTCTGGAGTTTGCAGGGACTGGTGTGATGAACAGATAGCATCCAGTCAGCTGCAGTTCTGTGGGCGAAAACACCTTGTTAATGAGAGAGGTCAGAGGAGAGTGGCCAGACTCGATAAAGCTAAACACACCGCAAGTGCAGAAATAAGAGCTTGGCAGTGAGCAGGATGGCGTCCCTACATGCATGGCTCAGCGACGTTTGAGGCGGCTCTGGAGGCAAAAGATGATTCTGGTAAATACACCTAATCCAGTAGCCACTGAGTGCACATTTATATGTACACCATACGTCTTCCAACTGTTCCAACTATCTACAGAAACACAACGTAATTACAACGTTACTGAGGTACAGTGAACAGAAGAGTACATGGCCAAACCACAGAAGTATTCAAAACCTTACAAATGTAACGTCCAAGTGATGCTGGTCCGGGTTCAGTTTGGGATGTCCTCACAAACCTGGTTATTGTCCAATATGACGGGACGGTGATGATAAGTGCATTAAATGGGAGTACTGTGTGCTTAAATGTGCTTATGGAATGGATCTTGGCTGCTCTTTCTCAGTGCTCCTACGTTCCCAAGTGCGAGCGGGACAACCAGAAGAACAAGGAGAAGGTGCTGGTGTGGCAGGACTTCTGGATCTACAACATCAGCTCTCAGTCCTTCACCTGCTTCTTTAACCAGCAGCGGAGGTGAGACTGCCCAGTCGCCCGCAGGGCCCTTCCGGCAATGCCCATCCCCCGCAGATCGCTTACGTGTGTCCGTAACATTGTGAAGGCGTTATGGCATGCGGATCAGCATTATGGTTGCTGTATTATTACCTTATGGATTTGTTTGATCGTTTAGAGTTGCTTGCAGAGGTGGTGCGTAGCTCAGTGGGTTTGGGTGTTGTGTCTATGATCTGAAGGTCATTGGTTCAAATCCTAGGGTTGGTGTAGTGATTTCACCAATGTGCTCTTGTACAGGACCCTCAGCCTTGATTGTCCTAGGGGCTGCTGACCCTGCTCTCTGAATCATTTGTCAGTTTGAGTAAAATGAATAAACCAAGCTTGTATCTCCACAGTCTGCCCCGACCCGCAGGCCTACCTCTGCATGCACTGGGGTCCGCTTTTTGCCGTGCGGAGAGTAGGTGCTGATGGGGAGCGTGATGCACCCCTTGCGGGGTGTCAGTCCAGGGAAGCGTGCCTGGAAACCCTCCGCACTCCCCGACCAACACCCGGTGTGCCAGGCCGGATCGGGGCACCACTTGTGGTTTCTGGTCCATTGGTGTTTATTTTGGGCCGGCGGCGAGGGGCTTGGATAAGCGCATTAAAAGTTTGAAGCAAGGACAGTTGGAGACATGCAGCCTAACCCATGCAGCATATGGACCTTCCTGGGGGTGGACTTTCTATTTTTTACTCCGTCATTTTTCATCTCTGCCTAATGGAGGCGCTGTTCCTTCTTTACGAGTTTGTCTTTGCTCTGAAGAATGACTTTTATCTAGCTGTGTGAAATGATACCTGTTGTTACAGGATGTTAAAAAACCTTTCTAGTCTTTTCACACAACTGTTCTAACCCCCATGTATTAGACTTAGCCCCCGGTTCTCCTGAAGGCTGACAGCGCTGAGCAGTCACGTACCGTACCGGCAACGGCAGCACCGGTCTGAGAGTGTCACAGCAGCCTAGAACCAGCAGTGCGTGGAGAGTCGTCTACTTACGCAGCATGTAATCATTCTGAAATGAAGTTCACTGCGGTCAGTAGGCCAATGGGTTCCGGCAGATGCTCCCCTGGTCCTCAGTTGGGGTTGCCATAGCAACACCAGTGCGGCACGATGAGGCTGTCTGCAGAGGTGGTTGTCTGTCATCTCTCCCGTCAGGGGACACGTTCCTGCCCCCCCTTACACACACAGCTCTATTTGCCCCAGACAGCCTCATCTCCACTGTAGGTGAGCCCGGGAGAATGAATGGACCTGTTCTGGGGATGGCTGGTCTCGAGGTGCTAACTGTGGATTCATCATGTATCATCCCTGATCGCTAAGGGGATTAAACTTCATCTCGTATGAGTCTCTTGGCAACAGCTTGGTTGTCATATTGGGATAAGTCTGATTCACATCAGGATCTGGTTTTATTATTATGATTATTATAAGCCTTTGTCTAGAATCCCTTGCAGTGCTTAGTGCTTTATTCCATATACAGTTGAATTTCCTCCAAAAGCAATTACGACAAAGTACTTTGGCCATATAAACACAATCCCCGGTGCCCCAGGGAATCAACACCCCTTTGATCAAGTATCCAGTTTCTTAACCGCTAGACTGACTGCTAGCTGGAGTGAGTATGGCTGCAGTATTAGATTGGTGGCTGCTGTCATTTACTTACCCGCTGTGTTAATAATGCAGCAGCAGGATGAAGGTGCTTAAGCCTGAGCACTGACACACTCCTTACGGCAGTGCTTGTACTGAATCGGCAAGCTGAAGGGCATAAGCCAAGTTCATGATAGAAATCTTCTCCATCCCTACCTCTGCTTCTCACAAATGGTCATTTTTGAAGCGGACGGACAGGCAAGACGGATCCCAACGTTCTCGGCGGCCCATGACGCCAAAGCTTGCGAGGGTGGTGCTCCACTTTCCAGGAGAGTCCAGGGAGCCGAGAGGCTGATCAGATTGTGCTGTTGGCGGGGGTCTGTCTCCACGGGCCCCCTCCCTGCCTACACCACCCAGGCAGCCTGCCTTTTTTATCTTGTAATTAACATATTTACCCAGGCGACCATCCAGCAAAATGCAGACCAGAGCCATCTGTGTGTGCACAACCGCCTCGCCCCACCAGTGGCCTAATGCCTGCTTGTTTGTTAGATTTCTCGATTTGTTTCTAAATTTATATATTTGCTTGTTAGGTTTATATATATATATATTTTTTTCTTTTTATGTTTATTAATAAGCGTCGTGTTCCCACTGGCTACCGTTTCCTGTCGATAGTTATGGTCTTGTGTCCCAGGGACGGTACATCAGAGCGAGATCCTTTGGAGTCCGTTTTATTGAGCGGTAATCTCCTGCCAACGCTGCTTGGTACAGAACTGCTTCCCACTGCAGTCATGTGCTTGGCCTTTTACTGAGGCTGCAAGAGCTGTATCAGTAAAATGAGCTCTTTTAAAATACAATTTTATTTCTCTCCTTGAATTAAAAAGTTTAGCTCGTGTTATGAGGAGCCAAAAATGGTGGAAATGGGATTTTGTGTGTGGTGTGCATTCAGTTCTCAAAATCTAATGGTACTGGATAGGGAGGAGCACTGTAAAGGGGAGGAGGGAGTTCCAAGAGCCCCTATGGGGGGGTCTTAAAAATTTGGAACATAAGTGGATTGGTCTGGGTTGGGAGCATTTATGGGGCCCCAAATCTCTAGTGACGTGTCTGTGGACTAGTCTTTGATAGCTTATTTGTGTTAACAGTCTCGCTGTTGGGATTGGACCCCCACCCCTCTGTCTTGTCCGTTGTCACCTGTGCTTCCTCGGTAATTCCTGAGATACCTCCCCTCTGCCTGCCTTCACCCCGGTAGGGCTTCCTGTTGGAAAGATCTGGAAACATCCTGTCAGGATCTGAGCTGTGCTGAGCTCAGCTGACGAGCCCAAATCCTCACTGTGCCTTAGCCAGCCACCAAGGACAGTGTTGCGTCGCCAGGCAGCTGCCATCGTCTCTGTCCTGGGAGTCGCTGAATGCGCCGGAGTGTAGGGAACAGCCATGGGCCCTCGAGGCCCCTCTGGCTGTTTGTGTGCTGCACGCCACGCACTTTGTGAGCCGTTCAGTGTGTGTTCTGCGCTAACACGCATACACACTCGCACACCGCACACACATGCATACGCACACGCACATTGCAGACATACATACGCACATGCACATGGCGCACGCACATCGTACACCACACACACAGATGCACTCCGCACATGCACATCGAACACACACACACCTGGCGCACACGCGCATGCACTCCGCACACACACATACACACACACACATGCACAATGCACACAAACTCACATGCACCCACACACATGTTTTAGTCATATCTTTCTAGGGACCGTCCATTCATTTCTATGGGTAAAACCCTAATCCCAACCCCCAACCATAACCCCTACCCAGCCCTAACCTTAAGTAACCAAACAAAATACAAGACTTTAGACATGTTTAGTATTTTGATTGTAGTCGCTAATTTTTATTAACTTGAATTTCCCCTTGTGAACACCGAAAAAATGGTCCCCACAATGTCAAAATAACAGGTTTTTATCACATTTTGACGTCATTTGGTCCCTATAATGTAATCTATACATGACACCCCACATACACACACATACACACTTTCAATTGTTAAACCAATGAATTTAGTTGTGAATATGGTGATTATCATTTACCTGGGGACAATTTAAATTATGTATATTTGTGAGCAAAATTCAGATGTTTCCTTGCTTAGCTACTAGAACAAATGTCAGGCAAAGGGTGAGACTTGCTATGGAAACTTGTTATGGAGTGTGTAACAATGAATGTAGCCTCTAATCCATACATATCTCTCTAAACCCCACGTGGTATAAAGTTCACAACGAATGCATCTTAGCCTTAATACAAAACTGTATTAATTGTAAATGTATAATTGTAGCAAAGATCATTTATTTTTGTGACTATTTAATAGGTCCTTCCAGGGCATGTTTTGGGTATCAACTGCATTAGGGTACAACGGCTTGAAGATGAACATGCCTGCTCTCTGTCTCCCCCTGTAGGCCAGATGACGTGCTGTGGAAGCGTTCCCTGGACGAGAATGTGCTCCTGCACTGCATCCTGTGGCCCCTGGTCAGCCTGCTGCTGGGCACTCTCATCGTTTTGCTCACCATCTGTGCCCGCAGCTTGGCCGTCCGCGCCGAAGCCATCCAGAAGCGGAAGTTCTCCTAGGGACCAGAAGGGGGCATCAGTAAACCTTACTCCAGGAGTGGGTGCCCTATGTCGTGGGGCCTGATCGAACTGGAGATGGACAAATGTTACAGAAGCTCCCTTATCCTAGAGGACAATGCAGGAGGCAGCCTCTGTGGCCATATTCAATGGTGTAAGACCATGACCTCACTCCAAAAGCAGTCTCTCACCTCTCCCTGTTACTGCCCCCCAGACATGACGCTTATGTGACCGTCTGCTTGTTCGTTTATGATCCATGTTTCTCCATGTGATAGACTCTTTGTGCTCATTCAGCTCAAGTGAACCATGAGTAGGGGGCTGCTGTGAGACATGGAATAAACTCTTGATCTTGGTGTGAATAATATATGCAACAAGTTGCACGCAGGAACCTGCATAGATGTAAAACAAAACAGCGTTGTTCTGTAACCACTCTGTTACGTGTGTCTTGGCAGTGTTTGGTCTCCATGGTGATCAGACGTTGGTTCTCTGGTCACTCAGTATTCTGGAAGATCTCTGATGGTAAGAATGTGTCCATTGCGTAGATAATGTGTTCAGTTAGTGTTGGCTGTTAAGTCTCATTTGTATTTGTGTGTGTGTGTGTGTGTGTGTGTGTGTGTTTGTTTTTAAACCAGAAGTCCTTAATTTTATCAAAAGGCCACCACTTTGAATAACTTTGTAGGTGGTTACTTTGGAAAGGTCGAGCACCTTGTGTAATGTAGCGATTTTAAAATTGTAACCCACCAACCAAAGCCATCTGTCCTTAGGTCATGGGAGGCCCTGGCCAATTTAAAAGGCAATTCTTTTAAAATAAAGTTATTTCACGTAATTGAGAATAGAATGACAAGCAATCTGAGACAATATGCAGGGGCCTGTTAACCATATTGGATTAAAATCTTCAGACTTTAAATTCTAATATAATTATCTATATTCTTCTGTGATTCTTGAAAGTCAGGTAATTACAGTGCTTCTGCCCTAGAGGTTATGTTGGGGTGTCGAGGTTTCTGAAAATGAAATAGAATTAGGACTTATTCTGTTTCTTTGATCGACTTTCCAGTCCTCATACGTGCCCAGCGACCTTAAGAAATGGTCGCGCTACAGGCTGAATCTATGGCGTGCCCCTTCAGTAACATGTCGGGTTGCTGAGTTGTCTTCGGAGGGCATTCTGGGAGCTCATGTGTTGGGGAGACTCCAAGCCAGCACCGCTAGTTCTCAGAGGGCTCCTGCTCAGCCTCTAGGAGACCGCAGTCGTCAGCTTTCCCACAATTCACTGTGTTTAATTAATTGTTTTAATCCTATAGACAGGAAGATTGAGAAATTAGGATATTGCCGCCGCACTTGTTACGACCAGGCAACTTACCTGATAGGTGGGGGGGGGGGGGGGGGGGGGGGGGGGGGGGGGGGGGGGGGGGGGGGGGGGGGGGGGGGGGGGGGGGGGGG
>JAODJX010000001.1:14147187-14172139 GCA_026776945.1 Isichthys henryi | reverse complement strand
CACGACGACATGGGGAGAACATGCAAACTCCATACACATGTGACCCAGGCGGGGATTCGAACCCGGGTCCCAGAGGTATGATGCAACAGTGCTAACCACTGCACCACCATGCCGCCCTGCTTAAATTTTAATGATTGTAATTAATGACAGCATGCTGATGACTCTCAATTTTTCCAGTTGTGCTGGACCACACTGGTTTCTGGAATAACCATTACAACTAAATAGTCTTTTAAATACGGTATAATTAAGATTTATCATTCTTTCAATCTTTCAAATATCCAATATTCAACTAGTTCAGTATTTATCCGCTGACCTTGAGTAATTGATGTATATAATACATTCCCATTTGTAAACTGCATTCTGCTATGGTCTGATAAACGATCACATGCAGAGAATATATTTTATTAGCACAAATTTTTGTTTGTTTATTGGATAACATGACAAATGTCTGGTTCTTGAGTAACCTATTCTGTTACATGATTTTAATTGTGCAATACAGGCATTACCCAGTATGTTAACCAAGCCTAATTAAGAGCTCACTTGAGAGACAAAACAGAATACATGGTTTACAATGAGCACCACATTTGGGAAACTAGTCATTCAAAAAGCAGGATATTTCTGATTGTCAAATTGGTTAATGACAGTCATTCTGTGTCTGTGGATTAGGCCGCCAAAGCTAGCAGTTGGCAAGGACCCTGGGCCGCTGGGTCAACAAAGCCAACCTGCCAATCCAGTTATTAAAGGGCAACTATAGATGATGCCATTAATGTTCAAACGTAATACGCTAAGCAGATTAAACATGTGAATGCACATATGCATTTTGATATGTAGGTAAAATATTTGTTAGATCATAGAATAAGATAACAGATATTAGTCTCCATAAGGCAAATGTACAGATCTCTGCATTCTGCAAGTTAATCTTACATTTCCAAATGCATTTAGGGATTTCAAGTGGTTCCTTTAATTCTAGCAAATGCCCGCTACCTTAAGTCCCGCATACAGCTCTTTAAATGTTTATATACCATTAGCCATATATGTTTGGTTTTTTTTGTATTTTTACTCTTATATAAAAATAAGTACTTTTTTTTTTACTGAAGCAGTAATTTCATCTGTCCACTTTAGCCTGCAATAAATCTATTGCATAAAATGTTAAACGATACACTGTGTATCAACATGTTATGCACATCCTAGTAATCGTTCTTAAACGCTTTCAGTTTATAACAGCTGTGATTATATGTGCTACAGTTTACGTATAATCCCTCTTAAACATCTACTACACAAACATGACGCTGGAAATGCATCCAATGACGGAGTACTGACTGGTGTGGTTTTGTCTCGTCCTTTTACGGCATAATGTGCTCGATGCTATATTTGCCCACGACTCGCCGGCGATTTCATTCATTGTACGATGTAATACTTCATGTGCATGTGACTCATGAGCGGTTTTTTCGATGGATTATTTGCACTGGACTTAGTGATTCCATTCCTTTTATGATACAAAAATATAAGTGCATATGTATTGGAGGGGCATGGATACCCTGGCTGACTTAAGGTGGTTTGTGGGGGGGGGATTTCTAGCTATGCCCCATTCATGAGGGTTTACTCTGGAAGAATATCAGAGCGTGACTTGATGATGATTTCATACTAATAATGATATTACACTTTGCTAATAACTTTTGTTTTTGCCCAAACTTGCTCTCCATACAAGTGACAGAAAGCTTGGGGGCATCACAGCAAGGGGCAGCAGCCACCTTGTGGTGTCCAGGGAATTGGGGGAGGGGGGGTTAAGGGGCCCCGCTCCACAGCCCTCAGACATATGACTATTCTGCTGAGAAGAGGCATGAACTAACAACCTTCTGATCACAGGTATGGCGGCTTCGCCCCCTGAACCACACACTCCACCCCCACAATAATATATGTGCATGAGTCATGAGCAATTGCTTTACTCAGTACTGTCTTGCAAGTTATGAAGTTACTCATGATCTCATTCTTCTATATAAAAGAAAAAAGTTCTATAAAACCCTTTTAAAACCCACAGTCTGATTGTCAAAACCTGTCCCCTTAGGAACATGAGTTAAAGGGACACACTCCTGCACTCCAACTAACCAGCGAATCATGTAACCATGTAACCAGGGAGTCCTGACAAAGCACAAGCCCATGAATTAGGAATTCACAGTGCATTTATAATGGCATAATAGGCACTGACATTAACTCTGGAATGGTTAGATCGTAAAACAGACAGAAAATCTGCATTAGCAGTGTAAGACTGATAAGTTTTTTGCATTTAATTTCTCACACAGAATAAAACAAAGCTTGTTATTGGGGCGCAATAGATATTTTAAATAGTCGTGTAGATGACTGCCAAAAGCTTGGTAGCTTGGATACATATATATGTACTCAGAGAGATATTTCTGTGTTACATTAAGCAGAAAATGGGACTTTTAAGGAACTGGAATGCTGGAATTTCTTTTCTTTTTATATAAATGTGTCATAACAGACACCGGTAATGAGCTGGTGAAGAATTTTCTGCACTATAAAGTGGGAAATGCTAACCAGGCTCAGGAACAAACGGTATATCTTCAGTATATCTTCTGCTGTCCTGGGTGAGATTCTGTTAGCCCATACACCACAGGAATTATGTGATGTATCAACAAACATGAGGGATGAAATTAAGCAAATTTAATTATTTTTTTTAACAAGGTAAATTTGACAGAATGCTAAATTTAACACAATGAGAGTCTGCTTGTGTGTCTTTATACTCTAACATCATCTTGTACATTATAAGTGCTTGAAGGCAATGGCTTTGTTCTGTGTTCGATCCATCTGGACAGTTTCAGCCGTTAATTCGTTTACAGCCTAACTTGTCTTTCGTCTGCGTTCTGGTTAAGTTAAGGCAGTCATTTTGGCTTACGTGCAAATGTACTAGCTTACATGAACAAAAAGACTGGTGTGAACCCAGAGAATAGCACATGTGGAAAAATATATATAAATATATGAGATGCAGATATACAATACTCTGTTATATTTAAATAGCTTAAACAGCTACTGAGAGACGCTGGGAAACCATGCGTACATTTGATATATAAAAATAACTGCAGGTTGATATAAAAACTTCCTGTATGCCTCGCTGTGAAAGCAGGTTCCTCATTCGCTGGGACGCGCTGTTGGCTGTTTCAGCGTCTGGTGTACACCAGTTCTGGAGAAGACAGATTTCACAGTACAGTGTAAATGAGTGTCATTCTTAGAAAGGTCACGTGCTGGGGTCTGTCTACATTAGTGCTTTGCAACGGGTTTAGCCTGAAGACCCCCGTTTTACCCCGATCATTGGTGGGGGGGCGGTCCTTACCACGGCGGAAGTCCGGGCCCACGTTCTCGTAAATGGGGTACAGTGGATTCTCCTGCTCGTGCCGCAGTTTCCTGGCTCTTAGGACGTCCCGTACACACTGGTGCAGGTAGGCGTACTGGCACTGCGGGGGAGGGGGTGTGCATTTAATGGGGCTGAGACTGTGGAAGAGGCGCGGAACCTCCCCTGCTTTTTCGCTCCTTGTTAGCGTTGTAGCTCACTAAAGACACTAATACATTAAGCAGTGGCCTGTCCTTTATTCCTTTTTAACTGCAGCCCTGTGAATTTTCAGGCACTCTTAATGAATTAAGTAGCTTCCCTTCGCAGACATGGCCGCTTCAGTACTTACAATGCATTAATACGCCCTAAAACTTGCTGAAAATGTACGGCTTTTAAGAGTGACGCCTTTCTTACTGACTCATAAATATTCCCTGCAACATCAAGGAGTTTTAGGTGCTGTTAAAGGCGGCTGGGTAGCTGACGGTCTCATCTCCCCGGGTCAGAACCTTCTGTTAATATCCCGCCCCAGTTACGAGCCGGACCACGGCCCCACCCTCACCTCGGTCTGGACCATGTGGGAACGGTGCAGCCGGAGGTCAAACACAGCACCGTAGATGTCCACCGTGTCCTTAGCGTCCAGCTGCTGCAGGGCTCGGTCCAGGGCGATGAAGGTGCCGGTTCGGCCCACGCCGGCACTGTGACCACAATCCTTCGTTAATGAGGTGCCCAAGCGCCACCACATTCAGAACGTCATTTCAGATGTTTCAGCTTTAAAGGTCCAGACCACCGTGCTGACCACTGCCAAGATTAATAACTATTAAAAAGTATTATAAAAAAAACTATTGAAACCACTTGGTGTCAGAGGTAATCTGGAAACAGTGGCCAAAGTTACACACAGATTATTGTTAACTTTATTGATCCGTGTGGGGGGATATTTCTTTGTCTAGTAGCACAGAGAAGAAATAAAAATACAACAAATGATAATGTGGAAATAAATGCAATGAAAGAAAATGTGCAAAACAGACATATATGTAAAGGAAAATTAGTGATAAAATGTAAAAGATAAATGTAATACATTTAAAGAATAACTATCTAGCTTTAATACCTACAGGTTTTATTTTGTGATCTCGGGAACAGAAAGTAACAGATGGAGAACTGGAGACGAATTCAGATCAAAGCAGAGAGAGAGAGAGAGAGAACGGGAGAAAGAGAGGAGAGAGAGCGAGAGACCAGGAGAAAAGGGGAGAGAGAGAGAGCGAGAGAGCAGGAGAAAGAGGGGAGGGAGAGAGAGAGAGAATGAGAGAGCAGGAGAAAGAGGGGAGAGAGAGAGCGAGAGAACAGGAGAAAAGGGGAGAGAGAGAGAGCGAGAGAGCAGGAGAAAGAGGGGAGGGAGAGAGAGAGAGAATGACAGAGCAGGAGAAAGAGGGGAGAGAGAGAGACATAAGGGGTGCTTCAGATTGGGTAGCGAGAGGAACCTGGAGTGTGGGACAAAAATGGGGCAACAGGAAGACAAACATGCCCGAGATGACAAGGCGGCCCTGTTTACTGGGAGCGAGAGCAGACAAAGCTTATAATGTAATGCAATGTAATGTAATGAATGGGATTGAGGCCAAGGTGAAGAGTACAGTGTCCCTCTGCATCACAGTATCAGGGGGCTTCTGCTAAAGCGGTTGAGAAAATCTGTCAGCAGATACGATCCTTAGCCAATGTTTGTCTCCCAGATAAGCGCCACTTCTCCTCCTCTGAGGTCATTACCACCTTTAGTTTCTACTGTAATAGACTTCGCACAGTCACCGAAACAGAATGAGCATCAATAACTATTTACTCACTAGGCATAAATACAAACGCTTACATCATAAATACCACGCTATTGAATATGGTTCATTAAGTCTGATAGGAGAGAACATCGCGATGTAGAAACTTAATCATGTTACCGCTACAGTCGGCCCTATTGTCCAATTTAATTAACCTTGGCAAAATGTTTTATGCTGGCCGGTAAAAATCTGGAAATATGTCAGCCATTTAAATTAGGTTTTTTTTTATGAGATAAAAGGCTTGAAAGGTGTGTTGGCTGCAGTGTTAACGGCTTTGCGGTGCCTTCTGGAGACGGGGACTCCGTGAGCTGGGGGCCAAATGGGAAAAATGACTGCTCAAAGGAGACAACACTGCACAAATATTTCCTAAATATGGAGGACACCCCTGTTGACAAGCCTGCAGCGTTGCGAAGCCATGTTGGCAGGCTGTCGTGGCGCCATGTTAACACACGACAGAATTCCTCGTCATTGAGGCTCCTCATGAACACCCATTAACGGGCTTTCGGTACGAGATGGACCCTTGAGTACGCCTACTTAACTGGAGTGAGACTTGCCTATTTTGATAAATTTGATGATTCTAGACCCTATATTTTGTTTCAACCCCCCCGCAAAATATTTTTCTATATCCTGACATGACGTCACCTTGTCCCCCCCACCCCAATTTTATGTATAATTTTACATTTTCAAGGGCCCCTGTCAAGTGCGGGACCCCTTCATCTGCGAGGGTATCCATGTCCCTCCAACACTGCTGTGTATATCGTTGGGACCCTGGTGATGTCAGTTTGGCTGCCACCATGCGTGATTCCCGCCATGCATGGCTGATGTGCGACACAAAAACAGCAAAAGGGACTTTCGACTGACTGTCCCAGCCCAAAGACGGCCGGGGCGAGTCCCTGTCTTCTCCGGGACCAGTCTGTCCGTGGATGTCTGATCTTGCCTGGCAGGTTTTGGCGTAGGAGGGAGAGTGGTGTCGTGCTTGAAAGATAATAAAAGCGGAGTGGGGGGGGTGGGTAATAAACACAGCGGCAGGGCTCAGATCCAATAAATCCACTACAGACGACAGCACGGTCTCCTGGGGGCTGGGGAAGGGGGGTTGCAACCCTTGGATATGAAAGACTGGGGGTGTTTAAATATTAACACCACACGAACGCACACGAACGCACAAACACACAAGCCAGAGTAAACATTTCTTTTTTATCTGCGACAAGCCAGTCACCTTCTCCTGACACGGAAACTGGCAGCTTAAACAGGCTGTCTCTATGGCGCCTCCTATAGGTGGGGGAGTATGACAATAAACGCACCTGCAGTGCACCACAGTAGGACCGGAGCTGGGTGTGCGGTTGATGTAGTCCCTGACAGTCCTCACAAATTGCACAAGCGACTGCGTTGTCTCGGGGACGCCATGGTCAGGCCAGACGGTGTAATGGAACTGGCGGATAACTCTGGAGTATCTCACTTGGTCCTCCTGCAGCAGGCAAAGTGGAGTCCCTCAAACATCTTATTTTCACCAAAGTAGTTCCTTTTTATTTTTCCACTGCAGTACTTACAGTACCAGTCAATAGTCTGGAAACACCTACTGAAAATCATTTGTTTTTCAACTAGGTAATGACCCTAAGCACACCTCGAGGTTATGTAGAATGAACTATCTTGCAATCAAGGAAAGAGATGTAATGCTGCAACAGATGACCTGGCCCCCACTATCACCCAACCTAAACCCTATAGCGTTGCATTATGAAGAGTTGGATCAAAGAGTAAGAGCATGGTAACCAACTTGTGCCCAGAACTTCTGGACGCTCCTTCAGGACTGTTGGAGAAGCTTTCCAGGTGGCTACATCTGGAAGCTGGCTGAAAGAATGCCGAGAGTCTGCAATGCTGTCAGTGGGGCAAAAACGGGCTGTTTTGAGAAAATTCTACACTTCTCTAGGGTTTTGCAGTGTTTGCTGCTGTATTTGTTGCCCAGAGACCTTTTACTTCAACATCACTGAAATAGAGAGAAATGCATTAGAAGCAGGTGCATCCAGACTTTTGGCTGCTGCTGTGTATCTAGTATCCTGAAAATGAAGTTGCATGTTGGTTTTTTATCAATACACAAGTATGGATCCCATGTCAATGGTCCAGAAGAACTAACCACAACCCAAATCATGGTTATACAGTGAAGGCATCAACAGAAATCAGCAGAAAGATTCTGGGAAGTGTAGAGCTCAGTTCCTCACAGGTATCGTAAGGAGGGGGTCGGAGTGTGGGTGCACTCACGTTGCAGATGGTGAATTCGCGAATGGTCCATTCGGGCAGCACCGACTCGGACTGCATCTGGACAATGAGGTCTCCATAATACAGGGCGTCCTGATCGACAGGCCAGTAGCGATCACACTTCACCTGGAATGGAGCGGGAAAGAGAAGCCCGTGCGGTCAGACACATTCATAGCGGCCAGCCCCCGGTGAGGCTCAGACTCGTGGGGGGGGGTTGGCTGGGACGCGCGTCGCTTTCATTGTAGTCTGAAAGGAAGTGCTGTTATATGGATCTCCTCTTTTTCGTCAGCCCCATCTTACGTGACCTTTTTCTCTCCCACAGTGATAAAGCGAGAAATACTGAATCCCCCGCCTCCAGTGACCCCCCCCCAACTTACCCGGCCCTTCTCCACGCACTGTGTCACCATGACAATGTTGTGCACGTTCTGTTCCCACACCATCTTCCAAAAGTCATCCTTGGTTCCAGGCAATGGGCCCTGTGTGGCGATGTACTCCCGCCGAAAGTTGTTGCCCTAAAAACAAATTTGGGGGGGGGGGGTCAATTAATCAAGAACAATTCTTAAATCTTCTGATATATGTGCAAAATTCTTAGGCAGTCAAAAAAATATTTCAAGCTATAAATATGATTACTACTGTAAGTAAATGTTTAAAGCTATTTATTTTGGTAGTAAGTGTATATTCATCCATCCATCCATCCATTTTCTGTGCCCACTTATCCTATTCAAGCCTGTGGAAGGGTCTAGCGCCTCTCGGAGCCTCTCAGAAGCTACAGATGCAAGGCAGGGAATAACCCAAGAGGGACGTCAGCCCATCGCAGGGCACAGCAAATGTATATTTGCTCAGGAAACATAGTTTATCATTAGAATATATGCAAATTAAGTAACTATTTCTTCAGTTCTCTGAAAAGTTACTGATATCTTGTTGGATGGCTAAATGCTTTGATTCCCAAACCTCTCCAGAGAAGCACCCCAATCATTCCATGTATTCATTAAATTTCACCACCAGCTCACTTAATTAGTTAGCTTAATTATTTAAATGATCTCATGAGACCAAACATGATATGTTGGTGGTTGAGTCAACAAATATACGGCTATATTGGATGGTTACTGCAAATACTGGAGTAACTGCAGGAGTGGTTTTCAAATGGCTAACGCTCATGCACTTGATACTTTGCTATCACAGTTTTACACAAAACACTCAAGATCATTTCAACATAACTTTCTTTGACTGCCTCAGACTTTTGCACAGCGTTGTACGTTTACAGATGTCTGAACAGAATGTTTGCTTGTGTCGCTTAACTCAAACTGCTTTTTGATATATATGCCTGCAACCTTGGAGTCAATTAAGCAAGGCTGACAGTCTGTTAGAGCAATTTAAGAATAGCTGGAACCATAAGCGCTTAATGACTAGAGCTGCCCCCAGGCCTTTGCTGATGTTTGATTTGACTTCTTCCAGCTATTGGTATCTGTACTCTAACAGTGACACCCCATTGAAATAATCCTGAAACGGATCTCAAATCGGAGCCATGCGGTCTGTCAGAACAGCCAGGTCACAGGAAAGAGCCAAGATCTCTGCCAATGGATCTCCGGGAATTAGCAGGTGTTAGCAGACGTAGGTCGCCATAGAGTGGTGGAGCTGCTCGGTAGAAATGATCATGGATAAGCTGTGGACTAACCCAGTCGTATGTTATTCGTGCCATTTTATGTGTCTGGATCGAACACGAAACGGCAGAATGATCCATAATCTCACTTAAGGCTCCTTCCTGCAGTTGAGCTCTTGTAACTTGGTCCCGCTGGGCGTGAGGAAGCAGAGACATAAGGAAACAGGAGCCGATGCCCACATACCGGGATGTAGCTAGCGTTGAGGTAATCGGAGCATGGGTCATCATCCACATAGGACAGCTTCACCCTCGTAGAGTCGTCTAGACGGGGGGGGGGAGATGTGAGACGGGGTTAAATCGCGTCACCCGTGTCGGTGCACATCGACTGACTGGCTTTTACGCAAAAAAAGCAAACTGCTCTGTACGTGAAGAACAGGGCGACCAAACGAACTAAGGAGGACACTATCCAGTCGCGGGTGACGATGGCCGACACCGGCGATGCCTCCGCGGAAGGCTTGGAATTTTAAAATGCACGCAACTGCAAAGCGGAATACTAATTATTCCACCAGGAGAGCCGACCGACGTTCATCAGTGAATTAAACACCGTCATGGATGCTTGTCTTCCACAAGTGGACGTCTGTGTTAGACGGCGCTAAATGCGGATTCAGAACCAGATTTAACGTTTCCAGAAAAAAAAAAAGCTTGAAAATGAAAAAGGACAGGACTCATTTTTATGGAAATCGACAAGCATGCAGCTGGCATTCAGACATAACTCCTGCAAGCTGGGCTCGAGTTCAATTTAAAAGGCGTAACTGTTGAAAGACCTCTTCCTGCCAATGATGTGCCGATGATGGCACGTTAGAGAGGCTGACCAGGCGGCCATCATGCATCGCTCGCGAAATCTGCTCGCGCTTCCTGAATCGAGTACAGCAAGACAAGGCGTGATGGACTCCATCTGAAATGTGTCTGTGGGTGGTGTCACTCGCAAAGTAATCGGGCGAAGAGACACGCTTACAGGGCAGTATGTTGTTGTAGCGATTTTTGCTTCTGTTTTCAGGCAGGAGAGCCGTGTCGAGTGACTGGTTTCGGCCAACATCCTTCAGGTCCTATAGGAGAAGTGGCATTTAATGGAGGTTTGGGTGACTAATAATGTCATTAAGGAGGATGGGCACCGAAGAGGTATGGCGATTCTTCATGCCTTGCCGCATCTCCTACCTCGAACTCCTCGGAGAGCAGGTAGTTGGAGTCAGCCAGCAGTTTGGCAAGGTGGTACTCGAAGTAAGTGGCTTTGATGGGGCTGTGAGGAAAAGCAGGACTACATTAAAAAAAATTTAATAACCTGAGAACAAAGTGTTAATTAAATTACATTCATTCAAATGGAACGAGAGCAGTCATACCTTGAAATGCGACGATTGCTGCAAAGAACGGCAAAAAGCATTGATTAGGATCTGTGCTCCTTTAAAATTGATTTCCTTTATCTTACACAGGCAAAAAAGGCCCCATCTCCTTCCTACCATTAGCAAATAATCTTAACTTGCCTCTAAGAGTCGTTGAAGTTGAGTACATAAAACGATGGGTTTATGCAACACGGTGAAGGCATCATTGAATTACGTGCTGAGAGCAGTCATCCAGAAAGCTACAGTAAACTGAGGGGTTCATTTAGTGGATAAACGACTTGGAATTTGACTTGAATATGTAACGCTAACCGTTCTCTACACCTGAAGACTCCTCATTACCTCGCAAAGGAGAGTGATGCATTTCGTGGAGACCCCTCGCTGTAATTGACCAGTTGATCACCGTATCACATGGGAAGTTGCTTTTATTGGTGGGAACTGGTATGTGCATGTTGAATTATAACGAATGGTCGGTATAAGCCTTCAACACACGAGTACAAACAGGGACTAGTTTTTTGGGTGGAAGGATTTAACGTTGAAGCGGCGCTGTCTGTCTAGTGTCATCAGACTGAGTGAAACACTCCATACTCTTTATGGATTAACCTGAAAGCTGCTGAAAGGACAATATACTCCGCACAACACACCAGCTCAGAATCCCACTGTGATGCCCGCACTGGCTATTAATGCTAACAATAACACCCCTGCTCTTTCACCTTCTGACGCCCAGGACCATCCCTGGTGTGGCCTTGTCTTTCCGCGAGTTCATTCGGACCAGAGGGCGCTCCTGTACATTCCGGTAATCACAATAGCTGGGATTGTTCCATACCATGCCATTGTTATAAGGCAAGAGAACACCGGCTACTGACACTTGAGATCTACGACAAAAGAAAGACAACAGGAAGTGATGTCACAATCCATCCCACACTTCCAAAAATTCATGACTGAGCAGAAATACATAAAAAGCATGCCAAATGTGCTGAATTGAGCTAAAAATACCGTATCGTCGCTAGAGCTAGAGCTCTTATCGTGAGAGAAATGAGTATAAGTCTGTCATTCCGGAAACAACAGGAAACTCACACTTTGCGGGATTTCTGCCGGCAGATAAGCAATGCAGTGACCCCAATCACCATAGCGATGAGAAATATTCCGGCGCCGATGCCCTCGATGACTCCATTGAGAGGCTCTGATTGGCAAAGAAGCATACTTGGTGAATAAAAACAACATATGCTACCCAAACTATTCACTTCATGGACAGAAGGACCATTGAAAGGATTGCGGGTAATTGAACTTTACCCCTTTGTGGTGTGACGCACAAAATATTGACATGACCAGTGGCTAGAACATCCATTTTGAAGTCAAATAAGTAAATAAACACAGCAGCAGGGTTTGCTCCATGCTAGCAGATGGATCCCTGCATCCAGTCAGCAGGCCCAAATCTCTAAGCAAGCTTTCCTGGATCATCCATGCTGACCTGGAATTAATGGACTCACCAGCTTCGGTCACTAGGGGCAGGGAGAGGAAGGTGTCTGTGTACAGAGCCTGGAGTGTTTCCTTCTGTTCATCATCCAGGAGCTGCGTGAAGGCACGGACGCTGAGCCTGAGGGGGCACAAAACCAGCGTCCGTCATACACTGCGACGGGGTCTCACTGTTTTCAGTCTCTGTTTCGAAAACTGTGTTATTCTCACCCATTTTCAAAGATTTCTGCCCATTAAAAACATTGTAACGGCCCACCCTGGCAGCTTGTCATGTTCTCTAAGCAGAATGGACATTTCGACTTTCATTCACAATTGGGTGTTCCCCGAGGGTTACACATTTATATTAAACTTCGGTGCAGAATTATACCATATTATGCAAACATGGCCACACAAAGACATGGCAGAAGCCCTGATAAATTTAATCAAACGGACCCCACCCCTCCAACCCAAGGTTGGCCCAACCCAATTTGGGAAGTTTTGATTTTAGTCCAAATCATTTTTGCAATTAAATTAATTTGTCTTCTGTCCACTATCCTACTCAGGGTCCTGGTGTGTCTAGTATCCCAGGGGGCCCAAAGCATGAGGCAGGAGACACCTAGGATGGAACGCTATTGTGTCACAGGGGACACACAGAGAAGCCTGGGAAAGCCTTGTCACATAGGGAGACTGTACCACTTAGTGAGGGCTGATCCCTGAAGCCCTGGTAGTGTAAGGAACTAGTGCCACCCACATTTAAAGTCATTCCTGTTAAATAATATTAGACTGGGATAAGAACATGTCCTAGAATATGCTGAATTTGAATCTGTGCTGCAATGTCGAGGTACCTGTAGGCTGTGTTGGACTTCAGTGGCCCATCACAGAAGGTGTTCTGGTTCTGATCAGGATCCAGATCACACCTCCCTCCCAGGACATCCATGCCAGTTCCCAGGCTGATCTCGATGCCCTCTGCACCATTCTCTGGGTCCGCTGTGCAGTGGCTGAGAAAGTATCTGGTCTGGTATGCCTTGATGGAGCTATTGTGCTTGTAGTCCAGGTAGGCGGGTAGGGGGTGCTGTTGGTCTGGCTGCATGCTTTCAGTGTCTGTGGCTGAGAGTGAGAGAAAGTCTATGTCACCTAAACTGTAGACAGGACTGATCACTGCAAGCAGAGTGCATGGTCTGTTTGGGAAAATGTCAGTTATCTAAACTGTGGACAGGACTGACTACTGTAAGCAGAGTGCTTGATCTGTTTGGGAAAGTGTCAGTCACCTAAACTGTGGACAGGACTGATCACTACAAGCAGAGTGCATGGTCTGTTTGGGAAAATGTCAGTCACCTAAACTGTGGACAGGACTGATCACTACAAGCAGAGTGCATGGTCTGTTTGGGAAAATGTCAGTCACCTAAACTGTGCATGGAACTGACTGTATTAAGAAGAGTTTGTGGGAAAATCTCAGTCACCTAAATATGGAATAGGCTTGTTTTGAAAGGGGTACATTCAGTCTTCTTGTAAGCTTCTTTTCCACAAAACAGTAACATTTCATTCCAGAAAAAAATATCTAGACCAAAGCCAGAAAGACTGCAGTGTAATTCATGCTCGACAAATCAGATGCAAACTAAAAGGACAGAAAATGAGCCGAATGATGCAAATTGCTGAAATCTAGGCCACCGCGAAACTCTAACAGCGGCACAGAAAAGACGCCACATGCCAGGTGGGGTGGGGTGAAGGGGGTGATGGCAGGTGGGCTGTACCGTCCGACTCTGTCACGATGATGGTGAAGAACTTGATGGCCCCGTTGACATCACTGAACCAGCTGCAGTTGAACTGGAAGGAGACGCCGGACTGAGTGATGTGGGTAACCGTCTCGCCAATTCGTGTGGTAAACGGTGGCACAGGGGGTCCTTGAAAAGACACAAAGTGGAGAAAGACTCAACGGGACAATTCTAGATTGGGCCAGGGGGACATAAGAGGGGCCATAAATCATACAGAGGGGACAACCTTTATAATTACCCAATGATATGTTTTGAATCGATGAATAATAGGAGAGAGGGCCAATCAAATTTCATCTGGGCCAGTGCCCTTCTGGCCACGCCCCTGTATACACCCCTGAGACTCAGTCAGCATGCTTTTCCACGTGTTGGTACCACTCCCTCCATCAGACTCTACTGGCAGGATGCTGTGCTCTCCCGCAAATCTTGCACACCAATATTCATTTCTCCCTCCATTACAGTACTTGAATTATTGCAATTTGTACCTGTCTGCTCCAAGAAACGGCCATTCAACGGTACCCTAATGTCTTTTTGTTCCGATGCTGTTTGCTCAGTGTCATTACTACGAGGGGTGGAGGCAGATGAAGTAATTGAAATTCACTGGATGAAATGGCTTCATTAATGTCTGGTGCTTGGCATTCTGACGGCCTGGCTCTGATGGGCTGTTTGTCTGGCACAGTAAACCGACGGTGCCTCTAAATGCCAGCAACTCTGGGTGTGTTAATTGCGAACACGTGTCAATCAAACTCCAGTAATCCTCTTTCTGTTGGGTGTGGGTTGGAAGCAGAGGGGGAGGATTGATTTGTGGTGGGGAGGAACATACTGGGCAACTTCTGGGGGGGGTCCTCAGGGAAGTGTTGCTTTGATCTGAAGAGGCTTCCTCTACCCAGGAATCAGCTACTTTGCTCAGCCACTTTTTGTCATTTTTTAATTCCAGATTGGCAGCAGTACTGATTACAGTACTGACATAACGACATCTTCAAAAGCAGGTCAAGGAACAGAGACATGCACACTAGCCTGGGCTCACAAGACAAACAGGCATAATTCTGATGAATTACTGTACACATCACAGCATTTCCATAATGCTGTCCAGTACTTTTCCCACTACACTTCCAGCCAATAACAAAATAATACCACCGATACTATAGTACACTGGCAGGTTCCTGGGAGAGATTTTTTACAAATCTTTGCAGATATTTCAGAGGAACTATAGAAGGGTCATTTGCGCCTCCAAAGGGGCTGGGATCAGCTTTGTGTTCGGACAGCTTACTGAATAATACGACCCGTCTCCCCTGATCGAGTTTTGTTTGCTGCAAATATTTCCAGTCCCTTATTGCCAAACCGGTGGCATTTCCAGCGAAAGGGGAGAGAAGCTTTGGGATTCTGTTCTCTTGCTGTCATACAGATCCCATAAATCCCTCCTCCCACCTGACCTGTGGCATTTCGCCTTGCCTCCCCTCCCCGACACTCCCCCAGGGCTCAAGTTCCAGGTGCGGTTTGGAGACGACTTTATTAAAAACCTTCACACTGCAAAGGCCATAGCACTGTCTCATTGCCGAGTTACCTTTGCGTTTGAAATTTACTTTCGCCTGGGGCACTCAACTGGGCAGCAACCAGTGGGAGCAGGAGGAGAACCAACACACCATGTTGGGCTTGTGGTGTGGGGTGAAGACAAGGAGGAACCTCATCTTGCCGATTACAGGCAGGACCTCCCTGTCGCTTTCCCGGAACTCACCCGATCAGCACATCAGACCAAAATACAACCTCCTCCTGTCAACTTCTTTGAAACATGATTTTTGCCGAGCCTTTAGGTGACCACATAAATATTGTACTCTAGCAGCTTTTCCGCATTAAACAGCTGTGGATTAAATTTAATCAGCAGAATAAACAGAATAATCAGTAGAACACGTAGGCACCAAAGATGGAATATGTTTGTTATGGCCAAAAAGTAGCTTTGCTCTGTCCTCAATATCTTTTTTTATCTTTTCCAGTGTCTTTGCTCCGTGAATAAATCATTCTGACAGAACTGGAGTAGAAACCACGCCGAAAGACTTTCAAAAAAAGTGTGTGAATCACGGCCCGGACTGTTCGTTCCCGGTCACAAGAGGAAATCGCCCAAATCAAACAAGTGCCTATGAAAGTGGCCTATAGGAATTGGTCTGGAAGGTAGATGTGGGTAGAAGGGTATCCGGACCTTGGGCAAACCTCTGGGAGTTAATGAGGGGCTTTAATGAAAGTGTAAAAACATGATGAAGGCTAATTCCTATTGGGTCTTATTAACAATCACTGTAGATAAACAGTGTCTCGTTCATATTGCCCTCAAATTAATAAAAACGATCCACGCAGATTAAGTGACCATTGTGATACCAGCAGAACGGAGATCGTTCATGATGGAGGGGGCAACCATTATTAGGGAAGGTTCCAGTAGGCTGATTAGACTGCATTGGTGGCTGCCCTCGAGCAAACAAACTGATTCACAAAGGAACATTAAAAAATTAATGTAAAGTCTCTAAGAGGTTATTATTTTTCAGAGTCACTCTGAAGGACATGTGCTTGTGTTTACAGTAATATCTTTATAAGCTACCACTGAAATGGTCTGTGGGTTGATGGTTGGTTCTCCAGGGCACATACCAACTAGGAGCTTGTGTAGGGGAGCATTGTTTCTGATGGACCCCCTAAATGATAACTCTGAGTGGCCCGTGCTAAATGGGGTATTGTAAAAGGATGATGGGATACCCATGGGGCCCATCAGAATTCAAAACCCATGGTGGAAGGGATTAATATAGATTGGTATTGACTGCCTGGGTTAACTAAATGGGAACCAATAAAGTAAACAATGGGAAGTGGGTTAAACCAATCTAATTTCAGGGTAAGCTTATTCTCCAGGGGCTTCAAAGGCTCACGTATTCTGTCATATAGAGAGGAATTACGATTGATGTGATGGATATGTGCAGCCTTCCAACGTTCGATCAATATAAACAAAGTTACTTGGGGGAAATAAAATGCAAATGAAAATGTATGTGTGGTGTAGCATATAGGCCAAAGGGTGATGTCCCGAATCATAGTTCCCGTGTGGACGACGGCTCCCACTGGGGGGTACTCACGGTCGATCATGGTGACAGCGCTGTCCTCAAACGCCTCGCTGGCCGCGCTGCCCGAGACGACCCGCACAGAGATGGTATAGTGCCGGTGTGGCTCCAACTGGTTGATGATGTGGAGGGTGGTGTTGCATGACACGCGCTGCTGGTACACCGGCACACGTGTGCTCCGCCGCATGCACTGGACGATGTAGGAGTCGTAGTCAGACTCTGGGGCGCTCCACGAGCAGGAGATGGAGGTGGAGCTCTGGGGGCGGCAGTGGATGTGGTGCAGTTGGCCCGGCTCTGTGGGACAGGAAGTGACATACATATCATTCCTCTGTGGGACAGGAAGTGACATACATATCATTCCTCTGTGGGACAGGAAGTGACATACATATCATTCCTCTGTGGGACAGGAAGTGACATACTTGACCATACTTCTGTTCTCGTGTACCCATTTTGCGTTATCTTCCATTGCCGAAGACCAGTTCCAATACTAAGAAAACAAGTACACAAGGATGGTAAAAAATCCCCCAGATGTCGGTCCTGCTCCGCCCCAAATATCAAGGATACTTCAGTTGCATCCTCACCGAACGAGATCAATCCCATGATTCATTGCAACCCAAGTACGTTCTTGGAAGGCAAATTAGCAAGACCGGTCTTGCCAAGACCACAAATATGGTCTTTCAGTTCTTGGTAGTGAGATTCAACCTATGTCATCACACAGCCTAAATCTGACATAGTAGAAAGCATGCCGGTCATACCTGGAGTGTTTAAAAATGTTAAAACTGAAGCAGGCAATCATCAAGATCTGGAATACTGATCAAAAATAGCCATTAGACACGGTCTGCTTCGATCTGAATGGGTTACAGACACCTCATGTGGACAAACTAGTTACCGATAATACTGGTTATGGAGTAACATTCGAGTTTAGGGGCTCAGCTGAATGAGTATGATCTGAGAGTATTTTTATTTACACTTACGAGGGACACCTTCCTGTGCTTTGTGCTCTGATCAGCATGTGTGTCACTCACGGCACTGCGTGGTGAGTCAGTGCAGCGAGGCAGACGCACAGGCCGCCTATTTAAATGCCATCCCAGTGTCCTGTCACCAGCTGAATTCAATCTAATTTGCTGCTAACATGCATTTTGATGACTCAGTGCATGCGTTTGGTTTGATGGCACTTGCAGCTGTTGCCTCAAAATAAGTTCCTTGGAACAAACAAACTTAAGATTTGTTTTAACGCTCCAGAGGACCAGGTAATAAAACCAGGCATGGCCCCTCTGTTGGCCTTCTCACAGGTCTCAGAACTACAGTGGTATCACGTGATATGGGTTTGTTGCCTGGGCCAAAAGGTGATGTCACGCGATTAGGGTCCGTTGCCTAGGGCAGCAGGTGATGTCATGTGTTAGGGGTCTGTTACTTGGGATTGCAGGTGACATCACATGATAGATGTCTTTTACTTGGGGTTGCATGCGATGTCAGATGACACGGGTCTGTCACTTGGGCCAGCATGTGGTGTACAGTAATATAATAAGATTGTAGGTTAGGATAATTACATGAAGATCTCACATGAGAATCTGCCGGAGTAGATTCCATGCAAACAACACATTCTACAGTAAAACTGAAGACTGTAAAGACATACAGTACCTGAACATGGAAAAAATGGACGATGCTGACAAGCTCATTCTTTTTTTAATGACTGGTATTTACACTGATTTTTCGGAGAGATGTACACATATACAGAAACACACGCAGACGTGAGGCATGAACATCATTAGCAGTAATGAATGGGCTTATGTACAGTGGCATTTAGATGCATGATCACTCCCGTAGGTACAAAGAAAAACCACGAAACCACGGGAAGATAATAATAATGATTATGCGTAAACACACAAAAGAAAAAAAGAAACGGAGGTAGGGCTAAACAAATAGGCAAACAAAAAAGGGGGGGCGTGTGGGGGTGGCTGTGCATTGCTTCAATGTCCAAGAATATGATGTAACTATGGTGACGCAAAAGGGGGAGGGGCCGTTAACGTAATCCAAGAATGTAGCCCATTTGCGCAGATAGTCATCCTGCCTTTCTGAGGGTCTGTAAGAGACCCTTTCATAGGCGGCAACCTTGCTCAACAATACATGCCATTCCCCAAGTGAGGGGACCTGGGCAGATCCGCATTGTTGAATTGGTAATTTCCAGCCTATCACAACGGTAGTATGAACCCATTCCGCTTCTTGCCTGGGGAGATCTTCTGAGATAGATGGATCACTAAGAATACAGAGTATGGGGCGGTAGGAAAGCTGAAGTCCAAGCCTTGTGCAAATTCCTCTAGATGTTTTTTTGAGGTTTCGTAGTACAGAAGCCCTATCGTCGCCCGTGGACGCGATGCTAAGATCTATTTCCCGCAACCGTCTCAGGGTTCCAGTGGTACCTGACTTCTGTATCAATGAATAATAATGTGACGCCTCATGGCCCTTACTAGAGGTGAGTAGGTCAGGTTCAGAAAGCAAAAATCCACACCGACCAACCAGTTGGTCACAGTCATAGAGTATTCAGTTGGTTGGCTGAAACAAAATCTTGATGAATTGAATTGCTTTTTGGGGATCATTAAATCGCTGCCTGTTTCCGTTGAAGGAGGTTCCCCAGCCTCGCTGAAGTACCAATCTAATGCTTCACTGCTGCAGAGGTTTCTTGCAATTGCGCAATTTCAATCGCCTGTTCTGCAAATCCTTAGAAAAATCTGGAAAAATCCTGATACGGTTTCCTCCACTGTATTTCTTCCTTACCTACTGCAGCCTGTAGCATGCGTTCCTTGTCTCGGAATCATAAGAACCTTGAGATGATGGGTCTGACTCTAGGTGGATTGTTCTGCTCCCTGCGTGGGTCTGATCTATGAGCCTTCTAGGGAGCAATTCCATCAGGAAGGTCCATCTCCAGTATAACAGGTACTGTTCTGGCCATGAATGTTAAAGTATTCATCTACCTCTGGGAAGCTGGTGAAACTTAGTCTCTCTCTACCGTCAATGTCGTCTGCTTTCTAATGGAGCCAGTCTAGCTCAGCCAATGTTTACTAATATAAACATATTGCGACGTCCCGCTGACCCTGGCATGACAAAGAGAAAGTGGCTCAGGCAATTCCATCAGACAAGTGTACTCTTTATTAACAGTCCTTAAAAGGACTCTGCATGATCACCGGCCAAGAGTGGATCTCGCCACCTTACACGCACCTGTGGAAAACTGTAGGAAGGTTACACACCAAAAGACGGTGGTAACTGTCTGGGGATGCGTTTTCCAAAAGTACAATCGCTAACTATGTTAGCAACTTAAATAGTTGGAGCCATGCAACAACATAAGAACGGGAGCTTTTGGGAAACATTCCCTGGGTCTGGGTCTCCTTCGGGCTGTACTGTGGTGGCCAAGGTGGAGCCAGGGTGGCCAGCAGGGAAGACTGTCCCCACGATGCAGTCATCCTGGATGGAAGTGAACCAGAACTTGTAGGACACGAGCATGGCTCCCAGATGGACCCAGAGACATCGACGGCCTTTCATCATGAGAATCCCTCTGGTTAGTGGGCGAAGGTTCAGGGTGTTGAGCTGCCAGCCTGATGGTGTGGGTCCCCCTGTCCCTGGTAAGATTCTTGCCCTGATGATAGAAATGGTGGAGCCACTGATGGCGCAGAGCACAATGGGGCTTTGCAATTCCCCAATGCGCCTGAATAGGTAGGTGGTCCTGGTGTGTTTGCCGATGAGAGGATTCGACAAAGCGGTGTGGCATCTTCCTCACTGCTTCCCCCTTATCTCTCGACATCTTCTGGGCAGAAGCGTGCCCTGTGGCCTGGTGGGTGCTGATGGAGGGGTAGCGAGCAAAGCTGTGCTTGGTGCAGGCTCTTTGGTTCTTCAGCAATCTTCATTCCTTCCATAAGGATCTTCAGCTCCATCCATAAACTAACAGAACACTCTAGTTCTTTGCTTTCCCTCCCCAAGTTCCTCTGGGGATCTTGCAGTGATGCCAGTTCAAACCCGGAAGCAATCCCACTTCTGGCACCAATATGGCGGCCCACTAACCGAGGCGTGGAAAATTAAAACTAGCTCAGGCACTTTCACCACAAAAAAAATAAAAACTCTATTATTAGCAGTCCTTAAAAAAAAATCTATGCACAACCACCAAGCAAGAGTGAATCTCACCACCCCCACACACTTGATACACTGGAATCTGGGGAAATGTCACACACCAAATGATCGGGCGCACACACGGTTGGTAATTGAAGCATGGACAGGAACACACGGGAAGTAGCCAACAACCATGTATCACACAGGTAAGCTGCAGTACAATTCAGGAAAACAGCCCAGCTATTTACGACACAGATAAGGGCTAATTTCAGTACCAGTAGAACATGCCAGAATATTCAAATTTGCTACCGCTGCATGGAAGCTGGGTCACCGACACCACAATATTTTAGTTTGTTTACACTGCCAAACAATGTAATTTCTTCTGAACATGACTCAAGCAAGGTCTCACTCCACCATGTCCACCAACACTCTTTTTTCCTCCGTTTATCATGTTGCTCTAAGAGCAGAAGGTGCTTAAAAACAAAACCACTGTCTAAATCAACAATCTAATTGGCCACAGGCTCTACAGTCAGAAGCCTGACAAACATTAGACATACATTTAATAACTGAAAAAATGTCATTTTTAGTCTTCAACAAAATCTAAGAAATATTGCAAATTACAATAATTTTAACAGTATTTTGAAAAGAAATGAACCATGTACGAAGACTCTTCGCCTTCCCCACAATCAGCCTCCTCGACATTCGCTACTAACCGAACGGTTCGATTTTAGCTACGAATTCTGGGATTCTGTGTAAGGTCACAACCGAAGCTCATGAGCTGTTTACAACCAGTAAGGAATACTGCTGGTTTCTATTAAAATCTATTAAAGCCCTAATTTTAATGCACAATTAGAGTATATCGATATAAACGTTGCCAATTTGGAGTAGGCCTAGCCCTAACTATAGCAACGTTGTATACGCTTTTCAAATAAATTGTCTGACCCCCTCAATCCTTGCTGAGGCCCCCTAGTGGACTGCACCCCCCGCCCCCCAGTAGTGAACTAAGCAATCCAGTCAATTCTCAACATCTGAAAGGGGAGAGAAGATCTCCGACCTCTTTAGTTCGATCGATGAAATCATCTTCAACCAAATCTGGAGGTTAGCCGGGTCTGATGTCACCTGCTGCTGATTTTGAGCTCTCGGACATATCAGTGGCTTACTGCAGCTCCGTTTAGCACAGTTAGAGGGTTAAAGCAATAGCCTTAATCTATGAAATGACATAAATATTTGCGATGATGGGTAGCACGGCGCTCCCATGCAGCCATCCTCGAGCGCATCATTGTGACGTCCCTCCTGCGTGCTCATTCTTCATTAGTTCGAGATGAAATGTAAAACTAGAGCAGCGGTGATTAAGCACAAAATGCTAACAGAAACATCAGCATGAATCGTCTCTGCGCTCCAGCCAGAAGGGCTGGGATGAGCTTCGCATAAAAGGAGGCAGAGATAAAGGGATTAATGCGGCAAAAATCCTCATCCGAGGCATCAGGAGGGGCTCCCTTCCGAGGTAACGCTAAAGATCTGATGGCGCGCAGGCCCCGGCTTTGGACAGATTCTTAATCGATACCTGGATGAAAGGAGAACGGAGCGAGGACAGATTAATGGCGGCTCGTGAAAACGGATCTCGGCTGATGATGTGCTCTGGGCTGAAGGAGCCAAACTGACATGGGTCACATCTGTTTGCTATGAGCGATGACGGAGAATGAGGAAAGCCTCCGAAACTCACTGACAGCCAAGGGAAAGACTGTGTGTTCTAATAAACATGCTACTGTACTGTATATGCTACAAGAGGCTTTACCCGTGTCTCTTGTACAGTTTAGAGTTCCCTGACTGTAATGGAGTTAAAGTGATCAAATTACCCTTCTGTCTGGGGTGTCACATGGTGGCCTAGACTTCCTGTGATAGGCTCCTACCCAGGGCTCTTCAAATATGGCTCTCGATTCCAAATCCGGGCCTTGTTTTCAGTTTTAGTTTAATAATTACTGATCTGATTGGCCAGAGAGGCTTCACACCCGGCTCACAGGTAAAGGAAGGCTGGAAAATCTGCAGTGGGACCGTGGACCTTGAGGATCGTGATTTGAACAGCTGTGCTCTAGCTTTACATTTATTAGGGCTAATGGGTGAATTGATGTTCCCCATACATAATTATTCCTTCCTGGAAAACTTTGTTTCCCCTTAACAATGAACAGTTCTTCTCTAATCCCCCGATCTTAACTTCCACCATTGATCTCCCTCTGACTGGGGGGCTTGATAACTGCTTGCGGCAATTTTACTAAGGCTTTGGCCAATCGGAAAGTGACACGTACCTGGGCCGGCCACCTCCGCAGCGTTCTCTCTCCTGTCTAAATCACAATCCCTTACTTCAAATAATCTGGTTAGGGATGAGTCAACAATCACACCACATATGAGTGTTTATTTTCCGGCCGAGCTGGTGAGCAGCAGGTCTCCTTTGTGGCTCTCATTAGATTTTAGCTGCCCCAGGCTGCTTCATTTCTCACTTTGATCTCCCCAAAATGTAATCTGTCGGTTGCACCTCCGCACCCGCAACAGTTCGCATTGTCCAGCTAACCGGCAATGTCAATCATGTGCTGCCCTCTGCTGGTGGCTTCAATACGCTGCTGTGTGAACTCAACTTGGATCGATATTACTGTATCTGCAGTACCCACACACCGCTTAAAGGATTAAAGTGTGATTATGTGCTTTTTTTAAAAAAACAACAAACACTTTGCTTGGCCTTGGCGAGAAGGAGGATTGTGGTATTTAAAGCATATTCCTCTCCATGGTGAAATAACTGGAAAGAGAGAAGATGCTTCCTTTCCACATTGTTTGACCAAATAAACATATAGATGGACACAAAATGGACTCGACATTCAACAAAGCCTTGTGCCCCAGTGTTGAGCATGAGGTTCCCTTTGGATTCTGGTCCTTTTGCATTATGGGTATCTGAGGGATAACTTACTGGTCTGGACATTCTTGTAGATGGGCTGGCTGTAAGTGGGTGGGTCCCTGGCAGCCCCGCCTCCACTCACGGTGCGGACGCTGAAGGTGTACAGCCGGCCGGGGTAGAGGCCCATCAGGACGTGGCTGGCCACACTGGGGGCGGCATGGCCATTCGACACGGAGAGGGCATCATGTGGCGTCCACTGCAGGTCAAAGTCGTCGTATTCGCCGGCAAGCGGCGCGCTCCAATGGATCTCTACTGAGGTGTTGGTGATCCTCAGGAAGGACAGCGACGTGGGGGGCTTTGGTGCTGTTACGGACACACAGACACACTGAGCAAACGAATCGGGCCAAACGAATCTCTAGGCAAAACGAAATAGACTGGCATTTCCTGCTGGTTAAAAAATCACACCAATATTTGCGGTAACCATTCAGTACTCATTCACTAGCACAACTCGTGTGGCTAAACAATACATCGCTGACATTTTTTTTTTTATCTTAATTACACACACAGCCATCCCTAGATGATGCAAATAATGTTGACTATATTGTTAAAATGGTGCATATCCAGATCTGGGATATTTTGCACACATGTGAGCCAACCATACATGTAAAAGAAATACTTTATCGATTCCAGGGGAAATTTATTTATATATAAATTGATAAACTCTATGTGATACAATATCATCTTGATTATGTACTGGCTGTAGATGGTCTCATTCATAACCTAGACCGATGATGTGTGTGGTGCTGTTTCTAATCGGTGTAGGTCACTCAGTAGAGCTCTGCTGGATTGAAGAGTCAGGTGGAGGTGACTGACCGGTCCTCCCCTCCGTTCTGGCAGCAATGGTCAGCTCCCCGCTACAGGTGCGGAGCTCCACCTGATACAGGTGCCCTGGGAGGAGGTTCTGGAGGACGTGCTCCTGGCGCTCGGGGGGTAACTCGAAGTTCTGGGAGCCGTTGGCGCCAGAGACGAAGAGCAGGTAGCTGCTGAGGTCGCCCACGGGCCGGATCCAGCTCAGCCACAGGCTGTCCGTCTGGTTATGGTTCCGCGCCTGGAGGGCCGTGGCGGGGGCAGGGACTGGGCACAGGAGCAGAGGATCATGGGTAAAAAACAACATCTTAACATCCATCCATTTTCCAAACCGCTTATCCTACTGGGTCACAGGGGGTCCGGAGCCTATCCCGGAAGCAATGGGCACG